>CAOLHI010000472.1:0-626302 GCA_948474755.1 Ctenosaura bakeri
ATAAAATGCAGTCTTAAAGTAGGATTTCAGGATTTTTAGTGTAAGGCACTGTGAGCAATGAATGCCTTCTGCTGTGTGACCTGGGGACACAGTCCATTGGTAGAGCACAGGCTTTGCTTGCTGAAGGTCACAATTCCCAGGATCTCCTGTTTGAAAAAAAAAAAACCCTGCGAGTTATGGGAAAGGTTATGGCTAGGTGGATAACTGAATTTACTTGGTTAGAACTCAGCCTAAGATGTTTGTTCATCTTTCTGGTAAGTGGCTTGCATAGCTGGCTTTGGAAGCAATAAGCAGTGTGATCAGCTGAAGGAGATGGGTTGCTCTTCAAAGATTAGCATCAGTATAGATGGCACACTGCATGAGTGGGCCTTTGCTAATATCATCACCCAGAAGTTTCCTGTTGTGAATTAATGATCATGAGTGGCAGATGTGTGTGACTTAAAAGTCTGGGAAGGGATTAATGGAATTTGTACACAGTGTTCAACAAGCACACCGTATATGTGCTGCTTGGAGAAACCCGTGTATGTGTTTATGTTTGCTTTTAACATTGTTTCCCAACACTTTTCCTCATTGGCTTATTCATCCCACGAGTCAAAAAGATTTGAGCTGTGTTTTTCTGCATGAATCATCATGCTTGCTATATGCATGTGGAATATGATAACTGGAACAGAACTTGCTGTTCTGATGATCGTTTAGGTTTTTGGTGGAGACCAAGACGCATGCAACGTCTTGTGAGGAGTCAGGGACCAGACTATGGGTTATGTTAAATTCATTGTTTGGCTTCACGTGACTGATCTCTTTTTTTTTAAAAAAAGATAAGTAGTTGTATCATGTTGTATGGTTGAGGGCTCTCTCACACTGTAGTTTTGATTAGCCACTCCCCTCAGCTCTGTTGTGATAAATCCAGTCTGTTTGTGTCTTTATCACTACATGGGAAGAAATGGTTAAGCCCCTTTGCCAATGTGCTATACCAATACCATTTAGATTTCGTCCACGGTTTCTATTTGATGTTAACCAGAAGAAGCAAAATCACAGTGCCAAAGTATTTTTTAAAGATAGTATGCATCTTGCCCTCAGAAGCGGGGTAGAAGGGGGAAGAAGATAGAGAATCAAGTAGTATTGCCTCAGCTTTTCCATTATCTTGGGGACCCTCTGTAGTCTATATACAGAGGATTGAAAATTTACCTGCCTCAGACCAGTGTTGTCTGTGTCAACCTGGATGTTGATTTTGTTAAACAAGATTTTGAAAGTTAACTGTGGGAGAGGGGCTCAGCTGCATGAGTTCACAGCTGGAACAGCATTTAGCTTAGGATAAAAGGTATTATTTTGAATGCCCTGGGGGATTTTTTCCCCCTTTTACTCTGGTATTTCTCTTTTGCTAGGCCTTAATGTGAATTATTAGTGGATCATTTTAAAGTTAATATATTTTATTATGATGAAATGCTTTGCCTATTTATATGGCAGTTCACATTTTTACTTGTAACTGTTTGTAAATTATTTGGAAGTATTTTTATTCATTGTGTTATTTCAATGTCATTGCTGTAAGCTGCTTTGAGAAAGATTTTTGCCTTAGAAAATCAGCATATAAATAAACGGAAGTCAGAGGCCTGGACTGAATTAACTTCTGTGGTACCTTACATAGATATTTGTGCAGAATGAGGAATTCTTTAGATTCCATACTTTTAATAAGCGAGTGATGTCTAGAGCCGTTGTGAGTGTTCTGAAAAAGAAAACATCCAGTGTGCCCAATTCTTTGCCTCTTTTTGTCCCTCCTTCGTTTCAGGGTCCAGCCATAAAGCAATTTATGGACATCTTTTCTCTGCCTGAAATGACCCTCCTGGCTGTAGCTAATGACTTCTTCATCAGCAATGACATTGATTATGACCCAATCCATCTCTACAAAGATGTCACGGTAGGAGAATGACTGTGTGTACATATGTGTGAGTCTGTCTCCATGTGTGTGCATCCACACACATTCTTGTTGTGGGCGGTTTTCGAAAGCATCGGTGTGGTGAGGTGGCAGTAAAAGAGGCGGATTGTTGGCTGACACTAGGAATGGAGGAATTTCTTCTTCTCAGTTCTGGCAAGAAGCAGTGAGTGGGACGCTCTTGTTAGGGTGCTTGGGTTCTGCCTAGAATTGGCTCCTTTGTGGGACTCTGTGTCCTTTGTGTGAACAGTCAAATGGAGGAGGGTTCTGATCTGGAGAGTCTTTTTGCTCCTGTGAGGCCCATGTGCCATCTCCCCCCTCCCTCTTTTGAACGCTCCGTTGTGGGAGGGTGTGACGTACGACGCAGCGGCAGAACAGGCCGTCCTGTGCCGAGGAGGACTTGGGGAGGGCTGCCTACTTCTAGCTGCCAGGGAGGCTTATCTAGGAACCCAGCTGCTTCAAGGCACTCATGGAGTGGGAGGCCCCCTTTTCCCCTCTATCTCTGTTTTGGGCAGGGAGGTTCCCTTGTTTCTTACATATATAGAAACCTGATAAACATCTCTGCGGCCTCTTGGGCTCAGGGCCTCTGGAGCCTGCCTGTTTCTCCATTTAGGGCAAGAGGTCAGAATTGGCATCCTCGTAAATAGCATGGCTTCATTTCCCAGCTGTTGCACGTACACTCTCTCTGATCCTTGGCTCTCCCACTCATAAGACCCTAAGTCTGTGACCAGAGCAAAGCAAATGACACTCTCTGAAGGTTACTGAACATTTTAGGTTACTATTTAACTTGGGAGTGGGGAATATGAGGAGAGGGAAAGTGTGGTTTGGGTTATGTGCAGCTCAGAGCTTGACAAAGGTCCTTCTTTGGATTATAATTCTTGGCATTGCTGGTGGATTCTGGGCATTATAGTGAAAGGAAGCAGCTTTTCCAGGCTCTGATGTTACTCCTCAACAGTTCAAGAAGGGGAGAAAAAACACAAGTCAAAATGACTGCCTATTGTACATGTATATTGGTAGGTGCATTCAGGCTGGTTCTCCCGTGAACCAGTTTGGTGTGTTAACCATGGAATGAGTATGAAAAACACTGAAAGGAATCTTATGTCAACAATTGGGAGGTGGGAGAAAGAGTCTGTGTGTTAGGTAATACTGACCACTAGCCAGAAAAAAATTTGTTTAAACAAATAAAAAACAGCCTTGAGGTTCTTCAGATCAGATTAGGGCCTTGAGAAGGCATATTTTTTTAAAAAATCCCCTCTTGGCCTTCTAAACCTCTCCCTTCCCCCTTGGCAAACTATTATTTGGCTATGAAGGCAAATGTATAAGTGCTCCAAAAAAAGGGTGGGGAAGAATGTTTTCATTTTCTCAGGCTCTTTAGTTTCAGTGCTTTTAAAGTTATTTTTGTTATCTGTGGCTTTTTTTATGTTGCTAGTATTATTCTGATATTATTTGGCTGTTTAAGATTATATATGCAATGTATTTTCATACTTTGTGAGTTCAAAGTTTTATTTGGGGAGAGATTGAAGAAGAGTTATATGAAAGTGTTTCAAATAAGAAGTGAATAGCATCTCTAGGGTGTGAGTGTGGTCATAGTCAGGAAAGCAGGCTGGGGAAAGGGTTGTTCCTACCTTTCCTCTGTCCCTGCTATTTTTTTAGAGCAGGAATTGCAATGTGATTATAGCTCTCTCAGTGCCATTTCTGATTAGTTACCAGCATAGATTAAAGAAGTTTTGCTTGCTAACCCATATATTTTGGACTAGGCTTTGGGATGGGATGATGGTAAGTGGAATGAATACCAAAGCCTCCATTAGCCAGAAGCTAGGTTTGGAAAGATGTCAAACAAGAGAGGTACCATATATACTTGTGTGTAAGTCAACATCATGTATAAGTCAAGGGTATGTTTTGGGGGCCAAAACTGTGGATGTTGGTATGACCTGTGACTAAGTTGAGGGTTGTTCCAGTGGAGAGGAGAAAGCACCAGTGCTGACTTAGGGGGCCAGCTGCCCCTGACTGCCAGCACCATGATTTTCCTGCCTAGGCATTCAAACAGACCTTTTACCACTCTCCTCAGAGAAGGGGATGGGTTTATTTTTTTTTTATCAAAGTTAAAGTGCGGTGTTAACTCTTATCAAAAAGGTAACCACCCCCTTCTCTGAGTAGAGTGGTGAAACGTGAGACCTTAGTCCTTCTGGGGAGAACCTAAAAGAAGCACCAAACCACCTACCCTTCTCTCTTGGTGCTCCTTTGAGAGGAAGCATCTAAGAGCTGCCACCGCCATTTGCCTGCCCAGAGGTGAGGGGGAGGCAGTACTTCTTTTAGGTTCTCCCAAGATGGACTAAGTTCTTCCCTTTTGTCATTCTTGGATAATTCCACCCAGGTTTTTGGGGGGTTGATTTTTTGACTAAAATTTCTAGGCTTACACATAAGTATATACAGTACATTTTTATTTTATTTTTTATTTCTATTTTATCTATTAGTTCCATTATTTTCTCAAGGTGGTTTACATAGTTTTTCCCCTCTGCATTTTATCTTCATGACTGTCCTGTAGAGAAGGTCAAACTGAGAGAGAAGGAGAGTGAGTAATTGGCTCAAGGTCACCAGTGAGTTTTGTGGCTAAGTGAGGACTTGAACCTATTATCTCCCAACTCCCTACAGTGGCTTTGGTAGTTCTTCTTTTCAGCCTACTGAAAACCTCTTCATAGCACGTGGGTAAATCATGGCAAATGCAGTATAGCAGAAGATGTGAAAGCTTGTTCCTGTATCCCTTTTAAAAATAATTTTTAATGTCCTCAACAGGATGCCATCCGGGATGTTCATATCAAAGGTTTTATGTACAAGTGGATTATGCAAGATCTAGGTGAGTACCCGTGTCAAGGGGTGGAGTAGAGAAAACTAGAGAGCTTACAAAAGGTGGGCTACGACTCTCAGATTTTCCCCAACCAGCATGGCCACTGGGAGATACTGGGGGTTATAGTCTCAAAGGTAACATTTCCAAACTTGGTTGCAACCAATGGAAAAAGTAGTTTTATTTCTGCCAAACCATGTAGGACAGGAGCCTCCACGGGCCAGCTATGTTACATGGCCAAACACACAGGTTGGACCAGAGTGGCAGAGGTTAAATGCTGCACACTAGGGTTGCAGTTTTGCATGGAGCCATATTAACATAACCGCCTCCTCTTTTTTTGGCCAAATTCCAGCTGAGCTTGTCACAGGAGAAACCAAGATATAAAAGCCCAGCCACTGAAATCTCATTCAGTAGCTTCTCTTGTTTCTTGGAGGTGTGCTGCTATTGATGACATACTCTTGGGTACATTTTCACCCAGCCATAGGTGAATAAAAAACAAACAGAAAAATTGAGAAAACCACAACCCTCAGGAAATTAAATTTTCCATGCAATTATATTTATATTTTTCTGCTGTCCTATGGAATAGGCATACACGCAACCCAATTTAAGTCTGAAAACAAAAGCAATAATTTATTATTAGCTCATACTGTACATTCACTTTTCCTCCAGGGAGCCTAGGGCACCATAGACATCTCTCTTTCTCCCCTCTTTATCCTCAGAAAAACAACCCTGTGAGGTAGATAAGGCTGATGACTATCAGGCCCAAAATCCCTCACTGAGCTTCATGACCTGGTGGGAAAGCTTGAAGCTGGATCCCCTAAGAATCCAGAACTAACTGTTTAGACTACACTGGCACTCTGACTCCTCCCAGTAATCTTCCAAATGTTGTTCCATCTTGCCCACTAAGCTTGTTTCTTGGTCATCTGGCCTCAGAGTGAGTGGGGTGGGAATCCCCTACTGAGACCTAGGAGTAGTATAGTGGAAGAGATGGGTTTTAGAAAACAAGCGTGCAACAAGATTCATTCATAACTTTATTTTTGCTCGTTCAATTTTTTAAATATAAATTTTACTCAAGTTACAATTTTTTTGAACTAAAATTCATATAAGATAAAATTGTGCAACAAGCCATCTTTTTTATACTTACATAAAAACAGATACCATACCAAATGCTTAAAAATGCTAGTTATGAGCAATCTAATAGTAAGCTTCAGTATGTAAAATGAGTTGATTTCCTATGCTTAAGGAAAGTTCTCCAGTTCAGTAGGGATCTTTGTGTCTTCTTTTTTTGCTACTCTCTGCTCTTGTGTAATTTGTGTGGCGTAATCAGAGAAGCTTGTTAACCCTGTCCCCTCCCCATCTCTTTGCAGAGAAGTACATTCTGCGTGGAGATGAGACCTATGCTGTGCTGCACCGCTTGGCCAAAAGTGGCAAGAAGCTCTTCCTCATCACCAACAGCCCTTTCAGCTTTGTGTGAGTTCAATATGGCAGGGCTGCAAGTTAGAAGGAGGCAGATCATTAACTCCTGTCCTGATTCCAAATTCCAGACTTTTGGTGAACAAAATGACTCCTCAGATATTGCTGTCGTGTCACTAACCAGAGTAATGTGAATACTAGTTTGCTAGAATGTCTAGGGCTTCTGTGCCAGAATTTTACATGCCATTCTTGAGGATTAGAAGGTTCCTTATGAAAATAAAATCTAACAAACACTGTGCTCTAACTCTTAGAGTATTATATCACACCAACTTTGCTTATCTTACTGTAGAGTTGTACTATAAAATTGTACAGTTACTGTAGGTCTCTGCTTTTTAGTTACATCAGATTTAATAAGGCTTTTTGAAATGTAGAACTAGCTTAATAATCTCAGGAATTCCAGCTGTCCCCAGGGGTTCCTGTTCTGTGCTCCATAACATAATTATCCTTAAACAGCTGGAGCCTCAGGTTTGCATCAAAATGTCTCCATAATTCTGTTGGCTATGCCATAAGTGATCCATAACTGTTGCCTGTGCAAACTGGTACCTACCAGCTGGGCAGCTGAGGATAGTTGGAGAGATCAATGCTGCTTAGCTGTTTGTGCTCAGTTGTATGGGAAAGGGTTGCAACAACGGTTGTTGAAGTTCTGCCCATTTTTCTTTTCAAGAAGCCAGCCTTTTGCTACTTCTTCAGTTTATGTTGCAAGAGCTTCTAGAAGAGAGGTGAGCCAGGTTTTCTGTGGCACAGCACCCCCTACTGTCTGCTGTCCATAATCTTACTCTCTGCCTTTTTCTTCTCTTTCCTCCCAGTGATAAAGGGATGCGGTACATGGTGGGTAAAGACTGGCGGGATTTCTTTGATGTTGTGATCGTCCAAGCTGACAAACCTCATTTCTTCAATGATTGTGTCAAGTGAGTGTGGTCCCAGTGTGAAGTTTTCAATTTTGGGTTCTGGATCTTATTTTCTGTGGAACTGTGGGGATAAGTGAAAACATGTCTTCGTGGGTACTTTTCACACTCCTGGACTTGGAGGCTTAACACACTCACACACAAGATTCAGTGGTATGTTCATGGCTTCCATATCAGAGAAGTGATAGATCTGCTTTGGGTTGTAGCCCAAACTTTAAGGGAACCATCTAAGTCCCAGCAGTTTGGATAGGCTCCTGTAAAGTTCATACTAAAATCTATAGCAGATTCACTATTTCACTGAGATAGAAGCCACCATTTCTTGTTGCATGCATTACACCATCCTTCCTAAGGTTGTGTTCACAGCAAACAGACCAGCCCAAGCTGAGTGTAGTTAGTATGTGGGTAATGTGTGTAGCTGAGGCTTTGAGGTAAAATAGAACCACAAGAGAAGATACAAATTGCAAAGACTTGGGCCTCAAGAACAAGGTGGGCTCAAGTGTTGACTCTGACTTTTGATATTGTTCTTTGGGACAACACTTTGAAGAGGCTGAAATACTCATCTGTTGGCTGCTGTTTATTTTTTCCTTCCCCCTTCCTTCCTTCCTTCCTTCCTTCCTTCCTTCCTTCCTTCCTTCCTTCCTTCCTTCCTTCCTTCCTTCTTTCTTTCTTTCTTTCTTTCTTTCTTTCTTTCTTTCTTTCTTTCTTTCTTTAAGCCCTACATGGTTTGGGTCCAAGTTACCTGCAGGATCACCTCCTCTCAGACAATCCACCCCATACACTCAGGTCCTCTGGGGGCCATTTACTTAAACCAGCCAGGGCTAGACTGGCAACGATCACCCAGAGGACCTTCTTGTTGGCTACCCCTAGACTGTGACCCTTTTTGCAACTCACCCGTTTTCGGCACTGGGGTGCAGTGCTCACGCAAGCAGCCTCCAAAGAGAGGCTCTTGTGTCCGGGGTCCTTCGGCTCCACACGAGCTTCCTGCTCGCATGGAAGCCCCACCTCTTCCTTCCGCAGTGCAGCCTAGGACCTTCCCAGGCTGCACTGAGACAGGAAGCGCGACTGGCCTGGCTCCCGAGGCTCCGCACATAAGGTAAATGCGCACGGGGCCCTGGAGCGATGCGTGACTGCACAGCATTTTCAGCTTCAAGCTGAAAATGAAAAAATGCGTGCGCAGTCCGTGTCAGGCCCTGGAGCATCACACAAATGTGAGTGTGTCATGTGGACCACTCTTCACATTTGCGCGACACTCAAGGGGCCCTTTCGCATCAAAAATGCCATGCGAAAAGGGCCTGTGAAATGACCTGCCAGAAGAGATTCAACAGTAGAATATGCTGTCTGAATTCAAAAAAGTACTAAAGACTTATCTCTTCTGGCAGGCCTGCTCAGTCTATTTTTAATTATATTTTTAATTTTATTTTGATCATGATATATTCTAATCATAGTATATTTGTATTTTAAATATTTGTATTTTAAGTGTTTTAGTGCACTTTAACTATGAGTTTTTAGTTCTATCTACGCTGTACTCTGCCTCAAGCCTTGAGGAGAGGCGAGTAGCAAATAAAATTTGTTGTTGTTGTTTATTTTAAACTTGCTTGGTTTTTCTTTGCTCATTCTTGGTTCTCCATGCATTAAAAATCCTGCTGCTTGCTGATATACTTTATTTTTCACTCCCAATTAAAAGAGCTTCTTCAGATGGGTGTCTTGCTTTTTAACCCTATATATACACTTTTTTGTGTGTGAAATAAAAAAGGGACCAGGCCTAGGAAATTTGCACTAACTTGTAGCAGTTCTCCCCTTAAATGAGGAAGGGCTGCTTTCTGAATAACGCCTGAACTCTACATATTCTATTTTCACTTCCCATCTGTCTTCCTTCCTCCTTGTGTCTTGCTAATGTTTTTCAATGCAAGTCTTGTAGACAAAGACTTCTTAAATTTTTTACATGGCACTTAATTTGTTTAATTTGGAGGAGAAAAGATGTGGGTTTCCAGTTGTCATCCTATGATCTTTTAATATTAACTGTGTTGACAAGGGTTATTGGGAGCTGCAATCCAATAACATTTAGAACATCACAAGTTACCCACCCCTTATCAAGATCCATACCTTGGCTCACAAAACTACTTTACTTGCACAAGAATTTTCAGAAGACTCATGGGCAATAGTAACATGATATGGTTTTATAGACAGGTTTTCCATGGGAATTATGTGTTGTATGTGTTGAGGGGAAGTTGAATTGAGAGAAAGTTTTGTGGATTTGGACAGATACATATGGGAACTGAGGCACCCACATTGTCCTTTCTCCCTTTGAATGTCAAGAGAGCAGGACATCTTACTGGTATTCTTACTGGCTTCTCTCCTCAGACCTTTCCGGAGACTGGACAGCAATGGTGATCTGCAGTGGGACAAAATAAATAAGCTGGAGAAGGGACAGGTGTATAAGCAGGTAAGGAAATAGACTTACAGAAGACAAGATTTCGTAGCAGTTGGATTGTCTGTCTTATGGAAAAGCCAAGTTAATTTGCCAGACCTTTCCACTCAACAATAACGCCTATCCTCAGTAGACAAAAAAGCTTTCTGGTTGTAATTCCACTAGAGTAAAATTTTAAATTTCACATTGGCCATTGATGATCTCTTCCATTGAGTAATCCACACACCACTCCAAAGGGAAGGTGGGGACAAATATTTGTCCCCCCCCCATTGTGTTTGTTGATACAGCTTTGGAGAGAGATCTGAGGGAATGTGAAGTGTGTGGGATGGAGACCAGCTTGCTTGGGAGAATTGGGTCCTGTGGGTGAATTGTTGATCAGAAGCGTGCTGTAGGCTAGTTTCAAGGCTTTGTGTCACTGGGCATCTGCCAAGACACCCTGAAGATACCTTCAAAGTTTTCCCTGTTTCTAGAGTTGATGTTCAGGCTACCTCTTCACCATATCAGTAGAGAGATATCTGTGTGAGAGAAGGTGCTCACTTTTCCTATACTGATGTGAACATTGTGTGTAGCCATTTTGTTCCAAGGTTCATAAAGGTCTTTTTAACACCCTCTCATGTCCATCTTTGATGTTCTCTCTCTAACTTCTTTCTCCCCCCTCACCCCCCAGGGCAATCTCTTTGACTTCCTCCGGCTTACAGGCTGGCGTGGATCCAAAGTTCTCTACTTTGGTGACCACCTCTACAGTGACTTGGCGGTGAGTCACTTAGATGTATTTTTCTTACTTGAAAGCATGCAGAGAGGATGATGGGGTGGAACCTGGGAATGGTAGCTTTTAAGGTTTGTCCCTGCTGTCCTGGAATGATAGCGTATATGAGATTTCAGAAGACTTTTTCCTCAAAAACTTCTATTACAACTTTCTTCTGCAGGACTTGATGCTGCGGCATGGCTGGAGGACTGGTGCCATAGTTCCTGAGCTGGAAACAGAGACAAAAATGGTCAACACAGAGCAGTACTCACAAGCACTCACATGGCTGCAGGCCTTGACTGGGTTGTTGGAGCGTATGCAGGTGAGGGAAGAGAGAACAGTGGAGGCTATTTAATTGCTGGGAATGAAATCAGAGAAGATCTAGAACTCTGTATTGCAAGCCAGGATGTCCCTAAGAGTTCTGGGAGAAGGTCATTCAAAATGACACTACAGTAAGATACTCCAAAGGAAGAATGGGGAACTCATGGCCCAGTGTTCCTTTCCATGGGGCTTTCTGTCTAGGACTAATGGGAATGGCAGTCCAAACAGCATGTGGAGTGCACATATCCATCCCCACCCACCCTGAAAGCCTATTAACATAAACGTGGTGGAGTTCCAGTTGAGTCACTGGGCTGTGGACATCAGCGTGCATGGAAAAAGCAGGTTTCTTTAGCAAATGGAGTAGGGTGACCAGAGCCATGTCTAACCATCTGGTGTGTTTCTATTTCTCAAAAGATGTTCCAGGATCCAGAATCCCAGCAGGTGCTGCAGGACTGGATGAAGGAGAGGCAGGAGCTCAGGTAGCATTACTACATACTTTCTCTTTAGGGTGATAATTCTATCTTTTTGAAATGAAGCCCCAAAACACATAACAGTACTTGCTCACATTTTATTTTTCCTAGTCTCCCAGCCAGTCTAACTCAGAAACTGGAATCTGTGTATCTTCCCTTCTTTCTATAACAGATGGTTCATGAGATGATTAGCATCCATGGGAATGGGGAATCTAGATTAATTGGTGTGCATGTAGCTGTGCATGCTCTCAGTTTTCTTAAACTGTTTAAACTGGTTTAAAACTGTCTTGTTTTACCATACTGAATCAGTTTAAGTATTTTTTCCCTTTTAAAATTGTCCTAATTTATTGTATCCTGTTGTGAGATGCCATGATATAGTGAGGGATATAAATATTTAACTATATAAATCATTTTTAAATTGAGGTTGAAGAAAGTGTAGTCCTTCAGAGATAAGTTGGAATGAAACTTCCATTTACCCTGGTTGCTATAACCAGTGCCATGGAGTTCTGGGAGCTGCAGTCCAATAACACATGGAGTACCACACTGCATCCCCCTATTTTTAATACACATTATCTGATCCCTTTTTAAAGCCATCCAGGTGGGTGTCCATGTCTACATCCCGTGGTTCCACTCTTTATATGGCGTGAAGAAGCTCTTTTTCTCTCTCTCACCATTCCCACCATTCAGCTTTATTGGATGACGCTGGATTTAAGTGCACTGAGAACAAAGCTAAAACTTACCCCCCTCTCTCTCTAACCATCTCCACAGTTCTATACATTCTGTCATTTTTTGGTCTTGACATTCTGATTATTTAAATAGTTTTAACCTCAGATTGATTAATTCATGAAATAAAACCTCTTTGTCATTTGTTAAAAAGGCATCCTGGGTTGATAGGGTAATTCTTTAAAAAAAAAAAAAGCTTTTTTTTAAATGCAAGGAGCTGTAAGAACCACAGAAGTTATATACCATTTTGGAAGAGGTATTTTCCCTTCTTACACAGGAGAAGATGCCTCATTGAGGATGGTGCTTGCTGATACATACGCATACACCATCTGAAAACAAAGTATACTTTTTCCTTTAAAATTTGTTTTTTAATCATATGATGAATATGTGTAGAATTGATTGATTATAGAAATCATAATCTAATCAGTTCATCAGATGTAATACGTAAGGATACTGACTGTAATAATTAGTATTCACAATCCTTGGCCAAAGTATAATATGTGAGCAAAAACTGTATGAATGAGTCCTTTATTAGTTGCAGGCACTGCCAAAAACAGTGGTGTGGTTTCCATCTGCTGTGGAGAAACCTTCACATCTGGGGGTTGCTGGCAGGGCCCTTCTGGTCTTTGTAAATCTCTGGCAATCTTCATTCTATTTCTAACTACCATACTTACTTACTTACTTACTTAGAGCAACCTTTTGCAACCTAGTGCTCTCCAGACTGTTGCATGCTTGGCTGAGGGGAGGGAATTACAAAGCTAAGATAGCTGAAGGCAGAATGGAGTAGGTGCCACTTTGACTGAAAGCGATGTCTAACGGAAGTGGTTGAGTCTAATTAAATATTGATAGAGAATTCTTGGGAGTAATGGAGAGCTTGAATGGTTCTGAGTACCACCCCCAGTGCTGATAGCCATTCTTTCATGCTGAATAGCTTGAGCAATAGTTTCCCTTCTGCATGCACGGACAACACGGGCACACTTGCACGCACTGATAATTCTGTGAGAGAATTAGAAGCAGGAGGCTTTGCTGCTGAGAGTCATGTCTCCTTTGGTAGGATTGGGTTTCCTTGTCTATAGAAAACAATAGGCTGGACTATGCAATTGAATAGCTCTTCACGTTGCCCCCCTGTTTGCATCTGTATATACCTCATGTATGAGCTGCCGTGGACTCTAGAATGGTTGTCCATTGCCCTTAACCACTAGACTGTATTCTTTCCTCAGTTTTAAGCTGTCTGGGAAGTTGTGTACCAAACTGTCTGACATTATTGCTGTTACATGGGAATGACAGCCAGTGTTTACTCTTAGCACTTTTTGTGTTCTCTATGCTTAAAAAAAATCAGTGGCAAGAAAATTTGTGTAAACTGGAAATATATAAAAGCAAAATGAATTGTGTACATTTAGGCAAAATGGAACTGGTGTAATTCTGTTTATGATTGTTAATTGAGTGGAATAAGAAGACATGATCACTATAAATTTTTTACTAGCTTCTGAGACTTCTGGCATACCCATCAGGACTAGAAATCTGCTTTTCACTGTTTCATAGTTTTAAATGAAAGATGGAATTATGATGGGAGGGAGGCTGCATAATTTCAACAGTTACACATTCTGGAGCTTCCATGAAAATACATTGCCCTGTTGAAAGAAAAGATGTCCTTGGATTCCAAACCTAATTTTCATAGATGCTATCTGATGGCTCTTTTTTCTGTCCCTTCCCACCCCGCACCCCCACTTCAGGGCACTCACCAAGAACCTCTTTAATCCTCAGTTTGGCAGCATCTTCCGCACCTGCCACAACCCCACGTATTTCTCGCGGCGCTTGTGCCGCTTCTCGGACCTCTACATGGCTTCACTCAGCTGCTTGCTCAACTACGACCTCAACTATACCTTTTATCCGAGACGCACCCCACTGCAGCATGAGGCTCCCCTCTGGATGGACCAGCTCTGCACCGGCTGTATGAAGACTCCCTTTTTGGAAGAGATGGCACACATCCGCTAGGGACCTTGGGGCCAAGGGAAGACTGGGAGAGAAGTTGTATCTCTCTGCTCACACCTTCTAGGTGCCATGATGGGCTGACTGCATTCTTTTGTGGCCAGTTTTCTTAAGCTGGATTGCCCATGGTCTGTGACGCACCATGTGACGTCTACATGTGTCAAATTTACACGCTAGAGTGCCTATTAGGAGTTCAACTGTCTAAAAACATCTTGAGTGAGCATGTAGGTGTGTTGGAAGTGCTTGGCTGGCTCTCAGTCCAGGGACCACCTATCTCCAGTGTTCCTTCCAAGAATCCCATCAACTGTGGGGTCGCCTATGAAATTGGTCTGTGGCTTCTCAGTGGCAAATGATCTGTCTGCACCTGTCTTCCGGGACTATTTTTGTCTGTTTCACAGTCACAAGAAGATGCCCCTTGGTGTGGACATAGGTTCATTCGATTTTTGTCTTGGGGTGGGGTTCATCTCCCTGGCAATGCACATTCAGCATCTGCTGGTGGTGGTGGGGAACCTTCGTTTTGTCACTCCAGCCCACCAGCCTCTCAGCTACCCCACTTCCCCCACTCTCAAGATCTACAGGTGCTTTTTGGTGTTTGAAGTTTACATCCTCTCCCCCCCAACTTGCCAAAGGGGAGAAAATAACTATGGTGAGGGGAGGGTTTGGGATAGAAAGTTCTTGTCTCTCAACAGATGGGGCAGAAGGTGCTATGGGGTGGGGTGGGGTGGGGTCTTTAGTTGGTAACTGGAATTTTGTAATTTTAATAAAGTCTTTGTGAAACCTCATTGTGTGTTCTGTGTACCAAAGACTAAGTAGGCTGAGACATCAGCCTGCAGTTTTTCCTCTTCTCCTCTCTTCTAGCATGTTTCTTGCTGTGTGATATGGAGAGATTGGTGGCATGCTTTTGCTGTGTACTTGAATACCAGCTCTGGTTTCATGGTAATTTTCCATTATGGTCTTGTGTAAATTATGCAAATTTGATTATATTAGGAACATTTAGCACCATTTCTTATTTAAAAAATCCCAAAGCAATTGACAATAAAAAATAAGACATAATACTATCAATTAACAGGAATGATAAAAGAATGTCAGAGTGATAAAAACAGTGGAATAATATTAAAAACAAATGTAGATTACAGTGCCAACAGTCTGGAAAATGTGAGGGCAAGCACATAATGCCCTCAAATGTTAAATATGCCTTGATAGAGCCAGTGTTTAAATGCTGTACCAGGACTATGGAAGACCAAGGCCGTTCTGCACTACACTCTTATAGCGCCATTATTCCACTTTCAACATCCTATGGAATCCTGGGGTTTGCAGTTTCGGGAGGGGCTGGCTGGATGTTGAAAGTGGAATAATCGTGCTATAAGAGTGTAGTATGGAAATAGCCCAAGGTTCAGATCCCAACTCAGCTATGGAAACCTGCTAGGTGTCCTTGAGCAAGTCATGTTCTCTCAGACTTGAAGAAAAGCAATGGCAAACCTCTTTTGATTAAATCTTGCCAAGAAAACCCCATTATAGGGTTGCTGTAAGTCAGAGTAGATTTGAAGGCACAGAACAACAACAAAGCTCATGCTAAAATAAATCAGTCTTAAAGATGCTCTTAGTCTACTTCCTACTGAAATAGTGTAGTCTATGAGAACGTCTGTTAACACTGTGATAACAAGAAGGACTGGAAACTTGTTTTCAGATGAAAACAGTGTCTCTTGATAATATAAAAGCCTTTGGGAGTGTGATGCTCTGTGCTGGTCATGCTAACCATTTGGAAGCTTATTTTCACATATGGTGTCCTGCTGTGAGACCCTCGAAATGTGTCTACAACTCACAAAAAGCATAGCATGGTACAGCTTTATTTTTGTATCCTGTTTAGTTGGACCCTTGATTATAATTTAGTTACTCTTTCAAAAAGTAATAGGCCAGCCCCTCTGCCATTTTCCATCTGCTGACTGTCCTTTTCTCCATAGCGCATAGTGTGTTCTCACAACTAACTTGGCTCTGGGTGATCTACCAGTTGCATGAAAAGTGAGAGGAGGATAACTTGCGGTTCTTAAGAGGCTGAATTTGGCCCCTGGGAAAACAATTTCCAATCGTCTTGTCCTCTCAAAAACACTCATTTTTCCTGAAGGCAGTTGCCAGTAGAATGAGAGGTGAAAATGCTGCAGTTCTGTGCATACTTATTCTGGACATAGGTCCCACTGTAAACCACATACGCAGGTTGCGAACATGCATTGCACATCACAAGCCTCTAGGGTCTGTTTTGGGGAATCCTGACTAAATGCACAAACTATTACTAGCCACCTTCTGCCCCTTCCCCCAAATTTGGGATGTATTACCCCACAAACTACTACAAAACAAATTGAAATTTTGCTCCAGAAATTTCATGAATTTCTATATTCATGAATATGGAGATTTCCATATTGCTTCCTATTTGTTCCCATTGCAAAAATTAAGAAGCCTTTGTGAATCTTGTGACTTGGGAAACCAAATGCATCTGAGCAGACAGATATGGCTGCAGATCAGTGACTTTAAAAAATTGCTCTTTTGCTATCTGTGTAGTCCTATGGAGCGGTGTTCAAGATCCTAAGAGATTCTGGATTAGATGCCTGGTGTCTTGTATTTAGGAGACCTGGCCTAGAGAAGCAGTGGACATGAAATGGGTGTTGGACAAGAGGCACAGAGTGCTACCTTGGGAAAATCTATGATCTTTCCAAGTTTGGTAGGATTTTTCCCCCCTGCGTCTGCTAGGGCTCCATTTTTGGTCCTGGAGCCCCTTTTTCACTAGAATTACATTGCTGTAATGCCACTTTAAGAGCCGTGACTGTGTCCTATGGAATTTTGGGATTGGTAGTTCAGTCAGAGGCATTGAGACACTCTGGCTGAGGATACTAAATCATATATTCCAGGATTATATAGGCTATTGCCATGAGAGTTAAAGTGGAAGCATAGCTCTGTAACTCTGTAGTGTGAAAGGGCCCCTGGTTTATGCCTGACGGCTTTGGTTATCACCTGCATTACACTGTTAAGATCTGCACTGTTGAATCATGAATCTGACTGTAAATTTGCCAGCACAGAAAAGGCATCCCTGGTCAATATTTAGTGACGGCTCAGAGGTGGGTAGAAATCTGCTGGCAAGTTTGTGGTTGATTGGCAAGTAGATCAGCAGGAGTTCCTAATTCCCAGCCAGGTGACTTTTCCCACCTTAAGATTGCTCAATTAAGAAAGCTTGGGATAACCAGGAGTGGGCATTTGTACGAAAAGGTTGTGTGCAAGCCTGGATCGTGGAAACAGATTCTCAGAAACTGGTCAAAGTATGCTCAGAGGCACCCTATTCTTTAATTCTAAGTGTGTGCCTGTTTTTGCACCTGGCTCTATTAGATGGATCCTTGAGAGTCTGTGTGCTTATGGATCTGACAAGCCTAAAGTTAGTCCTCTGGCCCCAACTCACTAGGGTCTGAACCTCATTGCAGGATGATGGATTGCCCCCTCCCCAGGAGTCTTGGCTTTGTCTCTACTTGGTAGTCTCAGACAGGATTCAGTTTCCCTCTTGCTATCTTCATGCTCTCCCTGGTGCCTGCCGAGAGGAGGGGGGTGAACTGAGGAGAAGCAGCCTTGGAGGCAATTAGCTGCTTGTAATTGTTTCTCTCCGGTTGGGATGGCAGCTTCTGGGCCACACGATCTCTTTGCGGGGGAGATGATGGGAGCTCAGGAGTCTCCAAGCCTCCATTTGCCTGGATCCCGGTTGGGACGGAGAGGCGGTATAACATGGCAGCAGGACACAGCGGGCAACTGGATACGGCGGCTCGAAGCAGCAGGTGAGAGCTGCCTTGGCTGGGTGGTTGATGCTAGTGTGAAGCTGATGGGAAGGCATGGAAAAGGCAAAGGGTGTGAAGGTGGGTAGAGACCTGTTGTGAGACACAAACATCAGTGGTGACAACTGACAGGGCTGGGGTCGCTCTCTCCGAGCACCAAAGCACCAGAAAACGTTGTGGGTAGTTTTAAAAAGGACTTCATTTCAGGTGGCATGCTGTTCACATATTTATTCCCCAACCCCAGCACTGCTAGCTGAAGAGTGTAACAAGAAAAAAATTATTAAAAAACTCTGTTTAGCAGAAGTGAAAGTCGGATGGTGTCACATCCTGCTTTAAACCACCTTCTTCAATTCTCCTGGGGGCTGAGGTGCGTTGTTTGCTTCTGGCCACTTTTAGTTGAACCTCATATCTGCTGAAGGCACTCTCCCCACAGATTATTTTGTTTCTGAAGTTTGTTGTTGTTGTGTGCCTTCAAGTCCTTTCTGACTTAGGGTAACCCCAAGAGGAATCTATCATGGGGTTTTCTGGGGGCTGAGCGTGTGTGATGCACCCAAGGTCTCACCCAGCGAGTTTCCATGGCTGAGCAAGGAATCGAACGCTGCTTTGCCGGGTCACAGTCCAACCCTCAAACCACTACACTATGCTGGCTCTCTAATGTACCACTTGGGAAATAGGAAACAGAAGAAAAACCTGTTGAACATGGCCTTTCCTTCGAATGATAAATAATGGCTCTGTTCCCTCATAGAGTATGTTACAACAGGATTCCAAAATGGTTTTTAAACATACACCAATGATTCTAGGTAATATACTGATTCAAATTTAAGTTGGCTTTAATAATACGCAGATTTCATTTTACTGATGGAAGAGTCAGTGAGTGCTTTAAATGCAGACATCACATTGAGTCAGTTTATAGCTGCCGTTTTGAAACCAGCATAGCCAGAAACGGGGTAATTTCAGGAACTGAAAACAGAATAGTCCTAGGATGGGTAGAAGTTACCCTAATAATATCCATGCACTCTATTTTATCTCCCACCCATAAACACTGACCCCCCCATTTCCACTCCCTCACTAGGATTTCACATGAGCTCTGGCTCTGGGCCAAGGCTCAGATTTTGGTTCTGAACTCCCTACCTTATGGCATGAGATCCAATACCTATGGTGAGTGTCTATTGAGGGATATATGTGTGCAAAGAAAGAGCTCCCACTGCCACAGCAACTGTATTCGTCTGTCCCCTTTTCTCTTCCCTCCTTCCAGCTGCTGCACGCTCAGAAGCCACGTCCAGGGGCTCTGAAGGATGGCCTACCACCTCACTGAGGGCCACCAATCCTGGCAAAGTCTCTCGGAACCAGCAGCAGCTGCATCGGGAATTACTCTTCACACATCGCAAGTATGGCAAGAAGCTATAGTCTCCTATTGCTATCTGAAAGGTTTCTCCTGTACGTTAACAGTGAGCGCCAAAGAGAACATGGGAAAGTTACGGTTTTGGATTACAACTCCCAGTATGGTCTCTAACCATGCTGAGTGGGGGATTCTGGCAGTTGTAGTCCACAGAAGTAGCCTTTTGAAGCGCTGGCACTAGGCACTGTAGAAGGGTCTTACCACTGCTGAATTGTTTCAAGGTTCTCTGAGCTTTGTTGATACTTTCCTTTCCAGGTTATCTGGGTTTCTTTTCCCCTAGAATAAATGGATAGCATGTTGAGAGGAAGCCTGACATCTTTATTTAAGGAAATCAATTTTCTAGCTCTCAAAATGCAATTTTTTAAATGAGGCCAGAGCTATTGCAGTTGGAACATGGAAGGTGCCATCTCACACTAGTTGAAGTGCAACAGACACCAGCCACATCCACCACTGTGGGAGCTGAAGTGCAGTGGTGCCTGGAGGACGGTGCTTTGCCCACCCCTGGTTTAGACTACCCTCTTGCAGCTGTCACGGGACCAAATGCAAAGCATTGCTAGCACTGAGAAACACAGCTCCCACCTCCACCTATTTCTTACCATACCATTTTACTATGCCCGTTTATGCTGTTAAATACATGTGTGTCTGTTTATGTACATGTGAGTACACACACAGACACACAGACAGACACACACACACAAACCTGGCTTCCTTTCTGGAAGAAGAGGTACGTTGTACCTGCCAGTCACTCAAATACTGTCCTAACTTATCTACAATGAAGTCTTGGTCACTTTTATGAGTAAAAAGCTACATCCAAGAATATCCAGGCACATTAATATGTGAGAAATTAACAAGTTTATCTGCTCATGAAGTAAATGTATACATCTGTCATAAAATTTTTACCTATCTAGGTAATTTAAATGTATCTTGAATATTCATCTGCCCCCTTTTGAAGAAGAGCTTCACCAAATGTACTTTTTTATTTAGCAATAGAGAGAATACAAGTGTTTGGTTCATAGATCAAAGAGGATTTGCTGTTGTTCTTGTGGGCCTTCAACTCATCTCCAACTTAACACCCCTAAGGGGACCCTATCACAGGGTATTCTGAGGCTCTGTGTGTGTGTGTGTGTGTGAGTGTGTGTGTGTGTGTGAGAGAGGGGGGTGCCCAAAATTACCCAGTGGGTTTCCATGGCCAAGCAGGGAGTTGAACTCTGGTCTCCAGGATCATAGTCCAATGCTCAAACCTCTATACCATGCTGGCTGTCTCCCACACCAAATTTGATATATCCATCCATTCACTGTGTGAACAGGTCAGTTTATTCAAGCCATATTATGTTATTTAATGGCCAAATGAACTCCTCTAAAATTACACCAAAGGTAGTGACTCATAGGCTTTTATTTTGGCACCTACTTTCATGGTCTACAGCCCACTTTGTCAAACACATGTGACAAAGCAGACAGCAGGCTATAAAAGCTTATGTTAACTAAAAAGTGTTAGCCTTTAAGGTGCTGCAAAACGATCTTTGTTGCAACATACCAACAATGTCTACTGTTGTTGAAGTGCACCCAGTAACAAGGAAATATCCTGGAAATGTAGTGCACTAGAACCAGGCTATTTTTCTTATGTGGTGGAAATAGGGAAAAGGTCTAATCATGTATGTTGGAAGTTGTCAGTATTACGACTGCAGTCCTGGGTCCTGGAGTATCTTTAAGTCCCTTTTTAAGGGCCCTCTTGGGCTATGTAACATAATAGTTTCAGCTCAAGCTTGTTATGCTATTAATGTACCATGCAGCATTAGGAGAGAAAAAGAGAATTCCATTCCATCTAGCAATATGCAGTTGAATGGAATGTGAGTTATGCTTGTGATGACTAAAATTTTGGTTCCAAAAGGTAATAATTTACAGCATCTGAGTATGTTCTTTCAAGGTGGGGGAGGAAGAGAGAAAAAGTTTAAACAGTACAAAGCTACACATTACTGTTTAGAAGCCAGTCCCTTTGGGTGTTGTGTATAGCTGGGCTTTACTCCCAGGTATTCACATATGGAACTGTAGCCTGAGAAACCAAAGTGTTAATAGTAGTTCTTGTGTATTTTACCACTGGTATGCTGTTGTTGTACAACTATATGCAAGTTATACTTTGTTTTTCTAGCTGCTTTTAAATTTTTGTCTTTTTTGTCTCTGTATGTTTTCCCTTTCTTAATGCAATTCAAGTAGGATGAGGGGAGGAGTTAGATGTCAACAGTATTGTTGAAATATTGGCCAGATACTAGACTGTATAAATACTGTGTGTGTGTGTGTGTACACATAATAACAGAGAAAATGAGGCAGGATGAAATTATAATGGATGAATGTGCATCCTCTCTCTGTATGCACACATATGCATACCTCACTTGTAAACAAAACAACACTAATAACCACTACATGTGACCTAACAGGTTTTCTGACCAGAACAGCATGTGGTCTAGCTATTTATGCACAGTTCCTCACACACTGTACAATTCACACCCAATCCGAACTTGTAGGGGAGAGAGACAGTCTTCTCGGCTCCACCCACCTCTCTTGGCTGAAGGTTTTGAATGATTTCCAACTTGCTAGTTAGGAATCTCTCAGTAATTTGATTCTCATCCCCAGCCTGTTGATTCTGGGTGGGTGTCAACTTTCTTCCCTTTTCTGCCCCCTCTACTCCACCAGACTGAGCAAGGAAATGGTTTTTCTGAGATATCAGTCTCTGGCCCATTTCTTAGGGGCAAGTAAGACTGGACATCTTTGCACATGTCTCTCTCATTCACATCTGTGGCAAGAGCAGCACTTCCACTATTTACACAAGAAGGAACATATGGAGAAGAGGGCCAAAAAAACCCTTAATATTTTCTCCCTCTTTCATCACAGCGAACTCCTCCATTTTACTTGTCTTTTAAAAACAGCTCTGATATAGACAGTGAGCTCAGAGTGGAAATAACTGCTTAAATGTAAAGAGTATCATGAGGCAACCTGACTTTGTTGTTTTAATATGATAATCCATTTAATGGTATTATAACTGATTGTGGTTTTGCTTACATGTATTTCTGGAAAAAAAATTGTTTAATTATGTCATCTCTGGAGTCCCAGTCCTGGGAGCCAGATTGAAACAGAAATAAAATGGGAGAAATGTTAGGTTTCACTCCCCCCACCCCCATTAGTTCCATTTTGTAAATCTCTCTCACTTCTTTGGATATGTCAAAGGGGCAGAAGTGTGAGAAAGTTTTTTCCTTGTAATGTTAGTTTTCCATGTGGAGATAATATTTTGTATGAAGGAGTATACCAGCCCTTGGAATCTCCAGTGCAGGCAGCAGACTGTACAGGATGTTGCTTTGAGCAGGCTGCCTTAACTGGACACTCAGTGTGTGCCAGCTCTTGTTCTTCTCTCCAGGGCTGCCAGCCTCTCTCTCCTCACCTTCCATGCTCACTTCTGAGGCCACTGATATAGTGGCAGCAGCGCATTTAGGGCCTCACTGCTACCTACAGTAAACCTGGTCTGTGCTGCAGCTGGGAAAAAATTAAGTGAGAGCCTCACCCTCAGGTTCTTCCTGAAAGAGCAATTTTACCTGATGACAGCGCTGTTGTGTAATGGGTGCTACCAGCTAAGCACCTTCACGAATAGGAGTCTCAGATTTCAGTGCCTGAGTCTCAGAGCCAGTCCGCTCTTCTCCAGTTCTCAGGGGGCGGGAGAGGAATCTCAGGACAAGAGTGCTGCCTTGAAAGCATGTGCCTATCTTTTCCCTTCCTTTGCTACACTTGGTATAATGTGTTTGAATGGCATACTCTGCAGCTATGGCTAACATTTAATGTATTAATGACCTCATAAGGAGCTGCCCCTTGTTACATTGCTCTTGTGGCATCACAGTTCCCCCCATGACATCACAAAGAGTCATCCTAGGTTTCAGGTTTTGGCTCTGATGTCTCAGGGCCTGGTATGGTTCTGACCTGGCAACCCTATGTCACAAACACAAAGGAGAAACTGGTAACTGCAGGAACTACCGCCATTGAGGGGAGGTGTGAGTGATGTCAAGCACTGGTGGTGGGACAGTCAAGGTTTCCACTCCCATGGGTCCCACAAAAATGGCCTTGTGTGTCAGGCAGTAATGTGAGGCTTGGAAAGCCCACTTTTCCCCTGAATGCTAAGGTGAATTACCTGAGCTAGAAGTATGCTGAATTGTGTATCTTTGACCAGAACAAGAAGAATTAAGGAGTTGTATGGATACAATTACACAATTGCAAATTGATTCTATTTATTCAGGAATAAATCTTAATCTTATCAGGGGGAGTTACTTCCAAAAAATAAAAACATGTATTTAGGATGTGCGCTTCTAATTACTTTTGTAAGAAAACGGGTACTGACAGAGCTTGGAAAGTCATTTTTAAAAAGCAATTCATTCTCATTATCCATTGAACCAGTGGAAAAATACATGTTTGTTACTTGTTACAATGCTCAATATCTCAGCTTGTTATGTTTCTAAAAACAAAGATAACAGAATGGCATAAAATGCGGAAAGATCTTGTTAAAATCCCCCAATATGCTTCTAAATGTAATTTGTTTAAGTAACTATAAATTGTTAGTCATTGTACCAATAAATTAAGTTCCCTCTTCCTCATAATTTTACTTTGAAAAGTAACTTAATTATCTCCTTGTTGCACCCTCAAGTGGTGGGTATGTACAACTACATTACTTGTAGCTTCTTACTTCCAAGCTTTAGGCAATGGACCATTCCATTTTTTTATTATTATTACTATTTTATCAACATCTCCCAGAGGCCCAAGCCACTGTAGACAATGGTGTGGAATTATGGGAGCTAAAGTCCACAAAACATCTGCAGAGCCATAGCTTCCTAGCCAAGCTATACAACAATCATTTTCCTCTTGGAATAGCAACCGGAAACTCCTGATTTGGATAGATAACTATGTCCAGGGCCACCTAGTGACCAAACTATAGAGCACAATCACCACTTCCACAGCTGTGGTGTTAAAAATGGATGATAGCTCGCCTTTTCTGATTTTGAAAGAATGAAACAGAGGTTAATACTGCTGATCTAGTGATAAATTTTTTTAAAGTTCCTGTTGCTCTTGGACATTGGACTTTAGTGTCGGAAAACAGCTTCTTTTATGGCTAGGCCTTATGTGAGGAACTTGGGCTTGGCAGTCCTCTCTCTCTTTGTGGGGAGAGAGAGAGCATGGTGGAAGAGAGACATAAGAGATTGATTTTCTAAAATCAGTCTGTGTGTGTATGTGTGTATTCAAGTCGCCTGTCAAGTTACAGTAACCCTATAAATTTCGTAGGGTTTTCTTAGGAAAGAAAAAACACCCAGAGGTGGTTTTGCCAATTCTTTCCTCTGAAAGATATCCGACAACATCTGGTATTCACTGGTGGTCTCCTATCCAAGTACTAACCATGGCCAACCCTGCTTAGCAGCCACTATCAAATGGGATCTGGTGCCTTTAGGATATTTAGACCCTGCCATAACTGTAGGACCTGTAAGAAGCATTTCATTGACATAAAAACTACAGTTTTCTACCCTGAATTGCTCACAATCTAAACTGTTATGGCAAAAGTGAACCAGAGTGATGTTTACGATATCTCTGGCTACCACTAAAAAAGAAAGAGATTTAATAACTTTAAAACTTAATATTTTATAGTCTTACAGTACTGGACAGTTGCTACTCTGGATTTTTTTCACCTTTCAAGATATCTTCTATTCCATTTGTATCTTTCCCTTTTTTTGAAGAACTCAGAATGATGCTAACACCTTTGCAACAATGCTGTGAGGTAGGTGTGGATTAAGGATACTTTATAATCATTATAATTCTGGGAAGGCTAGCAACATTGAATTATATCCTCTTTCTTTGTAGCATTCAGGCATGCTTTGAACTTGTGGCTTTGTCTCAGCAAAGATGGCCCAGGTGTTTGTTTGTCACAGCCATTAGAACAGTTAGTATGCTGAGGGTGGGGAATGGCCAATTATGGCTGTGTTGTTTTTTTTTTAATCTCTTTCCTCTCAGAGGCCTCAGCCTTCGTTCTAAGCCAGAGCTGCTGCAAGTTCTAGAGCACCGAAACCGGCGTCGGGAAGGGACAGAAAGTGGCTTGGAACAATCGCCTCTGGAACAGGAATTCCTGCGCTGGCAGCAGAGAAGGGAACAGGTAAGGCTAAAGCAGTCTCCATACCTCTTGTGACTAGGGACAGCCCAAGATATTTTGCTGCCTGAGGCAAACCTTAAGATAGCATATTCCACCCTCCCTTCCAAACACAACCTGCTCAAGTCCAGTGGCCCAAATTAACCAAGCTACTCTGGCGCTGCAGGGACAAACCCCCACAAGTACTTCTTCTGATACCTGGCAGTAAAAATAATGCAATGGCCAACAACAACAACAAAGCTAATAACTGGCTGCTCTTTCACAACACCTCAGCCCTTTTGCTTGAGGAGACAGCTTCATTCTGCCTAAAGGCCCTGCCTGTGACATGGTGGTTGACATAGGCAGGAGTAGTGACGTCTTGTATGTGGAATCTTCAAAAATTCCTCAAATGAACACTGTTTGTTTTGTTTTGGGGGATATCTTTTGCTTTTAGCATCACCAAGAGGAAGCAACAGTTGATACAGTGGGGAACCAGCCAGAGTTCATCCGGATCCGGGAAAACCTTCGAAGGACACACCGCACACGAGATCCCCCTCCCCAGCGTGCAGCCCCTTCCTCAATATCCAGCCCATTTCTTCGCTGCCACCTCACCCACAGGCAGCTCTCGAAGGCCTCAGCTTCACACTTCCCTGGGGCCCCTGAGGCTGAAACCCCAGGGCTTCAGGGTTCCTCAGAAGCCACCAATCTCTCCTCAGTCCTGTCTCAGAGTCCTCTTGCCAACACATGACCCTTTCTCTTTTACACTCACTCACGACATGTATCTCTAACACAGATACACTTTGGCTTTTCATTGTTCCAGATCTGGGTAGAGAACCCAATAGGATTTTCAGTTTCTACTACCCCTTCTTTGAACTCACTGGGCCCACTGTCCCTGGGTCTACACCCAAGTGCTGGGATAAACTGAGAAGAAAAGTGTAGGTATGAGGTAGGCCTGATTTCGGTCCTATTTCTCTCTCTCGCTAATAAAAATATCCCATACAGAGCACCTTATTTTTGGTTTCTTGTTACTTGTCACTATGGAAAAAAAGGCTTTTGCTATTTGATTAGTGGAGAAAGAGAGGACAATATGGAGGATGAAAAAGGACAGGGAAAAAATGATGAAACAGGGGACATTTTAGAAAAAAAAATACCAGTGGAGTTTATTAGAGATTTCATACAATTATATATATATATATATTTTAAAATGCTGTTGATAGTCTACATTTATCCTTCTTCTATCTCTTCCCTCCTTTTGAGAAAAACAAAAAACCCAAAAAAACACCCATTTTCCCAACCCACAGCCTGATTATAAAGCACAAGCTACAAAAATAGCAGATAAAAATGCCCCACATTAGTTGATTTAAGGGATGGATGGATGGACTGAGGTATGGGGAAAAGGGTGGGGAGCTGCCATAATTCAGAGAAGTTACGTTGAAGCTCTCACTCCCTGGCCCCAATACACCACTTCACTTGGGGGTTTAAAAAAAGAAAAGAGGGAGGCACTTCAGTGGAGGCCCTATATAAACATTCCAGGCTCTTAGGGACATAAGATGTGCCTGTGGCCCAAAAGCTTCACTGCTTAAGGTACCTCACAAAGGGGTTGTCATCAGCACCACCTTGCAGGTAGAAGTAGGCGAAGGCCAAGAACCCAGCCAGCAGCGCAAAGACCAGGAGCTGGGGCCAGAGGGGTAAGTAATGCTTTCTTCCTGTGCTGCTATCCGTCGCCTTTTCTGCTTGGGCCTGGCGCTCAGGGTGGATGGCACGACGTGGCTCTACCCCCAAAGAGGACAAGCCAGATGATTTCCGATGAAAGACGCTCTGGTAGGAACTGCTCTCCCTGCAAAGAATACAAAAACATTAAGATAATTCCAAGTCTTGTCACCACCTTCCTCTACTTGAGGCCAGTGAGAATCTCACCCAACCCAGGGCCTTATCTAAAATTAAGTCTCCTCAACACAGTGCTCATGTGAACCAGTACTTGTTATTGGATGATTACTATTTGCTGGCAAAAAAGACTTAATACACAGATATTATGGTACCAACATATAATCAATTCTCCAAGCTTCCCACAGTTTATCTATTTAGTCCAGGTTCCCAAGAAGGTAACGCTTTTTTTTCATTTGACAATGCCAGTATCCACAGATTATTGATTGCTTGGCCATTGTACTCCCAAGTTTGGTTGTGCCTCTCCTTTTGGCTCCTTCTGTTCCATGCTCCCTTCTGCACACCCAGCCCAAGAGGAAGCCTTCTGTCATTTCCAAGCAACTGGAACCAAAAGGAGTTACGGAGTGCCATTCTTTCTAGGCAGTGTCTTTCTTTGGCACCAATAAAACAGACAACCAGGAGTGTAAAGCAAGGGTCACTGGAATAACAGAGCCAGCCAGCAGCTAGTAGTATCTAGAGTAACAGTGGGAACTGTGAGGTCCTCCAGATATTGTTGAACTGTAATTCCCAGAAGCACAACCAACAGAAAGGAATGTTGGTGTATGCAGCCCAGAAACATTTGGATACCCAGTTCCTACCACTGGTATAAAACATGTCCAAGATGTTTAGGCAACAGATCAAAACGAGAACTACCATCCCTTGCCCCTCAGTAATTTGAGATGCAAACCACTGGTTCAGCTCCCCTGAAATGAGCAAGGGCTTCTCATGAATGCATAGTAATCCCATGCTGAACTGCACACTTAATGGCCCTTAGTAGTAAGAACTGGGATGCAACAGTTGCCAAAAAACCTGCTTTATAAATAAGGCACTCTCTTATTTAAAAGACACATCAGCCAGGAACTCCCAAGACAACCTTAGGCAAATGAATTCCTCTTAGTTACCCACACTTGCAACTCAGGCATAACAATTTTACCCTACCATTCAGGATTGTTATGAGACAAAACATATGTCTATTGCTTTCATCACTTGAAAGTACTATGCAAATACCAAGTGTTAAGATTAATAAGAATTACCACTGTGGCAACCCAAACCACTGCCTGAGATGACAGCTTTTACTTTAGCAGATGGCAGGGTTGCTTCTGATCAAGCAGAACCAATGTCTGTCTTCCTTAATTGATCAGCCCAGCCCTGTAGCCACTTATAGTCTAAGCACTGGCCTCAGAAGTGCTTGAGAACTCTAGGAACCATCCTGAGCACCAACCCAAAGGACAGTCATCTGCTAATTGGGAAGCAGCCCCTATTTCTTCCAGATTCAAGGACACCCCTCCTTTCTTTAGGTACAGCATCCAACACAGATCCCATCTGCCTCAGAAATTGCCTGGTAACCTGCTCCTATTGCCAGCTGTCTGACATAATTCTTTCCTACTGAGGCCTCCATGTGGTCCCTGCTTACCTCCCAGTTGACACATCCTTATGACTGGAACTGTAGGGATATGGCTCTGCAATCTGAAAGGAAACAGAAGGGCTTGTCAGCATAGGGATCCTTTCTTGATGTGGGTATCTTCCTTGACCTCTCCTTGGATGAGAGAGAGAACTTACCGGTTGGCGGGCACTCACTTCCCCTGGAGGTATATCACTGCTTAATGATGACACATACCGACGGTAGGAAGATGTGGAAGACTCAGAAGAATTGATGTCCCAGTCTGGGATAAGAGAGAAAGAGAGAAAATCACCACAACTGGAAGGAACTAGAGGAATTTTAAGCTTGCTTGTTGGAACATCAAGATTCACCAACTAGAGCCTGATGCAAAAGACTCATGCTTAGATTTTGAAAATTCCAAGCCAAGGAATTTGTTTTAAATAACAGAATCAAATAGAAGACCTATTATCCTTCTGCACAAAAACTGCATTCCTGATTCTTTATTTCAGATTTAGGGCACGAGAGAGACATTTTGTTGTTGTGGTTGTTAACTGAGTGTCAAGATGACAGCAGTTCTTGCCTTTTTCTACCTTCTGCCCGCCCTGAATTAACTGTACAGCTCTCCAACTATGGGAACCCACATTTTTACAATCCTATACTTTCAGTTCTATTCTGCTCTACCTTCTGGAGCATAGCTGGAACGTTCTTCATGGTGGGACAAACCATAATTGCGACTCAGGTACGACTTGCTGGGACTGGGATCTATGAAAGGAAAGGAGAGTAAAAAGAGATATATTAGTGAAAGGTAATCCCTTTGACCTTTTCATATTCCATTATTTTACAGGAAGTAAATTTGTGTCCATTGATGCTTTAAAAATATGTGTTTAACAGTGTCTGTAGAAAGGCTCTAGACTTCAGGGCAACGTCCTACCCTTCTAGACATCAAATAAGTAAATAAGTAAGCCTAGCTTACTTATTCAGACTGCAATAAAGCCTACTACAAGTCTGTGTGAGCAAGAATTTGGTCCCAGGAGAAGAATTTAGCATCCTTTATATCCTAGCTTTTATTAAAATGAAAGGTGCACTTCTAGCCCTTTGTTGGGGATGTGTGTGTTCAAGTTAACTCTGACTTATGGGTACCCTCTCATAGGGTTTTCTTGGCAAGTTTCATTTTAAGGAGGTTTGCCATTGCCCTCCTCTGATGCTGAGAGAGTATAATTTGTCCAAGGTCACCTAGTGGATATCTATGGCCCAGTGAGGATTTGAACTCTGGTCTTTGAGGGTCCTATTCCAGCACCCAGCACACTACATGCAAACAAGTTTGAATATGAATCTGTCAGTGCCTGGGGAAGTCTCAGAACAAAGGCAGAAGTGTATTGAGAATGGTTTTCATCGTTCTGCACATCTTTGTGCCTCTTCCCTCAACCAGCAGACCAAAGAAATTCTTGAAAGTTATCTAATACATGCAAAAATGTTTAGTTTGGATAGTTCATAAAGACTGCAGACAGTATACATTCATGGTGCAAAACCGTGATCTTGGGAATGCAGAATACATCCCCTGAATCACAGCTAACCATAATGCCTGGACTGCCTAAATGCTGTAGAACAAAGAGCACTAAGCACAGATGAAATGAAAGCCAGTTATACTTAATCCCACCACAAGCAACTCACAAGGCAGAAGATGCTTGTTTAAAAGTTAAATTTCATGAACTTCAGTAGTATTTTCAGTGCAACTAAACTTTCTCTAAGTACAAGTTCTGGTTTTCAGAACTGGGTACTCAGATTCAGCAAACTGATAAAAATACTGTGTTGAAGCAAAGTGAGAAAATGTAGTCCCTTTGGTTTATTCTGAGATGATATAATGAGGCTGTCATATGGCACCTGAAGAATGGTGGAAGATGGCTTCTCCCAAAATAAAAATCTCCTGTCCTTCATGGCCCTTTGTCTACCACAAACCATCTGCCTTCTGCCAAAGACTCCCCACACAAACACCTACCTTCATTTCTATACTCAGAGTAATACTCCTCAATTTTTGGAGAGTCGTAGTTTTCTGTCAAGTAAGTCCGTCCAGAGCCAAGAGCTGGGAGGAGCAGAAAGAATTGAGAAACATTTGGTGTGTTGCTGGAGATTATCTGTCATTTCCCAAGAGCCATATACATTAACAATATATAATCCAACACACACACACACGTCTTCCCTTTTACATATTCCTCTGTTTAAACTTGACAGACTGCCCTCCTTGCTCCCTCTCTCCAGTCTCTCCTGAATGTTCTTCTAGCATCTCATAATTCCTTATTTCCCTGTTTTTCCTTTACTTTGGGGCCTTTCAATGCAGGATTTCTCTCTAAAGAAAGTTGTCCCACCTTCTCGCCCATAGCTGAGATTTTCCCTGCTCCGTGGACTCACGAAGGTCTCTCGTACGTAGCTTTCGCTGCTGCTGCTTGGCTCTGCATGGGCAAAAAGACAGGGCGATGGGGGACATTAGTACCCGACAAGGGAGCCTTAACCATTTGTGCCCAGTTCTTCTCACCTGTGTAGGACCTTGATCCTCCATGCAAAGGGAGTGGTGTTCGCTCTGTCTCATATTCATAAACTTTCTTTTCATACAGTTTCCGAGTTGATCCTAGAGGAAGGAATCGAAGTGGGACGTTTAAACCAAGCTGACAGAAGTCTGCAGCTGAAGTGAGAATCACACAGCCCTCCAGATATTGTTGGACTGCAACTCCTAGCATTCTTACCTTTGGGCTCTGCTGACTAAGGCTGCTGGACTTTTGGTCCAACAACATCTGGAGGACCACATCACTTCCATTGGTAGTCTACTGTCTCCTAATCCCTTCTATAAGCCACTCTTCTGCCAAATACCTTCCTTTGACAATCCCAGCTACACTCACATGCTTTGTATCAAAGGGCTGTTTCTTCCCAAAAGCCACATCACCTTGCAACCTTCCCTACTAGTCCTCTGCTGCTGCTAAGTTTATCTAGATTCTTGGAGAAAGCATGCCTCATTCAGCCAACAAGACCTGCAGTCTGAGATGCAGCTGGTCATTTCTAATCAACATGCGGCACTCCACATCTGTATCTCCTGGCTGGAAGGGTTCCATGTCAGCAGGGTGGTGAATCCACTTTGAGTTTTAGTTTGGTGCTAGAGGTACTATCCTGAACGCTGAACCTATTTTGGGGACAGGCCTCAGCATCTTGGCTGTCTCACTTTATGTGCAGAAAAAAACCTAGAGTGGACCGACTGCTCCATTAACATGGAGGCTACCATCTGCTGCTGCCTTTTCATGGCATGCCACTCTCCCCCTCTATCTTTTTCATTTTTCCTCTCCTCTGAAGGCCACATTAAACAATGGCAGAGGTAGCCACATTTGGTGGTTCTGCACCTTCTTCCACTCAAACTTTCAACTGGGGTGGGTGGCTCTTATTTTTGAAAGAAACATTTGTTGAGGAATGTGAATTCTCCCTAGTCAATTTCTCACTGTGTTCTATCAGCTTCAGACACTTTTTTCTGCAACCTGGCTCACCTCCAGTATTAGAATTTAGGAAAGAAAAATAGCTGAGGTTCAGAAGTGCGGGGAGGTAAATCAGACAACAGGGAGAGTCACCCTCATTTTCCCCGAGATTCCTTCTACTGCAAAAGGTAACCTCTCATCATTGTGCCTTATTTGCGAATTGTCACCCCAGTTTCTTTTCTGATCTTCTACTTTTCCTTTGTAAATTCCAAGTATTATGCTACTCCTGATGCAGCCAAATGTAACAGTACAGTCCATACCAACAACAGGTCCATGTGGGATGTTGTATTTCTTCAAACGGGCGATAAGTTCTTTATCTGTCAAACCTTTGTATTCTTCCATGTTGCTACCTAGAAAAAATGCAATGGAGAGATGGGGAAGAGGGGAAATTGCAGCAGTCAGTATGCTGTGTGCTGTGACCTTAATACCAAGTAAATAAATTAATATAAAATATATTTCTGGCATCTTCCTATACGAGCCAGCTGAAGTTTTAAGATGTTTGGAGAAATGCTTTGTCTTGTTCCCATCATCATCACAGGAATGTATGGTGAGGACGTAGAGAAAAGTCTTCTCAGTGGCTGCTCCTAGGCTATGGAACTCCTTCCCACAGGAGGTTTGTTTGGACTCTGTTGTGCATTCTTTCCACTGACAGGCATTTTGATTCATTTTTAATCACATGGCAGAACAGTGTTCAAAAGGGTGTGCTGTGTTTCTGTCTTGAATATTTTCAGTTACATTTTAATGTATTTTAAACTGTTTTTAACTTTTTGCTTTTAATAGTATAGTTGTTTAATTAGTTTTTTAAGCTTTGTAATATAACATTTTAGCTAACTTTTATTTTAAATTCTTCTAAGATGCCTTGGGTCCTATGGTGAGAGGATACAAACTGAATTAATAAAATAAACAAACAAATCCTGTTTAGTATTTACTATGTCACAAACCAGACTTGCAACACTATAAATGTTGCAATTCACATTTATGGTCATGCCATCATTGCACCAACCACAATGCCCCCTCAGAACCCACCTTAGAAGCCAGGCAGTTACACCAATCAAAAGAATTCCAAAGCACAAGAGAGTGGGGCACTGAGCAATGATGTGCCCAATGAAGTTCTCTTATCAGGGGGCTCCTGTTGCAAATGGTTTTTTTCTTTTTTTCCTTTTTTTGTACTGTGTCTTGCTAGTGGGAGGTGGCTGGATATGTCATCATTCACCATGCCACTCCCTAGCACCTTAGAACTCCTTCAGTTGGTGCAGCTGCCTGGCATTTAAGGTCGGCTGAGGTGGGAGGCAAATCAAGAGACATAGCTACTAGATGGAACTATATCTCTGTTACTAAGTCTGAAAATGCAGAACCTTGGCCTATGTTTGCAGTATAAACAAACTGAGTAGTGTCTCATCAGCAACTAAAAGAGATGACTTTGAAACCCTATCCAAGCTGACAGCAAGCAAGACTGCTAGAGATTATTGGGGGTGGACTATTTCAGTAGAGGGCATGTGATTTCACAGTGAATTGAGCAAAATTAAATCAGGGCCTCTCACTAAATCAGCTGTCCATGTATGGGAGAAAGAACTGAGTCTGATTTGGATGTATATTCAGAGCTTGGAAATAATTTGCCCAAATTAATCTTTTACTGCTAATTCATTAAAATGTTCAACAATGATTTTTTTAAAATGTTATTTTAATTATTAAATGCCCATGGTGTTATTTTTGACCAACAATTAAAGATTTTTAATTAATTCACTACTGAACATTCTGAGCATCAGTCAGTCTATGAGCTTACTGCACTAGCCAAAGGCCATGGCAAGTAAATTAAACAATAATACATAAAGTATACAAGATTTGTATATAAGATGCCAAACACACAATCCTCAAAGCAAAGACCAAACGGAACAAAATGATTTACAAATGATAACAAGAACTGTTACAAAGCTGGTATCAAAAATTCAAAACTGTACATAAATTTCCAAGTTCCCACCTAGAGGATCAAATTAATACTTGGGAGTCTCCAAGATAATTCATGGCTCAATTATCATTTCATTTCATTCATTCATTCATTCATTCATAGTTTTATCTGACTCTCTCTTTCTAATCTTTTTGGCAACCAAAGCCAGTTTATGAGTTATACAGTCAGTGGTATTTCTCAGAAGAAACTGCAAATTCCCAGTCTCATAAGTCAGCAAGGGTTTCAAAAATCTCTCTCTTGGGTTTTTATACAAGGGATAAGTTAGCATGTAGTGGACAATGTCTTTCACCTGACATTGTCACATACATAGACCTACTGACCATTCTGAGTAATTTCGGAGGACATCTTAAAATGTGATTTAACAAATCCAACAATAAAACAATTCACAGTAATAAAAATCTAAAAACAAAATACTGTTAATTCACAAATTACACATTTTCTTGATCTTTTAACACTGTGAAGTCAAAGTTTGTTTAGCCATTTAATGCTACCACAGTAAGAGTAACAGAAATGTTTTTAAGCTCTAAGTGAATCCCAATTAACTTCTCCTCAGGTCTCTTTTGCAGGTTCCATAGCAAAAAGAAGTTTTTTTATGAGGGCATTAGAAAAGAAAAACCGCTAAGGTCAAATCTGCAGAACACTTTCTTTTCCATTATCTTATGTAGTAACAGCTTAATGAGGCCTGTGTCAGTGTCATGATGAATCTGCTCCATGTTTTAGTCAGAACTTTTTAAAAAGGAGCTAGCCGTGGTTCTGAACCATCCCCCTCTTTTTAACCTTGGAGAGTTCCTTTAAAGTTCACAATAAAATGTAGGGCAGATACACTGCTCCAGTGACATAAAGTTCAACACTGCCACTAGACTTGTATGTGAAAGAGAACCATTCACAAGAGGTGAAGACAGCTCCCAGAGGCTGGATTGCTTTAACATCTATGGCACATTGGCAAGTGATCATGGCTGGGCAGTCAAAGGGAGTAGACACAACTGAGTTTATTGACAGAGCAGTTTGATATGAGTGCCAAAGTCCATCAGAGATGTATATAATTTGCCAAGGCACCTGCCAAGCACTGGGACATATTACCCTCCTATTACTCTTGTTGATTATTTTCTTGATTGTTGATTATTTTCATTTACAGAAGGAAATCTGCATAGCATCTTGAAAAGCTGTTCTAGGGATTCAGATGAAACACAACACATTAAATAGAGACACTGGTTTCCTGGAAGTTCACAGTCAGCTGTAATCAGATATTTCCTATTTGAATGTTAGAAACTATGTCAATACACTACTGCTGTGGAAATATTTTAAAAGGCTTGTATTAGTAAGTAGTTTTGTTCTAGAATCTAGGTTTATCGATTAATGTTACCAGAGGAGTTCACTGGAATGTTTTCTGGCAGCGGTGGTGGTGACTTATTTGTCTGTTGCTGCAAAGAAAAAGACTGTGGTCTCTTAAAGGCAGAGATAACAGAAATATTCTAGCTGGCTAAGCCTACCATTGGTAAGCCAGTTATCCTCACTTGTCACAGGAAAAAAAAGTTTGTTATCTTGATTTCAAGCAGAGACATGATATATCTCCTTGATAAGTAATAATCTAGTGATTTTATGCTGGAATCTTCCTTTGAAATCCTTAATCAAGATAAAGGGCTCTTTATTCTATTAGAGGTGTTAACTAGCTTATCAGTGTCAGGATTGTTGCTAAAGCAACAGAGTCTTCTGGCATGATGAAAGGTTTACATGTTTTATTTGGCCTAAACTTTCATGGGCAACAGCTTATTAATTTAGATATAGGACTATGGCTCTGGTAACAAAATGATACATATAATTCATTTTTAATTCTGTCCATTTTCCATTATTGGCCGAAATAGCTTTTAACTGCCACTATTTTGCAAAGGATTCAGCAGGTCAAAAAGCACCACAAATACTTGAAATAACCAAAACTAAGGAAATCTCTCTCATTATGAATTTTACACCATATCCACACTGGAAACACAACCTCTGTATCAGCATAAAATAAATAATAGGATTCATATTGGAGTGCATAGTAGCACAATGAGCCACCCTGCACCACATCAACCTTGAGTTTTGAGGCATAACTTAGATCTTTTCTAAATCAACAATATGCCTGAGATCTCCTACAATGAGAGATTTCATGTTTGTGATTCACAACTATCCAGCTAAAAAATCTCCAGCTGACACAATAACTATGACATAGTATCTTTCCATAAATCAACATGTGAGAGAGTGGGAGAGAAAAGATTGAACTTTTCATTTGAGGCACAACGTATGTTGAGAGACAGCCCTTCAACATCTGGAAATTATTAAAAAGCCCTCATTTCCAACCTCCATTTTTAAGGTATCAGCCCTGAAAAATGCTCAACAAATATTTGCATACATTTCATTATCTTGTTTTTCCTAGCCAAATATTTCAGTTTATTTAAATTTTTTTTTTTTTTTGGAAAAACTTTGAACAACTTGGAAGAATCATTAAATAAACACACACACATGCACACACACATACACACACACACTTAAAGATCCATCCAAGGAGTCCATTTGGAAAGTGAAACTGAAATATTTGATTAGGAAAAACAAGAGACCGTTTTTTAAATGGTTGAACCCTAAATACAAACAAAGAGTAAGCTAAATCAATCTTAATGCACCAAATTTTCCAGAAAATGCACACAACTGAAAGAAAAGTACAGTTAATATTGCACCTGAAAATACATCTGCAAGATTCAAACTGTATCTCTTTGAAGAACTGCAAATATCTATCTATCTATGTATCCATGTGTATGTGTGTGTGTTGTATGTATGTATTTTATACAATGTAATAGAACAGTATATGAAAATGGAGGCTTTTTTTATTATTTATTTGTATCCAGCCTCTCCATATGGATCGAGGCAGCAAACAACTACCCTTTTCCTTAATTTTAACAAAGACCCAGTTCTCTCTCCTTCTTTTTATCCTGGATGAATGAATGTGTGTGTATCTCTTGTTCTCTCTTTAAATTATTTCTTCTACCCTCCCTCATCTCTAGTGGCCAAGTGCAAAAAGAGATCCTCTATGCAGGTTGGGCTAATTTTCACATGCCTAGTCTGGGATTGGTAAATGTTTGTTGGCCATTCCTCATATAATCATGAAAATGTGTGGATCCAAGTGTGAACTTCCTTAAACTTTAGAAAGGAGGTTACAGCAAAACATTCAAAAATGATTTTAAATTGTTTAGGTCAGGCTACATTTTTTTTTAAGGGTACTTTTTTTTTTTTGCCTAGGATGGCCTACAACAGAAAGAATTCCCTTTGTCAATCTGGCAACAATAATTTAAAGGTAGGTGAGAATAAGAAGGATGATATGCTGGCCATATGAATCAATGCTATTGTGCAAGTTTGAACCAGAAGAAGTTGTAGCATGCAGACAAAGCCTTGATTAAGCTGTGCATGTGTATACATGCCTTTAAGTCACCTGTAGGCTTAGGTGACCCCATGACATTCATAGGTTTTCTCAGGCAAGGAATATTCAGAGGTGGTTTTGCCACTCCTTTCCTTTGAAATACCGCACTAGGTATTCCTTGACAGTCTCCCACCCAAGTACTAACCAGGGCTGACCCTGCTTAGCTTCCGAGATCAGATGGGATCCGGTGCCTTTAGAGTATTTAGGCCTACCAATTATACAATTTCACCCTGAACTGGAATGGAAGTGCACCACAGGCGCCAAGAAATAGGAGGATGGAAAGCCAGGGCCACAGTGGCTACGGTGGGGGATGTAATCCGAAAGAAGTAACTTTTCCAAACTTCTGAAGTGGGAGCAGTTCAAGGAACAGCAAATCTGGGACATTTCTGCACTAGCCTGTTATAGCGCGATGATTCCACTTTCAACATCCTCTGGAATCCTGAGGTTTGCAGTTTCGGGAGGGGCCAGCCGGCCCCTCCCGAAACTGCAAACCTCAGGATTCCAGAGGATGTTGAAAGTGGAATCATCGCGCTATCACAGGCTAGTGCGGAAATGGCCCTACATATGCCCACACTTCTGTATGCAAAAGAGGGTCTATCAGGCGCACGATGGAGTGGTAGACAGAAGTGGTAGACAGACCTAATCCCTCCCCCCAAAATGTATATAATTCTCCCAGGAAACCAGGTGCGCACAGTGTTGTCTCAGATAAGGAACTGGGTCGATCCAAGCACAGGAGGCTCTCTCTCCAAGGGCCGATTCTAAAAGGGCCCCCACCCACCCACCCATCCATCCTTTTACAGGGCAGGGAAACACAGAAAAGGAAGTTGGCGGAGGGAGGAGCATGCAAGTGACAGCTGCCAAGTTTTGAAAAGTAAAAGACGCTTTACTCGGCTCTGCCCGCCTGGTGATCAAGGCCAAAGCCACAAAACCGAGAGAGAGAGAGAGAGAGGTTTGGGGCAGCACAACTGGGGAGTCTAGGAAGGAAGCAGGCGTTAGGCACACGACTCACTCACTAAACACTGCATGCATTTGGCCCAAGAGAAAAACTCCACCACAGGCTGCTGGCCATGTGGTCCCTCTAACAGGGCTTAAAATGCAGGAGGAGCGGCGAGGGGTTGAGGGCGACTTTCGACTCCCTCAGTCGGCCCTCTGGGCGCCTGCCGGGCCTTCTTTTTATCCTCACCACGGGACCCTTCCCCTCGCCCACCCCCAGCGCTCTTTCCAGGGGAATATTTCTGTCTTTCTGCGTCCACCGAGTTCATTTTAGGCGTCCACGGAGGTCTTTTGAACCCTCCCCCCGCCACTTTCTCCGCCTGGATAGCTCTGGGCACCTCAGCTCAGGGGGGAAAAGGCGCGAAGCTCAGGAAGGAAAAAAGCCCGTGTCGGGGCGAGGCGAGGATGGCCGGGGGTTGGCTTATAGGGGAAGCGAAAGGGAAGGCGCGGAGGGAAGGGCAGCTCCGACGAGGAGGGTAGCGAGCGGAGGGAGGCCCAGGGGTGCCTCTGAGCCGAGGCTTGGGTGAGGGTCTGGGGGTATAAGCAGGGAGAGAGAGGGGAACACGGGCGGAGAGGGGGGACTCTTTGGGTACCTGCTATTCCGGGCGCGCGGGGCTGGACACCATAAGGAGAGGCAGCACCGGGAGGGAAGTGACTCAGGCGGGAGGGCGGCGAAGAGGAGGAGGAGGAGGGCCCGGCCTTTGGGATCTACGAGCACCCGCCCTGCCCCGAATCCCCACCCAGCCCGGGCCCGGGGCGTGCCTTTGTCCCTCCCTCGCTTTTGTGTGGGCCGTTTCTCCTCCTGTTGTTTGTTTCCAAACCTAATCGTCTTGGCAAAGGGAGTTCACGAAAGCGGGAGCGCCGAGCGCTGGAGAGAAAAGGCACAAAAAGGAGCCATAGACGATGAGGGAGCATAAAATCACCCGGGTTTCCCCGCAAAGGAGCCGCCTAGGGCTTCCAGACCATCACTGCCATCCCCGAGCCTCCTTGGCGCGCAACTCTCAAGGGCAAACTCGGTTTCTTACCTCAGCCATTTCCGCACTAGACTGTTATAGCGCCATTATTCCACTTCCAGCGTCCTATGGAATCCTGGGGTTTGCAGTTTAGGGAGGGGCCTTTAGAATTCTCAGCCAGAGAGCTCTTTGGCCTCAGTAAACTACAAACCCCAGAATTCCACAGGATGTTGAAAGTGGAATGATAGCACTATACCAGTGTAGTGTGGAAAGGCCTCTCTTCCTTCCGGAGAAGTAGCCCTGTTAGTGTCCTGCAGCATAAAAGGGAGAAAGGTAGGGAGAGAAAGTAAAGATTGTAGGAGCAGCTTTAAGACTAACTAGTTTTTATTTTACATGAGCTTTCGTGGGTATAAACCCACTTCTTCAAATGCTGCATCTGAAAAAGTACACTTTTATATAGGAAAGCTCATGCTAAAATAAAAACCATTTCCCCTAAAGGTGCTGCCACATTCTTTTCTTTTCTCCCCCTCACTTCCTCCTTTTTATTCTGGCTCTTCCAGTTTATCTGAATTAAAAAAAAAAGAAAGCAGCTTGTGGACACGTATCCTTTTAATTCGAAGAGTGCTGGAGAAACTTGAAAGCTTCCATATTTTTGCTGAATTTTTGTTATCTCATGGAACACTGTTCTCCAAATGTAAATTTTGGCTTTCTTTCATAGCTGCTTTTTTAAAAAAAATTTTTTTATTGAATTTTCTGTATTGTGTTTCTAGGTCTGTCAGGCCCAGTTTGTTCAAAAGTAAGTTGCACTGATTGTACTGTTTGCTCCTAGATAAACAGGTATAAGATTGCAGCAGCTTTAGTTGATGCAATAAGTGTTTACTGAAGGTGTGCACCTGCAGATGTGTTCAGATGGAGTGGATTTGGATGAGGTAGGCAGAGTTTCAGATCTGTTATTGTTCATATATATACTGTCAGTGTTATGCTATCTATCATGTGTTATTGAAAGCCCTTTCACCCTACCCAGTACTATGACATTACACTAACTGTCACAGTTCTACCCTGTGGAATCCTGGGATTTGCCATTTAGGGAAGGATTCTCAGGATTCTCAGCCAGAAAACTCTCGTGCTTCACAGAACTCCAAATCCCAGCAGTTAGAGTATTATTTGGGCACAAGCTGTACCAAGTCAGAGGGCTATCTGGGGGGGGGGCGGGAATGAAAGAAAAAGAAAATCAGGCTGCAAGCAACTTCTTTATAAATTGTCCAAGGGAGCCAGTTTTTAAGACTACACTGGTTGCACAGACTGGTGGATTCTGGGAACAGTAGACCAAGAGAGTAAGCTTGGGGCCATGGCCAGAAATATGAACTTCAGGGGTAGTCTGGAGCCATGCCAGGGCTCAAGTGAGCCAGGGCTGTGGTGGAATACACAAACTCTTTAAGTACAGTGGAAGACTTCCTAGTGGCCAGTGGGAGCTGGTGACTTCCATGGAAGTGGAGACAGTTAATTTGCTCAGGGTTTTAACCCAAACTTTAACAGAGGTGTCCAAGGTACTGAACCTATTTTGGGGACAGGATGCAGCACCCTAGATCACTCATTTATAGTTCAGGTTAGAATCTAGAGTGGAAGCCACCGGCTTGCACGACAGCCAGAGTGGCCATGGTAACACTCTGCTGCTACTGAGGTGACTTTGAGGGGCTACCTCACAAGCCCACCTGATATGGGAGAGGGCCTTCTTGATAGCTTTTCCCAGTCTGTGAAATTCCCTTCCAGGAGAGGCTTGGATGATCCCCTTTGTGCTCCTCTTTTACTGGTAGATCAAGACCTTTCTGTTTAAACAGGCATTTGGCAATTAACCAGCTGTGCTTCTCTAATGGGATATATGTGTGCTGAATAACAGATTTATGCTGTTTTAAACTTTAGGTGTTTGACCAGAATAATTCATTTCAGTTTGTTTTTCTAAAAAAACAAAAAAACCTTTGTATCATTTGCTTATTAGCTCTTTCTTGTTTGAACTTTGTTCTGAGCTGCCCTGGCTCCCATGTCAGGAAAAACGTGGGGGGATAATTAATTTGTTAAATGATACTCTGAATAATTCCTGCTAAGCCTACCTGGTTCTAGTGCCCATGGGAGATGAGGTTTCCACACATGAAAGGCTTGGCGTGCGATTGATGCTGTTCTTTGGACAAGGTAGGGCCTTAGATGATCTGGCTGCTGCTGTGGATGGCCCAGGGTGTTGTAGTCAGAGTGAGCTGAATCTCTCACCTGAGTCCCAGCCCAGAGAGAGGTGTAAGATTTCATAGCTGGGGCCAAATGGTTGTCTGGGGCTAACAGTATCTCGGCCTCTGCAATGAGCAGGTCTGTCATCTCCTTTGGCTTGGATAGGAATGTCTCTTCCAATGGATATTGAGGCCCACTTGCAGTCTTTGGTAGAAGATTTATGCACCTCCGAGGAGTCTGGATATTTCTTGGCCCTACAAAAAAAGATGATAATAAAATATACTCAGGCTAAGACCTTGGAAAGCTTCTAAGGGAAAGAGGTTCCTGGTTTTGTAGCTATGGCCCAATGATGGGGAATACTAGTGTACTTTTCTGCTGTGAAAGTTGTACAATGATGGTATTGCCAAGAATATACTGATTCAATAGAAACCAGCGTTGTGTAGTGGTTTGAATGCTGGAATATGATTGGAAATCAGGGTTCAAATCCCTGCTCAGCCATGGAAACTTACTGGACAACCTTGGTCAAGTCATACTCTCTCAGCCTCAGAGGAAGGCAAAAGCAAGCAAGCTGTGAACAAATCTTGCCAAGAAAACCTCATGATAGGTTCACCTCAGGGTTGCCATAAGTTGGAAATGAATGCATACAATAACAGTACTGATGCAGCAATGTAAATGTATAAGATGTGGCGTGATGGAAATGTCAGTTTGCTGAGGTAACTTTGGGCAGGATATGAAAAGCAGCATCTGTCATCTTTTAGGCACTTTCAGCTCAGTAACTGCTACTCAAAAGAACTAACACAAAGGATTCCGTTTACCTAAATGGTCACATATTAAAAAATGCAATCTCTGTAACTGTGTGTAATCTCTCTTTAAAATCAGCTGAAGTAATGTGTCCTTGCTCTCTGTTTCAATTAAATCCCTAATTTAACTCCAGACAAAAATTGTAGGAAGGGTGGCATGGAAGTATCTCTTTATGCTGGCGCCCTCTAGAGGGGAAAATGATATATCATTGCTGAGCTGAATTTTTAAAACTACATCTCCCATCGACCTGATGGGAAATTTCCACCCCCCTCCATCCATTTCCACCCCCCTCCATCCATTTCTACTAGGAGGGAGCCCTGGTGACGCAGTGGTTAAATGCCAGTACTGCAGGCCACAAGGTTGTGAGTTCGATCCTGCCCGGCTCCAAGGTTGACTCAGCCTTCCATCCTTTCACAGGTCGGTAAAATGAGTACCCAGCTTGTTGGGGGCATGTATAGAAATGTTTCAAAATACATGCTATTTGTAAGTTGTTCGCCGCCTCGATCCATATGGAGAGGTGGGATACAAATAAATAAAATAATAAAAAAATTAAAAAAAAGATGTGTACGTAGCATTCACCAGAATTTGATACTGTTGTTTGAACTCCTGAATCATCAGAGCTTCTGGCAGGAATCTTCTCTGCAATGTGGTTATCTGGGAAGATCTGTGTAGTTACAACAGCGAGGGTAGTGTTGTGTTCTTCTGTCCCTGCTTCTGTGTTGGAAGAAGAAGGAAATTAAGAGCTGTAAATAGACTGAAGTCTGAGTGGGTAACATTTTATGAAGTCATTTTTCTAGGTCAGACTATAATGTGTCTGCCCTGCTTCCAAAAGTGGTCAATCCAAAGCCCCCGTGTAAAGAATTATGCTGATGGCTTGCCCCTGCTCTCTGTCCCTATCTTCTCGGATTTGAAGATATATTGCCTCTGGATGCGGAAGCTCCATTTAGCCAAAGGCGTACAGAAAGTGCACTTTTAAGACAAAGTCCAGAATCTAATGGCCATTCTGACCAGATTGCTCTGGGAGTTACTTTTCTGCTATTGATTGACCTGAATTCCATGAATTTGTCTACTCCTTTTTAAACTACTGGCCATCACCCACTTCTGACATGAAAAATTCCATACCTGAATGAAAGAATGGGAAATTCATGTGGCTTTTTAGGGAGTGAGAACATTTTCTGGATTTGTAGGCTCATATCGATGTTTCAGTTGGGATTTTGGTAAAATTGCTGTTAGAGAATTTGCTTGGAAGCACTTGTGACAGATGAGTTCCATTCATCAATAGTTTACACCCTCTCACGGACATCAAATTCATTAAATTTTTCATCTCCAGATGCTTTTGGACTGCAATACCCAATAGCCTCTAGCCAACGGTGCGAAACTCTATTTCAACAATATCTGTAGGGCTCAACAATCTCCACTCCTGCTTTAATGCCATTCCTCCTCTTCTCACCTAAACCTGTCAGTTAGGGAATTTTATCTAAAACCTCTCTCACCTTCTTGCCCTGAGCTGAGGTTTTTGGTGGTCTCAGAACTCACACAGGCCTCTGGGGTGATGCTTTGGATGCTACCTGGACCTGTGTAGAGAGAAGGATGTGGGCAAACGGGATGTCCATGTCTGACAGAGCTATTTTTCTCTGTTTTTTCTGGTTTCTTTGGGTCAATTGCTGGAGTTTCTGCTACAGAGTGCTGCTGCTCCAGTCTCTTCTCATATTCATAGATCATCTTCTCATAAAGTTTCCGGGTTGATCCTGAAGGAATGAATCCAGAAAGACTGTTAAACACCAGCTAAGAAGATTTACAGTCCCCTCAACTGCACTGCCAGTCTTTTCCACAAGCTCTTGGCCTTTCTGACAACAATCCTACCTATTTTTTCTGAATCAGTGGTAGGAACTATATGCTCAGGGCTACAAGGGGTGGGAGCAAAATGAGGATATTGCCTCCAAAGAAGAATTCTCCCCTAGATCTATGAATTTTTTTTCAATCATTCCCAAAATTTCTAGTGTTGCAGGAGGTGGGACATTGAAAATCAATCATGCCTAGAACTTGATACTTGCTGTGTCCTCATTCTGTTGGTCACTTTGCCTATCTCATTTTCTTTGGAAACTTAAACTGTATCTCTAAATGTTGAACTGATGTTTAAGGTTACTGCAATACTAGAAATTTGGGGACAAAAGAAAAATTCTTTTTTGGGGGGATCAGAATTCTTATTGGTGGGATGTCCTTATTTTACTCTTTTCCTTGTACACTCACATATGGTCTTTCTAGATGTTATTGGATTGCAGCTCCCAGCATTCCTGACCATTGACTATCTGGCTAAGGCTTCTGACAGTTGCAGTCTACCAACATTTGGAGGACTGCATGATTTCCATCTCTGCACTACGCGTTCTGCTTCTTCCAAGCACTTTCATAGTTGCAAAGGTTTCCTCACTTTGTAACCTTTTCTGTGAACTCACTGCCACTCCTATGGTCTTGCTAGTTCCCTTGTTCCATTCAACAAAGTTACAGCCAAAGATATGTACAAGTCAAGTCAACACAGAGCTGCTGCTTTCTGCAGCCACAGGCTAATGTGTAACTTTAAACTTCAGATTAAATCCTGGCCTGGATCACTGCCCTTCTGACCTGGAAGCCATTAGCTGCTGTTGGGTTTTTCTCTCCTGTGTTTGATTCAGATCCCAAGTCCCAGCATGTATATTGTTTCTAGTTACTTCTAGTTTTACTTCTTCTACTTCTAGTTACTGTAACTTAAGTTTAGTCCATACCAACAATGGGTCCATGTTTCAGACCATATTTCTTCAAACGGGCAAAGAGTTCTTCATCAGTCAGATATACTTTGTACTTGTCCACAGTGCCACCTAGAAAGTACAGAGGGAAATCTGAGTGGGCAGGGGTTGTTCTTATTTTGTTTAAAGACATCTGCTGTGTCTTCATGTCTAGTTTTTAGACTGCCTATATTATAAAGCACCAACCTCATTCCTTCATTTTTTATTCACTTTTACTTACATTAACATCCCACCTTTGCTCCAGTGAAGCCAGGGTAGTGTACATGCCTCTCCTTCCCCCACTCCTTTATCCTCACAGCAACATTCCTGTGAGATAATGTATGCTGAGAGAGAGAGAGAGAAAGAGACTCCCCCAAGGCCAGCTACTGAGTTTCTTGGCTCAGTGTGGTCTTGAACCTGGATCTTCCATGTCTTCTTCTGACACTCTAACCCCTACACCACATTAGCTCATCTTTATGGAGAATATGCCTCAGTCCCTTATTGTAAGTTGTCCTTTTCAAAACTTTCTCTGGTTTTTGGATATCAAAGATGGAATTGTGAGCTGGGACAATCAATAGGAAGAGCTTGGTTTCATGCTGAGTATTGTCTTATAACTAACATAATTGGGTTTTTTGCTCCCATGATAATCTTGCCTACAATTTTTCTCACAACTCTTAATCCCAACATTGTTGTTGTTGCCTTCAAGTAATTTCTGACTTATGGCAATCCTAAAGCAAACCTATCAAGGGCTTTTCTGAGGCTGTGTGTGTGTTGTGCCTCGTGTCACTCAGTAGGTTTCCATGGACAAGTGGGGAACTGAACCCTGGTTTTCCTTGTCCTGGTTTTCCTTGTCATTTTAATTTATGGTCGATCTTGGAAGGTAGAATTCAAGCCCAAGATTAAATTCAAGGCATACCTTTCTCCCAATATGAGTCTCCTCTGGCAATTCTAGCTCTCCACCACCACCTTGTGTCTTTTAAATCTGGGATGAGAATCATGGAGCCCTCCAGATGCTATTGAACTGTAACTCCCAGCAGCCTTAGCCAGCATTGCAATGGTGAGGCATGCTGGGAGTTTTAATTCAGCAACATCTGGAGTGGGCCACATGATACATAGCCCTCTTTTTAAAAAAATTAGTGTTTGCAAACTTAGCTTGATGTGTCATTGCAAATAACTGAAATGAGAGGAGTTCAGGAATTTCAAAACAGAGATATGTAGGAAGTTAAAAGATACGAGGACAGAAATTAGAACAGAAATTTAAAAAGAATTGAACTCCTTTGGGAAAAATTTTTTGAAAAATTCCCAACAACATTGCTACTGTGAAAACAGACATAGAAAATTTGCAGACAAAGGCTGAACAAACAGAGATAACAACCCAACAAATAATTAAGACACAAAACCAAGACTCAAATGCTATTACACAGCTGGAACTTAGATACAGAGACAGATGTTTAAAGTTATGAGGGCTCCCTGAGGAAAGCAAAGAAAATATACTTGAGAGCGTATTGACTACATTGGCTACTTACCTAGAGGTGGATTCGGATATTCTACATCAGGACATAGACCAAATCTTTCATCTCAACTCAAGGATCACTAAAGAAAAGAATCTACCTAGAGATATAGTTATTTGTTTCACAAGAATTAGAACTAAGGAACTAATTCTTCAAAGGAATTACAAAAAAAATTGATTATAGACGACAGAGAAATAAAAATTTATAAAGATATCCCAATTCAAATTCTGTGAAGAAGACAAGATTATAAATTTCTCTAACAACTTCTGTTCAAAAACCAGATCAATTATACTTGGAACCAGATAGAGGGTTTATCATTTACTTATAAACAGAAGAGATTTAAGATAAACACTATACATAAAGCACATCAAATACATGAAAAGATCAAAGATCTTGATACAGAATCTCAACAGAATGAAACATCAAAAGAAAGAATACCAGAAGACAATTTACAAATACACGAGCAGGAATTGGAAATTAAGAAGACTAAAAAAAAATACTCAAAAAGAAATAACTTTGAAATCCATTCAAGAAAAAGACAAAGGGGAAGAAGGAGAAAGACAAGAAGAGGAAGAAGAGGAGGAGGAAGAGGAAGAAGAAGAAGAAGGAATACGCACGGAAGCAGACGAAGAAGAAAAGGAAGAAGAACAGGAAGACAAAGAAGTGGAAGAAGTCAAGACTGAAAATAATCAAAGCTTACAAATGAGGTCAAGAGGGTAATCAGAAAAGAAAGAAAGAGAAGAAAGAAAAGGGGGGGAAATGGGAAGAAAGATAAATATCGTGTATATAAAAATACTGGAAAGAATAATGACATTAAAATTTTTATCTTGGAATGTAAAAGGACTTAATTCGGAATATAAGAGAAGACAAATATTTCACTATCTAGAAAAATCTAAAGCTGATATAATCACTCTCCAGGAAATGAGAATTTGAGAGCAAGACATTAAATACCTAAAGAATCCTAAACTTGGGAATTGTTTCACTGCAGCATACCACAAGAAAAAAAGGGGGGATAACAATATATGTAAAACCATCCTATAAGGTAGAAACAATATTCTCAGACCCTGATGGATATTACATAGGCCTGGAGATTACCCTACCTAATTACAAGTTGCTGACAGTCAATGTCTATACTCCAATAGATAACAAGGAGAAATTCTTCCTGAAATTACAAAAGGAAATAAATAAATACTTCAATGAGAGGTGTCAAGAAAACATCTTAATTATGGGCAACATGAATGCAGTGATAAACACCCTGGAAGATCGCAAATCAACAAAACAAATAAAGAAAAACCAAGGGAAACTTCCAAAGAGCTTCTTTGCATTAATGGATAAATTTTCCCTATTAGATGTGTGGAAATTTAAGTTTCCAGACACGAGAAGTTTTACATTCTATTCTGATAGCCACCATTCCATGTCCAGTATCGATATCTTTCTCTTATCGAAGAGCTTACACACAGAAATACATAACATGGAGGTGCATCCAAAAACATTATCGGATCACAAATTAGGGTTAAAAACAAGACAAATATCCTTTTTGCACGGTGTTTCTAAAGCGAGAGGGCCTCTTGAGCGTCACGTAAATGGGAGGAGCAGTCTGCATGGTGCGGACCGCGCACGCACCTTTTCATTTTCGGCTTAAAGCCAAAAATGGTGAGCAGTCGCGCAATGCTCCCGGGGCCCATGCACGCTTACCTGGCGTGGTGTGCGTTGGGAGCTGGGCTGGTCGTGCTTCCTGCCTCAGCGCTAGGCTGCAATTCCCAGGTTGCGCTGCGGTAGGAAGGGGCGGAGCATTCGCACGACCAGGAAGCTGCTGCAGAACTGAAGCAGCAGGGAAGCGGCAGTGTTCCTGCTGAGGCTTCTTGCACGAGCGCCTCCCCCACCTCCGTGAAAAGGTAAGGTGCGAAAAGGATGAAAGAGAGTACTCATGGAAATTTAACAATTCATTATTAACGAATGAACAATATGTTTTAAGAAAGATCTTAAAAATATGTTTTAGAGAGAATTGCACTGAGGAGTTAACAGCAAAAACTATTTGGGACATCAGAAAAGCAGTACTGAGAGGGCATCTTATTAAATTGGACATATAAATAAGAAGAAGATATCAGAAAGAACAATAAGAATTTACAACGAGCTTACATTAAAACAAAAACAAAAAAACCCTGAGGAATGACCCCGCTGACAAAAAAATTAAGAGACGAAATTAAACTTCTTCAAGAACAACTGAAAAAAACATACTCCCATGAAATTGAGAAGAAGATCAAGGTCTGTAGACTGAATTACTTTGAATTCTCTAATAAACCTGGTAAGTGGCTTGCATATAAATTAAGAAAAGATAAAAAGAAAAATTAAAGTCTTCAGCTCAAACTTGCCAGGCAATATATATACAAATCAGGATTCTATTAAGGAAATATTTCTCAAATACTTCTCAGAATTATATAAAGAGGATCCAGGACAAAAAAATAATGAACAGCAGATGCACTATTTTCTGGATCAACAGGACATAATGAGAATATCACAAGAACAGAAGCGAATATTAAATGCGCCAATTACGAAGATAGAAATTCCCACAGCCATCAAAAGTCTAAAAACTTCAAAAGCACCTGAACCAGATGGCTTCACGACTAAGTACTTTGAAGAAGAACTGATGCAACCGTTATATAATATTCTAAATCAAATTTTAACAGAAGGAATTCCAAAATCCTGGACAGAAGCAAATATCACCTTAATATCGAAAGAGGGAAAAGATCTAACATCTCCTAAGAATTATAGACCAATTTCGTTATTAAGATATTCACAAGTATACTGGCAGAAAGACTAAAAGAAAGTTATGCAATCTATAATACATGAACATCAAAATGGCTTTCTGCCAAATAGACTATTGAGAAATAATGTAAGAACAGTGATAAATATTATAGAGCACTTTGAGAGACATTAACAAAAAAGAATTGGCAATGATCTTCTTAGACACTGAGAAAGCGTTTGATAGGAAATTTCTAATCGCGGCCCGGGAAAAAATGGATTTGGTTGATAATTATGTAAAATGGATTCAAGAAATATATTCATACCAAACAGCTTGAGTCGTAGTAAATGAAGAAAAAACGAGAGATATTAATATAAAGAATGGAACATGACAGAGCTGCCCTCTCTCACCTCTTTTATTTATCTTGATATTGGAAATACTAAATAGAAGAATTCGTTCTGATTCAGATATTAAAGGGGTTAGAATTAAAGAACAGACATATAAATTACAAATCTATGCTGATGACCTTGTAATCTTTCTGCAAGAACCACTTGAGAGTATAGACAAGCTCCTAAAGATCATTTCAGAGTTTGGTATAAGCGCGGGATTTAAAATAAATAAAGAGAAAGCTGGAATTCTAACAAAGAATATGTACCCTAGGAAAGAAGAACAACTTATTAAAAAAATCTGGATTTCAAATTCAAAAGAAACTAAAATGCTTAGGCATTTGGGTTACAAGGCAAAACACAGAGCTTTTCAACAACAATTATCTAAGAACGTAGACAGAAATAAAGAAAGATTTAGAAAAATGGAATAAATTACATCCATGCCTTCTCAGCAGAATCGCAACAGTGAAAATGAATGTCCTTCCCAAAATGATTTTTCCTTTTCAAAACTTGCCAATAGTCAAAAATGATAAACCATTCCAAGAATGGCAAAAAGACCTTTCAAGATTCATTTGGGAAGGGAAAAAAACAAGGAAAAATTGGAAAAAATTAATAAATCAAAAAGAAAGAGGCAGATGCAGTTTACCAGATCTTAAACTATACTATTCTGCATGTGGGTTAACTTGGATATCAGATTGGATCAGGTTATAGAATAGAAGAATATTAATGCTAGAAAGAGTCGACAACAGAATGGCATGCCTATCTCTGGTACAATAAGACAAAAACAGACAGGGATTTTACAAACCACTTTATAAGAGGATCTGTATTGAGAATTTGGATACAAATAAGGAAAAAAAAAATTACAACAAAATCCCAGCTTGGATATCCCCCCAAGGAAGCCTTTTTTGGGAGATGGGTCAATACTCAAGAAAAATGATTGATGTACAAAGATCTGCTAGAATTAGATGAATCACTTATGCCACAGTTAAGAACAAGAGAAAAACTGGAGCAAATAGGTTTTAAGCTCTCCCTGAGAGATACAAGATAGACTTACGGCTGGAAGGATTCAATTTGAAACAAACACCTAATGAGTTAGAGAACATTATATTTGGTCAGTCAAATCATAATATATGAAAATTCTATAAATTCTTGTTAAATTATAAATTAGAACAGGAAACGGTCAAAGATACCATGATATCTTGGGCCAATAGCCTAGGCCACACCATTGAACTAGAACACTGGGAAGCACCTTGGAGATTAACCCATAGATTTACATTATTTCAAGATCTTAAAGAAAATTATGTGAAAATGTTCTATAAATGGTACCTAATACTGGCAAAATTGGATAAAATGTATAACACACATCAGAATAAATGCTGGAAATGCCAAGAGAAAATTGGAACTTTCATACATATATGGTGGAGTTGTCAAAAAATTTAAAAAATTAATGGAAATGTTTGAAGCCCAGATAACCCTCATACCAGAAATTTTATTATTAAATATGGTTCAAAATATAGATCCAAAAATCTCAAAGAAATATTGGAGAGTTTTATTGTGTCTCGTTACTGCCACTAGAATATTAATAGCCAAATGTTGGAAAATTAAAAAAATCTCCACGTTAGCAATGGATGATTAAAATACTGGAGATGAAGGAAAATGATCAGCTTACCTGTAAGATTAAGGGGAAATCTGACAAAATATTGAAGGAATGGGACCCAATTACGATGTTTCTCCGTAAAAAAAAGGGGTAACTTAATTATTGAATAAAATAAATCAAATGAGCTCAAATACATCTTAGAAAGATTAAAAAACAAATAAACATACAAATAAACATGGGAATTGCAGTGACCTTTATGGAGATTATCACTCTGATTTGATATAGATCTTTCCGTAAAATTGTTAGTGTATGCGTACATAACAAAGTATGTATGTGTGTATGTATATGTATATATTGACATATAGGAGGAACAAAATCAACTAATACAGAGAAAACACAGAAAGAGGTTATATAAGGAGAGGAAGTTTAGGTGATAGGTAGTAAATCCATGTTTTTCAAGAAGAGGTGAAGTTCAAACTAATGAAAGTAGTGTTAAATTATATATACGTATGTTGTTGTTTTGTTTGTTTTTTGTTTTTATTAATGTAATCAATGTAACTTTAGAAAATATTTCTCTCCTCTAATATTCAATGATCATTACCAGAAGACATTTGTCGACTGAGAATAACTCTTGTGTTATCATGTATTTTCTTCTTTTTTTTATTTTCTTCAAGTTTTTCTCTTAGAACTACTTTATTAATAAAAAAAGTGGAAGAAAATAAAAAATTACAAGCTCGCATCTTGCCATTTAATCCCACTTTTTGAGCTTTCCACTTGGAATCACTTCAATATTTATTACATGAGATTGTAGGTCATGAGGATCCCTGTTTTTAAACTAAGGCCTTTGCTGTCTGCAGCTCGTGACAGAGTAGATGATGTTTTGAGGAAGCTTGAACCTGTAGCACAGAATTGGTGTTAGGTGGTACCCCTGAACAATTCTTATAGCAGGGCTTTTGAGCACTAGGCAAAGGCCTTGTTCTAATAGGAAGGAATGGCTACTCCTGTGTCAGTCTGTCCATATGCTACTTGTCCTCCTGAGGTAGGGAAGTTGAAGAATTTTTAAAACTGATTGTTAATGGTTCCCTCTCTGGAATTCTCTCCTCAGGGACGCTTATCTGACATGAATGCTAAGTGCTGGTTCAAGATCTTTTGCTATGTGAGGCAAACAAGATGATGCTTCTACCCATTTCGTGTACAAAACATGACTAGAGGTGTGGACGAATCTTATTTTGACATTGACAAATGGATAATCCCCTTCCATTGCATTTGGGGAAAGGGTGCAAGGCACTTGCGCACCTCACAGATCTCTTGTCTGCTTCTTGACCCTCAGTTTTTGCTGCTGTCTGAAATGGTTGCCTGACTCTGCCTAATAGCAGGGCCGGCCCTAGTTATGTTGCTTTCTTTTCAGTAATGGGAAAAGACCCTTTTATCTCCTGATCTCTTTAAAAGTGACAACACAACACAGAACAAAAGCATGCCTTTAATTTCCTTCAAGGACATCAAAGAGAGCCCTGATGGAAAGGCAAAGGGAAGGTTTTCCATAGCTGTGTGCCTGTGCCAAGAAGACTCTGCCTGCCTCCCCTTGGAAGGATTAGAATCAGCATCTCAGATCCAGTGAAAGTCAGCTGTATGGGTTCCATAAAAACTGATAAGACAATAATAATCCTATGACAACTAATTCCCTTTACAGTCAGTCATCTGTTACTAACTGAAGTGCTGTGAACGATGTGGGATTTTAAACAACAACATCTTTGGATGTAGATCTGAACCCTGAGGGTACAGTTTTTAAAATTCTTATAAAAATTATAGGCTTTATTTGCCTAAAATGGCTTTGATCCTATATGTTTTACAACCCACCTACCCTCTTGCTTTTCTTAAAAGTCAACTGTCTGCTTCCCCCCATCCACCCCACCAGGACCATATCGTGGCCGGTGGAGAGCAGGGAGCTCCCAGGAAGCATCTTGCTATGTGTCTGTAGCCAGAAACACAGCAATGGTGTCATCCTCCAGGACCTCCAGAGGACCTCTGGGAGACTCTGGAGCACGTCTTCATTGACATGCTTCTTGCTATAGGCTGCCTGTGCCCTTTTCCCCACCACATGGCCATATTATGTGGGAGCAGCAACAAACAGATGGGTTTGGGGGGCTGGGAGTCATTGTGCAGCGGAGGTGTTGAATTCTTCTTTCCTCAATGACCAAGAAAAGGCATAGGCCAGCATCACGCTGGTGCATATCCCAGACAAGACGCCAGGCATTCCACCGGCATGTATTGATCTGCTCCGCAAAAAGGCTCAGTATACATTGTAGAAAAGAGTGAAATTTACTTTCTTTGAACATAAAAGTCTCCTACACCCTCACTATTGAGCCAGCATTGTGTAGTGACTAGAGTGCTGGACTAAAGCTGTGTAGACCAGGATTTGAATCCCTACTGGACCATGTAAACCTGCTGGGTGACCTTGAGCAAGTTTTACTCTCTCAGCCTCAGAGGAAGGCAAAACAACCCCCCTGAACAAAATCATGCGAGGAAAAACTCCACAGTAAAGTCACCTTAGGATCACCATAAGTCAGAAACAATTTGAAGACCCAATGAGAAGGGGAAGAATTTGTCCCTTCCTGTTCTCTCCTCCTGTTGAATTACTACTTTTGCACAAGTCTTTCTGCACTACACTATTATAGTGCTGTCATTCCATTTTCAACCTCCTATGGAATCCTGGGGTTTGTAGTTTAGGGAGGGGCTTTTAGAATTCTCAGCCAGAGAGCTTTTGGCCTCAGAAAACTACAAACTCCAGAATTCCACAGGAAGTTGAAAGTGGAATAATAGCACTATTGTTTCTGCCATGGCTGGGCCGCACTTAAGGTGACATAGATATAATTTTGATATCAATAATTTGGCTCTCTTCCACCACCCCTCTCCACATGTTTCTGAGGCCCCTGGACAAGCACAGAACTAGGTTGGCCACTAAACGCTGCAGTATCCCAAAACAATACAGGCAGGCCAGAAATAGCCAGATCGCTGCTTTAGGAGACCTCTCTGTAAACACCTTCATTATGTATACATACTGCTTACAAAGAATTCCCTGCCCCGAGCAGGCAGCTTGGCAAGCTGGATACTCAAATGTCAAGCACTGTGCATCTGCATATTGGCTACCTCTTTGTCAATTCGGACCTAACTCAATCATGCTAAATTCTGACCTTTCCAAAGCTTTGTCTTGCGCCTGAAACTCATTGTTTTCCTCAAGTACGGAATAGCCTGTAGCCACATTCCTCCCTATAAAAACCCCTGATTCCGAGACCTTCCTTGGATCACTCCTGAGTTCCATCCTGCCTTGCCGCCGCTCTGCTTGGCAAGCCTTCCCCTCAGTCATATTGGCTGAGACTGTACAACTTCGGACCTTCGCAGTGATCTATCCGGGCTTCAGGACAGGTGTCATATCACCCAATTCAACAATCCCTCTGAAAATTCCCTCTGTCCCACTCCAATCTTCATTTTCTATAGTTATCTGTGTGAATGTGTTGCATACACTGTCTGTCTGTATTTAATAAATATCACAATTATTCTTAAACTTTGGTGTGCTCCTTGGCTTGGCCTGACCCCGTAGACATTGGGTAAAAGATTCTGCTGCGTTGCCCTGCTTCTTGCATTGCTAACTTGTGCTCTAGCTAATTTCCCCAAACTTAGTTAATTGAGAGCGCATTTAGGTGTCCCTCCCAGAACCCCCAGTAACCAGGGTAACACTATTACAGTGTAGTGCAGAAATAGTTTTCAGCCATTGAAATAAACTGAGCACAAAGGGGGAAGTGGGAGGAGGAGAGAGAACCAGGACACTTTAAAAGCAGCTGAAAATATGGAACAATAGAGGATTGGTGAGGAATGTCCCTGCCAAATCAGGATTGTTGAAGGAGATGTGTTTGCTAAGTGAGAGATTAATTTTAGGTAATGCACAGGTTAACAAGCCAGTTGAAGCTAAATTGTATTGCATCACCATCTAGGAAATGGTCCCGAGTCCCAATTCATTGTCCTTGCTTTCTTCCTTGTCATTTCTACTTTTTCTTTTCTCTCAAAAACCTCTCTTACTTGCCCAAAGCTAATGTTTTTCCAGCTCCAAAGGCTCACAAAGACCTCTTGTCTACCACTTTGACTGTTGCTCAGTTCTGTGCAGGCAAAAACTTCTGGAAAGGTAGATTGTCAGTGCCTTGTACTGTGTGCAGTCCCTTTCCCCATTTGTGCCAAAGTCTGCTCACCTGCATTGACTGGTGGGCTTCTTGGTATAGGCTGATGCTGTCCCAGTCTTTTTTCATATTCATAGATTTTCTTTTCATACAGTTTCCGAGTAGTTCCTGGAGGATGGAATCCAAGCAGGTGATTATACAAGCCTGTGGAGGTTTTATTCTGCAACATGGATACTGCAATGCTGACTGGGGATGTTGAGGATTATATTTCTGTACAGCTAAAGACAAACTGTTGAGGAATTTCTAATTCCTCCCATAAATTCCATGTCTTTCTGAGAATTACTAAATCCCTTGATTTGCCAATCCCAGCTGCAGTTGGCTCACATCATCTGTCTGTTTCTTTCAGACTATTATCCCATTCCAAATCCCTGCTTCACTTGCAACCTTCTCTATTCATATTTTGCTGCTTTATGGCAGGACTGAGCAACATGTGGCCTTCCAGATGTTGTTGGAGTGTGTATGTCCCATCAGTGCAAGCTAGCATTATTAATGCTGAAGAATCTGGGGGTGGGGGCTTCTTGTGATACAAAACCCATTAGATTCAGTGAAAGCTTTCTTTGCAAAACTGAAGGTGTTTGGGACTGAAGGTGTTTGTGGTAACACAAAATTGTTGACTAAAAATATGACTTTAGAAGAGAATGAATTAACTGTTCTCTCTAATTTCAAAGTGGGAAAAACGGGGATCAAATATCTGGAAATTACAGTCACAAAGAATAACAGTGCATAGTTTCCAGGAAATGAAATCAGGAAAGAAATCTAAAAATATGTAGAAAAATGAGAAAAGTTAAATCTATCTTTTAGGGGTAGAATTTCAGTAATAAAAGCAAATGTTTTGCCAAGGCTTTTATTTTATTTTCAAATGATCCCCATAACAAGAAACAGAATAGCTTTTGTGCAATGACAGAAAGATATTTCCAGAATTGTTGACTGGCAAAGAAATTTAGAATAAAATTTAAAACATTGTATGATACTAAAGAAAGGGGTGGCTAAAGGTTTTCTAATATTAACTTGTATTGTGAGTCCTGTTGTTTTGTGTGGTTGAAAGAATGGATTTTACATAGAGATGAGAGACTTTTGGTGCCTGAAGATCATGATTTAAGATTTCATTGGCATAGTTATCTTTGGTATGATAAACTTATGGCACATTCTGGGTTTAAAAATAATTGTATTTGAAAATCTCTTCTGTGAGCTTATTTAAATATAAGCAAAGGTTTTCCCCCCAAGACAGTAATAGTCACCTCATGGCAGGAAGCTTTTTCAAGAAAAAATGGGTCAAAATTGAATACAGTTATATTATAATGATCTTTTGTAAATGGAGGAAGATAATTCGGAGCTCAAGTCAAGAGAGATGCTTTCTATGGAGGGAACAGATCTTAATTGGTTCTTCAGCTCCTTAGCTGATTTATTTTCTTTAAATTTCTCTTTAAGGCCATTTCTGCACTAGACTGTTATAGTGCTATTATTCCACTTGCAACATCCTATGGAATCCTGGGGCTTGCAATTTTGGGAGGGGCTGGCAGGCCCCCCTTGAAGCTGCAAACCCCAGGATTCCAAGTGTAATAATAACACCATAACAGTTTAGTGCAGAAATGGCCTTAAAGAGAAATTTAAAGAAAATCTAGCTAAGGAGGCTGAAGAAAATGATATTTACTTAGAATTGTGTTAGGATGATGATCAGGTAATCAAAAACATGTACAAATATATTTTGAAATGATAGATGGAAGATAAGTCTGAGCTTTGCTGTAATTATGAAGAAGAAACCATTTTCTTCTGAAATTCTTTGATGCAGTCCAATATCTAATATAATTAATCTCAGAACCACTGGCAATAACATTTGAGAATTCCTGGAGAACAAGTCCCAGCAGACTGTCCCAGCAGGCTGAAGGAGTATAAATGTTGTCCCCATTTTCAAAAAGGGAAAACAGAGGGCCCAAATAGTTACCACCCAGCCAGCCTGACATCAATATCAGGAAAGATTGTAGAGAAGATCATTAAACACACAGTCTGTAAGTTCTTAGAAAGGAGTGCCACGATCACTTAAAGTCAATGTGGATTGCTCATAAACAAATCATGCCAGACTAATCTTACCTCTTTCTTTTTGACGGTTATAAGCTTGGTAGATGAAAGGAATGCTGTAGATGTAGCATATCTTGATTTCAGTGAGGCCTTGATAAGGTTCCCCATGATATTCTTGCAAACAACCTAGTAATGTGGGCTAGATATGCTACTGTTAGGTGAATTTGTAATTGGATGACTGACTGAGCCCAAAGGGTGCTCACCAATTGCTCCTCTTCACCCTGGAGAGAAGTGAGTAGTGGAGTGCCACAGGGTTCTGTCCTAGGCCCAGCAGTATACAGCATCTTTATAAATGACTTGATGATAGAATAGAGGACATGCTTATCAAATTTGCAGCTGACACTAAATTAGGAGGGATAGCTAATACTCCAGAGGTCAGAATCAGAATTCAAAATGGTCTTAACAGATTAGAGTGCTGAGCCAAAACTGACAAATTAATTGTAAGGTACTACACTCAAGCAGAAAAAAATGAAATGCACAGATATAAGATTGGTAACACCTGATTTGACCACAGTACATGTGAAAGGGATCTAGGAGTCTTAGTAGATCACAAGCTGAACAAAGTCAAAGTGTGATGTGGCAGCCAAGAAAGCCAACGTGATTCTAGGCTGCATCAATAGGAGTATAGTGTCTAGGTTGAGAGAAAAAAGTAGTACCTCTCTAGTCTGCTTTGGTCAGACCTCATCTGGAATACTGTACCTAGTTCTGGGCAGCACAATTCAAGAAGGATATTGACAAGCTGAAGTGTATCCAGAGGAGGGTGACCAGAATGATAAAAGGCCTGGAAACCATGCCCTATGAGGAGTGACTTAAGGAGCTGGGTATGTTTTGCCTGGAGAAGAGAAGGTTAAGAGGGAAGATTATAGCCATGTTTAAGTATTTAAAAGATGTCATGAACAATGGGGCAAGCTTATTTTCCACTGATCCAGAGACTAGGACACAGAGCAAAGAGATTCCAGCCTTTTTTAATGGATTAACTCCATATTTATTTGTCTTGGAAGCATGGTATGGGCATGTGAACTGTTTAGTCACACACACACATCCTACTAAGTTTACCATGCATAAAAGAGGAATGTCATTTATCTTTCATTTGGCATAGGTTCTTGCAGACTGCAGACTACTTCATTAGATGTGTGGATGTTGCCTCAGTTGGCAGGTATGCATACCCAAGGGTACAGTGGGAGGATGTAACTAGTGAGGTAAGAGGGAATGGAAATATAAAAAAATACAGATATTTCTCATTAGTTTAACCAGCATTAACAAACAACGGTTGCCTAGGAGAACAGGTGTCCTTGTGCAGATGAGCTCTTTTAGTATATACATTTTGATGAAAAGTCAAGTAAGTGAAACAAAGAATATGGTAGACTGTTTTCTAGTTATCAAAAATAGTTATCCTGTATCTCTGAAGGAAATTAAATCTTTTTGTTACTGCAATTATTGCTTTTTGTCCTTATTTCTCTCTGCATCTTGCGCTGTGAAACACTCTCAGAGAACCCCTGTCATGTTTTCATGGATCTGTTGCTTTTTACTATCAGTGAAAAATTGATGGTAAAAAAAAATCTAATTTAATGAGAATACCACTGGAAAAATTCGTGCATGACAGTATGCTAATATCATTGTGGGTGGTCTTTTCTTTGTATTTCACTACAAATATACATGTCAATTTCACATTGTTCTCTTTTACCTTTTAATCCCCAAACAAGCTAGGAATTGAAACCAGAGTTTAGGCAGAGCATGCTTCATTAAGTGCTTCCAAACAAAATCAAATTGGCTTGTTTGAAAGCATTTGATCATACACGCAGTTCACAAATTATGGAAAGTTATGTTAAATTTGCCAAGTAGTCAGTTGGCCCTCATGCACAGCCTAGGTTAGGGGACATATTCACATAGTCATATCCAGTACCAATGGGAAAGCTGCCATTTCTCAGCACTCTTTTACCCATCTACACAACGGGAATAGAAGTGGCAGTAATTGGAAGGGTACTGTGACCATTAATTAGACGAGGAAGCATTTTTATTTTAGTTCTGGTCATCAAGGTTTATTCCTGTTTTGTTGGATTTCTGAATCCCACTTGTTACCACACCCGACACCCCCACTTTGAGAGGTGTGCTATTTTTCATAGATTAGATATATTCATGGCCAAAAGCATGTTTGGGGAATGCACTCACAGCCAGGTCAGCATGAACTCAGCATGGCCAGTTCATAAATTCAGAGAGGATTAGGCATGAAAACCTGATGCTAATAGGTTTGTGATAATCCTTTCAAAAGCACAGGCAACAAAGACAATGGAAGACAAAATTGCCCAGGTGAAGCCATCAGAGACCTACTGTGATCCTAACCTACAGAAAATCCTTCCCAGATCCCCTGCCCATCCAGACATTAAGAGATTGTCATGATTTCCACCAATGTTTTGTCACATAAAGTTAAGACAATCAGCTCTTACCAGGCTCCTTTGTCAGTTTTGTGGGAAAGCCATTACAGTTTTGTCCACACATTAGGGCTTTGTCCTTCAAGGTAGGAAATAGGGCTTGAAGCCCTACCATTTGTAGTACATTGGGTATAACACTACATCTGGTCCCCCAGACTCCCTTTCCTCCATGCTACCCTCAGACTCTTGTTTGAGCCAGTCCGCTTCGTTCTTCTGATTCAGGACCAGTAAATAGCACCCCTCCACCCAACACGTCTCTCTATCCAAGCCATTCTCACCTCTCCCTTCAATAGCCTTGAGATTGCTTGATTTCTTGTGGGTGTCTATTAATTTCCAATAAAATACCCTGTTAACCTTTAACTGGAATCCTTCTACAGTTAGTGCTGGTGCACACCGGTGAAAACATCTTGCCATTACCCTCCTCTTGCAGGCCTTCTTTGAACTAATGATTCCCCAAATTCCAAAGAGATGCTGGCATTGTGGGGTGGACTTTAAATTTCCCCACCTTTTAAGGTAACATAGTCTCCAAATGCTTGTAAATTTGCTTCATCTAGAAGATAGATAATGGTCCATACCAACTATGGGTCCATGTGCAAGTCCATATTTCTTCAATCGGGCAAGGAGCTCGTCATCTGTCAGATATTTATTATACTTGTCCATGGTGCTATCTTAAAAACGAAAAGGGAGAAAGTGCTATATCCAGTGACCTCAGGGTATAAGTTAAGATGAAAAAAGCATACAAATATTAACACAAAATAACATTACAGTACCACACATCTGCAAACAGAACATATTGTAGTTGTTGTTATTCCAAAAATCAAGACAGCTACTGAAAAAACACATATAGTTTAAATTGTAATAAATTCATTTTAATAAATTGTAATCAGCAGTTCTGGTTAAAATACCCATTAAAACAGCAACTATTTCTTATTATACCTTCCTATTTTTATTATTTTAACAAATAACCTTGAAGCTAAACATAGGCTAAGGGAAAGCTAGACTCCTACAATTTCCCACCAAAGAATGACTCCACCCAGTAGTTCACCTCACCACTGTGAAGCTGGCAAAACAAAGCCAGGCTCCCACTAAAGACACTCTATAAGGAAGCAAAAACCCAGGTGGAACTTCAAAACTAAGTCTGATTTCAGTGTCAAAGAGGAGGGGTTATGCAGAGTGTGAGAGACATCTGGAAGGACAGAGACAAGAGTAACTGCGGCAAAGATTCATCTTATTTTCTGCTCTGTAGTCCTTTGAAGGAAAGACGGGGACTGGATAAATAGGTAGGCGACAGCTTTCCAGTCACTAGCAAAGTGTGAACCTAGAAAAAGTGCACCCATGAGCCCAGTGTGCCAACAGGATTCTAGCCAAAAATGTAGTTGAAATGTAATTGAAAGCAGCCAGCCATTGAAAATCCCATGAGCAACAAATAAGCTTGTTGTCTAAGACCAAATAGAAAATTCTTTGCCTGCCAACTGTTGGACAACACAGTTGGGGCTATGTGCCAGGTATCTGGGTGCGGGTAACAAGGAAGTAAGGGAAGGTAACTAGGAAGTACATGTATTTTCTTTGTATATGTGTATAGTCTTTTAATGCATTTTAATATTTTTATTGTTTAAATTTCATAAATTGTTTTTGCTTTTTTAAAACTTATATTCATACTTTTATTAATGCCTTTCTATTGTTATTAATTTGTATTGTTTTAAATATCTTCCCCACCACTTTGGGTCCTTCATCCTTCACTGCTTTGCTGGGATCACTTTAAGGCATGACAAGGGTAATGGTCATCCCAAGACTAAAGGAAAATTTTGGATGGGCAGAATTGTTGGATCACAAGGATTAATTTTGGAGAGCCACTGAGAGCCAGCGTAGTGTAGTGGTTTGAGCATCGACTATGACTTAGGAGAAACAGGGTTTGAATCCCTGTTCAGTCATGGAAATCTACTGGGTGACCTTTGCCAAGTCACACTCTGTCAGCCTCAGAGGAGGGCAAAGGCAAACCCCTGTGAACAAATCTTGCAAAGAAATCCTCATGATAGGATCACCTGAGGATCACTGTAAGTCAGAAATGATGAAGGCACACAGCAACAAAAACAACCACTTGGGGGTGGAGATGGCAAAAGACTCTGCTGATCAGAATTCTTTGTAGTTCCAACCAGAGCTATCTGTTTTTTCCCCTTTTCTTTTGGAAATGGTGTGTGCCACTAATGTAAACATCCACGTGTGTGTGTGTGTGTGTGTGTGTGTGTTTTAAAATGCCTTTTCTATTCAAATCAGTTTTGACACATGGTGACCTTATCTTAGGTATTCTTGGCAAGAATTATTCAAAAGAGGTTTGCCATTGCTTTCTTCTTAGGCTGAGAGAGTGTGACTTGCCCAGGGTCACCCAGTGGTTTTCCATGGCTGAATGAGGACTCAAAAACCTGGTCTTTGGGAGCCCTATTCCAACACTCAAGCCACTGCATTGCACTGGTTTTCTTAAATAGTTAAACTGGGTGAATCAGGCAGAGTAATGCACCTACCCAAAGATCCTTACCCTGGCTATATGGGAAAAGATAGAGGGGAAGCTGTGTGGGATTTAAGCTTAAAATCTGCAAGTCGCATCTTGGACCAGGGGAGGCAATTGTCTGGCCTTCTGGATGCTTCAAACTGCATTTCCAAGTGTTGTTCACCACAGCCTTCCCTGCCTAGGGCTGCTGTGAGCTGCGGTTTGTCATTGTCTTTAGGGCTTTACAATTCCCATCCTTTTTGGAAAGAAGAGAGGCCTGTTAAATCAGAAATAATTATTCCTATTGCTTAGTCCTAAATAAGGCAGACCCACTGAAGTAGTGGCTGAATGGTGAGTCAACACACATGTCAATCTAATTGATTCAATGGTTCTCCTCTAGTTCAGTTTAGAAACAGGTTTTTGGCCTGTGTTCCCATTCGTTAGAAATGATATTCATTTGCCAAGGCTATGGAAACTCTTTAACTTGACAGAGCTTAGGGCAAGGGAGAAGCAGTGTCACCCTCTGTGTTGGGATGTAGCTATGGCATGGGGAGAGAGGAATGAGGATGTAAGAATTCTGACACACACTCGCATTACATTTTCCTCCATTCCTAGATTTCTAGCATTGCAGAGAGTGAGACAGTGAAAGTCATTCACACATAGAACACTATTATATTTGCTCTGATCTTATTTCCTTGGCCACTTTGCTATCTCCCCTTTCTCTGGATGCCTAAACTCTATTTCCAAATGCTCAACTCATGCTTTAAGTTATCGCAGTGCTAGAAATGTAGGGACCGAAAGGAAAATTTTAGAAGCCTGATGGGGGTATTACCCTCACCCCTCCCGCAGCTATATCTCTGTATTCAGATGTTATTCAAGTGCAGTTCTCTGCAGCCCTAGCCAACCTAGCCTATGGTGCAGAATCATGGATACTGCACTCAAAAAACACATGCAAAGCCGCACTTTGCCCACCTGTGGCTTAGGGCACCAGCATCTCTTAATCTGACCCAGAGAGGAAGACTACAAGCAAGGGACGGTATGGCTGGTGAGGAGAAAGAGGGTGGTGAGGAAGTAGAAGAAAGAGAAAGGGAGAATTCATTATTTACCTGCTGTCCCAGAGGTCCTGACTGGTTGTGGAGCACTAAGCAATGTGACTTCCAGGCAGTGTGAGTTGAGGCCAAGCTTTGAGATCAGCGAGATTGTTACTGAATGGTTCTTCTTCCTATGTTCAGTCCAGGACACACCCATTCCCACTTCAGCTTCACACAGACTGTTGATTCAGTTTGACAGAGTCAAGGAAGCAAGTTGGCAAGGCATTAGCGGAAAGAGGTTAGAGAAAGGACACGTAGTTTGTTGTCCTTCAGCAGAATCTGACCCCTAAAAGGTGGGGGGAGCAAAGAAGCGGCTTCTGGGTTGCATTGAAAGCAAGAACAAGAAAGAGATTTCCAGCACCTGAAAGACTAATGAGTTCAATTTGGCTGAATTTTCCATGAATGGTCTGCAGCCCACTTCATCAGATATTTTTCTGAGGACCACTCTCTCCTCAACTTCCAGCAGACATCTTTCAAAGGCAGATCAGACTTAATCTGTGCTATTTCTCTTTAGGTCACAATGGCTTCATAGAGCACTAGTCCGACACTCTAAACCACTGCTGTGCATTTTATTGGCAACCAAATTATGCAATAGCATGGAAGAGTTCCTTTTCTAGACCACAACTCTAATACCATCCATTGCTGAACCTAATAATTCAGACTTTGCAAAAGTTCTTTTTCCAAGCTTCAACTCCTATGGCCATGATGGCTGAGGGGATCCTGAGAGCTATAATCCAGGAAGGACTTTTCCATGCTCTGTGTTATTAGAGATTGCCTGAGTTTCTACAACAGAAGGTTCTTCAGGCAATTTTCATTGAGAAGAGCTTTATAAATTCTGTGTATCTTTGAGAGGAATGACCAAAGATCTTGCAGCACAGAGGACTAATTTCAGTTGTTAGGAACTGCTAGGCTTGCAAGTTTGAAATGGTTGAGAAACTTAAGAGGGCCTTATGGAAATTGTTAAAAGATTTTCTGGACTTTGATTCAGTTGTTAATCAAAATGCAAGCTATAATCAAGAAATCAGAAGAAGATTAGGACTTGTAGAAGGAGCTATGAAGGCAGCAAATAAGATTCTCAAGTGTAAAGATACTAATACCAAAGTCAGAGTGGACCATGCCATTGTATTTCCAGTTTCTAAGTATGGTTGTGACAGCTGGACAATGAAAAAAGCTGACGGGGTAGAATCAACTCGTTTGTAATGCAGTGCCTGAAGAAAGTTCTGCAGACATGGAGGACTGCCAGAAAGACAAATAAATATGAGAGAAAATCAGCCTGAACTCTAACTAGATACCAAGATGACTAAAAGGGATGGTGTCAAATCTTGGACATATCATAAGATAATGCTCCGTGAAGTAAAAGGCACTAAGAAATGAGGGAGACCATGTTACAGATAGATTGTTTCAGTCATGGAAGCCTCATCTCTTGGTCTGCATGACCTGAGAGGGCTGTTGGTGACCAGGGCTCTTGGTCACCACAAGTGGAAACCAACTGGATAGCAAATAACCATAACAAAGAGCAGAGGTGGTTGCACTGTATGAGAAATGTATGCACAACGTGATAATGGTGTGTGGTGGAATAACAACAGGTCAGTTGGGGGAAATCCGTGATGTATTCATACTACTAAGTCTGATACCACTTTAACTGCCATGACTCCATCCCATAAATACCTAGGATTTATCATTTGGTGGGAGCCCTGATGCAATAGTGCAGAGAAGTAGCAGAGGATTTCCTTACTGAACTACAAATCCCAGGATTTCTTAAGATGGAGCAATAGCAGTTGAAGTGGGATGACACCAGGATAACTGTGCAATATGGATAGATCCCTGGGGTCTGTTTAGTTTTTATGCCAGCTTGAACAATGAAGAATTGCTGCTGTCAACAAGTGCTCTGAAATTTTTGAGAAGCTAGTTTCATTGTGGGCCAGATGCATGTCTCACACAGGTCCAAGTGAGTAACAAGGAGACATCCCTTTTTGAATCCACTGAAAAGTAGTAAATTACAGCCACGGCCATTACAGACCAAAAAAGTAATTCAAAAAGTAACTGTATAACATGTTGGGGAAAATATCACTTCCTGGCTCTGAACACAACTATGCACTATGAATTAATGGTATATTTCAGATCCAGATGGTCCGTGTTGATCCATGCCTCAGATCCATGCCTTTCTAGGCTGAAGGTACACTGGTCAACTACATGTATAATATTTCTGATGCAACCATGGATGGACACCAAGGTTGCCAGCTGAGCAGCATCTCATACCCTATTATTTCAGAGCTAAAACCTGAGACTAAAGGCAGCTGCCTGTGACAACTCAGGAGCTGGTTTGTCATACTAATGGGGGGAGGGGTAGGCCAGATATGAGTGGACCCCGGAATCATTTTGGGGCCAGTTTGGGGCACAAGGGGAATCCAAATATATGGACCCACAGACCTGGTAAAAACTGGATAACTAGTTAGCATGGAATTTTGATGCTTGAGCAGGCAGAAAAAAATGTGCCCGGTAGCTGCCTCAGAGGCCACCATAACCACTAGGGCTTGCATCCCACAAAGCCTTACTTGCTTAGCAGAAGACATGAGAGAGAAGGAGTTTTTCAAACCCTGTGCTGTTGCTGCAATGGTAAACACTCCAAAGGTAACAGATCCCATCTGATCTTGGAAGCTTAGCAGCTCAGGCCTGGTTAGTACTTGGACTGTAGGATCATCATGGAATCCAAGGTGCTGTAGTCTATATTTCAGAAGAAGACAATGGCAAAACACTTCTGAACATTCCTTGCTTAGGAAAACCCTATGAAATTCATGAGGCCACCGTAAGTCAACATGTGACTTGAAAGCGCACACACATGTTGCTGTTGAGTCTACCACTGGTGCTTGTGGAAGGCTCAGTGCCAATCCATGAGGAGTTTTCCCCAAAGCCCTGCACTGGAGCTGGTAGGGCTGGTGTAACAAGAGACTCATACATCAGCCAGTTATTATTCCACTTTCAACATCCTATGGAATCCTAAGGTTTGCAGTTTAGGGAAGGGTCTTTAGACTATAATAGTCTAGTGCGGAAATGGCCAAAGTGATGCTGGCCCCCTTCCTTGCTCCAAAAAGCTGAGTAGGTTCAGTGCATGCATCCAACAAATCTCTCTTCTCAGTCTGGGATTCTTGATATATCAGTATTGCAGAATATGTATGTCACTATGAGCACACTGGTCTCTTCTGATTTCAAAAGCCGAGGAAGGTTAGGAGGGGATGACAGAGAGTACAGAAGATTTCCAGGTAAAGCTGGCAAAGAACTATTGAAAACAATGGTGGAGCATCACTGCTGCCCTTCAGAGCATCATATATCTAATAAACCATTCCTTCTCTCTTCCTCAGTTTTGTCTTTGGTTGTATTATAAAACTCTATTTTTCCTCCTTCTGGTAGAAAGCAGAACTGTGTATACAACTCCACCCCCCAGCAAAATTAAGTTCCGCATGTCATAGCCCAGTGAAACAGACCAATATAAAAATATATACATTCCTAGACAATATTAATTTGTTTGCTACTGAGATTAATATCTCACCACACTATTAGAGAGAACAATAAGTCCCATTCCTGAAGAAGATATGTCTGCTATCAGGGATGATAATGTATTATCATAAGCCTCATATGAAGAAAATAACGGAGGGAGAACATTCCAGAGTAAAAATCAAAATGCAAAAAGTAAAAGAGTAAATAAAGATCCAAAGCTTTGGAAAAGCAAATGAATTTTTAATAAATTACTTAAGTATTTTGCAATAAACCTACAAAAATAAAAGCTGAGAAGTCATCTTGGAGGGGAAATGGAACACTGATGAGAAGTTGCCTATTGAAAGTAGGCCTAAAAACCTTGAAAGCACAAGATCCCCCTCTGAACTTTGAAGCTAAGCGGAGTCAGCCCTGGTTAATAGTTGGATAGGAGACCACAAGGTGTTCTAAGCTGTATTTCAGAGGAAAGCAATGGCAAAACCACCCTGAATATTGCTGTCTAAGAAAGTCTTATGAAATTCATGAGGTCTCAATAAGATGACAGGTGACTTAAAGGTGCGTGCACACTTTTAAGCTAATAAAAATATTACTTTCCCTTTTCCATGTTGCTGACCTACTGACAGAGCACGAACCTGGAGGTAAACATGTAAAATAAGACACAAGGATGGTTGTGCTACTATGCCACTAGGAAAACCCTATGAAAATCATGTGGCTGCTGTAAGTCAACAGACAACTTGAAAATATGCACACACACATCAACTGAAAAATCTTTTGTTTTCTCTCCCTCCTAAGGAAAAATGAAGAAAGCATACGGAGTTCATGGCTATATTTTGCAAGACAAATTATGTTGCCATAATTGAAAGTATGACTCAGAATTTAGAAGTTCTGAGTAATCAGGTAGGGGTGAAAGATGATCTTAAAAAACAGCAACTGGAAGCTGGCATTAGTACATCATAAACTGGTTTCTTCCAACTGCTCAAAGCCTAAGAGCTTGTTATCTCAAATTCAAAGGCTTGTTATCTCAAATTCAGCATAAGCTCCATTTAATAGACCACCTAGAGTCAGTTATTCTGGGGCACTTTTCATTACTGATATTGTATACGATTATTAGTTATTTTTCAGTTATAAATATCCTTGTGTTGTAATGGCAAATGGCCAGTAAAATAGAAGGCTGAGTTTTTGAACATAGCATTAAATGTGTTTTGGTTCCATGCCTTTTCCGTAGCAATAGTCAAGGAAAATTAAAAGGCTGGGCTATTACAATATTTTATATCCTGATAATGAAGATGGTAGTAAGAGAGATAATTCTGAATTATTCAAAAGTAGCTTATATATCTCATAATCATAATGACAAGGAGAAAACTTAAAGAGAAGAGTGTATAAAATCTTGCTAGAAATTTAAGTGGAGACTGTATGAACAGTAACTTTTTTCAGTCCCTTAGGAGAAAAGAGTATTGAAATGTTATGCATTTGTATCACCAAGTTCAGAGTAAAATAACAGAACAGAGGTGGGAAACAGTATGTGGCCTTCCAGATGTTGAATTAAAAATTCCAGAATTCCTATGCTGGCTAGGAGTGTTTGGAGTTGGATTCCAGTAGTATGTATGTGTGTATGTATGTATTGTATGTATGTATGTATGTATTTAACACTCTAATATTTAGAGAGCCTTCTGGTTTCCATCCCTGTAATAAATTCTGTATTCTGAGGGAAGATGGGGTCTAAGATCCAAAGAGGGCCAGAATTCAGATGTCACAGAAAAAGGAAGATAAAAGCTCTTGATTAGGTTCATAATGTAGTACTACGAATGAGAAAAGAATAGCAATGAGGACTGGTTTGGAATAGCATATAATACCCTAAAGGCGAAATCTCATTCACTGGAAGAGATTAATTGCACTTCATCTAGTGTAAGTTCAATGCTGAGCGAGACGAGGTTGAAAAAACAATTCTGCAAAAACAGTTTGCAGAAGAAGCTGGTATAATGTTGTAATGCTGACAGCAAAGAGGACAGGATACGGAGACAAGACAGAATATGCATATATTCAAAGATAAACTGAGTAATTTATGTGAATGTGGAAAATGAGTTAACACTGGGGAAAAAGAAATCACTGACAAGTTATAACCTCCCCACCCCAGTCAATTCCTGGGACTATTGAGCTGTAATATTGCAGATTGGGGAACTAAAGGTTTAGATGAAGAATGTAGGGATTCTATCAAGCAGTTTGATGTTTTTGTTTTTTTAGGAAAATTTGCCCCTTCTAAGACAAAAGCAGAATTAAATTTAAATAGCCTTTTTAGAGGCTATATTAGACCATAAGAAAGATAGTCCAAAGGATGAGTTAATTTGCTTTACACCATCTCTACTCTGATTGCCAAAGCTATATATCCTTAAGAAGCCAACACCACAGAGCTTGGAAAGTTACTTTTTGAAAGTAATTTGTTCCTGTTGCTCATTGTAGTGTTCGAAGATTAATCTATGTCATTACTCATAGTGTTGAAAAGTTTAAAGTCTTGTGTTGCTCTGTGCACTATTTGTGGCTTTTCTACTACTTTATTTTGGGGGTAAGAGAAAGAAATCTTATGGGTTGATAAGAGAATGGTATAAAATTTGGAAAATGCCAAGCAAAATGCCTATTAAAATTTCTGTGAAAAGTAACTTGTGAAAACATCTAGAAGCTATTATTCACAACACCAATGAAGTAACCTCACCCTTATATATTATGTTACTTTTCAGATGTGACTTAATTACACCCTCACTGCCCCCAAAATCAACTAAACTTAGCAGCATTACTTGTGACTAGTTATTTTTGGGCTCTGCTATAGTAGTAGTGATTTTGCTTAAAATGAGTAATTCAGAATGGTTAAAAACGAGTATACACCATATACAAAAGTATACAAAAAAGTATACAAAAATGAGTATACACACCATAAAAGAAAATCAAGAAGGAAACTCTGGATTCCAGGGATGGTTTGGAAAAGTCAGTTTTTGGAATGGTAAAACCTTTATCTTTTAGTTGTAGGAGAAAATGCTAACGTTTGGATAGGTAAAGATGGATAGATACATGGCCCATCAGTCTCTGCTTCCAAACACTGGTCTCTGGGGAGAGGAACTTGATAAAGAAAGATATGATATTAATGAAAAGAACTTCAGGGATAAAGTTATTAAACTGCTGGAGTTATGTTAGCTTAATTTGAATAAAAGGAACTTCACTCATTACAAATGACTGTATTGCAGGGGATAAGTTAAGAAAATATACAGTCAGCCCTCCATATTTGCAGGTTTCACTTTCATGAATTTTATTATTTACAGGCTCCCCCAACCCTGCCCCCCCCACATCAGGAGCTTCTTTTCCAGGGGAACCTTCCTTCTTGGTTGCTCCAAACAGGCTACAAGACCTCTTTAAAAACCCACTTCTGATCCTCCTCTTCCTCCTTCACCAGCTGTTGCTTGGCCAGGTCAGGATGGTTTGCACTGATTTTCAGCACCACAAACCTTCTCCTGATCCCCTCCAGCTACCCAAGGAAGGAGAAAATGGGTGAGAGAGAGGAAGTATAGGGCAACATGTTGACCCACCTCCTTTCCCTTTCCTTTCCCTGACCTCTTTTGGACTTTGGGTGCTTGTCCCCCCATGCTGTCCCAATCCCCTTCCTATAGAAACACACGTACATTTTGATATTTGTGGTTTTCCCACTTTTGCAGGGGTCCTGCACCCCTAACTCTAGAGAACGTGGAGGGCTGACTGTACTAGCAATGGTGGTTTGAGAAGCAATCAAATGATTTCTTGTGTCATAAAGTGTAATCCTCTATATTTCTAAGTTGGGTAAAATTATTTTAGAGGCCATTAGCCTCTGATTTTTGTAACGATAAGATCAACCACCACAACAATAATAAGAGTTGCTGCTTGTCCAGCTTGAAGAACAGTCCTGGTAGGGGTCACTAAATACTTAAATGAAAGACACCAATGATAAACTACAGAGTTGAATCAAAATATGTGTGAAATAAACACGCCAGAGTTTAGAGATTTAAAAGCTTATCTTGAAATCAGGCTACTGAAAGTCTTTTTTGTTGTTGTTGCTTCCTTTGTTAAATTACTTTGGATACCCTTGGACCTTATATCTTGAAGCAAGACAGTATAGCAAGAATGTAGGTGTTAGATATTATTAATAGTATAATGAGAATGTGCTCTTTAAAAAAAGTTTAAGAGATGTTATTGGTCAATAGAAAGAATACAATGAAAGGTTGTTAACTGTTTCTTATTTTCAATTTTTAAGGGATATAAACTGCTGATTTTTTAAAAATAAGAAGAAAGAGATGAACAAGGAAATTTAGTATCAGCTTTTAGGGGCTTTATGTAACAACATAATAGAAACTTTTGGTATATAATCTAAGGGAGCTCTGCAGGGAATTAATGCCTATTACATATCAACAGCAGGGTGGATGAATCATTCCCATTCTATTTTTAAAGCTATAGCTTGGGCCACACAGAGGATATTAATAGTCTAGCATGTCAGATGTAATGGAATCCAAAGTAATGCATTTTGAAAATGGGAAGCTAAAAATGTGAAAACAAGGAAGGACCCACAATTTGATTTTATAGCAACAGAACTGTTGAAGAAAAGCCATTGAGTAATAGAATGATAAAAACATAAGAATCACCAGCACATGCTCATATAGATTTTTCATATAGATAAGATAGGTCTAATTCTGATAAGCTGAACAGAAGCAGCAACTGTACTCACTTATGAGAAAGGTAACAAGATGAACCCAAGAAATTACTGTTGTGTAAGTTTCATTTGAACAATACTGGGGCAATGGGAGACTTTGTTACCCTGTTTTCTGGGGATCCCAGGAGGGACACCTAAATATGCTCTCAATTATATAAGTTGGGGAAATTAGCCAAGAGCACAAGCTAGCAATACGAGAGGCAGGGCAACAGAGTGAGATCTTTTACCCAATGTCTACGGGGCAAGTCAAGGAGCAAACAGAATTGAAATAATAATTGTGGTTTTTATTAAAATACAATCAGTGTATGCAGCACACTCACTCAGATAACTATAGAAATAAAGGTTGGAGTGGGATAGAGGGATTTTGAGAGGAGTTGTTGGTTTGGATAATACTACACCTGTCCTAAAGCCCAGGTAGTCTGCAGCAGAAGTGCGGAGGTATGGAGTTCTCAGTACGTGGGACTGAGGGGGAGGCTCACCAAGCAAAGTGGCAGCAAGGCGGGATGGAAGTCGGGAGCGATCCAAAGAAGCTCTTAAAGTCAGGGGTTTATATAGGGGAAAATGTGGCTGTAGGCTAGTCCGTACTTGGGGAAAACAATGAGTTTTGGGCTGGAGACAAAGCCTCCGAAAGGTCAGAATTTAGCATGATTGAGTTAAGTCCAAATTGACAAAGGAGTAGACAGTATGCAAACGTAGAGTGCTTGACAGATGAGGGTTCTCCTAATCAAGCCGCCTGCTCGGGGCAGGGAGTTCTTTGTAAGTAGCGTGCATGCATAATAGAGTACATGCCTTTGAGGTCTTCTGAAGCAGCGGGACAGCTATTTCTGGCCAGCCTGTATTGTTTGGAATCTTAAAGCGATTAGTGGCCGTGCCTGTCTGCGAGCTTGTCCAGGGGACCTCGCAGCACGTGGAGAGGAATAGGTAGAGAAGGCCAAATTATTAAGATCAAAGTGATATCTAAGATCCCACAAATCCAGGCTAGAAACTGCAGTAACAATTTCTATGCTATTGGCACTCTGTGGGGCTCTCAGGACTTTATGGGAGTTATCCAAGGTGCTGAGACTACTTTAGGGACTAGGATTCAGCACTGTAGACAGCTCTTCTAAAATCTGGGGATGAACCCGGAATGGCTTCATTCCACCACTGATATGGAAGCCAAAAGCTGCCTCCAGGGGATGCTGTATCACATGTACCCCTCAAACTCAAATCAATAGATGGGTTTGTGAAGAAGAAGGATATCAGTGCAAAACTGGTGAGATTTAGGAAGGGCAGTTCAGCACTGGAATAATCTTCTTTGACTTGGTAGAGATATATTCAATGGATTTCAGAGGGAAAGTTTTATATACTTTACATGCGGATCTTAAATCAGCATCCAGTTCTGTACAGGATTGAGAAAATGGTTACGGAAAAAGTAAAACAGATGCTGTGGATAAGACATTCCATTTTGTGATGGAAAAAAAAATATGTGGCAATTTGTATTAGAAAGTGATTGGTCTAATTTTGGCCTGATAGCAACAGAAGTGTATCAGCACTGCAGTTGTTTAATCAACATATAAATGCTTTGGCTGCCAGTATATATACCCACCATATATAAAGCCATGTTCCACACCTGAATGGAAAATAAATTCTGATGTTGTTATGTGCTGATGATGCTGTGCTGTTATTGCAGATGAAAACTGATTTGTGCAGATCAGGGCCAGGAATGTGTGACTGTGCAGATGTCCTTGGGCTAGAACATAGCCAGCATGGACAATACAGAGGGGTAATGGGAGTTGCAGTTCGAAAACATCTGGAAGGCCACATATCCCCCATCTCTATCATAGCTTGTTGGTCCAGTTCTCCACATAGCTTGTGAACAAGAGCTGGCAATAAATTATCTAAAGCCTAAAGTCTTGGTATTTTCTTGGGGATATAAAAAAGTATAATTATGATTATGAGTATATTGAGTAAATGAGCTCTTATAATTATCTAGGCATCACCTCTTAAGCATCTCTTGAGTGTGCAAGTCAAGGACATCTTATGATATAAAGTGCAGCGACACTATCAATTGCTATGGTTTTGTCATTCCTCCCTCTTTCTTTCCTTCCTTCCTTCCTTCCTTCCTTCCTTCCTTCCTTCCTTCCTTCCTTCCTTCCTTCCTTCCTTCCTTCCTTCCTTCTTTCTTTCTTTCTTTCTTTCTTTCTTTCTTTCTTTCTTTCTCAAGTTGTGGATTGATGAAATTGAGGTAATAACAAAAATATTTTATGATATCCAATTTTTGGCTTAGGAGCTTGAACCAGAAGATAGAATGAGGGAAATCTAAACTTCTTTGTAATATTCTGATTGCACTGTCATAAATAAATGAAAGAGGACAAGAGAGGTACTAATTTCAACCCCCCTTTCCATGTATTTCCTTGTTGCCCTGTCTACCTGGCAAGCACCCCGTCTATGGAAGCAATCTGGTAATATGTATGGCAGGCAAAAAACTTTATATTTGGGCAGGTCTTTAACATCTAAGCTCATTTTTTGCTCACAGGAATTTTCACATGTTGGCTGCTTTCGTTTTCTTCTTAGTGATTTTTTTAAAGAATCTGTCTCATAATGTTTCAACTACATTTTTGGCTAGAATCTTGTTGGCACACTGTACTTGTAGGTGCACTTTTTCCAGGGTCACACATTACTGATGACTGGGAAGGAAGACAAAAGCTATCACTTACCTATTTCTCCAGTGCTTTATTTCTTTCAAAGGACAACAGAGCAGAAAATAAGATGAATCTTTACTGCGGTAACTCTAATCTTTCAAATAGCTCTCATTCTTTGCATAACCCTTCCTCTTTGACACTGAAATCAGACATAGTTTTTGGTGTTCCACCTGGGTTTTTGCTTCCTTATAGAGTGTCTTTGGTGGGAACTTGGCTTTGTTTTGCCAGCTTCACTGTGGTGAGGTGAACTACTGGGTGGAATTATTCTTTGGAGGGAAATTGTAGGAGTCAGACTTGTTCCTAGCCTATGTTTAGCTTCAAGGTCATTTGGTAAAAGAATAAAAATAGGAAAGTATAAAATGAAATAGCTGGGGTTTTTTTAAATTTATTTTTGAAAAAATAATTACAGAAACAAAACATACATGAATTAAGAAAAAAGGGGGAAAGGATCAAGATCAATAATAAATATATACAGACATATAAGAGAAAAGGAGGGGGAAGGGGAAAAAACTTCCCCTTGAATATCTTTGGGCAATCCATTAAGTATATAAGTGTAGATCTTTAACATTTTAAAATTACTTAATTCTAACATAGGTCTATTTTAGCCATAAATTTATATAATATTGAGAAAGGATTAACTTTTAATCTGAAACACTGACTACTGTTAATTTAGAATAATTGTTTCTGGTGTTTTAATGAGTATTTTAACAACTGTTTTTTATAATTTATTACAATTTATTTATTACAATTTAACCTATACATGTTTTTTTCAGTATTCCATTTTAATTTTTTGAACAATAACAACAACAATATGTTCTGGATTGCTGATGTGGTAATCTATCTTTATTTTGTCTTAATATTTTTATGCTTGCTCGCCTGTTCATTAATACCCTGAGGTCACTGGCTGTGGTAATTTCTCCTTTTTCATTCAGCATGGACAAGTGCAATGAATATCTGACAGATGATGAACTCCATGCCCAGTTGAAGAAATATGGGCTTGTGCATGGACCCATAGTTGGTATGGCCATTATCTTCTAGATGAAGCAAATTTACAAGCATTTGGAGAGTGGGATTCAGAAATCCAACAAAACAGCAGTGATGTATTTAAGTCTTTCACTCCAAGTCTCAAGTCAAGTCTCAAGTCTCTACCTTCAAGTCCCAAGTCAAGTCTTAAGTCCTTGAGGATACTTTCAAGTCAAGTCTCAAGTCTGGAAGCCAACTTTATACCCCAACCAAAATTCCAAAATTATTGGATAGAGTGAAATAAATTCAGTTTTAACAATTTAAGCAGAGTTGGCTCTCCACATTTGCAATTTTACCGTCTGCAGCTTTGGAAGTGGGGAATAAGATCTTATCTTATTCCCCATTACTGAGGATTCAAAAGCTTTAAAAAGGAAAGATCCTTCTTCCTCAAGCCCGTTGCCTAACACATTTGCTGTTCCTCTCTCAGAAATGCACCCTGCAGTCTGGGGGCGAGTCTTGTCTTTTGCTCTTAGGAAGAGTTTTAGAAGGTTCCTCCGATATGCAGCAGGGACAGGCTGCTGAGCAGACCTCAAGCCTGCCTCAAGCCCATGGCCTAACCCGTTTGCTGTTCCTCTCTGTGAAATGCACCCACACTTTGGGCTTGAGAGATATTGTCATGTGACTAGTAGGCGAAACAAGATGAAGGCGTTCTTCAAAGTCGTAAGGTTTCTGGATGAAGGCGTTATGTTACTGAAGCAAGGGCAGCAAGTCAGTCATTAAAAATAAACAAGTCTCGAGTTGAGTCAAGTCAGTGCATCATTTACGGCCGAGTCAAGTCCGAGTTGAGTCACTGAAGTGACTTAAGTCTGAGCTGAGTCTGGGTCTATCAACTCGAGTTTACACCACTGCAAAACAGGAATAAACCTTGATGACCAGGGCTAAAAGAAAAATGCTTCCTTATCTGACTAATGCTCATAGTATCTTTCTAATTACTCATTGCATAGTATCCTACTAATTACTGCCACTTCTATTCCCATTTTGTAGATGGGTAAATGAGTGTAGAGAAACAGCAGCTTTCCCATTGGCACTGAATATGACCATTTGACCTAATCTAGGGCATCAATGGGGGCCAATTGACTATTTACATTGCAAGGTTAACATAACTTTCCATTATATACGAACTGAAATGTATGAGTAAGTGCTTCCAAACAAACCCATCTGCTCAGCTCTGGTTTCAGTTCCTAGCTTGTTTGGGGATTAAAGGGTAGAAGAAAACATTGTGGAATGGACATGTATATTTGTAGTGAAGTACAAAGAAAAGACCACTCACAGTGATATTAACTTACTGTTATGCACAAACATTTCCAGTCATATTGTCATTAAATTAGATTTTTTTTAACCATCAATTTTTCACCGATAACAAAAAGTGACACATTCATGAAAATATGGCGGGAGTTTCCTGAGAGTGTTTCACAGGGCAAGCTGCAGAGGTAAATAAGGACAAAAAGCAATCACAGTGAAAAGAATTATTTCCTTCAGAGATACAGCATAACTATTTTATGATAACTCGAAAATAGTCTACCATATTCTCTGTTTCACTTACTTGGCTTTTCATCAAAATGTATATGCTATATCCTGTCCAATTTATAAAAAAAGTTGCTTGTAGCTTGATTTTCTTTTTCATTCTTTCTCCCTGAGATAGCCCTCTGACTTGGTCCAGCTTGAACCCAAACCACACTCAAATTGTTGCTTCCTCCCTCAGGATATTGCTCATGTGCCAGGATTTGCAAAAAAAAATTGCTTCAAAAAGCTACCTGTTTAGGACTAGAACTCCCCAAATTCCTCAGCCAGCAGGAGCACTCAGACCCTGAAAACTGTAGTCTGAAAAAGCTGGCCGGAATCCTGTTGGGAACTTAGATCTTCATAAGTAGACTTACCTATGCAAGAATTAGAATAGTGCAGTTTCATAGCATTCATGTCCAGTAGAGGGCTACTGTTACATTACAGCATAACAGAGTCAGCAAAGTGACCATTGCCCAACAGGACTGATGCATAATCATAGTAATGCACATTGGGACTAATGCACATTGGACACTCTTGCTAGTGTACCATTATGCATCTTTGCAATTCAGGAAAGGCGTTTCTTAGCTCCATCTGCTCCAAAGCTAGGTGTACATAAAACTATGTAACATGTCACATAGTAATTCGGCAGTAACTTTTATAGACTACATCAGTGGTTCTCAACCTTCCTAATGCCGCGACTCTTTAATACAGTTCCTCATGTTGTGGTGACCCCCAACCATAAAATTATTTATTTATTATTTACAATGCCCCCCCCCGCAAAGGCCGCCTTGCCGGCCAGGAAGAGGGAGAGCGGGTAGGGAGGAAAAGAGGAGCTGTGCGTCTCCCCTGGGAAAAAACTCTGAGAATACCCCCGGGCTCTGCTTCTGCTTCGCTCTCGTTTCCACTGGGGGGGGCAGTGTGGGAAAAGTTTCCAGAGTGTCGACCCTGGCTGGGGGGGGAGGAATCCCAGCGCCTTTGTCTTTTGCACTGGGCGCAGCTCGCCCCCCTGGAAAAGCGCCACCTTGCGGCCCCCCGACCCTTCCGCAGCGCCCCCCTCCATGGCGAGTAGGGCAGGGGCCATGGCGAGGAGGGCGGCAGCCCCTGTGCTGCCACCGCCCCCCCAAGCTGGCCTATCAGACAAGAGGTTCTCCCGGTAGCGGAGAAGGGGAGCGATTTCAGTCCCTTCTGAACAGGGGGCAGGAGGACGTGAACATGTGGCTCGCACTTGCGCATCACCACCGAGGAGGTGTTTTCCGATGGTCTTAAGTGATCCCTGTGAAAGGGTCGTTTGACCCCCAAAGGGGTCGCGACCCACAGGTTGAGAACCGCCGGACTACATGGTAGCAGCAACATAGACCAAGCTCAGGCATGATGAAGGGAAGAGTGGTGTTCTGCCCAATGTTGATCAGGTGTCAGGTTGCTAAGCTCCCTGCCATGGAAATACTAACCTGTTGAATGTATATTCTTTGCTAACAGCTACTTAGTATTTTACTGTTGCTACTTTGTATCCAGACTTAAGTACAGCTAATTGTTGCTTCATTGTAATCCAAAGGGCGCTTGCTGTTACATTGTGTTTCATGTTAGGGAAGAGTGGGAAATGAAAGTAAGACTGCCAGTGATAGGATGTTATGAGAACAAAATACTGTGGAAATAGAGATAGAGAAATATGCAAGGAGGGGTTGCCTTAGTCAAGGGTGTATATAGGGTTCTGGCAAGCACCAGCTTGGAAAAGTAAAGAGGGGATAGACACACCTAGGGATTTATAGCTTTGACCAATGGATGATTTGTGTACCTATACTTGTATTGATAACCAGTAAAAGAGGTATGCTGTATGTATTCTTCAGCTTCATCTGAGGTTGAGAAAGCACAGTTGGCCAAGGTCACCTAGTGGATTTGTTACCCTGTATGTTGGGGGTCCCGGGAGGGGCGCCCAAATAACCAAACAACAACACAAGGTGGGGGAAATTAGACTTGAGCACTCTCTTAAGCTAACGAGAAGCAGGGTAACTTTAGCTAGGATCTTTCACCCTATGTCTACGGTGTCAGGTCAGAGAGCGTAGCCAGGCAGTTCTAAAGTAATAATAATATTTATTGAGGACAAACAACACAAAAGATATAACACACACTAACTAACTGAGAAATAGAAATGGAGAGCTTTGGGGAGTGGGTAATACAACACCTGGTCTTGTAGTCCTGGAGAGAAGTGGAGGTTGAGGGGAGGAAAGCTCAGCGCGGTTCGCTAAGGGGAGCTCACTGGACAAACCGACAGCAAGGCTGGATGAAACTCAGGAGTGATCCAAGGAGGGCTCGGAAATGGGGACCTTTTGTAGGGTGGATTTTACCTACAGGCCATGCCATGCTCGGTGAGAAAAAAAGGGAATTTGGAGCTGGACAAGGGTCAGGTTTTACATGATGGGCTTAGCGCTTGATGACAATAGTATGGCCCGTATGCAAATGGCCCAACATAAAGGAATGGCTCGGCAATCGGCCAGGCGCCTTTGTGTAGATTCGCGCTGAGCAAGGCCAGTTTGCAAGAAGATGTTCCCTGAAGCTTCGGAGAGGCTTAAGTTGCCTGCTTAAATGAGGTTTGGAATTTACAGTCATTAACAGCCACGCCTACTACGTGCTTGTCCAGTGGACCTCTGCAAACATGTGGAGTGGGGTGGCAGAGAAAGGTCAAGTAAATGCCAAATTATTTGATATCAAGAGATATCCAGTGCTCTCACCAGACATATCATAACTGTGGTAACAGATTTCTATGGCCTAGTGGGGATTTGAACCCTGGTCTTACAGAATTTTAATCCAGTACTCAAATGACTACATCACATGGGCTCTTCATCCTGTTGGACAATGCAAACCACCAAGTGATCTGAATAACTGCACCTACCACCTTCTCTCCTAATTATATCAAATTATAGCACTATGATTCCTCTTCAGGGCCTTTCTGCACTGCACTGTCATAGGGCATTTCTGCACTACACTATTATAGTGCTATTATTTCATGTTCAACATCCTGTGGAATTCTGGGGCTTGTAGTTTACTGAGGCCAAAGAGCTCCCTCTGGCCAAGAATTCTAAAGGCCCCTCCCTCAACTGCAAACCCCAGGATTCCATTGGATGTCAAAAGTGGAATAATAGCACTATAACAGTGTAATGTGGAAATGCCCTATAGTGCTCTGATTCTATTTTCAGCATCCTGTGGAACCTTGAGGTTTGCAGTTTAGGGAGGGGCCTTTAGGATTCCCAGCCAGAAAGCTCTTTGGCCTCAATGAACTACAAACCCCAGAATTCCGTAGGAGGTTGAAAGTGGAATAATAGCACTATAGCAGTGCAGTTAGACAAAGGCCGTTTCCGCACTATCCTGTTATAGCGCTATTATTCCACTTTCAACCTCCTATGGAACCCTGGGGTTTGCAGTGTAGGGAGGGGCCCCAAAGGCCCCCAGGATTCCATAGGGTGCTGAAAGTGGAATAACAGCACCATAACAGGCTAGATACCCCTCCCCTGCACAGCTCCCGGCCATGCAAGGGCCAGGCGGAGCTGTGATGAGTCCAGTTCCCCTGATCATCCTCCGGGGGCACGTCGATCCCTCCCTCCCTGTCCCGCCCCCTCCTGTCCCCTCCCTCCAGTCAGCAGGTCCCTTTTGAAGCGGACATGCCCGAGCACGTCGCTTTCGGTATCTTAGCGGTGCTTTCCCGGAGGCGATCGCTCGCTCTCTCTCTCTCTGCCTCCAGTGGCGTGACTTCGTTTCGCTGGGCTTATCGCTCCCGGCCGGGTGAGTTTATGAGTTTATGAGTTGGGGGAGGCTCCTAGGCTGGCCTTTATCTCTCTGCGCCACTATTAGGAAAAACTAGGAAACTGGGGGCGCTCCCCTTTCCCTCTCCCACTCGCGATCCTGAAAGCAGCGCGATCTGCAACGGAAGGAGGGCCTGCCTTTCTGGGCTGCACGCGTGTCCCCCCGAGTTCCACGAGGATTCCTCCCGAGTAGGTACATCGGGGGCCATGCCCCTCCCGGAACTGCAAACCCCAGGATTCCAGACGAGGTTGAAAGTGGAATCATCGCGCTATAACAGGCTAGTGCGGAAATGGCCTAGGACTGGTGGGTAAGGACTTTTCATCTCTGGATCAGACCGGCCAAAACTTGTTTGCTTCCCTTTCGCTTCCGGGAGCCTCCCATCCTACGCTCCCGGACTCCCACTAGAGGTGGGGGGCACGATGGTGTCCCCCCCATTGTTTGTTCTTGCTGCGTTGTTTTCTCCAAGGTAGGCTGCCTCCGGACATGGAGGTTTCATTGAGCTTTAAATGCTTGTGATCTCGATCCCTCTGTCAGTCGTCTTAAATGGGCAATACTTTGTTCTGGGAAAGAAGGAAAACTCTTTGAATACCCTCCAATTGTCCTGATTTGGCAGGGAAAGGCCCAGTTAATTTTCTGGCTTCCCACTTTTTCAGCTGCTTTAAAATGTCGCGGTTTCTCTCTCGCCCTTCTATTTTCTCCCTTTGCTGACTTCAGTTGCTGCAAACTGAGGGCCTTTCTGCACCACACTGTTATAGTGCTATTATTCCACTTTCAACATCCTGTGGAATTATTCTGGGGTTTGTAGTTTGCTGAAGCCAAAGAGGTCTCTGGCTGAGAATTCTAAATGCCCCTCCCTAAACTGCAAATCCCAGGATTCCATAGGATGTTGAAAGTGGAATAATAGCACTATAACAGCGTAGTGCAGAAATGGCCTGAGTTCAGAGTGCAAAAGTAGCTTGCACTCAACTCAGTGATGAGAAAGGAGAAAAGGGAGCAGAGTTTTGCCCTTCCCAGTAGGCTCTGACAAAAGCAACCTACTGCAGCGTCTCCTACCCTTTGTGCTCTTCTTCATGAATGGCATCTGCCATCTCTGTCGTTTGACCCCACATGTCCTGGTTTTCATCTGTGAAATGTTGGAAGGTATGCTGTTTGTGGTGCTCCAGATTGATGGCTTGCGTCTGTCCCCTGCAGTACTTTTCCTTTAAAAAGGAAGCCATTCAAAGGACCCACATTTAGGCACACTTGTTGTGGGGATCAGCACTGTGGGACTTCCTTTGCAGAAGACATTCACAGAATTCTCCTGCAAATTGCCCCTTATGGTGCCTTCAGTTGCCTGTCACTGTTTTCTATGTAGGTAAATGTAGACAAAGTGTTAGATTTATGCATCTGTATTTATGACTCTAGAGAGCCAGCACAGGGTAGTAGTGGTTTGAGTGTTGGACTACGACCTTGGAGAGCAGGGTTCGATTCCCTGCTTGGTCATAGAAACTCACTGGGTCAGGGCTGCTGTAACTTGGAAATGACTTGAAGGCACACCACAGTAACAAATGATGACACTCTCTCAGCCTCAGAGGAAGGCAGTGGCAAACTTCAGAATAATTCTTGCCAGGAAAACCCAGCAATCAGGTTACCATAGGTCTGTGGCTTTGAAGGCACATAACAACAGCACATGATGCCCTCTGCTGTTTCATTTCCCATGATTTATCCTAATACAGTAATACCGATTACTTTTACCTTTGCCGGAACACAAAAGAGTTTTCACAGAGCTTTTCATGTGGGGACACGTGCACATACTCACTTCTGTTTTGAAAAGTCACAGGCCCTTTGGTCACCATCAGGGTTAATGTGAAATTATGGGTTGTTAGAAGAGAGAGGATTATGAACTCTTTGAAAAGCTCTGAGTGGAATGTTGGCACTAGCAGTTTCTAACGATGATGATGATGGTGATTGATGATTATAGCTACCCTGCAGGTAAGGGACAGTTGATTTTGGGATAGGGGACTACTTCAGAACTTTGAGACTTGGGTCATTATGACTATTCCCATTTTACAGATCAGAAGCTGAGGACACATACCTTTCTCTAGGCGTAGCAGACCTCATGTATCACTGATCTCATCAGCTGCCAGTAGTCTCGGCAGAGGGCAGAGGCTTCATCCTTCCATTTTGGGTGAGCTCTCTTCTCTTTCAGATCATGGATGGCTCCCATGTCTCTGGGACAATGAATATTGTCTGGGTTTCCAATGAAGCTTGCAGGGAACTATCCATGGTGCTGGAACTATTTGAGGAATAAAGGTTTTGCACCTTGAATATCTCCTTTAAGGTTCAGTCTAAAACCCAGAGTTAATTCACCATGTTACTGATACAAAAAGCACAAGCCACCACTGGTGGTCCCCACAAACCTCTTTGCCTGGGGTTGTTGTTTTTGGATCTAGTTTCCAAAGTGGTTCCCCTACCTTTAGGAGTTTTAGGTCAAGGAGAAATTTCACCCCTCCCTTCAGCTCTTAAAAAGGCAGAAGGTCTGGCTATGCCCAGAAGTGTCAGTGACTTGTAGAGGAGCAGAAAACTTTTCAGCTCATGTCATTCCTCCCCACCCTGCTGTGTGACAGGGAGAGATAAAAGGGAAATCAGAGGCAATTGTTCCATGAAGCAAGATGACTCAAGTACAAGATGGGAGAGGTATATGAAGCAAGATGACTCAGGTAATTCATGGCAAGAGTGGGAAGTAAGTCTGTTTTTATCTGTTTAAAACAAGGGAGGAAATTGGGGGGCGAGTGGACCAATTTTCCATTCCCCCATAGGACACTTCCCCCAGTGCACCAAAGCACCTTCTTGTTTCTTCGTTTTGCCTCCAAAATGGCAGCTTGAAGTGATGTCATATCACTTTTTCAAATTGCACAAAATCACATTGTAATTAAAAAAAAAAACATTTGGAGGGCCAGCAATGTGCTATGAAGGCCACAAAAGTGGGGTTCAAGGGTTGTATGTGACCCGTGGGCCAAACTCTCACTACTTTTTTAAATAACAGCAACAACCCAAAATCTAGTCTAGTGCAGATGGTCGTTATTTGGACAGCTTAGGTTTTAAGTGCAAACTCCCTAATGTCAGAATGGGACCAGGCTGAACTTTGGTCCTTATCAGTTTGTATGTATGTGCCTTCAAGCCAACTGTGCACTTATGGCAACCCTATGAATTTCAAAGAGTTTTCTTAGGCAAGGAATGCTCAGAGGTGATTTTGCCAGTTCTGTCCTCTGAAATATAGCTTCCAACATCTGATATACATTGGCGGTTTCCAATCCAAGTACTAACCAGAGCTGACATAGCTTAGCTTCCAAGATCAGACATTATCTGGTGCCTTTAGGGTACTTTGGCCTTAGTACCTATCCTTATAACACCCCCCCCCATGTCAGGTAAACAGACCCACCTGAGACAGCGATTGTCACAGGGTTCTGTGTTGTGTGCTGGGCATCCTATTGTTGTTAGGGAAAGGGAATGCTTGAGGGTCAGCCATCCTCAACATTTGTGTCCAACAGATCACCAGAAGTAGATGGGAATAGGAGTCGGAGTGAAGCTGTGGGAATCCTGCAACCAAATTCAGATTTGCTGCCTTCTCTGCTTCCTCCCATGGGGAAAATGAAGGAAGCACACTCACCCAGTGCTTTAAGAGTTGGTAGAGTGCCCCTGGTTCTTTTCTTCTTGTGTCTTTACAGGGAGGCAATCTGAGTGGGTGGGTAGGTGGACAAAAATGATTCTCCAGCCAAGATGCCAACTGAAGAATCATTGTTAGATGTGACACCAATGGTGCACCCCCTCCCTGTAATTTTACCTATTCTGTTGGGGTGTGGGTTTGGGCCAACCATTCCAAAACATTTTTCCAGTCCCTGAGACATCAGATGGAACATTCATAGTTCATGACTTCTCAGTTTGCTTCTATGTCTTGAAGCAAAGAGGTAGTGAGCAAATGGGATGGGGCATCACATTTCATTTCCTAATTTATCGACATAATTATTTACATGTTATGTATAGGTTTTTATTAAAGAAGTGGTTAAAGTGGTTTTGTTAAAAGAAGAACCACACTCATAGCTGCAGTTTTGTGTGTCCTTGGCACCCTGTCAATCACCGGTGCTGAAAAGATAAGCCACTTTTTAAAAAATCCACCAATGGCATATTTCTTCTGCCCTGGAGACTGTGGTGGTGTTAGAATGAGATAAAACTCTACATACCCATATAGGGTGGAATTGAGCTCTGGTTACTATCCTGGTGGATGTTGTGATACAGGTACTTCTGAAATTCTAACATCCTTTTCCTCTGCAACAGCCATGGCTGATCCCCAGGACTTCCAAACGTTCATCTTCCTTGATCTTGAAACAACTGGCTTGCCTGCTGACCGACCTCACATGGCTGAGCTGTGTCTCTTTGCTGTGCACCGGCATTCTTTGCTGCCGTCTCCACCGCATGATGCGCTGACCCCGCAGAAGCAGCTGCCCCGTGTCATAGACAAGCTAACCCTCTGCATGGATCCACAGAAACCTTTCAGCCCTGGAGCAGAGAAGATCACTGGGCTGAGCAACCAGAATCTAGAGGACAACTGCAAGCCCAAACTCAACAGTGCTGTGATGGAGGCTCTGCTGGGGTTCCTCCGCCGGCAGGCTGGCCCTGTCTGCTTGGTGGCCCACAATGGCTTGGGATATGATTTCCCTCTGCTGCGTACAGAGTTTGAGAGAGTGGGCACCAAGCTGCCTGAAGACATGGGCTGCCTGGACACACTGCCAGCCCTGAGAGAATTGGTTAAAGGTGTAAATGGAGGCTACCGTCTGGGTAATTTGTACGAGTACTTTTATGGGCAGGAAGCTATCCGTGCTCACTCTGCTGAAGGGGATGTGATCACTCTTCTCCTGGTGTTTCTTGCTAAAGCTCCTGAGCTGATGAAATGGGCAGCCCAGAACGCCTGTCAGTGGAGAGAGATTCAGCCTATGTACCAGCCCAGTATAGACAGGAACTAATACTGAGGGGAGTGAGAGGCAGGAACTAATATTTTAAAGAAGAAAACCCAAATGACACACCACTGCCACCATCCATTGCACATGCTGTACCTGAGCCAAATCTAGAAGTAACTAAGATCACAGCACATCATGCTGAAAAGTTTTCCTGGCTGATGGAGCAACTTGTATTTTAGAGGGCGAGAAATAGAGTAGCTGCAGTAATCTGTACATATGTTCAGGCTGAGTATGTGAGTGGGGACAAAATGCCTACAGAGCTGAAGAACATGAGTACTGGCTCTGCCACAGTGTCCCTTCATATGCTTGTTCCACCTTGGCCATTCCGAAATGTCCGAAGGGTGCTTTATGAGCACCTTCACCTGAATGCACTTTGAAGCCCTTCATGGTCAGTCCATGAAATTTTGCTTCCTGAGGCAGAGCATCAAATGGTTCCTCACCCTGTCTTTAGTCAAATTGCATATTCCAAAAAGCCAAATGAGTTATTGGGGTACCTGAGGCAGGAGATCCCACAAGAACCTGGCAATCGAAGTATCATTGTAGCAGAGCAACTACTAACTTTTTAATTAGCTTGTGCGCATTGGACAGGGCTATCAGTCTCTTCTATTGTTTTATTCTGTGAAGTGCCACATACATTGACAGGATTGTACAGCCAGATGATGATAATAATGAGGGAAATTAATAATAATAATAATAATAATAATAATAATAATAATAATTTTTGTTTGTATCCCGCCTCTCCACATGGATCGAGGCAGCGAACAACATGAAATACATTATGCATTACAAATAGCACGGGCTCTCTAAGCGGTTTACAATGTATTATTTTAGCGAATTGCCCCCAACAAGCTGGGTACTCATTGATCTGTTGCCTGAGATGGCTGCTTCACTGTAGTTAATAGCAGAGCTGGTCTTTCCAGGTGGAGAAGCTTCTACATATGTTCAGGAGAGCATGTGTAGAGTGTCCTTTCACATTATCATCGTTGTCGTCATCATCATCGTTGTTGTTGTTGTTATTATTATTATTTATTTCTATCTTACTTTTTCCCCAGATCAGAACTCAAAGTGGATCACAACAATTAAAAAAAAAAGGCATCACTAAAATCCACAAGATATAAAAATAAAAACAAGGTTAAAATGCACATCATTAAACATCCACATCCACCAGCACAAGAATTTGCAGTATGCAGCACATTGTGTAAAACGGGCCTTACACAATTTATGACAGCCAGAGGGAGTCGGATGCATGTTCCCCCCAGCCCCTGCACACTCTGTAGTCTTTGCATGTTCAGGCTGAATGCCGAAATAGGGCTAATCTTGGGTTTGGGTGTGTGGGACCCTGGTTCAGATGTTAGCCCTAGAGCTCACAGGATTACCTCTCAGCACTGACAGGTGTAACTACTTTAAAACTAATAGTAGTCAAAATATTGTCATGTAAAATATAGTCACAGCTGTTGTATAAGCATATTTCAGTAGATGTAATTGGAATGACTTTTGTAACTATGCTGAAGTAGGTGCAGCATTCTAACTCTTGAACACAAATAAATATCCTTGAAATTGTGTGTACTTCTAAATAGATTAATGGCACTGAAAAGTTTCTTGGATTTTTGACAGAAATATCCAAGTTACCCTTGAAAAGTTTATTTCTTGGGCACTTGCATCGATACCATGTTCCCTGCAGGCTTTTATACCCCTAGTGTACCTCTTTTTTGCTGGAGCCAGACTAAAGAGCTGGAATATTTGGAGTGCTGCCTTAGAAATGCTATAGCCTTACTCTGTCTCTAGCACTTAACTGTAGGAAGGAAAGTGGAAGAGATAGGTTTTGAAACATTCTCCTCATACGTGTCTATAATCTTGTTCCAAAATCTGTGATACTGTGATGTCTTTCTTATAGGTAGGTACAGATCAGAAGCCTGCATATTGTGGTCTTTGGGTTGGCTTAGAAAAAGTATTATGGATTTTGAATTTTCCTTATGGCTGCCTTTGTTGTGTGAACATTGTTCTTAGTCACTTTGATATTACATTTGGCCTTTCTCTGGAGTTGTTAGCATGATAGTCAATAATTATTTGAGCCGTAATCAATAACAACAAATATTTATTCATAATAATATTAGCAATCAATTTTGCCATTATTCAGCAGAGTAGCGAATAATTATTAATCAATAGTAAATTTGAAATATTTAAGTAATAGTGGTTTTTCTGTAAGTAAGTAATTATTTCCAGACATTAGATTATATGGAAGATTTCCAAAACAAGAAAACAAACATAATGTAACTGCACTTTGAAGAACTCATGAATTAGTTGTAATTACCATTCAACTACTACTTGAGCTGGCAGTCTAATTCTCTGTAATAGTAAAATGCTGTGGATCAGTGCTGCTCAGCTGTTCTAATCTATAGATCGCTGTGAGGATTAAATGTAATAAAGATAAATTTAGTGCTATAATTGTCAGTCATGCTTTCCATTCATTTTCCTTGATAGTGTTGTTTAAAGGCACTTTGCTGCAATCATGTGCTGGAGCTAAGGAGGCCTAGGCCATTTCCGCACTAGCCTGTTATAGCGCGATGATTCCACTTTCAACATCCTCTGGAATCCTTGGGTTTGCAGTTTCGGGAGGGACTGGCTGGAATCCTGGGGTTTGCAGTTTCAGGAGGGGCTGACTGGAATCCTGGGGTTTGCCCCTCCCGAAATTGCAAACCCCAGGATTCCAGAGGATGTTGAAAGTGGAATCATCGCGTTATAACAGGCTAGTGTGGAAATGGCCCTAAACTGTGTATTGTCTGGATGGGAAACTCTCTGGTAATTTTGTATATGGTGCTCTGAAAAAAAGGAAAATTGATCAACAGCCATTTATCCAAGGTTGAGGGGAATATGCACAATGTTTAGATAAGACAAACCTTTCTGTTAGATTTTTCTTTACTGCAGCTGAGAGACTGTTTGTATTAAATCTGTAGAACAGTTGTTGGAGTGTCTCCATATGGAGATGTGGGTGTGTGACTGACTCCTTGTCTTTCTACGCTTAAAAAAAATGTGAAGATTCAAGTTATTCCCATAACTCACAGAAGAACTATAGATGCTGAGTGACTTTTTGTCTGGCATGCCTAAGTGCAAGTAGTATATAATTTTGCTGTCTCATCAGGAATAATTATATGTCATATTATTAGTAAAAAGCAGGTATTTATTTAAGTAGGATGTTTAATTAAAATATTCAGCACATGCTGAATTACATATGAATTGCCCTAATGGGTTCTGTCTTTTGACACTGATAATCAGCCCTTTGAGAGCAGTATTTCACAGTACCCCATATCCAAACCACCCCTGTTAAGTCCTGTTATTAGCTCTGTGTTTCAGATTGGGGAGTTGTTGTTTACTGTACACTGTTAAGTTTATAAATGAGGGGAGATTTGAACTTACTGGTTCACATCTTGGTTTGCTAGCCACTTTGGTCTCACCATGACTACCATAGACTTCCTGGTCTTGTTGTTAGTCTTTAGTATTTTGCATTGACGTGTTTAACTTTTCTGGCATGCTTGTGACTGTTGTGGCAAATAGGCTTTTACAGACCTTACTCACTGAATGATTATCCAAGACTTGCTAAAAATTCATTCATGCTATTGATCATTCAAGTATCTTGTGGCAATGAATTCTACAAGTAAACTATATGTTATGCTGGAAAATACTTCCTGTTATTTCTTTTGTCTGCGTGTTGCCTTTGTTTCACTAAATGATCTGATTTCTTCTTCTTTTTTTGTAAAAAAATAATTCTCTTCTGTGGGAATGTACTGAAGGGAGATTTTTTTTTTAAATGGCCTAGGTTGTCTTCTGTTTAACATTTGCAATGAATCATGTAAGGTCACCAGAAACACCCAGCTACTCAGTTAATCAATTTGACAATAATTGTAGCCATGTAGCAGCTCATTGTATAAAAATGATTTTTTTTTTATCAAGTGCCATCTTATCAGAGGTGTTTCCCTTTATGTTACACAATAGGGTGTATACCTCTTCTTAGACACTGCCTGAGAGGACAGACACTCTCATCACCTAAAAACAAATACTATGCCTTGTTTTCCAAACTGTTGGGCAGGTCAGGCTTAACTATGATGACAAAGTATCGTAGTTATGTCTAATATCATCACCTCCCCAAACCCTACCTTTTTTAGGCCCTTTTCGCATTGAGGCTTCTCGCGCGAGCGAGGGAGGGCGGCTTGCGCGAGAAGGCTCCTCCGGGAGGCTGCCGTTTCCCCCTCCTTCCTTCTGCAGGTGAAAGAACGGGGGGGGAAGCGGCACCGGAGGAGGCTTCTCCCCCACGCGAAGCAGGAGGCTGTCGCGTCCGCTCCCCCGCGCGAAGCAGGAGGCTGTCGCGTCCGTCCCCCCCGAGCGAAGCAGGAGGCTGGGGGAAGGAAGCAGGGGCGGAGGGAAGGAAGCGTGACCCAGCCGCCTCCCCGACGCTCCGCACAGGAGGTAAGTGCGCGTGGGCGCCGGGAGCGTTGCGCAAGCGCGGGTGATTTTCGCTTTGAGGCGAAAATCAAAAAACCTGCGATCGCGCCGCTGCAGCCCCGTGAGCATGGCGGAAGTGGGAGTGCGTCGTGCAGAGTGACGCTCCCACTCCCGCGAGGCTCACGGGGCTGTCGTGCAACAGAAAGCCCGTGCGAAAAGGGCCTTAGTCTGGCAGTGCAGCAGTGGAAGAGTTTCAGAGGTACTGTGTATTGTGCCTCTGGGAATGACCCATGTAGCACTCTCCATGGGAAACACTGAGAATAGGCGGCTGGAGAAAGACCCCCTTATAGTCTTGGTGCAACTGCTTCTCTCAAAATGCCCCACGATTGGGAGAGTGCCGTGGACATCATTTCCCAGTGCAGGACCTCAGCAGCCCTTTTGATTGGGGTGCTGCCTGGCTGATAAAGTAAACTTTGGAGATCATGTGTGGTTGTTAACAATCATAAACATTAATCCCTAGCAGTGATGAGATTGTAAGTCTGGTTTATGATCTCTTAATTACCGGACAAGATGCCAGCCATTATTTTATTCATATGCAAATGTATGCAAGATGAATTTATTGATTATTTTAATTCATGCTGATATTTAACCTAAAAGCCTTACAGAAGAACCGTATACCTCATTTGTGGTCATAGTACAGACTGGACTGTTATCAGTCATGGACAATAATAACTTGATGAGTAGGCATTAAGGATAGGGCCTTAATGTAGTGGCCCCTTACTCATGGTGCTCCGTCTGAGATCTGTACAGCTGGCCCAGTTAGTTCTCAGTTTTAGCTGGGCTTTGAATGCTTGTCTGTTTTCAATTGGTTTTAGAAACTGTATTTTTATCCAGTGTATTAGATGACTGTGGCTTACTGATTGCTTTCTGCTAGTTTTGGTGGCTTAGTTAATCTTGGGGATTGTGTGACTAGACTGTATTAAAAATAGCTACCTGTTGCTTTATGTGATGACCATGTATTATCATTGTGTTTTATAGTGTTGTATTCTTATATAAACTGCCTTGACAGGTTATCTTTGTCCTGAAAGGTGGCGTCAATTATTTTAAAACACGTGTGTGTTGATGGTGTGTTCTTTTAAGCCTGTGAATCTGAACTTAATTTCTATGACCATTATAATAAAGAGATTGACTTGGCTTTCCTGAAAATTGTAAAAGTTTGTAAAAAGTTTTTACTAGCTCACTACATATCCACAGATTCTGTATCCATGCATTCAACCAACCATGGTTTGAAAATATTTTTTAAAAATCCAAAAAGCAAACTTTGATTTTGCCATTTGATTTATTTGATTTATATCGGGGATGCCATTTTACTACACAATTGTACATAATGGGACTTGAGCACCCATGACTTTTGGTATCCACCAGATGTCTTGGAACCCAAACTCTAGAGGATACCAAGGGACCACTGTATAAGATGGTTTCAAGTGGCATTTGATCACCTTCTGGTAATTTTTTCTCACCACCAGTGGCAATGTGAACATCTTATTTTCCTGACTTTGAGGAAGGTATTTTTTTGAACCATGATTTCCTTAATCCCTAGCAACACACCTATTTGCCCATGCTAGATGAGGAATTCTGGCAGTTCTAGATACCCAAAGTAACTTCCAAGCTCTTCCATTTTCAAACCTTAATGATTTTAATCTCATGTTTTTAAAAGCAAAAACTATGGACTGAAAATAGATCTGTTTCTAGGTGCTTCCCATTTGAAATTAGATAAGCAATTGTGCATTTTGTAACAAATGAATTTGGATATAGGGCTGCTGGACATTGTGTACAGCAGAAATTTCCTGATTGTTCACTGTGCGATGCACTGGAACTTTCTACTTCTGGCTCTAGCAGAGAAGGGGAGGGAGAGACTAGGAAATCCTAGCATCACCCCCATTTCTCCCATCCTTGGACCATTCTCATTCCATATAGTCATGAGAACTGCTGTGTAACTACATGAAACTCCATTATGTAAACCAGGGTAAAAATGCTTTTAATCATTATGAAATATGTCTTGCTTTCCACGCTTGTAGCTTTTGAAGAGGAAACCCACCTTTTAAAGGTGCTGTTAGATTTGTGTGCTTATAGAGCAACCAGAGTTTCATAGACTCTGATAGTAAAGCTCTTTTGACCATAAACATCTTTCAATTTTTAAAATAATGATGTTTATATGAAGGGTTCAGGGCCAGAGGGGGAGAGAGATTTGTCAGTCATTGGATAACATATTCCACAGTCACAAGCCGGTTTCCAGTCAGCTTCATACTTTGAAGAAAGTAAACTCTCATGGATGTTTTGTTACCCTGTCTTCTGGGGGTCCCCAGAAGACACCTGGATTTGCTCCAAAAATATGAAGGTTGGGGAAATTAGCAGAGCACTGCTTAGCAAAGCAGAGGGCAGGGCAACACAGTGAGATCTTTAGCCCTATGTTTACGGAGTCAGACCACACAAGAACCAGATCATATATCCAGTTATCAGTAGTTTATTTAGCAGGATTGGCAAAATCTACACACACACAGCAGTTACACAGGTGCACAGGGACTACTGAGTTTGAAAGACTTACGAGCGGGAAAAGCTAAGAGAAAGAAAGCAGTTATACTGCATGTGATCTTGAAGACTGCAGTTCGGGAAGAAGCAAGTGAAGACAGATCAGCAGATAAAGAAAAAGAACTGAGGGGAGCCTTAAACTAGCAGCATGACAGACACTAGTCAAAAGTGGGAGTTTTCCAAAGAGAGCCCCAAAAGGGGACTCAATTATAGTGCAAAGTATGCATGGGGGCAGATCCTTTCCTGGGAAGTTATGCAGATGGACCTTATCTTTTTAGTTTCCGTGATTGCAATCACTAACCTAATCCAGAAGACACGTTAGTCTCTCAAGGTTTCAAGGTTGCAGCTGGCCCATTTGATGTGTGTATACATGCCTTCCAAGGTTTTCCTCCTGGATACGTGACTGGGAGGTATTTGGTCTGACCTTTGGGGGGGGGGGGAGGCCGGTTTCAGCCTTTAGACCCAGATGTCTACGTTTCCATCTGGTGAATCTCTGGCTCAATAAATATAGATAATAAATACTTCGCTTCTCTGAGATTGGGTCTGTCAGCAGATAATAAATATCTCACTCCCATTGTCAGCAGGTAGTGAATATTTCCCATTCGCTATTAGCAGAGGTTACAGTTTGACAAAGGCAAATCACCAAGAGGACTAGTGTGATGAAGGGGATGGAGCAAAGATGGACAATTGAGTTTGGGGTAGAGGGATAGTTTTCATGTGAATTCTAGGAACTGCACAGAGTGCCAAACAACAGAGACAACAAAATACCAGTAAGCTCATTTCTTTGAACATGGTTTTGGAAAACAGATATATAATGCTAAACAGTCTAAGGGATGGAGATTACTGTCTATCTTCTTTTTGACTGAAAGGGTCAGGGGAACATGAAAAAAGCTTGGGGTTGAATTTGTATACCCCTGACCTTGAACTGCCATTCTTAACTTTTGCTCCTCCAGATGTTCTAGACTTCAATGCCCAGAAGCCTCCAATGGTGAGGGCTTCTGGGAGCTGAAGTCCCCAACAGCTAGGAGACCAAAGATTGAGAATGGCTGGGCTAGAACGTGTTTGTAGACTCTTGTGGTCCTTTAAAAAGGAACTACAATTCCCATGATCCTTTACCACTGACTATAATGCTCAGGACTTATGGAAGGTGCAGTTCAATAATATCAGGAGCAGAACTGACATGCACACCCAGCCTGTACTGGGGAAACAGAAGTTCAAATCCCTACAAAGCCAGAAAGTTGACTCAGTGACATTGGGCCAGTTGTTCTCTTCTCAGAACAAGCTACTTTGCCATCTTGTTTGCAAGAATAAAATGGGCAGATGAAGAGGGTCGTTTATACCATCCCAAGTTGTTTGACAATAAGATGTCATACTTTGAATGGATCATGGGACAGTGTGTCATGCTGGAAAAGAGGATAACTCTCGGTAAAGTGGAAGGTGGCCGGAAAAGAGGGAACCACATTATAAAGTGGATTGATTCAATACAAGGAAGCCATGGGCCTGAATTTGAAGCCACTGAGCAAAGCAGTTGAGGTTGGGCTCTTGGAGATGTCTCATTCATAGGGTTGCCATAAGGCAAATAGCAACAACAAACGGTTTTTAAAAAATGATATCTCTAGCCTCTTCCTCCTCTCCTTTTTATTTTACCTCATCACATCATGGAAAATTGATAAAGCAAATCAAAACTGGAAAGAAAGTAAACACCAGAGCAGCTGAAAATGCCTAGATGCAGCCTGCTTGGAGGGATGTGGGGTGAAAATTAGCCCCTGTTACAGTTGTCCCTCCCTGCCTTAGGACATACACAACCATCCTCTGGGACTACTTGTAACTGAGGGAACATTCATGGCAGTGGGGGAAAACATCATTGATAGGAACTTGCTAGCTATTTTTGCTCTCATTGTGGGTTTTCCTGGAATACAATTTGAAAGCTCCCAGCTGGAATGAAGAATCTCAGGATACCATCTCTTGTAAAAATGCACAAGGCATATGTTGTGCCAGTGTGGCTACTTTTTCTCAAGGGTGTCTGATTGCATAGAATCATAGAATCATAGAAATGTAGAGTTGGAAGAAATCCCAGGGGCCATCCAGTCCAACCCCCTGCTATGCAGGAAATACCCTCAAAGCATTCCCAACAGATGGTCATCCAGCCTCTGCTTAAAAACCTCCAAAGAAGGAGACTCCACTACACCCCGAGGCAGCAGATTCCACTGCCGGACAGCCCTGACTGTCAGGAAGTTCTTCCTGAGGTTCAGGTGGAATCTCCTTTCCATTATTAGTGGCTCTTTCCACTGAAGGCCCTTCCCTATGTAAGCATGACTTATACACAGAAATCAGCTAGTCAGGAATGGGCTCTCAACTGGGAATGCCAAGCACTTGCAATTTCCCTACACAAGGTGAGTTGGAGGACATGGGCTTTGTCTAGAGGCACTGCAGGTAAGAAAACAAGAGACCCACATCCTCAAAAACCACTTATATATATAAACCACAAAAGATGGACTTATGGACTGTTTTTCCTCCAGACTCATCACATTTTTGGAAGTGAAGCAGGGTCAAATCTGTTCAATATTTGAATGGGAGACTACCGGATAATACCTGGAAACTCTTAGGTGAATCTAGGAAAGAATTCTACCTCAAACTTGAGTGCCATTCTTCCAGAGTTGACAATAAAGTACTGGCTAGACTGATCTAGTCTAACACAATATAATACGGCTTCCATGTTCCTATATACATTGGAGTAATTATCTTACGATAAAAAGCTTCTTTGTTTTCAAAAGCTTTTGGAGTTTTTGTTTAATATTGGTTTATAATTTTGTATAGTTTGGTTACATGTACTTGTCAGTTTGCTTTATATTATATTGTATTTTTTTGTATTTTACCTGAATAGTTTGACAATTATATGATATGGTTTTATTATTCTTACTTCCCTTTGTCTTTATCTACTATATAAAACTCATGAGTTTGTCTGTGGCCATTTCCACACTACAGTCTTATAGCGCGATTATTCCACTTTCAACATTCTATGGAATCCTGGGGTTTGCAGTTTCGAGAGCAACTGCCTAGCCCCTCCCAAAACTGCAAACCCCAGGATTTCATAGGATGTTGAAAGTGGAATAATCGTGCTACAAGAATGTAGTGCAGAAATGGCCTGTGTCAGGCAGGCTAAGACCTCATACAATTGGCTGTGTGAGGCAAGAAGACTTCATATGACTGACTGGTTGTGAAGATTCTATGGAATCCTGGGGTTAGTAGATCAGGGAGGGGCTGTTAGAATTCTCAGGCCAGTTGCTATGGAGATGAGGCCTAGCAGCAAGGAGAAGGCCAGTGTATTCCCCCAGGAATCCAAACTCTGTATGTTAATAACTCTGAATACAGATTGGGTTGGGGAATATGGAGATAAGTTACAGGTAATGGAATAGGCTGGTTGCTGTGGAGATGAAGCCTAACAGCAAGGAGAGGACAGTGTATTCCCTCAGGAACCCAACCTCTGTATGTTAACAACTCTGAATACAGATTGCGTTGGGGAATATTGGGAAATTGGGAATATTGGGAAAAGTTACAGGTACTGGAATAGGCCGGTTGGTATGGAGAAGAGGCCTAGCAGCAAGGAGAAAGACAGTATGTTCCCTAAGGATCCCAAACTGTGTATGTAAATAACTCTGAATATAGATTGAATTGGGAAATATGGGGAAAAGTTACAGATACTGGAGAAGACAGTTTGCTGAGTTCTGAAGAGGAAAATAAAATCCCGGGCAACTCTGGGAAAATATGCTAGTGTGTACATATATTTTAGATTGTATGCCTGTGGCAGGACTCACTGCTTTTCATTCTTTTACTTGTAAAGCATCATATATACAGATGGTGCTACATAAGCAACAAGAAGTAATAAAATAGGGACATTGTAATAGTGGATGCAGCAACAATGAAGCTGTTATTGGGTGAGTGGTAATTACAGTAGAGTTTGTGATGCAGCGTTTCAGTTGCCTTGCATCCTTTTATGGTGTCACCAGACTATTTAAGTTTGGATTTTTATTCTTGGTTCCATTCAATATCTTCCTGTTTGTCTTACAGACTTAAATGAAAGCTGGAGGAACCTATAAAAGCAACAAGCCCCTGCCAAAAAGTAAGATCTTGCCAACTTTTCAGCCAGCTCCTGTTCCTTTAAAGCAAATGGATAGTCTTATAGTTGGGTTAGGCATAGATACCTTATGGACTGAAAAAGAGGGTCCATCCCCACTTTGGGGAGTAGGAGCTCCACACTTGGGTCAGAAATTGCTGCTGGAAATGAAAAATCTGAGGCCTTCCAGATGTTATAGACTGAGGATCTGTCTGCACTAGAATGCTATAGTGCTATTATTTCACTTTCAACGTCCTATGGAATTCCAGGGTTTGTAATTTAAATGCCCCTCCCTAAATTGCAAACCCCATAGGGTGTTGAAAGTGGAATAATAGCACTATAACAGTATAGTGCAGAAAGGCCCTGAAGCTCCCACATTCCTTTGCATTTGGTCATACTGGCTTCTGGAAACCAGAATGTAAAGTATCTGGAGGGTAAAAGTTTACTCATCCCAGATCTATAGCCGTTAACAAGTGGCCATGTTGATCTTCATGAAATACATCCTTTTCCTGAGATCTTCCACCAAACTTGTCAGCAAAAGAGTAGGCCAGGCTGGTGGTTTTTCCCCAGTTACTTGGTGACTGTAGTAAGATTCCATTTACCATTAAACTCTCTTTTCAGATTGGTTTATGGCATCCAGAGCTGAGATCCAGCTTGATGTAATGGTTTCAGCGTTGTACCGGTAGTCCAGGAGATCAGGATTCAAATTCCTGCTCAGCTATGAAAACCCATAGGGCAAGTCCCACCTCTTCTAAACAATACTATGAGAGGGTTGCTATAAGTTGGTCTCAACCTGGAGGCCCATAACAACATCCAGAGCTCAAGGAGTGGCAAGCTGAAAATCGACAAAGCTGTTTGATTCTATTGTCTCTCACTTTTGTATTTTGGTGGCTTCTGATAAAAAGCAAATGGAATTCTCACCAGTGCTTAGATGGAATAGGAAAATCTGTTGGTTTCACTTTCTCCGCATCCCAGTTTTGCTTGGATCTGAAGATTTGGTAAATCAAAATTGAATTGAAGCAAAATGGACAACTATCCCAACCACAATCAGTGTAGGTGCAAGACTGACGTATAAGGCAGAGCAGAAGTATTCGGGTGAATTGAGCTCAGTGCTTGTGGGAGAAGTAAAAATGAAACCCATTAAAGAAATACCCAGCACACTCATGTAATTAAAAAAGTGTATAAATCATTTTTGGAAACTGGAGACAGGAAGATGAACCTATAAAACAAAATTTGGGACATTATGGCTTTATGGAAAAAAACGTGGACCAAAAAGATAAAAGTTTACTATGTGTAATAACTTAAAAGACAACTTGTGTAAGATGATGTACAGACATTATTTAATCCCAAATAAGCTGTCAAAATTGGCTCAGAATGTTTCAAACCAATGTTGGGGATGTCAAGATAAGAAAGGCTTCTTTATTTCATATGTGTGGACTGACTGACCTTGGGCACATCACACACTCTCGCCCCCAGAAAACCTCATGATAAGTTTGTGTTAGGGTCACCATAAGTTGGAAATGACTTGAAGGCAAACCACAAGAACAAGAACTTTTAAGAAGACAAAAAGTTACTGATCTAAGATTTATATGTTAATTTTTAAAAAAGGTAGATTTTGTAGTGTTACTAGAAATGCTTCTGTAAGGGAATTAGGGATAAGAAACTGGACAGTAAATACGAATCACTTCTTCAATATGACTGAAGTACCAGTGGTGGAAAAATGGATTTCTAAGGTCACCAAGTTAGCCCAAATTGCCAGATTAATGTGTGTTCTAAACGATAAGCCAAATGAAGATTTTCTGAAAGATTGCAAACCATTTATGGACTTTCTGAGTGATAAGAAATCTAATGATGTAATAATCTCTGGTTTTGGTTAATAGGATTGTTTAACTGGATCTGTAAAAGATAATTTCCTTCCTTCCTTCCTTCCTTCCTTCCTTCCTTCCTTCCTTCCTTCCTTCCTTCCTTCCTTCCTTCCTTCTACTACAGTTAGAGTTGGAGGGTCAGAGCCCCACTGTGTTTTAGTTATATGTCTTTTTTTTCTTTTTCCTCTATTTTTTTCTTCTTTTCTTCTTTTTGTCTTTTCTTCTTCTGAACATATATTACTTTGTGAATTAGACTGTTAGTGTTAAAAATCAGTCTATCTACAAAAAATAAAACACCCAGCAGGTCAAAAAAATTGAACTTTTGGATTGGCATCAGTGGCTTGATGAAAACTCCATGCCTACAATTGTCAGAACATGTTCATCCTCTTCTGACGGATGAAGGGTCACATTAACATGAAGTCATTGTGTGAATCACCACAAAAGGAGTGACTAATATCAGAGCTGCTGCCTACCCCACACACTGTGGGATCTGAAATTTTGGAGAGTACACTAAGAGTCAAGACTGAGAACAATCCCAGGACCTAGTAGCCAGTTTTTCTGGATTTTTCTTAGCTTGTGGTTAAATGATTTGGGTAAGGCGAGGAAAAATGCTGTGATGCTGAGGCTTAAATTCCTTTTCAAGATGCATAGCCATCCTGTCTCTCTAGTATACAAATGTGAATATACTGTTTAACCAAAACAATAATTATGTTGTTTTGTGTTATTTAAAAGTACAAACTGCTCTAAGGGTGTTGCCAAATGCATGTTGTATAAATCTCTTAAATAGAAGCAAGTGAGCAATTGAGCATCTGGGATCACCCAAGGTACTTTTCTGTTTAGTTGCTTTTGGTACTGCAACTCCCAGAATCTCTGAGCCAGAACACCTACTGACCATGTTGGTTGGAGTGGAGTTGGGGGGCTATAGTTCAAAAAAGGAACTTCTTGAAGTGCTGCCCATACTGACCAAGCCAGAGTTCACAAATTTAGGTAAGTTATTCTGTCACAAAGCATAAATATTTTAAAAATACAAACATTCCACAATCCCTCTGCAGTTGAAATACGAGCATTACAAATTTGAAAGCCAACCATTAGTTTGCTTTCATTTCCTCTAAAATCTACTGTGTGAAGTGGTTATTTCACCAGGCAAGAGACAGCACTGAATGCATCACTCAGTGACTGACTTGGCATATGAGTACCTGAGCAGGTGTCTAAGCCTGGGGCAGGGGAACATTGTTTGAAATCTGGAGGACACAATGGGCTCCAGTACAGAAATACTGGAGAGCCAGCTTAGCGTAGTGGTTTGAGCACTGGACTACAAAACCCTGGAGATCGGGGTTCAATTCTCTGCTTGGCCATGGAAACCCACTAGGTGACTTTGGGCGCATCACTCTCAGTCCCAGAAAACCCTGTGATAGGGTTGCCATAAGTCAAAAATAATTTGAAGGCAAACAACAACAGAATTACTGGACAGCCAGCATGGTGTGGTGGTTTGAACATTGGACTATGACTCTGGAGATCAGGGTTCGAGTCCCCATTCAGCCATGGAAACCCACCTGCTGACCTTGGGTGAATCACACTCTCTCAGCCTCAGAGGAAAGCAAAGGCACCCCCCGCCCGAACAAATCTTGCCAAGGTTTACTCTCGAGCCTCTATAAACTGGAAACAACTTAAGGCACACAAGAACAACACACACACATAGAATTACCCTGAGTTTGGGAGACACAGATATGAAGTATGATAAGAGTGACCTGAAATAAAGACACTTCAGACATTTGTTTTTGAAATACATTTTCTTTCTCTTTTTATTTGGTTTTTATCCATTTTTTTTCTCTATACCTTTTGGGGTGAGGGGGGCAGACTTGGGGGGGATTAATGCATATTTTTCCTGTCATTTTGCTGTTGCTGTTGTTGGTATTTTTTGTCATTTAAAGATGGAAGAAAAAATCACACGATATCGACCGGGGCAAAGAGCCGGACAAACCGAAACGCACAATTACGGCACGATCAGATACACAGACACTGAGTAATATATAGTCAGAGTGCCACTGGGGTAGATGGGGAGAGGGTGTGGGCAGATGGGAGGGGGAGGGCTGGGGGAAAGCTCTGGCTGGTATGAAAAACAGGTCTGTTTGGAGGCCATGGGGTATAGATTGAGAGCAGAGGAGCAGAAATTTTGGGATGGGCTAGAGAAAAGGATGGGTGAACGGGAAGTTAAATAGAGGGGACTCATAACTACTAAAAATGTGAAAAAGAAAGTGATATTGGGGGAAGGGGAAAGGAATGACAGAAGGATGAAACATAAAAAAAAAATCAATCATAAATGGGAAGGAGTGTGAAGAGAAAGAGATGTTAAAATTATTCTCATCCTCAGCACATTTACTTAGAAGCAAACCCAGATGCTGCCAACTTCCAACTAGGTGCACTAAGAACAGAGCCTGGAAAAGTTAGAGTTTGAACTATAATTCCCAGATTCCCTCAGTGGTCATGCTGCTGGGAGATTCTGGAAGCTGTATTCAAAAAAGTAACTTGTCAAAATTCTGGCTAAGGGTCGCAACTTGATTCCAAATACAAAATATCCCACCCAATCTGTGTTAATAACTTTTCATGCTGGTTCCTATGGATAATGCTTATGGTGCCCTCCGTGAAGGAGTGTGCGGAACAGCCAGCAGGCTTGTAGCCTTGTGAAAATTCTGGAGTCCCTGCCTGCATGAACTTGTGCCTCCACATTGAGCCTGTATTTTTTGGAGCCACAAATGATAGCTCAGATTAGATTCCCTATGTGGGTGCAGCATTCATACAATCTATGCCTGTTCAAGTTCTTGCCAAAGACTGGATCTTATATTATTTTCCTTTCCTTCTCTCTCTCTCTTTTTGGACAGCAACTCTCCAACAGCACAGTGGCAATGCTGGCTGGGGGATTCTGGGAGCTGTAGTCCAAAAAATAATGTCTCCAGTCTCTGAGACATCCTCCCCCTCAAATACAGGAATGTGTGGAGGTAGTGTATATGTGATCATTCTGAATTAAAAAGGCTAAGAATTAAAAAGGCTGCATACTGGTGGTGGACAGACCAGTCTAGTTCATTTTCTCTTCTAGAATTCTTCTAGAAATGACAAGAATTCAAGCTTTTTCCCATCCCAAATATGAAGGAGTTACAATAATGTAACTGCAACTGTCAGTACTTTCTGTATATCACCCCCCACCCACCCACTCTCTGTCATCACATCCCTGGTCACACCAAACCTAATCCTGGGTTTTCCTGGATCTGTGGAAATGGGCTACAATTCATGAAAGCTTATGCTATAAATGCATTTTAAGAAACTAGAGGACTATTTCTTGGTACTTAGAGAATGAAGAAATTGGTAAATTTTGGAAAATTCTTATCAAAAGCTGAACTGGAACTAAATTCTCACACATCTGCGTTGCCGAAGTCAATAAGTTCAGCTATTCCCAACATAAGACAATGTTGTACCTGGCTATTATGCCACTGCAAAGGATGAGGAGCCTATCAGGAGGGGAAAAAATTTAAGAGGTAGGAATCTCACTTGAGTGCCACAGATATGATAGCTGAATATGGAGAGATTCAGACCTCAGACTCAAAGCCATATATGACTGGATGGACAAATCTGATTTTCCCCACATTTGATTTAAAAAAAAAACAAACTCACATCTTCTCCATTCTGAGCATAATTAGATCTGCAGAATTTGGTAAATTCTCGTCAGAAATGGACTAAATCGAGATGCTCATCCATTCCTAGTGCAGACATTAAAACTGTGACTGTGAGGATAATGCGGTCAATAAAAGGAATGAGAGCGAGTCCATACTCAAATACCTTGAATGTGAAGCTTCAGAAATAAGAAAAGGAGAGAAAGATAAAGTGGCAGAAGAAAGGGGAGGGTAGTTTAGAGAAAGCATGGGGAAAAGGGATGGGAGTCTCCCCCTCAGTCCCCACCCCATCTCTGAACTGTGGGCCCCAGCTGGACTAGTAATCATGGTATACATGCTGGTATTAAGGGCAATAAAGGGGCTCTGACCCCCTGAAAGACAGCTCACTAGGAGCAACCCCACCCCCCATTTTGTCTTTTCCCTCCCTACTAGAATAAACCCTTCTGCAGAAATGAATAGACACACACCCCTCCGGAACAATAAGTAGCACCCCGGTACTATGAGCCCCCTGAGGCTCTTCCATCACGCCGTCCCCCAGTCCACAATATGGACCAGCAGGAAGGGGGCAGAGAAGAGTACTACCCCGAGATTTATGTTGCTCTCTGTCCTGACCCTTACATCATTGGAGGGGGGGCTGGAACAGAAGTGTGTGTGTGTGTGTGTTTGCGTGTGTGTGTGTGTAAAGAATATTAATTAAAGTGCCAGATAGAGAACTGATCCCCAATCCCATTAAACCCTAAAACTGCCTGGCCTTTGGACACTCAAGACAGCATCCAAGCAGCCCCCCCTCCAACCTCAACCCCCCCCTCCATGACCAACTTGCTTTCATCTGGGCATGTAGAGGGGAGATGGAGGCAGGCTTGCCAGGTATTGGGACGAGTGCCAGAAGAATGATGCGAGAGTCATGCAGTGCCTTCGATACTGTCAGGTGGGAGGGTGTGGGATTCAAAGGCTATGGGGAGGGCAATTGGTAGGCGTTAGAGGGGAGATTGTATAGCTCTTGAGGGGGGAGAGGCTAGGAATCTTGGAAGGTATGGGCCGGAGGGGGTATGAAGGGACCAGTGGGAGATCAAGGAGCAGTCCCAGGGGTTGGGTGATGACATAGGGCAGTCTGTGTGTGTGTGTGTGCTTCTGTGTGTGTGCATGAGGCAATGGGGCAGTGGGAGAGGGGGGCGGTCTCTATCTCTAGTTGTAGTTTCTCATATATATATAATATATATATATAAACAGCACAAACATCTACATTCATCCAGGGAGGGGGGAACCCCGCCAGCCCCCTCCCAGCGCGAGCACCCACCAGCCCCCCCTTTCCCCTGCACAAGGGGACATGGGGGGCAGGGACAGGATGGCGGCTTCCTCCTCACAGCGCCTCCTACTGGGGGTAGGGACCTGTGGAAAGAAAATGAAAAGAGAGAGAGAGAGAGAGAGGATGAACTCTGTTGTCCTCCTGTAATATTGCACATCAAAAGAACAGAAGGTTACTCTCACATCCCACCCTCCAGGTGGGTTGATCCCATTTTAACCTCTATGGCAAAACCCTATGGAATCCTGGGATTTGTAGAGCTCTCAGGCAGAACATTCTAAGTACTTCATGACAATATAAATTCCAGGATTTCCTAGGCTGCAGTCATGGCTGTTAAACTGGGGTGAAAGTGCTATAGTATGGAAGCAAACTGAAACAACCACGCTGAGACAGCCCTTGTTTGGTTCAAGGGTGGTGAGCCTGAGGGGCCTACTCTCTCAAACTGTCCTGATTTGAGAGGGGCGATCCCAATTCATCCTCTGTGGTCCTACTTTTTCAGCTGCTTTTCAAATGTCCCAGTTTCTCTCTCCTCCTTCCACTTTCCCCCCTTTGTCCTCAATGTACTTCAGCTGCTGCAAACAGAGGTCATTTCCACACTACACTGTTATAGTGCTATTACTCCACTTTCAACATCCTAGGGAATCCTGGGACTTGCAATTTAGGGAGGTGCACTTAGAATTCTCAGCTGAGAGCTCTTTGGCCTCAGGAAACTACAAACCCCAGAATTCCACAGGATGCTGAAAGTGGAATAATAGCATTATAACAGTATAGTGTGGAAATGGGCTGAGTTCAAAGTGCAAAAGTAATTTGCACTTAATTAATTCAGCAGTGGAAAAAAGAGAGAAGAGGATGAAATCTTGCCCTTTTCAGTAGGCTCAGACAAAAGCAAACTACTGCAGCTTCTTCCAGTTTGTGTTTTCTTCCTCATTAGTAACTTTGATCATCTTGACCATACTCTGGGGTTGTGTCCTGGTTTTCACCTGTGGGCATGGAGGGGAAGAAACTTTCCTTCCCAAAGCTGTTTGGGATTGCCTCTGGGTGAAACAGCCAGGACATTTTTGCTGCCTGAGGCAAAGGACAAGAAGATCCTCTCCCCCTCCTCATACAACAAGCAGAAGCCAAGTGGACTCTCAGTTAAATATTATCTCAACACTGGCAGGAGACCAGATATGTCTTCCACCTTCTCTGAAGGCAATAGGCTTGTTCAAGAAGAAGCCACAAAGAGGTGGGGACAGGGAAAGAAACAATTTGGAGCTGGGCCCCAGCACTGAAATGGTGGTTACCTCTTTCCAAGACAACAGTTTTATCTCCTTTCCCTCAAGTTGTTGTTTGCCTTGTACAGCAAAACATATGAGTAGTCCTATAAGATTTGAATGATATCTTACTAGTTAAAATGTCTTCTCTTTCATCGCTATTCACCTACCTGCCGGTCATAGAGGTTTGGAACTTGGAAGAACAGGCTTGAAATTTATTTCATTTAGACTGCCCACTGAAACTGGGGAAATTAAGTCATTAGTTATTGATGTTTATGGGTGAAATAATTTAGTTTCTTGGATTACTTTAATGAATTCATTCTTTAAATTGGTTATAATTCAAAACAAACCATGAGATTCACAGAGAATGGTATGGGATGTCACCCTTGACTGCAAGGAACACATTTTGTTATTGATTCCTTTTGTCATTTTAAATTTGCCTTCCTCATCCTGGCAATTTTCCTGGGTGGATGGATTACAAATCCCATAATGCAACTGTTGACTGGGATGCTGGGAGTCCAATATGTCTGGAAACCGGCTGGCGGGGAAAAGGTATCCTGAAGCATGCAGTCTCATCCTACTACTAGTTTAACTGTGTTTTGTATCTTTCCTCCTCTTTCTGCCCCTTCCCACTCTCACCAACTTGTACACTGTTCACTTGCTCTTCAAATGCCTTGTTTACTAAAGGTTACTAAGGAATGATATTAAACTTCAGGAAGGAATGATGTTTCAGTTTCAGTTGGCGGAAGTGCCCCAATAAGTGGCTGGCTAGAACGGTCAATCAAGGATGGAGAATTCTTAACCAGAAATGCGGTGAGTGCTTTTGAGCATAAGCAAACCATTTTTCTGAACAAATGAATCACTGCAACTGAAAAAAAACTATTTTCTACACCTGGTTAATACTTACTTATTTGTTCAAGTGCGTGAACAGAATACAAAGGTGCAGCTGACCCCAAATAATATTATGCGCAAGTAGAAAATAAGGACAATAAAAAATAGAAGGAAATGGCAGAAACTACCAAGGCCGCCACCACCACCAAAAAACATTCCTGCGACTCCAATATAGAACAAAAAAAGGAAGGGAGAAACACCACCTTTCAGCTGTTAAGGACCTGATATTCCGAAAGTGCCATGGCTATCTCTATTCTAGGTAGGGTCTCCCCTTTTCTCTTTCTCTTCATTCTCTTGCTTCGCAATAGGCAGATCAGAAAAACAACTAGTCAGCACAGAGCCATGTAATGTATTTCTTCCAAACTGAATTCTTCATCTCCTAAGTCCCTCCTGTTTTATTGTATCTGTCAGAGAGACAGAGAGACCCCTCACCCCATAACAAATTTGAATAACTAAAATATCTAATTTAACTATAGAAATAACTGCAGCTTTTAAAAAGTGATCTATTAAGTTTAGCCGTCTTGCGGGTAAAATCTAGCAAATCAAGAGTTTAATGAAAGCAAATTTTCAAAACTCTATGCCGCCTAGGGATTATGGGTGTTATAGTCCAAAAGTAACTTGGCGGAACCAGCAAAAACTGAGGGGCAATTTTAATTGCAAAAAGGATGAAACCTTAAGCAATATAATCACAAACAGATTGGGCTACATGCTTACTAGTAATTTTTGACCCTAAGATGTAACTTAAATACGACAACCTAAATACCCTAAAGGCACCAGATGTCATCAGATGTTGGAAGGTAAGCCAGTCAGCTCTGGTTAGTACTTGGATGGGAGACCATCAACAAATACTAGGTGCTGTATGCTATATTCCAGAAGAAGGAACTGACAAAACCACCTCTGAGACTTTCTTGCCTAAGAAAACCCTATGAAATTAATGGGATCACTATAAGTCAATAAATGACTTGAAGGCAATACACACCCACAGTTTTGCACATAAAAGTGTAATATAATATTCAAGCTGCATATTGAGCAGACAACTCTCTTATTTCTATGGCTACATCTTGGAGCAAAGACCATCTTATGCTGATTCAGTCAGATGAGTGTGAGTGATGAAGAACAGTTTGAAAAATGTTTTCACATGGTTGAGAAGCAGGCTAGGACAGTGGCTTCTTTGACTCCAGAACTTGAGGAATGCCTTTCCCTACGGGCCATGATCGAGCCTATGAACACTTTTGGCTCTTCAAGATCAGTTATGAAGGATGGGTCATAGCAGCACCCTAAAGGAGCCAGCTGCTTTCTCCTTCCAAGATGGAGTTTTGGGTTTCAGCATGGAACTTGAGAGGTTTGAGCCAATGTGGCTATGAGTCCAGGACCAGCCCAAGATATTTTGCTGCCTGAACCAAAATGCAGCATGATGCCCCAGTCCCCTCCATCTACAGAGATCAGCTGGACTGGGAGTTGGATTTGACTTTAGCGCAGGTGACGAGTTAGCCTCCTTGACAGCATCTGAAGGGCAACACTACAGGCTGGTTTAAGAAATGGTGTTGTACTCACTCAGCTCCACCCTCTAATAAAAGGAAATGGTTAAACGGTTGTGCATATGAAGGAATGATGGTCAGGGGCTACTGCGGCCCCCCCAGCATTTGCCATCTGAGGCAGTTACAAAAGTAATGCAGTGGGGCCTAGCAGGACTGGCTCTGCCACAGACTAGCAAATCCCAACCCCCTTCTTCCAGGCCAGAAAAGCTGATTATCTGTCTGTGATTATCCCAAAGGTTCTAATTTCAGAGCTGATGGTCATGCTGTCAGAGCTCCAGAGACTTGCAGTCCAGATGTGTGTGGGTGTTTTTCTACAAGGCTGGCAGATACAGACAGAACTTTGCAACCGGATCTACATCACTATAAAACACAACTAGAAGAGAGTTGCGTACTACACTCAGCTTCCAAATAATCACCCAGGCCAGTTTTAAGCAACCAAGATAGCTATTGATCAATAGGGCTGAAAATTAAAAGAACTGAATGCTTTAGTTTGAAGGGATGTGCTTATGCTACTGTTGTGCTTGCATTCCTGTAGCAGGAATGAAAAAAGACAAATGAACAAATGGCAGTTTCTTCTAGGAGTGACAGCTTATATGTTTTTATATCTTTTAAAAATATTTTTAAATATTCTTTTCCTACTATTTTATTTTATAGAAAATACAATATTTCACATGTGGACAACCATATACTTTTACGTAATTTTTTTAGTAATGAGAGAGAGAGAGAGAGAGAAAGAAGGAAAGAAGGAAAGAAGGAAAGAAGGAAAGAAGGAAAGAAGGAAAGAAAGAAAGAAAGAAAGAAAGAAAGAAAGAAAGAAAGAAAGAAAGAAAAGAGCGGCATTTCCTGGTAAATATATTGCTTTACATATTTTTATTTGTCTTCCATAGGAAATGCCCAGGCCACAAAGTCACATGCCACAATGCAGAACTAAGAGTGCTGGGAAGCTGTTATCTGAACATTTCTGTGTCAGCACAAACTAGTTTTTCAGCTACACAGAGCAATTTGTCAGGGAGAATGGGTGTGGGAGAACAGTTTTCCCGAGAGTTCTATGGCATGGTAGCTTCCTTGTGTTTCATTTAATGTTAGCTATTTAATCTGCTAAAAACATTACCTTCCCTTTTCTTTGTTGCTTGCACAGCTGATGGGGCATACTGACAGGGCAGCAAATAAATGTGTAAGATCAGACACAAGGACAGCTGTGCTAGTAACAATGCCATGGATTGTAGTGTCACGCCACTATTGTAAATTGACTCAGGATATTGGCCCTCAAGGCATGAATCAATTCTGCTGCACCACAACAATCACAGCCTTTTACTGCGAGGTGTGCGACATTTTTAGGGTACAAAAGGAGGGGTAGAAAGGGGGAGGTCTGGCAGGAAATGAAACAGGGACAGAACTATAACTGAAAAAGTATAATTTTCCAGCAGAGGCTTTCCATATACCTCAGCAGTTTCTTAATATTGTGTCCCCTTCCATTTCCTCTCAGGGCACATTAAAGCCATTCTAAATATTTAGGGGAAAAAACCTCAAGTATAGCCTTCCACCACACATTGGCCCTTTCCCCACAGTCCCTATCTGTAAGAGTTTGCTCATACTGTGGGCATAATAAAATCAGGAGTGTCTGGGGGGTGGGGAAGAAATGAGATTCACAGTGTTACAAGGTTGCAGTGACGAGGCCACATCTCCCAAAGGTACTTAGGGCCCTATCATCATAGTGCTATGATTCCACTTTAGCTGCCATGGTTTCATCCACTGGAATCCTGGGGCTCATAGTTTACTAAAGTGGTAGAGTTCTCTGGCTGAGAATCCTAAATGCCCTTCCTTAAACTACAAATCCCAAGATTCCATAAATGTTGCCATGGCAGTTAAGGTACAATCACAGCACTATAACTGTGCAGTGTGAAAGGGCTCTGGTGGTTTCCCTGTTTCTTATTTAGCTATAGGCCATTTCTGCACTACACTTTTATAGTGCTGTTATTCCACTTTCAACCTCCTATGGACTCCTGGGGTTTGCAGTTTAGGAAGGGGTGTTTAGACTTTTCAGCCAGATAGCTCTTTTGCCTCAGAAAACTACAAAGCCCAGAATTCCACAGGAGGATGAAAGTGGGATAATAGCACTATAACAGTGTAGTGCGGAAATGGCCATAGGTTTTACCAGTAGCATTAATTCCGATCAACCTATGGAGATGGTCATGCCATTCTGACAACATTCTATTAGATCTGGCTCATTTCTGTATATGCAGGGGCACAGAAAGGTTGTAGAATGTGACACTGGATGGAGAACCCCACTTTATGGGAATCCACTTCAGCTAGAAACCTGACATCATAATTATGAAGGTATACCTGCAAGTGTTTGGCCACTTTTCTGAAATCTCAGGGCAAGATCATACTGGCTGATATAACTACATTGGAAGAGGAAGAGAAGGAAGAGATGAAGCCAGCAGCAAGGTGGCAAAGGTAGTGTGGTCATAGGCATGGTAACAACATGCAGGAATGAGAGGGATAGTGAAATCCACTCATGTCAGGAGAGGAAGAAGCTGCCCTGCAGACTCCCAATCAGTTCAGAAGATGGCAGAAAAACTTACTGTCCTGATAGAGGCAGCTTTTGCTGCTCTCCCATTACTGCTACTATGGCCCTTTTTGCAGTGCTGGGGTGCGGGGATTGCGCAAGCAGCCTCTTGTGAGATCTCTCGCATCCCCGCTGCTTCAGCTCCGCAGCCGCTGCCTGCTAGTGAGCAGGTAGCATGAGGGCTCCTCCTCTTCCTTCCGCAGCACACCACAACCTGGGATTTTCCCAGGCTGCGCTGGGGCAGGAAGTGCAAATGCCGTGTCTCCAGAGGCTCTGCATGCACAGTAAGTGTGCATCACGCACCATATTCGGCCAAAAATGAAATAGTGCACGATCGGCGCCTGCCAGCCCCAGCAGTGTTGTGCAATTGTGAGGACATCATGTGGACAGCTCCTCGCAACTGCGCAATGCTCTAGAGGCCATTTTGCATGGTGAATGCCGTGCGAAAAGGGCCTCCATTCCACTTAAGAAAGTGCTTATGCTAAGTCAGTCACAGGGTTCATGATTCAGAAGCCAGAGGGATGTAGGAACTGATACAATCTCCAGTGGTTAGTATCTTGCCCTGCCCCTATCACTAGTGGAACCAGAATAAACTGTGCAAAATAATATAAACAATGCACACATGCTTCATTTGCATAATGCATGCATAAACTGCAAAACTCAGTTTCCTTTGCACAGAATTTCAATGTGCTCAGTGTGGAGTATTTAGAGCTAGACTGAAGAACTCCCTCTTCCCCAGTGCCATTCCTATCACGTTCCACCCAACCCCTAACCAGTTCTCTCTTCATAACTCACCCGCCTACATCTGGTTTGCAAAGGAAGTGGGCCCGCCTTGGCCATAGCCACCTTGCTGGCCATAGTCTCCCTGCTGACCATAGCCCTGCTGGCTGTAGTCAGGCTGGTAGCCACCCTGCTGCCCGTATGTGTCCTGCTGTCCATAGCCTGGGGCTTGGTTGTAGGCATCGCCATAGGCCTCGGGTGCTGGTGGCTTCTCCTGGGCAGGTGGGTACTTCATGAAGGGGGCACTCCAGCCTGTCTCTTTAAACACGAACCACAGGTTTCCCAACCAAAGCACCAAGTTCAGGAAGCCAAAGACCTGGGAGAAAAGACAAAAAGGTGAGGTGGAGAAAGGACAATTAAGGAAAAGAGGTTGGTGTCTTTTTCTCATCTGGATCAGTTCTGTCTTGGGGAGGAAGACGTCTTCTCACAGTAGCAGGAGTGTGGTGTCGCCTTGTGACTCCATGGCCATTTGCAAGAAAGGAGAGCCACTGGTATCTTAGGTCTGTTACTGACTGCTCTTGTGTTCAGACGGGAACATGGTAGTCCAGGCTTCTGCCTGTGTTGCTCCCATTGAGCTCTAGCCAAGTGGCAATATGGAGAATGAACCTTCCATCATGTAAGCATTGGGAAAACACAGGAGGATGCAAATGGAAGCCTCGGGTGTCTGGAATCCTCCCCCATTGCTCACTGAGTTTGGTGAGTGAGGCAGGGAAAATATGTGGAAGTACTCAAAGAGGTTTCTCTCAATAGTATGGTGTGCTTAAAGTGTTGGCCTGGGACCTGAGAGATCCAGCTTCAAGACTAGCGCCTCTGAGCAAACTATCAGTCCAAGGTATCCCATAGGATGCAACCATGGCAATTAAAGAGGAACTATAGTGCTATAATTGAGTAGTGTGAAAGAGCCCTTAGTTTAAAATATTTGGCAGCCAATCTTCAGCCTTCAGTCTTTCTTTGAGTGACAGACAATATCAGAAAAGAAAAAACAAATCTGGAATCTAGATGCCATTGCTCTGAGTGGCAGTTCCACCTCAAGTAACAAAATGTTCCCCTTTACCTTATGGTGCCCAGTTGCAGAGGATTGGGAACTCTAATTGTAATAAGTCTGTTGGAGAGCTTTGTCCTTCATTATTGATCTTAACTGGAAAAGACCAGACAAGCTTCTGAGGTGAACGCAATAGTTCCCTGGCTGCAACAGAGTTTGAAAAGATACAGTCGCATAGGGACAGGGGGACAATGGGGGCGTTTCACCCCCAGCGGCAATATTTTTGGGGCGTCCCAGCCCGTAGTCACACCACCATGCACCGTGGCCACACACACACACACTGAGGCCATGCCCCACACATTGTGGCCACACCCTCTCCCTCCCCCCTCCACACACTCCAAGCTCCGCTGCTGAAAAGACATTTGTTCAAATCACGAAGACCATTTCTACACTAGACGCCAGTAGTGCGTTGTACCATTACAGTCCCAGCATTGCAATTCACACAATACCATCGGGTTAGGAATGCTCTTTCCGCACCCTTCTGCCTTAAGCAGATGAGTCGTGGTATTGCCATGGGTGTTCATTCCACAGTACAGTGTCCTTGGCCACTCCGTTGCCTCACCGTCACTCTGATTGGGTGGAGGAGGGTTGTATGTTTTTCTTTGGAAGCCCTACTTACCAAGCAGGACATGCCAGTACACTATTCCATTTTCACACTATAATGCTTAAAAATGTATTAAAAAAATAAAAAGTTTTAAAAGAGAACTTTAAAATGAAACTGTAGAGGTAATAGATTTGGAAGTTACCATGCCATGGGAGTCGCTGAGGGAGGGACAACCTGGGCACACCCACAGCCCACCCATTGCTGGATCCGCTATAACAGGAAGCACTATCAAGCACTATTACAGTTCTGCAGTGAGTCAGCTGATGGGACGGAAGTGCTAATGGAGGCTCTTAATAGATTTTTTTCTGGAAATAGAATACAGCGGTTTGGCAACACTTGGGGGCAGGATAGGAGCTAGATAGTGATGACATTGTGCAGTAGCATGGCTCCTGAATCAGAAACAATCCACAGCTATGGTGGTATAGTGACGCCGTGAGGAAATGGCCTGAGTCTGGTTTATATAAATATATCCATCAGACAATACAACAGTGACTCATAGCTGGACAAGTGACAGGCCTAGGTTGCCTCAGCAGCAGCCTGGAGACTCACTTCTCATTTAAGCTAGCTAATTTAAATTGGCCTTCCAGAAGACAGACAAAGCAGCAAGGGATGGAGAACCATATTCTTTAAACTTTATCACCCTATGCTGTTGTAGGGCTATATTCCACTTTTAACTGCCATGACAACATTGTACGGAATCCTGGGATCTGCAGTTTGCAGAGTCAGCCAGAGAGCTCTTGGTACTCACTGAATTCCACGGGATATTGACATGGCAGTTAGTGCTATAACAATGCAATGTGATAAGGCTGTAAGTGAGATGTAAAGCAGCGGTTCTCAACCTGTGGGTTGCGACCCCTTTGGGGGTCGAACGACCCTTTCACAGGGGTCACCTAAGACTATCGGAAAATACGTATTTCCGATGGTCTTAGGCTCCATTTCCTCCTCGGTGGTGGTGCACAAGCGCGAGCCACGCACTTGCGTCCTCCTGCCCCCTGTTCAGAAGGGACTGAAATCGCTCCCCTTCTCCGCTACTGGGAGAACCTCCCGTCTGACAGGCCAGCTTGGGGGGGTGGCAGCAGCACAGGGGGCAGGCTCCTTCCTCGCCATGGCCCCTGCCCCACTCGCCATGGAGGGGGGCGCTGTGGAAGGGCGGGGGAGCCGCAAGGCAGTGCTTTTCCAGGGGGCGAGCTGCGCCTGGTGCAAAAGACAAAGGCGCTGGGATTCCTCCCCCCTCCAGCCAGGGTCGACACTCTGGAAACTTTTCCCACACTGCCCCTCCCAGCGGAAACGAGAGCGAAGCAGAAGAAGAGCCCGGGGGGGGTCTCAGAGTTTTTTCCCAGGGGAGAAGCGCGGCTCCTCTTTCCCTCCCTGCCCGCCCCCCCCCGTTCCTGGCCGGCGAGGTGGCCTTTGCCGGGGGGGTGGGAGGCATTGTAAATAATAAATAAATAATTTTATGGTTGGGGGTCACAACAACATGAGGAACTGTATTAAAGGGTCATGGCATTAGGAAGGTTGAGAACCACTGATGTAAAGAATCAAGCATCACTGCTTGACCAGAGTTTGGGAAAGTTACATTTTTGCACTATAATTACCAGAGCTCCCCCACCCACTGTGCCCAATGGCCATGGCAGCTGAGGATTCTGGTAACAGCAGTCCAAGAAAGTAACCTTCTGAGCTCTGATCTGAATACCTTCTGATAGTACATGAGATCCTCCTTTTACAATGGTTACTATTTAAGGGGCAGCAGCCAAGTACTTCCTTCCCCCCAGGGCCAGCCCTAACATTAGGCAAAGTGAGATAGCCACCTCAGTCAGCAAATGCCTTGAGGCACAGAGCAGTGGCAACATCTCAGAGGGCAGAGTAGTGTGTCCTATACAATTTGCCTGGCACTACCTAAGCTCAGTTATTTCCTTGAGGTTAAACAGGGGTGCTTTTGCTGTCACAACTGTTGAGGTGAGATTGAGCCATTAGTCCAGCTCGCTTCTCTATGTGGAATGGGAAGAAACACATTTCGCCCTTTGCCTCAGGCAGCACAATATCTTGGGCTGGTCTTGGGCTTCCTCACTCTCACGAGCCACACGGGCCAATTTAAAGGCAAGCTGGCAGTCCTATCAATACTGTCACTGGAAAGTAAATTCAAGGTTATTTTAAAAAAGCTCCTACCAGTGGTGTTTGATCTTTGATGGGTGATTCATACACCCAGCAAGTCATTGCTTATTCTCATTGGGGAGCAATCTGCTCTCTGAATTTGCCCTAATGTAGCTGCTCATTTGGTGATTAGTATGCATACAGTCATTAGTATGCTGCAGTCTTCTTTCACTGAGTAAGTAAATGGGGGAGGGGAGCCCTTTCAAGTTACTTTTAAAGATTCTTTTAGCTACATTTTCTCATAGGAAACTATTGGGGGCCATAAATTAGTGGTGAGTGACGTCAGAACCAGATGTGGTGGAGCCAGTGTCAAAAGTGGGCAGGGCCAGGACTCCTTACTCTTCCCTTCTCAGCTGCCCTCCCTGTCCTGGTTCCTACATGACTGTAAGACTTTGAACAAAGCTCCCTTTAGTGGCAGCTGATCACTCCCTTATCCATGGAACAGTGAATCTGCTCTGGGATTTAAACTGATTTTTGGAGTAACTATCTGTAGTTCTGAACATGTTTCAGAGACAGGGATCAGCACTTTGGATAGTTCCTTTAAAGACAGGAATAAACCATCTTACTGATACCAGAACCACCAACTGCTGCTGGCTCCCAGAGATAACAGTGGGGTCTTTTTTGAGGTGTAATTCATACATTGGAGGATGGAGATTTGGGAAGGAGATGACAGTGTCAGCAGAACAAATCCCTCTCCATCTGTGATTCACTTCAAATAACCCTCACTTGAGAAGGCAATATTTTTTCTTCCTGTCCACTGCAACCACCCTCCAAATTGCTTCCCTCCCCTGCTAACCAGGAGTCCATGCACACTACAGAGTTACTCTGCTGCTATTGCATGGGATTCTGAGATTGACAATTTAGGGAGGGGCATTGGGAATTTCCAGCCAGAGCACCTCTAGCACCTCTGACTGTACTATAAATCCCAGGATATCACAGAATGGAACCATAGCATTTAATTCTGTAGAATGCATGGTACTCTGGTTTGATTTGTTTTGGGTTTTTCAGTGTCAATGGGGAGAATCTAGAAGAGCTGTAGGCTGCAGAGAGAAATCCTGGAGTAGAATCTTGCTTATGGAATGAAGGTTCCCTAGCCTTGAAATGTGCTTAGTTGGCTATTGGTCTCAGTGGGTCTTGAATTTAATAGAATTGGATTATGTTATGCCTCAATATAGCTGTTTTTAATAAATTGTTAGATAGATGATGACTCCATATCATCATTGGTCTCACCAAGGTGGAGAGGCTGGGGTAAGAATTAAAAGAGAAGAGACTAAACTCAATACTACTTTCTCCCCAAATATTGAAAAGCATGGTGAACATGACATCCAAACCCAAGAGGACTGTGGGTTAGTTCCAAAACTGGAATCAACAGTTACAGTTATAGTATTATAGTAAACAGAACTGATAAAACCCAACAGAGTGGGGCACTGAGACAATATGCATGAATGAATGATGGATTTTCCCTGAAACCACCTATCGATTAAAAACAGATCATATACACAGGCCACTGCAGGTTACAATACAAGTTACATTCTGATGTAGCAATAGATGTATACATATGAAAGCAAAACAACATCAACACATCAACAATGTTGACACAAAAGACACTGAGCAAACTCTGGTGTAATGGCCTGTGCTGGCATTTGTATATTGCTGCAACATTTAAATAATTGATTGCAAAATAGACATTTAAAAAAAAAATCAGGGAAAATGTGCCACTTGTAGACGAAAAGGCTTTTGTCCTTATATTCTTTTTTACTCCATTCCATAGTTGTATAATCAGAACAAAAGCAGCTTCTGACCCCTGACAAAATAAAGAATATAATTTTTTAAAATCTTAGTTGCCTGATAGAAAAACTGTTGTGTGATTGTGTGAACAACTAAGTCAAATTAATCCTGTAGCCACATGGACAGTGGGGAAGGCACACTGCATATAGTAAATACTAGAATAATCTGTCTTCCTAAGAAATTCAGAACTCAAGGTAACACACCCAAAATGCAGAAAGCAGATGTGTGCAGGGACAGCCACTCACTCTATGAAAAAGTACACACATAGATTTATAGTGTCACAGTGCTCAATAGCCTACTGGACAAAATACACACTTGAAGCAGTGATGTATTTAAGTCTTTTACTCCAAGTCTCAAGTCAAGTCTCAAGTCTCTCCCTTCAAGTCTCAAGTCAAGTCTCAAGTCCTTGCAAGATACTTTCAGGTCAAGTCTCAAGTCAAGTCCCAAGTCTGAGAGCCAACTTTATACCCCAACCTATATTCCAGAATATCTGGACAGAGTTGAATAAAGTCAATTTTAAAAATCTAAGCAGAGTTGGCCCTCTACGTTTGTGATTTTGTTATCTGCAGCTTTGAAGTAGGGAGTAGGATCCTTCTTGTTCCCCATGCTGGAGGCTTTTGTGCCAATGGGCATAAAAGAGTCCGCAGCTTCAGGAGTGGGGAAGAGGATTCTTCTTACTCCCCATTACTGAAGCTTCAAAAGCTTTAGAAGGAAGGATCCTTCCTCCTCAAACCCATTGCCTAATACATTTTCTGTTCCCCTCTGAGAAACACACCCTGCACTCAGGGGGAGATCCTTGCCCTCTGCTCTTAGGAAAAGTTTTAGAAGGCTCCTCTGGGACAGGCTGCTGAGCAGATCTCAAGCCTGCCTCAAGCCCATTGCCTAACCCATTTGCTTTTCCCCTCTGAGAAATGCACCCCTACTTTGGGCTTGGGACAGATTGCCATGTGGCCAGTAGGCAAAAAGAGATGGAAGTTCAAAGTTGTAAGCTCTCAGGATGAATGTGTTATATTACAGAACCATGGGCAGCAAGTCAATCACTAAAAATATACAAGTCTCAAGTCGAGTCAGTGCATCGTTTATTGCTGAGTCAAGTCCAAGTCAAGTCACTGAAGTGATTTAAGTCCAACTTGAGTCCGAGTCAATCAACTCAAGACTTGAAGTATATAAATACATAGACGCACAACCCAAAGTTGCCACTGACATAAGGAACAGAAGGAATTTCAGTAGTAGTTGCTTGTTTTGCAAGTGACACATGCTGAAATTACTTTTTCTCCACATCAGTTAGATGTATGAGAGTGGCATCCCTTATTTCACCTGGCAACCCTAATGCAGCCCCAGTAAGGCAGCCCCAGTAATATCCCCAGCCCAGTAATATCCCATTGTAGGATGTTGGAGGACTAACCACAGAGGTGTTGAGGCCAGAGGTGATGGGCTCTCGTATCTCCTTGCACTTCACATTTGATTCTCTGCATACAGTCACACTTTTAATCACATTGTCAGGATCCGTGGCCTCCTTGACATCTGAAAGCCCTTTGGCCCAAGCACAGGAGCTCACCAGCCACATGAAGGTGAAAACAGCTGTCACCACAAAATCCTACAGCAGAGGAAAAGACAGTTAAAGATGGAGCAGTCCAAAGCATGAGTTATGCTTCTGCAGGAGAAACAACTGGACAGATGGTAAGAAAACATTAGGACCTAGCAGTGCTTAATCCCTGTACAATAAAGAGGTTAGTGCTTTGCAGAAGAGGAGGAGGAGGACTAGCAACATGGCCGGCCCTATTATTAGGCAGAATGAGGCAGCTGCGTCAGGTAGTAGATTTGGGATGTCTCAAAAGAGTAGCAAAAGCTAAGTTATTGAATTTATTGTTGCACATTTATTGCTAAAAATGAGGAGTGGTGCTTGAGGGATTTTTCTTATCTCCATGATATCAGGAGCAGTAACAACAACAAGCCTCTGCCCAAGATCAGTGCCAGCAGCCCAGCAGCAGTCTGGTAGCCCAGGTCCTCTGACTAGCCTACTCAGAGAAGATAGTTCCATGTGTTCCAAGGTGAGGAAAGTTACTTCTTTTGGACTATGGACCATGCTGGCTGAGATATTCTGGAAGTTGTAGTCCAAAAAGCAACTTTTTCAGGACTGGTGTGCTTCAGTACTAGAAGAGGTGGAACCTCCAGGCCCAGCTATCAAGTTGTTCAGAGCTGATGCCGCACTTCCCTGTGAGAGTGTTACACCACTTGGCAGCCTGTGGGATATGGGTCTTCTGTTTACCCAGACCCCCTTTTACCATGACTCAGGCCATTTCTGCACTACACTGTTATAGTGCTATTCTTCCACTTTCAACACCCTGTGGAATTCTGGGGCCTGTAGTTTACTCAGCCCGAAGAACTCTCTGGCTGAGAATTCTAAAGGCCCTTCCCTGAACTGCAAACCCCAGAATTCCATAGGATGTTAACACTGGAATAATAGCACTATAACAGTGTAGTGTGGAAATGACCTCAGTTCTTGCTGAACAGTTCCTTAGCTGGTCCAGACCCACATGGGATATAACTATGAGGGGAGGTTAAAATGAAGGTAAAGTCCCTACAAATAAGAATTCTGTGTTTGGAGATCCTCCCCACCTTTACTCATCAAATTTCTAGCACTGCTGAGAATGAGGAACTGAAAATCATTTACACTCAGAGTTTGTACATTTGCTGTATTTGTGTTTCCTGGTCAATTTGCCTGCCACTTTTCTTTAGATGCCTAAACTGGCTTTCTAAATGTTCAACTTATTTTTTAAATTACTGCAATGCTAGAAAGTTGAGGACTGAAGAGAAATTTCATGGGAAGGCAGAACTCCTATCTTGGTGGACAGCAATGCCCTAATTTCCCATCCACCCCCCATTGTAGCTACACCCCTGAGAATAATAACTTCCCAGACTGTTCAAGTTTGGCATGCACGCATGCACACACATATCACAAAGGTGCTGGCATGCATCAGCTAAGGCTGTGAGTTGGCACATTCATGGTTCATATGTCACTGTGGCCATAAACTCACTTGGTGATCTTAGTAGTGTCATTGAAGTCCCAGACAGGTTACAAGACCAGACGGCTTACCTCAACCCAGTTGTCCTAAATTTGCACTGTACTCAAGCCCAGCAGTACAAAACCACTCAAAACAAACCCTTTCCTTAACTTCCAGGAGTGTGCAAATGTAGTCCTGGAGCCACACATTGTCTCCCAAAGCTGTGTTATTAGCCCTCAACCAGACTTCCCAGAAAATCCTTTTTCTGACCAAAGAAAAGAGTGTGAATTGCCTCTCTGGTGAGCTTCTGGAAATGGCAATAGATCTTTTAAACTGGTCACAAGGCTACCTACACAATTTAACATAAAAACTCCAGCTTTCCAAAGCTAGAAGGGGACTTCTGGCTGTTTATGGTAATCTGTGCAACTCTTGGAGGAGCCCAGAGATAGAAAACTGGCCCCCAGACTTGCCACAGGTGCCCACCCCTGTTAGAATCCAACATATTTTAGAACAGTGTGCCTCAGGCTATCTGATGAGGTAGGCTGGCAATATTTTTTTTTCCAATGTGCCAGGGAGTGGTACCACATTTGTGCTCATTGGTACAACTTTTCCTTTCCTTTCTGGAAAGCCTTCATGGTAGCCAATAGCTCATGGAGACACACCAGTCCAGGCCCCACTTCTCTTTAGAACAGGACTGGGGAAACCTGCAAGGTCAGGGGACAGATTCTCCTCCCCACCAGCCAGATGACAAGAAGGAATGTGGTGCTGGCTGAGTCTTGGCTTCAGGCTCTAGCCAATGCCTCAGAGTGCTGGCTGGATGCTTAACTATTTCACTCTTCCTCTGCCTTCCACGAAAGGGGGAAGGTGAGGAAAGAGCAAAATGCTGCCTTAAGGCTGTGGATCACCTGTTCTCCTGCCTTCTCCCCCATCAAATATGGAGGAGCCATGTTTGGGAGCCCCACAGAATGAATAAGCTTGCCCAATGGCCAAATACGGCCCATAGGCCAAAGAGTTCCTATCTTTGTTTGCCTTGTTTTCTCCATTAGTTTCAGATTTTTATGGTGCCAACATCCAAGGCTAGCATGAGAAGTTTCACTGAAATCCAAATAATGTTCTTTCCTTCTCCACCTGCTAAAAATATAGTATTTACTTTACCATATCAAAATGTTTGCTGCTGTTTCAGGATGCCTGAGGATCACCACTGGTGGTGGCAGTCTTGTCAGTGGCAAACCAGCCATATCCTCCGATGTTTAACAGATGAAAATTGGGTTTATATGTGGCCAAGGAACATCGGAATGTGGTTAAGATGGCAAAGTTGTTAATGAGGAAGAACAGACTAGTTAGGAGCCGCTGCAGCAGTTTGGTTTTGCCTGAGCCAACAGGGAAGAGCAAGATTCCACTGAGTCCATTGAATGCAACCTACTTTTGAATTTTGAACTCAATTTGCAACAATTGGAGTAAACTCTGGACAAAAGGGGAAAGTGGGAGGAGGTAAGAAAAACTGGAACATTTTAAAAGCAGCTAAAAAAGTGGGAAAACAGAGGATTAATTGGGGCTGTCACTGCCAAATTCAGATAGTCAGAAGGTATGGACTTCTAGTGTGACCTGTCCACCTATCCTCCCATTGCTTTACATCTGTTGAGGACACTTAGAAGAGAGTTCATAAGACACTGGTGATTTCTGCACTACACTGTTCTGATGCTATTATTCCACTTTCAACATCCTATGGAATCCTGGGGTTTGCAGTTTAGGGAGGGGCCTTTAGAATCCTTAGACAAAGAGCTCTTGGGCCTTAGTAACCACAATCCCTAGAATTCTACAGGATGTTGAATGTGGAATAATAACACTGTAACAGTGTAGGGTGGAAATGGCTTTTGTCGAGCAGGTAATTTGTCAAATTTTAAGACAGTTGCTCAAATGGTCTCAGGTATTCTCATCATCCTCTGACTGTATCTCATTTTTGCTTGTTTTGCATCAGGTACTCACAATCATAGGGCCCTTGTTGTTCTCCCTGTATTTGTCCTGCATGAAGACGTAGACGACAATGGCAGCTAGGGAGTACAGGAAGGCAAAGACTGCGATGGTGACGAAAAATTCAGCAGAGGAGGAATAGTCTCCAATCAAGAAAACCTTCTCCTGTTCAGTCCCTTTACAAGCTGGAGCATCAAAATACACCTGGTGGAGCCTGAAAATGGGAAGAAGAAAGCCAAAGAAAATAAGACAGGGGTCCACAGAGGAAAGGGGGGCCTGATATCAAAGCTATATGTACTTCTGAGTTGCTATACTTTAAATTTACACCAAGGCAACCTGAAAGGCAGTGTGGGGTAGTGGTTTGAGCTCTGGACTATGATTTTGATGACTATGGTTTGAATCCCAGTTTGGCCACAGAAACCCACTGGCTCACCTTGGACAAGTCACACTCTCTCAGCCTCAGAGGGCAGTAAAGGCAAACCTCTTTTGAACAAATCTTACCATAAAACCCCTTGACAGTGTCACTGTAACTTGGAAATGACTTGGAAGTATACACCAACACAAAGCAATGTAACTTCTCCAGCCAGAAAACCTAGGTTTTGCAACGTTTCTCTGTATTGCTATCAAAAGACAGGACAGGGGATTACAAAAGTTATCCAGAGACATGTTTCATCCTTTCTTATTACACTAAAAACTAGGATCAACCAGTGCAATTGATGGCCAGCTAAGTTCAGAACTGACAAATTAAAAACATATCTTCATGCAAATGAATAATTCCTTTATCAAGGCTGGTACCACATGATGTGATAATAAGTAAACCCATGGAGGAGGCTAGATTGTACTATCAACAGCTGTTGGGCATAACAATTAATTTGAACCTGCATATTTCGCCCTTCAGTGCCATATATTGAGGAGAAGCAACTGTGGGTGGCCATTATCTTCCTGTTGTCATATGCCATCTGTCAGCTTCAATTCATGGCAACTTTATGAATGACAGGGCTCTGAGAGAATCTGTCACTAACAGTCCCTGCTCAGGGCTGTTACCTCCCTAGCCTAATTATGGGCTTTCTTGAGCTCTTAGGCCATTTCCGCACTAGACTGTTATAGTGCTATTATTCCACTTTCAACATCCTATGGGATCCTGGGGTTTGCTGTTTAGGGAGGGGCCTCAAAAGCCTCTCCCTAAACAGCAAACCCCAGGATCCATAGGATGTTGAAAGTGGAATAATAGCACTATAACAGTCTAGTGTGGAAATGGCCTTAGTTGGCAACTTTTGGAAAGATGATGTAAACCAGGTGAATGACCCTTGCCTAAAAAGACAGGGGTCTTTTAAAAATGTAAGCTGAGCAAATTCACATGCTTTTTTTTTTGGCTGTAATTTAGTCATGTTCTATTAGTCCCAGGAGAAGGAGTGATGCTGGCTAGGCACAAAAATCCTGTCCCTGGACTGCTGAAAATCTCGTCCAGAAATTCTACAAACTTCTCAAGCCATTACACACAAAGTTAAAGATGATTCCTTTTTCTTTAAAAAAAAAACCCTGAAAGCTGGATTCTCAGTAGGTTAAAGTTTAACTGCCTTGTATCATATTCTTCTGAACCGCAAGCATGCGGAATCTCAGCAAATATACAGCTCTGCATTGTGTTCTCAACAACCCAAACCACAGTGGATCATCCACTGTGATCCCAAGACAGCTGAAATTGCTTTAGAGCAAAACTGATATACTCTATTTTATAAAAATGGAATCAAAAAATGATTCAGCCTGCAACCCAATAAAATACATTTTAAGAGATGAATCACATTAATTTTAGTTAATCAATTAATCTACTGATTAAAATTGCATATATTGGTATACAGGCATAATATATTTTGAAATGCATACTTTGCATATAAGCATCATATAATGGTATGTGGGCATGATATATTTTAAAATCAGAAAGCATACTTTCTTTTGATAACACACACATCAACTTAAAAGAGTCATTTCCTTTTTAGAAAAAAATAATTTCTTTCTTCTTTTTTCTTTCCTCTTTTTTCTTTTTTAGGGAGAATGTTTCTTTTAAGATGAAGCCTCCAGCCTGTTGTTTTGATCTGCTGCATGTTTTGGTCCATTTTTTAAAAAATAAATTAATCTGATTAATCTATCCATTTAATAAATAAAAACCAATGAAATATTGAAGCTCTAGTAAAACAACTTTCTTAAGATCCCTGTCCCAGTTTCTCAGGATGCTTAGATATCAGTACATGTCACACAAACTGGGGAACAATTTGCTCTGTTGACATTATCCAAGTTAACAGGAATAATGATAAAATAAAGCCTGAATATTTGATGTAAGATGCATCTAAATCATTTTCTGCTCTAGACAAAACAGTCCTGGCATTAACAAAATTCTCTTCTGCCTTTTCCTAGAAGAAATGGCAAGACTATGAGTGGATCATTCAGTGATTTTCCTGTAACTGTGCAGCATATAATAAAGAGTTCTTTTTTAAAACAGTTTTTTAAAAATTTTATCAAGCAAACCTCTCCCACTTGCCCCAGTATTTTATCCTGAACTGGGTTTCTGCTTTGTTCTGGAGGTATTTTCTCTTTGTGTTGATGCTGTATGAGCTGTCAGGGATACAAACTTGTTACAGTACTGCATTTGCTGGCATATAAGACTCGCTTTTTTCTCTCCAAAAAGTACTGTTTGAAACTGGGGTGTGTCTTATACACTGGTGCGTCTTATACATTGGCAAATAGTATTTCCCAGTGTATAAATCGGGTGTGTCTTGTACACCGGTGTGTTTTATACATCAGCAAATATGGTAACTCAAAAGCATATTTATCCATCACTCCTCCACCCAAAAGGTATTCATGGCAATGTCTTGTTTCTGTTCCCTTCCTAAAGCCAATGTAGCAGGATTAGGTCCCAAGCTCACAGATCACTGCACACAGACACATTGTTGCATGCAAACACCCATTTGTAAAGATCACTGTGTGTATGTATTCCTGTGGAATGGATGGTTGGGGTGGGAATCCAAAAAGGAGAATAAGTTTAGAAGGAAAGAAACAAGCAGTTGCGTAGGGATGTGGGGGCAGGGGGGGCAAGTCCCCCTGGGCAGCAATGTTTTTGGGGCATCCTGGCCCATAGCCACGCCCCCACATGCCCTGCCTGACTTCTGTGTGCCCTGGTCACACCCCTGTGCACTGTAGCCCCACCCCCTCCCACCCCCCCTCCACAGACTCCAAGCTCTGCCACTGGAGGCAAGTGCAAAAAGACTGAGAGACAATCCAATGAACTGTTCTGGAAGAAGGAAGTTTGCTTGTTTGTTTACTATTATTGCTACTGCTGCTGCTAATAATACTAATACTAATACTAATACTAATAATACAAGAATGCTTTTTGGTGGCAAAGTCCCACATCTCTTCCTGTGAAAGTCATTGCTACAACAGAAACAAGAATAACATAAAACTGCTGTTTTTAGGAGCAGAGCTCCATGTTTCCATAAGAAAATAGGAAGACCCAGCTACCAGTGGGTCGATTGGGTGAAGGAAGCCATGGCTGCTCTGTATTGCCAAGACCTGAGCAAGCCAGTTGATGACCCAGGATCCTGGAGCTCTCTCAGTCACCTTAAGTTAAAGTTGACTGGACGGCAAATAACAACCACCCCCCATGTCTCCTATGGCATCTTTTCCTGCCCCTCTTTGTGATGGTTACTGCTTGGTCTTTTGGGATGTGATTATTCCTGCTCTTTGCCCAGAGACTGCAGATTCTGAGCCAACACTGTACATCCTCTATCCACCGTTATTTTCTTGGCTGACTTCACTTAATGGAGTAACCACAGCTGTAGGCCAAACTCACCGGAAGGGGTATGAAAACTCCACCTCTATACTGAGATCACTCTCATTCTTGTTGGGGCATTCGACACTCAGGCAAAATTCTCCAGTGTAGCTGCCACACGTTGCAAATGCAAAGATGGAAAAGAACTGTGGGAGATGGGGGAAAAGAACAAGAGAGAGAGAAGGTGAGTGATTATGAGCACTGTACAACTGCATGGCTACCATGTTCAGGGCGATCTGAAAATCCTACACAGGTGGAAATCCCCCTGCATATTGTACTGATTTACCACCACTCAAGGCTCACTATATGCTATAACATACACACACATCTGCTAACCTGTGTGGGAAGAGGAGAGCAGCATACAATAAAGGACTGCACATAGGATATCTGGAAATAGCAACAACCACCCAGAAACCCACCAGTTTCATAGAGGATTTTACCAAAGGTATTAACATGCCCAGTTATGTAGTGGAATCAGGGTTTTGGGGGTGAGGGGACCAAAGCACCAGGATATTTTTATTAGTAGGGATCATGAAGTCATCTGTTCCTAACCCGTATCAGATTTCCCTGCTCCATCTGAGCTTTAGTATGATATTTGCCGTAGGGACTGTGGATGATTGGGGGTGGTGGATTTGCACAGGAATAAATTGGTGTGGCCAGCCATCCTGAAAAAGAGGGAAATGAGTTGGCGTTAAATGGTTAATTAGGGTTCCTTTACTCTACAAAAGACCTACTGGCAATGGAGATGAAAATTGCTGCAACTAGTTTGTTTATATAGCTCAGTAGGGCTGCCTGAATATTTTAAAAACTCTCCTTAGAGAGATATATCATGATAAGAACCTGCTTTGAAAATTTACCACTATTCCACTGTTCTGCTATATTCCAGCAAATATATTTTTATCCCATTGTGCAATAAGGCAATGAAAAAACTGGAGGTATGGTAAGAAATGGAATGGTATTTGGTATTATATATTTGGTTGGAAATGTTGTATATTTCTGGAAACAAAATCACGAAAGGAATTAAATATGTAATTATAAGTAAATGCCTTTTAGATTCTGCTACTTACTTTATTGAGTAAAACTGAGTTGTTATACAAAGGAAAAGAGGCTGTAACATTATACTAAATAGTTTCAACACATAAACTGTTGCGAGTTAGAAGAAGCAACAAGGTCTTGCTACTACCAAGGAAGGACTAAGAAAATGGCAGTACACATTAACGAATGTATTTATATATTCTAAACATACAGGCTAACTGAAAATAGGATTTTTTTTTAAAGGTAGAATATTGGAAGCCATTTATTAGCCATGGGAAATCTTTTAAGGATTATGAAACAGTTAAACAGGAGGTTTGAAATTAATGGCTTAAATCCAATTGCAAGGCCCAACTAGAATAGAACCACTGAATTAACTGGATTTGCATAAGTGTTGACTTAACATTCTGCAATTGATTCAATGGGTTTGCTCTGCTTCGGCTAGAAATTGGATTTAGGTTATAGAGTTTCATTCAGATTTAGTTATATTAAAGTAGACTCATTAATTTCAGTGGGTCTGTTCTAATGATGATTAAATCTACATCCAACCCAGTGTTTTCCTTTCTGTATCCAAACAATGTTGATTTTGCAAGACGCATATGTATGAAACAATAGTGTTGTTTTTTAAAGTATTCACTTTTTGTAGCTAATATAATGTCAATTTTGTATACCATAATTTTTGGCCTTCTTCATCTACTCTATAATCTTGCCAATGTGATAACTGTCAAGTATGACATCCACTCTTGTTCTTAAAAGTCTTGAATAAATAAAAAACCCAAGACCACTAACTGGGTATCCTCTTTCATAGAAGACTTGTGGCTTATACCCTAAGGCAGGCTGTAGGAAACTGTATCAGTTCTTCCATGTGAAAATAAAATCACAAGTTTTGAGAAAATTCTTCAGAAATGAACTGAAACAAAAAAATATCCCTGACTTGCAATGGCCAAATCAATAGGAACAGCCATTCCTAGAATGGAGGCCATGTTTTATTTGCCTGTCATATAGATGTTGTCAGTGAGGAGCCTCTGGGGGGGAAAAAAAGTAGTGGCAACTCTTATTCAGCCCTAACATGGTGGAATAAACAGTGATTTGAGTCTAGAATTTTTAGAACTGATCACTCAAAGCTCTGTGCCTCACTGGAAGAATCTGTCTTTTATCATCAGTCATCATCATCATGTTTTGAATTCTTCCCATTCTGAATATGAAGAAATTTACAAAATTTGACAACCTTGTATAGAAATGTTTCGAAATACATTCTATTTGTAAGTTGTACGCCGCCTCGATCCATATGGAGAGGCGGGATACAAATAAATAATAAAAAAGAAAAAGAAAAGAACTGAAACAAAACTGAAACAAAATCCTCAACATCTCTCTTCAGTTGTGGGCCCTTTGACATGACAGACTTATAGTGCTACAGTTCCATTTTAGCTGCCATGGGAGCATCCTCTTCGAGTCCTGGGCTCTGCAGTTTAAGGAGGGGTATTTATTTTTCAGCCCCGGAGCTCTTCTTCTGGTGCCTCCACCCAGATTACAAACCCCAGGATTGCATTGGGTGCAGCCCTGGCAGTTAAAGCGCTCTAAATGTGTGGTGGGCCTTGAAACCGGTGCCACTCCATTCCTAGCAAGTAGGCGCTTGGGAAGTGGAGGCTGTGCTCGAACAATGCCAGGAGGCATCATTGACTTCACCACCACCAGTTCCCTCAACTCGCGCTGGAAGAAGTTCCTGGACAATTTCAGCCCCATTAGCAGGAGAAGCAGAAGGAAAGGGCTGCTGAAAACCATCCCAGGAATCTAAAGGCCTTTCCACACTACACAGTTACAATGCTATTATTCCACTTTCAACATCCTGTGGAATTCTGGGGGTTGTAGTTTCCTGAGCCAAAGAGCTCTCTGGCTGAGAATTCTAAAGGCCCTTCCCTCAATTGCAAACCCCAGGATTCCACAGGCTGATGAAAGTGGAATATTAGCACTTTAGCAGTGTAGTGTGGAAATGGCTTCATTCTCAAAGATCATAGAATCATAGAAACATAGAGTTGGAAGAGATCACACAGGCCATCCAGTCCAACCCCCTGCCATGCAGGAACACCCTCAAAGCACTCCTGACAGATGGCCATCCAGCCTCTGCTTAAAAACCTCCAAGGAAGGAGCCTCCACTACACTCCGAGGCAGCATATTCCACTGCCGGACAGCCCTGACCATCAGGAAGTTCTTCCTGAGGTTCAGGTGGAATCTCCTTTCCTGCAGCTTGAATCCATTGCTCCTTGTCCTGGTCTCTGGAGCAGCAGAAAACAAGCCCTCTCCCTCCTCTACATGGCATCCCTTCAAATATTTAAACATGGCTATCATGTCCCCTCTTAACCTTCTCTTCTGCAGACTAAGATGAGATAGGATCCTTTTCTATTCAATTATAGGGTTGCTAGCAATGGCCATTTCCACACTACACCATTATAGTGCTATGATTCCACTTTCGTCATCCTGGGGAATTCTGAGGTTTGCAGCTTACTGAGGCCCAAGAGCTCTCTGGCTGAGAATTCTAAGGGCCCCTCCCTAAACTGCAAACCCCAGGACTCCATCGGATGCTGAAAGCGGAATAATAGCACTAGAACACCGCAGTGTGGAAAGACCCTAAGCAGCTGGCTTCCCTTGGGCCAGCAGGGGGCACTGCAGGGAGCTCTGGGGCGCAGGGCTTGCGGCTCCCGTTCCCTCCTGGCGCCGTGATCGGCGAGCGCAGTAATCCCAGCCGGGGTGTGCGAGTGTCGAGGGGACGCCGGGGGAGGGCAGAGAGGAGGAGGAGGAGGAGGAGGAGGAGGAGGAAGAGGATTTTGGTTCACGGTCATCATCATCGCGGATCAGCCGAGAAACTCCCAGTGCGAGCAGAGGTATTTTTAGCGTGAAGGCTCAGCTCGGTACAGCAAGAGACCAGAGAAGGAGGACGGGAGGAGGGAGAGAGCCTTTCTCTCTCTCTCTCCCTCTCCCCCCTCGCCCTCCTCCAGCTTCTTTTAATCCCCCTCCCTCCCTCCCGTGGCTGATCAGGGACGAGATATAATATTAACCCAGCCTGACCCACTTTGCCGTCTGCCACCCCCGAGGAGCCTGCGTCAGCACCATTCAGCTCCAGACGGTGGTGGAAGTGAGAAGGCAGAAGGATCTGGGGTCCCATGGAGTCCCTGCTTTGCTGGGATGGCTGGCGAGGTGGCCTCCATTCATAGAATCATAGAACCATAGAAATGTAGAGTTGGAAGAGACCACAGGGGCCATCCAGTCCAACCCCCTGCCATGCAGGAACACCCTCTCCTTTCCTGCAGTTTGAATCCATTGCTCCTTGTCCTGGTCTCTGGAGCAGCAGAAAACATTCGTACCTCTCCATCTATGTTTCATGTAATGAACTGCCCTGTGGAGGGCTTAACCCTTTGTAACGGAGTGGCTTCTCAGACCTGAAAATACCTTGAGCAAAAGAGCATCTGTGGCAGCTGCGCCTGTCCTGGCTGCACGCCACCCAGGTAGGCCTGTTCCCAAAATATCCCCTTCCCCATCCACACAGGTTACAGCCCTCCGTGCCCAATGAATATCAGTCCTCACTGAGCTCTTTGTGAATTGTGCTCCATCCCCACTTTTAGGATTCCCTGCCTTAAGATTTATTTTTATTCCTACATGGCCAGGGGTTGGACGAGATGGCTGTTAGGGCCCCTGCAGCTCTATGATTCAAGGGGCCTTTTCTGCCCTACCTTGTTATAGTACTATTATTCCAGTTTCAGCATCCAATGGAATCCTGGGAATCCTGAGAGGGGCCTTTAGAATTCTCAGTAAACTGCAAACCCCAGAATCCCACAGGATGTTGAAAGTGGAATAATAGCACTATAACAGTGTAGTGCAGAAATGGTCTATGAGAACCCTCATCTTGTGTGGAGATGGTGCCCCTTTGGGAACATTCTGGGAGCTGTAGTCCAGAAAAGTAACTCTGGGGCTTCAAGCTCTGGTGCATAGGCCAGCCATATCTAACCACAAGGTTATGCCATGTGGGAGGAGGAACATTAGTATGTGTGTGCTGAAATGGGTGTGCATGTGAGCACAATGTTTTTAATTGTTTAAAAAAATTGTTTAAAAAAAATTAACTTTTTTTTTTTTTAAGTGGCCTTGGGTCCCCTCTGGGAGAAAGGCAGCATATAAATGTAATAAATAAATAATAGATGCGAAAATCAGCTCAATGGCACAAGCAACCCAAGCAGTTCATCCATGTGGCAGCAATGTTTCCAGAGGCAGCAACAGAGTAGTGCATAAGCTGAGAAATGCACTTCAACACCTGTTCCAATATTACAAAAATTGTGCCTTTCAGACAACAGCTGAGACAGGCCCTGGGAGGAGAGATATGGTGCTCATGAGTTTACAGGACTATTGGAAGCCAACGATCCAGAGAAAATGCAAGAAACATCAGTGCTAAAGAGCAGAACAGGCATTACACTAGAGACAAACAGAGAGAGGGAGAGAGAAAGAGAGAGAGAGATTGAGGGGAGGAGGAGGAGGGAGAGACTCTTTTTCACCAGGTTTGAGGGGAGATCTGGGTAGGTGAGAAAGCGCAGAGCAATTCTTTCTTCTACTGGAAACCATTCAGCAGAGGCAGAAGCTTCCTTTTTGTTCACATGTACTGCATGGTTTATGACTCGGTGAAAAGTGCTTTTAAGCTTTGAAAATCTTAGGGCAGACGTGCTTTTCCCCTGGGTGTTGTAAAGCACACAAGAAAAGGTGGATTACGAAGTCATGTTGAATCTGAGAGATAACGGGATTTAGCATTTCTGATTCTAGTGCCTCTAGGGGTAAATTATAAAAAAAGAAAGGACAGGGAAAGGGCCCTCTGGAGCTAGATGCTCAAGCAATAAGGATAATCTGAAGTTGATCCAGTACTTCTTGATCAGATCTAGGGAATGCATGGCCCTCCGAATTTTGTTGGACTCCAGTTCTTATCAACCCCAGTCAGCTTGGCCAACTGTGAGGCATTCTAGGGAGAAAAACTCATTAAGATATGGAAGGCCACCCTTGTCCTAGGTTCACACACTGCCTGGTGGGGAATATCTGGAGCAAATTCAATTAAGAGTGGTCTAGAATTACTGCAAGCTTTCTAGAAGTAGGAAATCCAGGGTGGCATCTTTAAGCATCTATAGTGGTTCCTCCAGCTGCTGTTATGTTATCTGTGGCTAATTGTTAAAATGTTATTTGCTTCTCTTTTGGCTCTGTGACTGCTGAAGCTAGGCTTTCTTCTGCTTTTTTACCCTTGCTGCCTTCTGCACAACTTAGCTGTATCCTGCTTCTCCAGGAACAAGCATCAGCAGAAATGCTGACCACAGAAGGGCCCTGAAGTGTTTGAAGCTTTTTTCCCCTTCCTACAAGGTGGCATAAACTCTAACCAGAAAACAAATGTTTTGAATCCATGCCATGGCTAAGATACAGTTTGACCCAGGGATCCTTCTAATATCATATGCATATCATATTTCTCTCTCTTGCTTGTGTGTTTTTTGAAATGCTGGAGAAAAACACTCAGAATGGCTACATGTGTTATGGTACATACTCAAAAGCTGAATTCATTATGTCAGGCTTAACAATGCAGTGATTCTTTCAAACTTGGCTCCCCCAGTCGGACGGCTTCCCAATGTGCTAGGCTACAGTCATTCCATGTCATTTTCAGCCAGCATGGCTATGGCCATGTTGGTGAGGGCAATGGGAGTTGTAGGAAGGTATCAGGCAAGGGAAGGCTTAGTTCATTCTGTTGTCATGCTGGGTAGAGGCTGCAAACTATTCTTCCTTCCTTTCTTTGTCATTCTTTAATTAAAGCAAGCCAAAGTGGCTTTTTTGGCTTGTCCTCTGTACTTTGTAATTTTACTTTTTGATTGCATAACCATAGATTTTATGTCTTGCCCATGTAGAACAATTCTTTGTAGTTTGCAGCATTATTTTCCAGCTCAGTGGTTTGTTTTAATAAAGGTTTTAGTACAACAAACCTTTAAGAATAACCCCAGATGTGGGCAAAGACAGACCTCCAAATGTTGCTGGACTGCAATTCCCATGACTCCTCACCATTGGCAAAGCTGGTTAGGTTAGCTGATGAGGAATGTGGTCCAGAAACAAAAAGAGGGTCATGCTTTGTCCAATCTGTCCAGATGTAATCCAGTAAACACTTACCTATTGAGGTTAATAAGGCTTACGTCTGAGTAGATACATACAGCAACATGGTGCTATAAAATGTAAGTCTTACTGACTTGATATTCTGTTTCCATAACCTCAGACCATGCCATGGACTATGGTAACTTTTATCAAGTTGAGGCTATGGACACAAACATTTTTGGTTCTAGATACACTGTGAGCCTGGCAAGCAAAAATATCTGAAATTGTTTGACATCCTATTGCTTGAGGTCTGACAAGACTGGTTCTAACGTTAGAGTTCCTCCTTACTGTACTAGAGGCAAGGTTTGAATTCTTGCTATCATGAATAAAATGGGGTTCCCAAGCACTGTTTTGGAGTTGCTGGTTTTGTTTGGAGTTTCTGTGATATTATTCAAGAGCAAACTGACACCATTCACCAGTTCTTTACTAATGGTTAGGGTTGCAGATCAGAATCACCATTAACAGACACCTCTACGGTCTATTTTCATACAGTTTGTTGTCATTCTTGTGTGTGCCTTATGTGTTTTCATGCAGCTGTTGTTGTTGTTGTTGTTGTTGTTGTTGTTGTTGTTGTTGTGTCTTAAGTCATTCCGAACTTACGGAGAGCCTCAGGTGAACCTATCATGGAGTTTTCTGAGAGTGTGTGACATGCCCAATTTCTCTGGTGGGTTTCCATGGCCAAGCGGGATGGACAATTTCCCATCTTACTGAATGGGCGAGGATGGTACCCTCACTTAGGTGAAAGTGCTTGAATTTTCCACCTCAGCCATCAAAATGTTCATGCTCCTCCCAGCTTTTCTAAATATTAATGGGTTTTGTTGTTTTCAACATTCATTTCCAGAATGATCATATTTTGCCATACTCATGTTAAGTTATGAATATTCAAGATTCACAGGCCAGCTTTGATGTATGAGGAGGGGCAGTGTTGTGTAGTGATTAGAGCAGGTGTAGGGAATGTGCAGGCCTCCCACTCCATCATCGCCCAGCATTGGCTAATCTGGCTAGGGCTGGTGGGAGTTGCATTCCAAGAACATCTGGAGCATCACACTTTGTGCTGCTCTGTTGAACTACAACTAAAGAGGCCAAAGGACAAATCCATATGTAGGTTACATGCTTACACGGTGATCTTAGACGGGTCAGTATCAGCTGTGTACCTCAGAGGGCAGTGTGGGGATAAAAATTGGGCATGGTAAAGTGGTTTGAGCATTGGACTACAATGGGGAGCAGAGTTCAATTCCCCTCTCAGCCATGGAAACCCACTTTCGGTGCATCACACACTCTCAGCCTAAGAAAACCCCATGATAGGGTTGCCATAAGTTGGATACAACTTGAAGGCACACAACAACAATAAAAGCAACAACAACAAGGATGGAAACATATGTACATTTTTTTTGTGAGCTCTGTCAGGTATAATATGAGTATAAAGGCAATAAATAAATGCTGAGAGGGCAGAATTTCTCGGGAGCAGCTCCTCCACAAGCTTCATTAAAGGGTCTGTGCAAGGGTAACTGGTCATGCCCACAGGCCTTGAGCAAGAGAAATTCCATGCAGATGATGGCCATACCTTTTTTTTAAAACCCAGTGAGTAGTTTGATCAATGGATTATGGCTCTGGAGAGCAGAGTTGAAATCCCTGCTCAGGCATGCAAACCCATTGGGTGACCTTGAGCCAGTCACACTCTCTCAGCCTCAAAGGAAGGCATCTCACCCCCTCTGAATCAATCTTGCCAAGAAAACCACGTGATAAGTTTGCCTTAGGGTTGCCAGAACTTGGAAATGACTTGAAGGCATTCAGCAACAACAACAACTTAGTGGTTTGAAAAACAGCAAAATAAAGATGTTTTTATCTGGAGCTGCTGAGGGACATGGAAGTAAAAGAGAATCAAGAAAACTCACTGGGGAGGAGGGCTTACGAGAATTTGTCCAAAATTTAGATCTGTTCATGCTGGTAAGAGTAGAATATACCTCTGAGGTACGCTTTGTAGGAAAACAGTATGAATACTTTGCATACAGAAAATTTATGAGGAGAGTTTTTAGATGGCAGGTTTTCTCAGTCTCCAGATGCTATCGGACTACAAATTTCATCAACTCCAAGAACAGGACGTGCTGGATTGGGATGATGGGAAATGTAACCAACAATGGCTAGGCACCATGGATTGAGGATTCTCTCTTTCTCTCTCTCTTTCTCTCAAAGAAAGAAGATCATTTGAAAACAGCTCACAGCACAGGCTGTCTTTGTTTCTCCCAGCTTTTCAGTAGAAATGGCCAGATGTTTTTCATGCTAGTGAAATGAATCATCTCCTAATTCAGCATCCTCGTTTCCCTGTACATTAAGATGAACTATCTGTTCTTTCAGTTTTTCAAAAGTGTTGCATGAACATTCATGCTTTTATCAAGTCATTTATCACCTGGCTAATCAAACCAAGGATAGTGAAGGAGTCCCTGATGTGCCTTGTATCTAGGCATTATTGTTGCAAAGGTGCCTCTGAAGAAGATATCCAAAAATTAAAAGGGTTTAGACGAAAGATAAAAGTTTTGCTCACCACTTCATTTGCTACAAGGCATGGAGAAAAGATTTCAGCATTTGCTTGGAGCTAATAGATTCTTACATGTTGGGCACATGCTGTTCTCAGAAAAATTGCTTGTTTGAACTGAAATTCCCAGAATTCCCAGCCAGCATGGTTACTGAAGGATGCTGGGAGTAGAGAGTCAAAAAGATAACTTTCCAAAGCTTTGCCTAGATGTTACCATGAGTTTTGTTAATATTACCATATAAATGTTCATATATACAAACCCATACTCTTTAACTATACATCAATGAATTCCAACAATCATATTTATGGAAGTCCCAGCACGCACAATTCTCACAAGTTTTTGAATATTCATAACCTTTTCTGGAACTGTCAACTTTCCCAATATGGGCCATTAATTATCTCTGTTCATTTGTTATGTTAGTGTGTTGAATTAACAAGCAAAAAGGGGAGTGCTCCAGGCCTGTCTCATCTCTAGATCCTTCATTTTCCTCATACGGAGACCACCAAGTCTGAATAGAGAGGTTTCCCCTGCATGTGGATGCTCTCCACACCATTAGGGAACACTGATTTGGTTCCTGACTTTTTTTAGAAAATGTATGCACCCATTAGGAAAGAGGAAGAACTAGAGATAAGAGGGAGATGTGACTTCAAAATAGGCTCTTCTTCAGCTCCTTAGTGTTTTGAATAAAGCTATTGTGACATATACAGTGATCTTACAGATAGCCACAGAGAAACTTTATTATAATAAAAACTAGCCATGGTGAGAAGGTGTGAACTCTGGCCTGTTACTGTATGTTGTCTTAAGCTGTTCTAACTGGTTTTGATGTGATTTGAATATGAAGGTTCTTGTCTCAGATGGCAGATGCAGGCAGGAGGGCAGGAGGAGTCAGTAATGGCAGCCTCCTGCTAGTTTTTCAAAGTTTGCTTCCTTTCATTGAGGTCAGAGCTGTGTAGGCCACACAGCCTGTCCCAAACCTCCCTAAACTAATTGGCTGCTCCTCAAGTATTGTGGAGAACACAGTTCTTGTGTTTAAGTATCAGCTGCCCATTCCAGTCACTTTGTGTATGTGAATTACAGACAGGATACCATCTTGTTCCTTGTTTCAGTGAGTGCAGATGTCTTGGTCCAGCCCTCATTTCCACTCAGTTCTTAGCACACCCGGCTGGCCCCTCCTGAAACTGCAAACCCCAGGATTCCAGAGGATGTTGAAAGTGGAATCATCGCGCTATAACAGGCTAGTACGGAAATGGCCACCTGTCTTCTCTCTGTCCCTTCCCTTCAAGCTGGAGCAAGTCCAGAGGAGGGCGACCAAGATGGTGAGAGGCCTGGAAGCCATGCCCTATGAGGATAGACTTAGAGAGCTGGGTATGTTTAGTCTGCAGAAGAGAAGGTTAAGAGGGGACGTGATAGCCATGTTTAAATATTTGAAGGGATGCCATGTAGAGGAAGGAGAGGGCTTGTTTTCTGCTGCTCCAGAGACCAGGACAAGGAGCAATGGATTCAAGCTGCAGGAAAGGAGATTCCACCTGAACCTCAGGAAGAACTTCCTGACAGTCAGGGCTGTCCGGCAGTGGAATCTGCTGCCTCGGAGTGTAGTGGAGTCTCCTTCTTTGGAGGTTTTTAAGCAGAGGCTGGATGGCCATCTGTCAGGAGTGCTTTGAGGGTGTTCCTGCATGGCAGGGGGTTGGACTGGATGGCCCGTGTGGTCTCTTCCAACTCTACATTTCTATGATTCTGTGATTCCCTAGCTCAGTCTGAGGTACTCTAACAGATTCCTCTACGCCATCATAGCATCCCAAATGTGTGTGTGTTTCTCTTATTTTCCATGACTCCTTCCAGGTTGTTATGGTCACAGTGACTGTTCCATCTGATTAGAAAAACAACAGCATGGGCTGCATCTGTGCCTTTAAATATAGGCTGAACTGTAAAAATCATCTGTGAAGCCTTTTAGGGCCAATGTCTACAGTTCAAGCTATCAGTACAAACACAGGGGCTGATTTAAGAGCTGGCAACCATAGTGATGTCAAGGCCCTGCTGGGCTGTTTTGATGGCAGAGCCACAGATAGCTTCTCACCTTGCAGCATATGCCAAGGGAGGGGTCCTTGTTCCATACTTAGGGGCATCCCACCTTAAGGAGCCACGTTCAGCCAATTAGGAAACTCTCTCCTAAACAAAGTCTTGGCATCATGTAAAGATTCATGGAGTAGTGCCAGGGATAGGGAGCAAAATCAGAGCAGCCAGATTCAAAAGTGGATAGGGCTCCTGAACCCTGGAGAGTAATACAGAAGGATGGAACATCAGCTAGGGTTCTGAAGTGGTCTGGGATTTCAGAAATTCAGGTCCCAGTCCTCACAGAGCCGTGAAGCTCACTGGTGACCTTAGATCATTTGCAATCTGTCTCTTCAGTCTGATCTCCTGTAGTAGGGATGTTGTTGTGAACATAACATGGGGAGAAGGAAAGCCATGTGACCTTCCTTGAGATTACTGGGGGAAAAGCTGGATAGAAGTGAAGTAAATTAGTAGGAGCCTCATCCTCTTTCTTATTGAGCCACCTTAACCAGAAATGGCAAGTGTGCACAGTCTCCTTCTGTGTCTCTCTTTGGCCTGGGAACAGCAGAGGAGCACTACATTGTGATCTTGAACTCACCCATTCTAGCACCTTCACAAAGCCAAGAGGCTCCTTGAAGATCCGGAACTGCCCAACGGCCACAAGCTGTGGAGAGAAAGGAGAGGCTTTGGTTTACAAGTCCCTGGATCTAATGAACATACGATGCTACCTTTGGCTCAAATCAGATCCATCTGGCCCACTACTGTTTCTTCCAGAACCAAGACATTTTATTTTTTTGAACTACAACTCCCAGAGTCCTCTAGAGGCTATGGTGTCTGTGGGGTTATGAGATCTGAAGTCCAAAAAAGAGTTATAATTCTCAACTCTGGCCCCCTGCAATTAACAATGGCCCTCCAGAATCACTGAATTCATAATTTGAGGTCTGGAATTTGTACTCCTGTAACAGAATCCTGGCTTTGAGGTCCTGTAACTAGAGATGCTTGGGTTCAGACCTGGGACCTCTAAGAAGTTTCCTTTCATGTGCCCTGCCGCTCAGCTGTGGCCACTCCTCCCTCTTCTTTGCAAGAAATCCCACTTCCCTCTTGGAGCTGCAAAGAGAAGAAAGTTTCCTCTGTTTTGACATCCCACCTATTCCTCTCCTTGAACCAACTGGTCCCAGTTTATTTATTTATTTTATTTCCTTACAACATTTTTGTGCCACCTCATATCAGATGTCTACAGTAAAACTGAGATTCAGTGTGGTGGTGTAGTGGTTTGAGCATTGGATTATAACGCTAGAGACCAGGGTTCGATTCCTTGCTTGGCCATGGAAAACCACTGGGTGACCTTGGGTGTGTCACACACTCTCAGCCCCAGAGAATCTCATGACAGGTTTGCCTTAGGGTTACTCTAAGTTGGAAACAACCTGAAGACACACAACAACACAACAGTAAAATCAGCTAAAGAGTTTGAAATGCACTACAGTAGGACAATAACATTCAAACAAAAATAAGCAAAAATTGTAAATTCTGAACAGTTAAAAAAAGTTAAAACAGTATAAAAATATGTATATATATGTGTGTGTGTGTCTATTTACATAGAGAGGCAGAGGCACAGACACACACAGACAGATTGGATGAAGCCACTAGCCCCCAAAAGCTTTTATAAATGTATTTTAAGTTGGTCCTGGAATGAGACCGGCGGTGATGCCAATCAGGTCTCCAAGAGGAGGGCATTCCACAGTTGGACTGCCACGGCTGAGTTCCCATGGGCTCTGGACCTGAGGGTTTTCAGCTTCACCAGACACATTGAAGAGGAGAGAACACAGCCTCAAGATCTACCCCAAACATCCTAAGAGAAGAATGAACTATTTGTTTATTTTTATCATGTTCTTTAAGAAAACTGAGAACAAGGATTTGTTCCTAGCATCACCCAGGGAACTGGGGAAAGAACTGCAGTGTTTCAACTCCTTTCTCATTGGGTACGGCCTGCTTTGGCTCACTAGGCTGCACCACCAATATCCCAGAAGTCCTGGCTGCCTGAGTGGCACCATCTGTACATGGGACATCCTCACCTGCACACCCCAGTTTAAATATTTACTTGCCTGTTTGATTAATTTTGTCTTACTGTCTTTCTGCCCAAAGAAAACCCCATGTTGGCTCACAGAATCAGAGAATATTTTAAATAGAAATGAAAATAAAAGAAATGTCAGGACTTAATTAAAGTTAGCACAACAAGTGCAAGAGAGATTGGGCTGTATTTAAAAACTACTGTGTAAACAGCAAAGATGTATATAATTTAAACAGTGTTCCAAGTCATAGGCCATTTCTGCACTACACTGTTCTAGTGCTATTATTCCATTTTCAACATGCTGTGGAATTCTGGGATTTGTAGTTTACTGAGGCCGAAGAGTTCTCTGGGTGATAGTTCTAAACACCTCTCCTTAAACTGCAAACCCCAGGATTCCATAGAATGTTGAAAGTGGAACAATAGCAGTATAACAGTCTAGTGCAGAAATGTCCTGAGTCTCTGGAGCAGCAGAAAACAAGCTTATTCCATCTCATATATGACCTCAAAGACGCCTCCCTAAACTGCAAACCCTGGGATTCCATAGGATGTTGAAAGTGGAATAATCGCACAATAACAGTGTAGTGCAGAAATGGCTGTAGTAATTGGTGCCATCTGAGATCACAGAAATAAGTAATTAATGAAAGCCTGCTGGGAGACCAAAATACCAACCAGTAGAAAAGGTTGTCTCTTGCAGGTTAATGCACCGGTCTTCCTTCCTTTCAACCTGTTTTCACATACATGTTTGTATCTGTGTATGCAGTTCCATGCAATTCGCTACACTAGCATGCAGTCCCTCCCAGATTACAGACACGTAGCAGATTTACTGTCACTTAAGTGAAGCTCCCTCTGGTTTATCAGTCTGACTTTCTGCTCTGGGGCCATATTCTTCTATTCAGGTAACACACATGGAGATACGGGAGAGCTGACTCTTCTTTCACACTTTAAACCCAAATCATTTTCAGGCTTCAGAGAGAAACGTGCCTTCGGTTTTAATTTAGCTACCAGAAAGGTTAATCTAATCTGGCCTTTTCAAAGGTCTCCACATAGCATTCAAAAACATTGCAACTGGTTTCCCTAAAGCCACAACGACCCTGCCTGGCAGCAGTCCATTGGAATTCAGGAAGTTCCAGATGAGAAATACACTGCTTTCTTTAGATTAAGTGCATATAGGTGTAGGGGTGCATATCTCTGTGTCTGTTTGCTAATGTAGGAGAGTATTTGTACATCAAGAGTGGGAAGAAAGTAGCTCTGGATATGACTGTGGCCATTTCTACACTACACTGTTATAGCGCTATTGTTCCACTTTCAACGTCCTGTGGAATTCTGGGGTTTGCAGTTTACTGAGGCCAAAGATGCCTCTCCCTAAAATGCAAACCCCAGAATTTCATAGGATGTTGAAAATGGAATACTAGCACTGTAACAATGTAGTGTGGAAATGGCCTGAATTATTTAATGCAGCATTCTACCCTCAGAATGGTTTCTTGTATGGAAGGACTGTGAATTCCATTGAGTTCTGCTACTCAGAAACAAATTCCTAGGCCTGGGATGCTTTAATTTTGGCCACATGCCTCTTGCTGTGGTTGGCAGATCTTGAAGTTGGAAGGAAAAGTAGATCCTGAAAGCCTGAAGGCTGCTTGTCCCAATGTACATGGAGATATAGGTGTGTGTGTGTGTTCATTGGTTTCTGCCTTGTGTTGGCCAATTTTGGAAGGCAGGAAGATAAAAGTATTTATGAAGCTTTCAGGGGCACCAAAGGGCCAAGGACAAGGCTGTGTTCTCATTTTTCACTCAAAAAGCTTCATGAAGAAAATAAACCTCTTACAAGTTAAAGATGATCCATGGAGGTTGGCTTGGTCAAAGAGGCTTTGAAACCCTTAGAGCCAGCAGCACTGCGCCTTGCAAACCTACATCAGTAATTTACTCAGTCCTTCTCATCAGTGGTCAAACATGGCACAGTCCCTTAAAGTGTAACATCCTAATCATGTCACACACCCTGGCTCCCAGATTTCAAAGGCAAGAATATCCTCCTCTGCAAGTCAGTACTGCTGAGTGGAGGTGCTAACTGGTCTGGCCAAACAGAAAATCTAGGTTCTGTCAGGTAACCAATACTAGTGCTTACAAAAAATCCTTAGAGTCCCAGTTCTGCCCTGGGATCTCCCAGCCTCTTACCCACCACATTCCATTTTGGATGCCATCCCCTCGCTTTAGGTTTTTGCAAGGTTTGTCTCTGCCTTGACCAGGTTTTGCTCTGGCTGTACTTGCCTTGTGCTGACGGAACCAATGTGTTGATTATGTTTCTCTTCACTTCACCACCACCAAAATTAAGGCAGCCAGTTAAGTCCCTTGTCAGCACAAATGCTATGCCAGCCCTGTTCCTTTGCTGTTATGGACAATGCTATATTATGTTGCTCCCTCCAACACCATGGGCCTTTCCGCACTACATTGTTACGTTCCACACTCCACTTTCAACATCCTGTGGAATTCTGGGGTTTGTAGTTTACTGAGGCCAAAGAGCTCTCTGGCTGAGATTTCTCAAGGCCCCTCACTAAACTGCAAACCCCAGGATTCCATGGGAGGTTGAAGTGGAATAATAACACTATAACAGTGTAGTGCGGAAGGGCCCCATCTCCCAGGATCCAAGAAGGGCAGGTTAAGAGCTGCATCTTGCAATAGGCAATACCATTTGTGATCCCTTTTGAATATTACCACCGCTCTGAAAGAAGCCCATAGGGACGAATTGCCTCTCTCAGAGACCACATAACCAGTGCATCACGCACCTCCTAACAAAAGACTTCTCTGGATATGGTTCAAGCCCTAAACAAACCTATTCTGTAAAGGAAAAAAATTGCAGGGCACATATATCTCTCCTGTAAGATACAACACAAAGCATCCATACTCTTCTCAAGGTGGAAGCCTCCCATCTATAAACACATGAATATCTACCATCTTGTTTGAAGTTCTTCAGCTATATTATCCCAGTAACCCGTACAACAATCCTTTACGTCCAGCCAATTTTATTATTCCTCATATGGCAAATGAGGACCGAGGGGCAGTGACTTACTAAGTCAGTTTGTGAATTTATGGCTGAAAGAAGGTAAGAACTTAGGACTTCATGGTTCACAAGGCAATCTCGTGCATGTTTACTTGGATGTAAGTACTGTTTTGTTCAATGGGGCTTACTCATAGGTAAGTGTGTGTAAGAGTTTGGGCTCACCTACTTCACACTGTGGTATAACCTGAGACAGATTGCCACTATCCGAAACAGCAAAAGGCACTACACAATCCTTCTTTACTGCCCATGACCTGTGCCTCCTAGCAGATAGAGAGAAAACAAAAAACTTCACTATGGTAGCACAGCCCACTTATACAACAAGCCACTTTTGAGTTCTCACTCACAAACTCGTCACCACTACCACCCACTACAGACTTAATTCCATACCACCCCATTTGATTTTTTTTTGCACTGATTCACTATTGAAAGTGAATAACTATTCCAGTAATGATACATGCATCTCTGATTTGCACACCCACACATGAGCACTGCGACACCACTGGCTACGCACGTCATCCAAGACCTAAACCATCCTCTGGACACCATGCATCATTTTCTCCCTGCACAGTGGAGCAAAAACATTTGACTCGTTCAGAAGCTCTTCGTAACAATTTCACTTCCTACTACAATGCCACACTTGCAAAAAAAAGTGTACGGTACCTCAGTAAATATCCCCATCTCAGCTACTGTCTACTGTCAGTAAAACAGTTTAGCATCCTCCCTTCTCTTGTCCAAAAAAGCAGATATATTCAGAAGTGCAATGAGAAACATTCTTCTCTATGCAGAGACAGTTTCCTCTGGAATTTTGGTGGCCCTAGTACCTTGTCGTGGTAGCTGCAACTCAACGGTTGGGCCAGCTTTACATTCAAGTAGCTAGCTGTAAACAATACTCTCAAGGCTACAATTCCACATTGTAAAAGATCATATAATCAAAACTGGTGCAAACATTAAAAATACAATTTTCAAAAACCAAAACCAACAGCATAATCAGCTTTTTTGAAAAAAAAACTCAACTCACAAAAGCCAGTATGAATTATAATCATTCACTGACCAAAAAGCCTTTGGCATTTATTGAAATGTGGTCTAGAAGACCCTTTCTTCATCTCTGCCCTGATTCTTGTCTTCTTTTTTTTTCTTAGAAGATTTCCTAGAACAAGGGGAAAGAGGCTACAATTCTAAACAGGTTTACTAGGGAGCAAATCCAATGGCAGGTGTGTGTGTGTGAGAGAGGACATATTTCTTAGGCCATTTCCGCACTAGACTGTTAATAGCGCTATGATTCCACTTTCGACATCCTATGATGGAATGAATGTTCCAGGAAGGTGGAGGAAAGTCTGGATGGAGCATTCAGGAAGCACGGAGTTGGATGTTGTTGAGTGTGTGTTTGTGTTTCTGTGTTTTGGAGGAAGTGGAGCTACTAAAAAGGGAGCTGGAGGAGCCCTGAGTGACTCGAGTGCCATTTGTAAAGCTATTTTGTCAAGGTAGGATCTGCAAGGGAGAGGAAGTCTAGAAATTCAGAGTTGACAGTAGGGAGGGATTCCATAGGATGTTGAAAGTGGAATCATAGCACTATTAACAGTCTAGTGTGGAAATGGCCTTAGCAAACACCCTAAAGACTGAGCTGTGCATGTGGGGGAGGGACTCTAATCCAAAGAAATTCCATTGTATTTCTTCAAACTTTTCCCCACCTAGATCCCCATCCCTTGCCCTTCTGCAGACACTTGATAAAGGTCTTAGAATATCTAAGACTCCATACTACCAACTCTGAATTTCTAGACTTCCTCTCCCTTGCAAACCCTACCTTGACAAAACAGCTTTACAAATGGCATTCAAGTCACTCCAGGCCTCCTCCAGCTCCCTTCTCAGTAGCTCCACTTCCTCCAAAACACAGAGAGACAAACACACACTCAACAACATCCAACTCCGTGCTTCCTGAATGCTCCATCCAGACTTTCCTCCACCTTCCTGGAACATTCATTCCATCATCTGTGCTAAAATTATACGACATTGCACCACCTCCTCCTCCAGGCCAGCTGCTGTAGTGAGTGAGAAGCAACCCCCATCTTCAAAAGTGACACCCCATAAATCCCTCCCCCCTCCTTCCCGCAATGCATCCTGCTGCAATTGCTCCAGGGAGCAGATTAGAAGACAACCCTAAGCCAGCCCTTCCTCCTTGCCTGCCTTCCAGCGGCTATAGGGCATGTGGCCACTCTGCCCCATGCCCCCAGCCTTGTTTATTTATTGATAGCCAAGACACCGACTTGATGTGGAACCTGGGAATAAAATACACTGAAATCTCCCAGCACATTCAACCCCACCTCACCCCAACTTCTCTCTGTGCTCCCCACTCTTTTTTTTTTTTTACCCTTGAAGTTCTTTTGCAGCCATATTGATGCTTTCTCCCACAATAAAGGGAAGCTCTCTTGCCCCACTCCTCCCCATTCATACATGTCATCTACAACCCACTTCTTGCCTGCCTTAGCCCTCACCCCCCAGCTTGGATGGGAAGGACCTGCCCTTCCTTAGATGCCCAGATCCGTCTTCTGCTGCAAAGGATGAAGGCAATCATAACAATGTCTCTTCAACAACAAGGACAATGGTGTTGATAGTGAGGTGCAAACCAGCTTCCTTCCCAAATCACCTTCCTTCCCTCCCTGCACAGTTTCTATGCCATGCATAGACTTAGATCCCTCCATCCTTCTCCCCACCCTCCAACAATTCCCAGCTAGCCTTATGATGACTAATCCCTCCCGCCTCCTTCAATATCAGACCCCCTTCCTCCAATACCCGCATTTTCTGCCTGCCTGGACTTATTGACCAGCCTCAGTGCAGTGAGATCGATGGCTAGCACTGTCGCCCCCACTGCCACCCTCCCCCCGAAATCTGCTTAGAGGAGCAGAGCTCACGATGGGCTTTCCAGTCCCACCCCCCCTGTCCCTCTTCTCCCGCATCCTTTGGCTCCCCAAATGCTGGCCAACGTTGCGTAGCTTTACTGCATCGCCCCAGCCATTTTGGCTCTGGCTGCCCCCCTCTTCCAACTCAATCTGCGGCAGTGCCCAAAGACAGAATATTCTAGCTCAACCCCCCCTCCACACACACACACACACACTTCTCCAATCTTCTCCCATATGATTTCTTTCTACAATTCCTCTTGCAAATCAAAAGGGACGGATGGGAAAAGGGATCGATGGCCAGCTCTGGGTCATTTTTTTCCCCCTTGGGGTGGGGGAATCCTGGATCTGTATCCAGGAGCCCCTCTTTTTCTAATTTCTGCCTCACTGCAGCAATGGCATAGCCACCTCCTGCATTTTTCCCGACGTTCAGTGCATTTGCTGCAGAAGATTTGCTGGGGGGGGATGTTTTCCAGACCAGCTCTCTCCCTCCCCGGACCTGCTCCTTAATACCCCAAGGGCGCTGCTCCCTCTGCGCCCCACCGATCTTGCTGGATCGCCACCCCAAAACCTGCAGAAAAGGAGGGCAGCATCTCGGCGTTGCTAGAATAAATCTCTACGGGGATTAGAGGGAAGGTGGAGGAGGTGAGCTTGGGGGGGGGGCTTGGGAGCAAGGGGAGGTGGGCAGCCTCTCTGCAAGAGCCGCCCCCGCCCCACCAACCGCGGGGCAGCCTCCGCCAAGGGAGCCGTGGGGAGCTGTCCCTGGTGTTGAAATCCTCGCCGCTTACCTGATTGACGACTTCCATCTTTGCTTGGGGAAAAGCGAGGGCGACACGGCAGAGCGCAGGGGAGGTTGGGACCGGCGGGAGGGGGGGATTTTTATCCGGAACAGCCTCGGAGGGAGGGGCGAAGGGCCGAGAAGGGAGGGGGAAGAGAGAGAGTGGAGGGGAGAGGATGGAAGAGCCAAACGACGTCAAAGGACTGGCATGTGAAGCCAGAAAGGGCCCATGTCCTTCCTGGGCAAAGGGGGAACGTTATTGGAATGGGAAATGGAGGTTGAGGAGAATAGTGTCTCTTCCTCATTAATAAGGGGTGTGCATCTTTGTGAGGGGGGACCTGTGGCTATACCAAAGAGAAAATGCACACTGTGTGTATAGGGATATATCTCCCTCAAAGTGCCTCTGAGACTGTATTTAATGGCAATAAGGAGAGGAACCTCTCTGGCCCAAGAGACTCCCAGTGCCAAAATTTATCAGAAGGGAAGCAATCCAGGCAGGAGGGAAAGACCCCACCAGTAGAGAACAGTGTTGTTGTTGTTATTATTATTATTATTATTTATTTATTTATTTGTATCTCGCCTCTCCATATAGATCGAGGCGGTGAACAATTTAGCATGTATTTCGAAACATTTTTCTATACATTTTATATATATTTTGTTATATTTTGTAGGTACCAAAGAGGGGTAGACTGTAAGACATGGAAGGAAAGATAGCTGGGGGGGTGTTGAGAGGTAAACGCTCCAACAAAGTTAGGGAGGACAGAAGAGGACACAGTGGCCATTTCCGCACTAGCCTGTTATAGCGCGATGATTCCACTTTCAACCTCCTCTGGAATCCTGGGGTTTGCAGTTTCGGGAGGGGCCGCCTGGCCCCTCCCGAAACTGCAAACCCCAGGATTCCAGAGGAGGTTGAAAGTGGAATCGTCGCGCTATAACAGGCTAGTGCGGAAATGGCCTATAACGTTGCGTAATAAATCCAGGTCCAAGCTGAAAAATAATGACTTTCAGCTAGTTAGAACTAATTCAACAGAATTTGAACAGAAGTACCTCTCTCAGAAGAATGGGGAAGCTACGGAGGAAGCAAACTGTGTGCCTGTGTAGCTGCTGGCGGAGGCGAACTTTTGCTGGACACAATGAAGGCCTCACAAACCCCAGGCAACTGGCTCTTCTTCTCCTTGGGCTTAGACTAAATCCAGACTGAACTGGAAAGTTGTTCAGGCAGAGGACACCTTTCACCAGAGAGCTGTTCTCCGTGAGGTAGGACACACGGTCACTCTGTTCCTCCACTATGTGACTAAATATATTGTCTAGCTATTATCCTGCCTCGGAGAGCTGCGTGTGCATGTGTGTTTCAGGTGGTTTATATAACTATCACACGCCACATTATTTGTTTGCTGTCATGTCAGCTTCTAAAACAAGATGAGTGCTACACAGGGAAATAAAAGACTGGAACGACAGGAACTGACTCTCTGTTTTCTAGCACAGTGCTAGTATGCTTATGATTACATTGGGATTATACAGGGCCCTTGATGCTCCAGCCATTTTGCTTCCACTGATCAGAGTGGCATTGGCAAAATGGTCCATAGATTTCCAGAATGAAGGATGGGTATCCTTGAACAGGGCCATGGCCTTTTTATGTGTAGCATGACCATATATATATATATATATATATGAGTGTGTGTGTACACACACACACACACACTAGCATATATACCCAGTGTTGCCTGGGATTTTATTTTCTCGTAGGTAATACTTGGTAGAAAGATTTGAGATCCTGTGCCTGTAATTCCCCAAACTGTCTTGTCCAGTACCTGTAACTTTTCTCCATATTCCCCAATCCAATCTGTATTCAGAGTTATTAACATACAGAGATTGGGTACCTGAGGAAATACAGTGTTTTCCTCCTTGCTGCCAGGCCTTGTCTCCATAGCAACTGGCCTATTCAAGGCACATTTGACTGAAGCCCAAAAACTCTCTGGCTGAGAATTCTAAAGGCCCCTCCCTAAACTGAAAACCCCAGGATTCCATGGAATCTTCTTAGGCAGCCAATCATATGAGATCTTCGCTATACACAGCCAATCGTATGAGGTCTTTGCCTGACACAAATGAACAGACAAACGTTGACTTTTATATATTAGATATATACACATATATACATGCATACACATACACATACCATCATAAGAGTGGGGAATGGAAGGTTTAAAATGGGGTCCAACTTCATTTCTTCATTGGGAGAAACAATAATACTTGGTAAAGTGGGAGGGAGAGGGAAAAGAGGAAGACCACACTACAAGTGGATTGATTGAATAAAGGACGGCATAGCTCTGAGTTTGCAAGACCTGAGCAGGGTTGACAATCAGGGCTCTTGGAAGTTTCTCATTCACAGAGTCACCACAAGTTAAAGTCAACCCGAGGGCAAATAACAACAATTGTCCCTTCTGTCTGATCTCCTCTCTTTAAAATTTCTCCTACACACTTTCTATTTCCCCTTTTAAAATGAAAAGCTAAACTAGAAAAGGAAATGGCAGCAATTCCACTAGTGTAACTCAGCTTCATTTGGGGTGTGAATGGCTCACATGTGAATCTGGACCCTGTTGCAAAGACCGTTGTCACATTGTTCAGCTGTAAACCTGCCTTTGCATTTTCTGTCTGGACTTTCTTCTGTAATCATTCCAAGTCTTTGCTATTTTCTGCTAGTAGTAAGGTGTCACCTGCATATCTTAAATGCAATCTCTTGTGTCTCTTTTCTTGGAGATTGGAAAGTATATTGAACATTTGCAATCTGTGGACAATTCTTTTGTTTTCCATAGTTGTTGACAAATTTTGGTTAGAGAACTAGAGTAGATTCTGTATCAGTACACAGAAGCCTCTCTATTGGTATGCCGTCTGTTCCTAGTGATCTATTTCTCCCAAATGCTCTAAATGTAGCTTCCACTTTACTTTTTAAAATTGCAGGTTTGTCTTCATATGGTTCTTCCTTGAGTAAGTCTTTCAACCTTTCATTTCTTTTATATAGTTTTTCCATGTATTGTTTCAATCGTCTTTTAATTTCTACTTGGTCATGTAATGTGTTCCCCTATCGGTCATAATACATCCTCACTCTTGGTTTAAATTTCCCTTTGATTTCTCGGATCTTGTAGAAGAGGTCTCTTGTTCTTCCTTTTTTGTTGTCATCTTCTATTTCTTCTCATTGGTTATTATAGCGGTTGTCCTTGTCACTGTGCACAAGTCATTGAAGAGTTGCATTCAGGGTTCTGACTCTGTTTCTTTCATCTTTTGCTTCTCATCTGTCCTTAACTGTTTGAAGAATTTTATCTGTCATCCATTGAGGCTTCTCTCTTTCCTTTTGGCTACAGATAGTGCTTCTCCCCCTTCTTCCTGACAGAGTGCCTGGCTTCGGTCCAGAGTTCTTCTGACTCCTCATCAATTAGACTTCATAGTGTAAATCTGTTTATCCTGTAAGATAGAAGTAATTAAAACAACATGCCTCCCTTGATAGAAAGGGCATTATAAAAGAACATGGCTAAGAGCTTCTACTGCCTCATTTGCATAGTCTCATGATACAGGATACCCTTGTAATTGTCCTTCAAATACAGCAGACAGAATCATGTTTAATCGTGCTAATGTAAAAGTTCTTCTATACTTTGGAATTGTTAAGTTTGTCAGGTAATTGAGGCAGCCAGAAAAATTCCTAGTTGTTCCAGGAGTGGGGTATTTGCAATATAGTTTGCAAATGTCCCTCATTTGTTGTTCGATGACAAATTTAGCGTTACTGTTAAGTAAGTGCTATTAATGCTTTAGGTGTAAACCTGTTTGTTAGAAGTTTCTTATTTAATGACTGTTTCCATGCAGATTGGAAATGATAGATTAACATTAGAGGAGCCAGCCCAAGTGGGGGAAATGAATTTTAGCCCATGATTGATCTAAAGTGTCCAGGCACAGCCCTCGATAGAGCTCAGGTCTGCCTCAAGACACACGGCTGCATTAGGAACACAAAAAGGGACAGCAAATACATTTCTAAGAAATTTAATCTGCAACACTTCAAAAAAAAAAGTTGATTCTTTTGATTTTGATTATTGTAGGCACACCATTGCCAGCTTTGGAACAACTGGGATACAACCTAGCCTATAAATGGAAGGAATATGTTGTCCCCCTTCAGAATATTTAAAAAAAAAAATCTAAGCAAAGCTGACCTAGGCATTTTCTATTGCCATTTGTTTTGCAGTTTCCATGAACTGGAAGGGTGATAAACTTTGCCAAGGTACCTATAGTCTGTGATCTGTTCAATAGGAGTCCTATTTATTATTTATAAATGACCTTCTTTCTGGTAAAAACTATCACCTTGGTTTTGTTGTAATTTACATTTAAGGATTTGTTATTACAGTAGTTGGCAAACTCTCTTAAGAGTCTCCTTAGACCTATTCATGAATAAGATAAAAGCACTGCATCATCTGCATAAAGGAAAATTAATATGGGCCACTTAGCCAATTTGGAGAGATGAAACCCATTAACATTTTAATCAGTGAATTGATACAAAAGTTAAATAGGGTAGACACTAGAATGAAGTCCTGCTTAACTCCTTTCAAAGTAGGGACTGAGTTAGAAAGGTGCTCTGCATGATTGCGTCTTATCCAAAGACAAGTATTTTTATATGGGCCATGAATAAGCATTAGCAACCTTTTGTCAATTGTGGTGTTCTCAGGTTTTTTCCATAGTCTGTCCCTAGGAATTCACCGTCAACTTAAAATCAGTGAAAGCCGCAAAGAGAGCACCTTCAGATGGAGATGCGTATTTTTCAACTAAATGCTGAAGGATAAGACCCTGATCTACAGTTGAATGTCCACATCTAAAACAGTTTGTTTATCATCCAAAATATTGCTGGACACAGTCTTGAGTACAAATGACTAGCATACAGCTCACTAATAATACTCAGCAAGCTGATCCGTCTATAGTTGACCAGGGCTGACAGTTCTCCTTTTTTACAGATTTTGTATGTATGGTACTATACTGTAGACAGTATAGTGGATTCTTTAGAAGTTATTAGAACTCTTTTGTAAACAAGTGGGCTTGGGAGCCAGTGTACCGCAATAATATCAATGAAATAGGGGTATATTCTCAAGATCTTACTGAGAATCTTACCTCTCTTTTGAATTCCAGCAGCCCCTCTCAGTCCTCTTAGACATAATGTGGAGCATAATTTGGTGTATTTGTGAAACACAATGAGAGGTTTCATTGCCTGCTCTTTACAAAGGCTGGCTTTGCCTCAGTTCATGCTCACACATGTATGTCAGTCCATTCCCACACCTATCTCTTTCATTAAATTTTATTTTCGTCCACTGAGAGACTGAGCCAGAAGAATTTCCTAAGCTTTGGGGCTCTTCCAGGTGCTTCAGCATAAAAGCCTCAAAAGATTGTTTAATGTTATTAATGTGAATATTTATTTTAATTAGCTGTTCAAAGATAGATATAACTATTTGCGCAATCAAGAGACACTGGCATGCAACAAAATTTAGCACGGGCTCTTGTAGCTGTTGCTGCTGTGAAGCACTTCCCCTACCTAAGGGGAAATTCAACAATAAGATCTCACTTGACCTGAAGGATAAATCGTTACTATGTGCTTCTCTGCTAGTTCAGAAGGGTAAAGACCACTCAGGTGCAGGGAGCTACTCAGAGTCTGAGAATCTGTTTGAAGTGGCAATAAAGTTCAGTTTACTTACAGATTTTTAGTAGTAAGCATTTTATCTATCTTGAGCTGCTTAAAGGATCTAGACTGCCATGGAGCACCTGGGCTCATTCTAGAGTGCTTTCTGTTTCCCATTCCAGAAATGGAAACTGCTCCTTCACTTTCCCTAAGTTCCTCTTTCCCCCCTTCCATTTCCTTAAGCTTCTTCCTTGAGTTTCTTTTCTTTCTTTCCTGGCTGCTTGCTGGCTTCAGCACACCTTTGCCTCTCAGTTCTTGTATTCCTCTGGACAAAAACTTGTGATTAAAAACACAATCTCAGGAAAGTTCTTTGTTTGCACAAGGGGCTAAAAATAATAAAATTACAGGATGTAAAGCAGTCAAACAATAACAAACTACGGAGGACCTGACAGAGTTACCACCTTCATCACCATCTTGGATCCTCCTCCACAGCATGCAATGTGCAACTGAAACACATAATACACAGTTGCAACATGCAAAGACAAGGCACAGAGGAATGTGCTGTCTGTACAATTCTGCTTTTGCAACTATCCACAGAATACATCTGTTGCACAATGATGACTTTATGGCCCCACGTGCATAGCATGACTTATGCAGGCATATGTCTCTAACTGGATGCCAGTCAATGTATGGTTGTCCAGATGCATTTGGACTGCATCTCCCATCACCCCTAGCCAATCTAGTTGATGGTGAGGAATCATGGAAGCTATTCTCCAGAAACTACTGGAGGGCTATGAGTTGCCCATCCTTATTTTATCAGCTGTTCTAACAGAACTGCTACCCCAGGTTCACATTTATGAAACCAGGCTGGTATACCAACAGATGCTTTATACTGAGTTAAGCCATTGGTACACCCAGGTCAGTATTTTCTCCTCTGACTGGCACCAGCTCTCTAACATTTTGAAAGACTTCTTTACCACTCTTACTTGGAGCCACCAAAAAATGAACTTGGGATTTTCTACTTGCAAAAGAGCTATGTGTTGATCCTGACCACAAGACTACAGTAGATCCTATCAATTTTTCAAATTACTATTAAAAAAATAATATTACCATTCAAAATCAGGTGTCAGCTCGTAATGCCATGGGATTAACACTAAGTAGTTTACTACAGTACCTAGTCCCTAAGAACCAGACTTGGTAAAAGATTGTTTATGCAATTAATGATTATGTGAATGACTTTGAAAATATTAATGTAAGCTATCCAAATCAGAATTTTGGTAAGGATGTGGTGGATGGGCTCTAACACCTTCCTTGATTTTGTGGTCTCAGTCTGGATTCTCTTACCCACTTAAGAGGCCTGTTAATTTCCATAGGAAAGTTAAATGTAACCACTGGAGTGTTAATATTGGTGCTTATGCATACTCAGAAAAATCTAAGGTATATCTTCACATTATCATCATCACCAAAGATTCTCTGCTGGCCTGGAAGGGAAAATATTATGTTTTTGCAACACAATGGATGTAAACTCTATGTTCAATTGAAGTTTATAACAAATTTTAGTTCTGTTAATCCTCATTCCTTCTCCCCACCCTACATTTCCGAAACTAGTTAAATGGTAAATATTGTATGGGCTGTTTGTGGCTTTGAGATGTTGTTGGCCTGCCACCATTGTGGTTCCTCACCCACTGAGTGTTGCTAAGTACCTTGGGGCCCTGGACAAAATGGTGGCCTTTCTTTGTTCTATAGATCCTACTGGGGCCCAAGGATAGAGATTATGTGCCATGACGATCAGGAGGCCCTTGCCTCCTGCAGCTGGAAGAGGAGAGTTGGGATGCCCCTGGGGAGACTATGGGCTCCTATAGAAGTGATGGCACTCACAGATGCATGCAGGATGGACAGCACTGTTGGAGGTAAGGCTGGACTCATGGTCTCACTGTCCAGGGGTACTGCCCCAGCCAGTCTAGCTTAGTTATGTCTCTGCCCTCACCACTGGTTATGCTGGCAAGGGCAGATGGGAGATACAGTCCAACAACAGCTGGAAGGCCACGCATTCCCCAGCATGATATAGTAGGTAGAATGTAGATTGAGGCCTACTGTTGAATCCCTGCTCAACCATCAGTCTCACTCGGTCATTGTCTGTCATTCTAACCTACCTCAGTTGCTTTGAGGATGATGGATAGAATGTGTTGTGCTTGTACATGTAGTGGCAAGAAGGAACTGTGTACACTGCCCTGAGCTCTTTGAAGAAAGGTAGGCTATAACTATGTAATAAGACTACTACAGTTGGGCAGGCTAACACATTGAGAGACACTGCACCCACTAAGATGCTGCATTCACTCACATCAGCAGATGCAGCATCTTTCATAATCCTGTTGTTATGAACAAGAATTTATCAGGTTGTATTTTACTCCTGCGTTTTATTCAGCTGTGCAGGTAGGAGAGACTAAGATGTTATCTCTACCTATCAGCAAAAACTTTAAAGGACTACAGGGCTGAAGCCTCTTCTTTTGAGGTACCATTGCTGTTATCCAGGGGGCAGGTGGGTTTTTCAGCTAGCCATACTGTTAGCGAAATCTTTAAAACTATCAGGGACTTTGTTGTTCAGGACACAGCAGGGAAACTGATTGATGTCTCACACATTTATAGAAACAGCAAACATGTAATAGTTCAAGCCAGGAGTAAGCAACTGTGGCCCTCCAGATGTTGTTGGATTTTAACTCCTAGAATCCATCATCACTGGCTATGTAGACTAAGGCTAATGGGAACTGAAGTGCTACAGCATTTGGAGAATCATGCATTCCCCACACTGACTTAAAACACAGGAATGACAGGGTTGCAAAGAAATGTTTTGTCTTTAGTTCTTTCTTAACTATCACGGAGCAGCAACAAAGAAAGAGATGGCTACTGCTTTCACCCTACTAAGAGACAGTGATGTAGACTCGAATCAACTGACTCAGACTCAAGTCAGACTTAAGTCAGCTCAGTGACTCAACTCGGACTTGATTCAACAACAGAGATGCACTGACTTGACTCGACTCGAGACTTGTATATTTTTTAATGACTGACTTGCTGCCCTTGGTTCAGTAACATAACACATTCATCCAGGAACTTTACTACTTTGAACAATGCTTCCATCTCTTTTTGCCTACTGGTCATATGACAATCTGTCTCAAGCTCACAGTGTGAGCACATTTCTCAGAGAACAGTAAATAGGCAATGGGCTTGAGGTGGGCTTGAGATCTGCTCAGCAGCTTCTCCCTGCTGCATATTGCAGGAGCCTCCTAAGACTTTTCCTAAGAGCGGAAGACAAGACCTGTCCCCAAAGCATAGGGCATGTGTCTCAGAGAACAGCAAATGTGTTAGGCAGTGGGTTTGAGGAGGAAGGAACCCTCCTTCTACAACTTTTGAAGCTTCAGTAATGGGGAGTAAGAAGGATCCTATTCTCCACTTCCAAAGCTGCAGACTCTTTTATGCCCATTGGCACATAAGCCTCCAGCTTCAGGAAGGGGGAGTAAGAAGGATCCTATTCCTCACCTCTGAAGATGCAGATGGCAAAATCACAGATGTGGAGGGCCAACTTTGCTTAAATTGTTAAAACTGACTTATTTGACGCTGTACAGAAATTCTGGAATATAGGTTGGTGTATGAGGTTGGCTCCCAGACTTGAGATTTGACTTGGGACTTGACTTGAAAGTATCTTCAAGGACTTGAGACTTGACTTGAGACTTGAAGGTGGAGCCTTGAGACTTGACTTGAGACTTGGAGTAAAAGACTTAAATATATCACTGATAAGAGACCAATTACTTTTGGTTCCTCCTCTCTCAACTCTTTCCATCCCAACAATTATCTGTACAAGAATTCTGTGAATGTAAGAATTGATGTCTGAGTTCACCTCCTTTTCCTTCAATTCTTTTTTCCTCCGCTTTTGTGTCGTATCATTTAGACTATAATCCTGTAGGAAAGGACTGTCTTCTATTTTCTTTTAATCTGCAAGCCACTCTGGGAGCCTTTTTGACTCAACAGTGGAGTTTTAAAATATTTTAAGGAAAAAATAGTGCAAGTTGGATATTCTTACTGACTCTTTGAGTGCAGAAATTAATGAGTTCAGTGACCTCAAATTTGTAAGCAATCATACAATAAGAAGGTGGTTCAAATGTTCATGTCCCATGTTGCAAACAGAAGATTCAATCTTGTGAGCAAATCAATGTCAATTTAGTGATTTTTAAAGTATGCTGGCTCACTTTTATTAGAGCAAGCCCAACATACAAGAAAAACTTAGCGTGAAACCAAAGTGGCTGGATAGTAGCTTTGGCGTAATGCTACATGGAATTGACAGTAGGCTTACTCCAGAGCAGGGTTTCTCAACCAGGTTTCCCTGGAACCCTAGGATTGCACAAGAGATTATTAGAGGTCCATTAGAAATTGTATTTGAAAAAAATAACCTTTTTGAAAAGCTGTTGATATAGTACATTTTATGCAAGGGTTCCAAGGGCTCCTCCAAGGTAACAAGTTTGAGAACGGCTACCTCTTAGGTATGCCAGTGTAACAAAATAGCTAATTGCCAAGGGGGACACTGACATTTTCTTGAGTGTTTGAAATGGAGGCTGAGTTTGTTGGACATGCTGTATGCATACATCTTGCCTTATTATAGTAGAATGTAGGAGAGTACAATACAATAGATATCAGTCTTCTGGCTTAATAAAGATGTAACTGAATGTTGAGAGCCAGCATGGTATAGTGGTTTGATTATTGGCCTACAACACTGGAGACCAGGGTTCAATTCCCTGCTCAGCCATGGAAACCTACCCCTGGGTGACCCTGGGCATGTCACACACTCTCAGCCCCAGAAAACTCCATGATAGGCTTGCTTTAGGGTTGCCATAGTCAAAAATGACTTGAAGGCACACAACAACAACAACAACAACAACTGAATGCTATTGCTGTGCACCTTTTAAACATCTGTTTGAAATATGATGGCAGGTGAAATCACCCCCTTTAGGGCACAGATGTAAACCAGAAGTACTAGTCCCTACTTGGGCCTGAGAAGGGAGCATGGAACTCAAATCCAGTTAGTCTGGATTAATTCTTTTTACAGAGTACAATTTGTGATTTATGGGACATGTGATTCTATAAAAGGTGAGTGATGGTTGAGCAGATCAAGGAAAGGTAGAAAACTGGGGCTCTTAAATTTTTTCTACATTTTTTCACTTGGTCTAGTAAAACAAACTGCCCAATCTTTCAAACATTATTTATTGTTTCTGATACAAAAAAAAGACATTTCCCAGTCTGATTATGAACCCTCAGCTTTTCAAAAGCCGCAATCCATCCCTAGGGGAAGCAGTCCAGGGCTGCTTTTCCCCTTTCTGTACAACCATGGAGGAGTCAAAAGCCTGAAGAAGGGGCAGCAAAGAGCAGACTGCCTAAACCAGAAAAGTACATAGACAGTGTTTCTAATAGCTGTTTTTGCATAGGCCAGTGAGACATTTGGTTTCCATTCTTAGGCTTCCTTTTCCAACAAAGTCACTCACACCATGACACACCTTTGGATGAGTCTCTGTGCCCTTAGCCCAAAAGTTCCAGAGAGCCAGATCTCTTACTCAATCTAACCATCTTTCTGTGCCCCACCAGGGGGCACTTCATGGTCAATAAGAGGTGACGCAGGCCATCTCATCAGCCAAGTCTTCTTCCTCACGAGGGGAACGGAAGGGCTCCTCATCACTGTAAACGGGGCCCAGGCTCCCAGCACCACTGTGCTCCCCATCACTGCTATACAAGACATGGCCACCACTGCCACTGCGACTGCTGCTCTCACTGCCAACAAATCGGCGACTAAGCAAGTCGGTGGCTGCACTTTCCATTTCATCAATGGTCATGTGGCAGGCGTCTGCAATTTCGCGCTTGGTAAAGGCCACAAACTTGGGGTCTCGTGCATAAAGGCCCAAGCCCTCAGAGATGAGCACCTAGGAAACAGAAGAAGAAAGGGGCTTAATAGACAAAGCTACTGAGTCTACCCTTGTCTACCAAATCCATAACTCAGTTTTAGACATCAGAACAAAGCATACTTAAGAAAACTGCCCTGTGGGTTAAGCGTGAGGCTGGAGTTGATAAAACCTGCTTTGAAATTCAAGCAAGTAGAAGCTATGGGATGATATGGTTTTTCAAGACATAGTTTATACTCACTGTGGTTTGACACAGTGCCTGAGCTAGCAAACCATAGTTAATGGCCATCACTCTGCCTCCAGAAGCCACTGTGTTATGGATTTAGACATATGGATCTAAATCTAATGTAATGGAAAAGAAAGTCAGAGTCTAGACCATGGATGGGCAACTGTGGAAGGCTAGGGGGCTGCAGTAGCTCCATAGGAGATCTTGGAGGGCTACATCTGCTACTGCCAAAAAAAATTGTTTTTGCCCCCAAACATTGTTTTGGGTTTCCAAAAAAAAAAAAAAAGCTTCTTCTTGGCCTTAAATGGTCCAAGGAGACAAAAAAAAATATGGTGGAAATGTACCCACTTTTGGAGCATTTTGGGGTCAATTTTTTTAAAATATTGCAAATATTCCCAGTGGGATTCCAAGGGTGGTAGAAATGCCCTGCATACTCCTAGAGTGCATTTGGGGGCATTCTTGAGAATATTACTTCCTCTGGGGGGCACAAAAATAGCCACAGGGGTCACATGTGGTCTGCAGCTGCACTTTGCCCACTCCTGGTCTAGACCATCGTTGGCCTATGGTATACCTCGAAATTCAAACTGTGTTTTGGATTGTAAGCTTTGGCTACTATAATCCAAGGTTTGCCATGATGCCTGAATAGAGACAGTGGCTTCAACAGATGAAAAGCAAGATAAGCAAGAGGAGCTATAGGTGAAGAATGACTCATTTTCTTATTCATCCACATGTAAGTCATATATTGAAATGGTATGACTTTTTGTAACAACTCAGAAATGTCAAAAACTCATTCTCTAATTAGAAAGAATTGCCTGGTTTTAACCTTAATTGTCATGGTCGAATAGGCTCACAAACATAAGGACAGTCCCTGATGCTATCTTAGAAAGTAGGGCAAGCAAGTCTTTCATCGGTCATTTGCCTTCAGTGCCTTGCTCTTACCTCCTTGCTAATCCACCAGGGCTAGCAGAGTGGAATTGATAGTGCAAAGTAACTGCTGAGACATAGGCCGTTGTGCACAATTAGTTTCAATCTACAAAATCAGCCTGCCCTTTCTGTGTGTTTTGGGCAATTTCACCATTGTCAGTGTAGCATGCAGTCTTTCCAGTGACCAGATTTATCATGCCCTAATCAAAACAGGATTACAGTTGCAAGGTTTTTGTCCAGGGTTTTTGTTTTAACCCATCTCTCTCTCTCTCTCTCTCTCTCTCTCTCACACACACACACACACACTCACATGCACACTGCAGCCCATCCCCAAATCTAGTTCTGAATCTTTCAAGAATACTTTTTCCCAAATAACTGTATTCTGGGGGGGGGAGCACCCTCTCTTGCACTCACCGCCTCCACCAGGCTGTCTGCACTGCCACGCTTGTCGTTGTAGCTGTGCTTGAGTGGGCCAGGCACTCGGAGATGGCCATACGTGCGATAGGGCAGCTCTGGCTCATTCATGTACCAGCGCGCCCGCGACATGGGCGGAAGACTGCTGCTGTTCTTCTCCCAGCTGTGCCCTGGCAACTCGTCCCCTTCCACCAGGATTAGTGGGGCATAAAGCAGCCGGCTTCGTTTAGGTGGCGTAGCCCACGATTGGGAGGAACCTGTTGAGGAGCAGCTGCCACTGTGCCATGAGTCATAGCTGCCATAGCCCTGGGCATGGAGGAAAGAAGCAGTGAGATGCAGCTGGATGCCATGGCCTCAACAGCACTGGCTGGTTGTGTATCAGATTACACCAAGTTGTGGGCTTTAACTCTTTGCACAACACATAACCAGAATTAAAGGAGGAAGCAACACAACACCATCAGATCATCACACAACAGTTTTATCTTGGATAACAGATAACCACTGCAAAGCCCAGCTGTTGTTATGTTTTATTATTGATCAAATAATTTCAGTATGCTATTAACATAACACTACTGGATTAATATTTGAGAAACAGTTTCAGTGTGGTGTTATGGCTAGAGCGTTGACCAGACACACCCAAATTCAGATCCCATCCACCCGTTGCAAGGAGCTCATAGCAAGAGTTAGGGGAAGACCCCATCTTCCCAACCTAACATTCTCCAAGTGGGAGACAGAGGGACACAGTAAGGGAGCTTCTTGGAAGCTACTCAGAGCTTGTCAGAAGGGAGAGTGGGATATAAATGTGATCAATCAGGGTTGGGAACTGCTGTGCTCTAGATGTTGCTAGATGACAACTCCTTGCACCCATGAGCACTACCCATGCTGGGTGCAACTTATATAGGAACTGGAGTTCCAACATTTAGAGGACCATAGGTTATATACCCCATAGTAGTATAATGCATAAAAAACAGGGGTATGGCTTTGTAACTATTCTTACATTTGCTTGGGTGAGAGGAAAGTGGCAGCTCAGTGCATAAGCAGAGAGTTCAGTCTCTGGCATGTCCAGTTAAAGGATCTCTTTGCACAGGCCTGGCATAGATTTTTCTCTACCTGAGACTTTGGACAGTTTCTCTGAATCACAGTAGACAGTTTGGGACTGACAGACTTAAGGCCAGACACAAGATAAGGCAGTTTGCATATACTCATTCATAGGATCCAGGATGACCTGCAGTGATCATGCACTACTCCAATATTACCCTAGCAGGACAGTGGCCAAGCTGGAACTGTTTGTTTCCAGACCTACCACAGAAGACAACCTTGTTGTACACCCAAATAATAATGTATCAGACTATGGCACAAACTGTGACCTAATGTGGCCATACAGTAATCTAAAGTGTCACCCCTGTCATCCAGGTAGCTCGGGATGGGAATTATGTAGTCTTCCAGATGATGTTGTAGAACTGCATCTCACAGCATTAGTCCATGTTGACTACAGCAACCATGTACTTCTCACCCCTCGGGTGACTCATGGTCCAAAAGAGGTATGTAGCACACATATTATAAAGTATCATCAAAGAAAGTGGGCAAAGCGATCTTGTAGCACCTTTGAGATTATCTGAGAGGAAGAAGTTTGTAGCGTAAGCACCAAGGCTTGTAGAATGAATGTGCAAAAGCTTATGCTACAAGCATCTCTTTCTCAATTAGCCTCAAGGGTATCACAAGATCCCTTTGTGTATTTATACAAATTGACATGGCTATATCTTTGAATACAACTAAGAAAGTGGAGTACTCAACTAGAAATAGGGATGTAAATCTTCACTTGTTTCATTTTTGCATGCAAAAACATAATTACAAATATTTTCTCAACACTGGGCAAAATGAAAGCTTTTGTGCACTTCTTGTGGGACTTTTTACAGATTTGTTTGCACAAAAAACCTTGATCTATTTTTATACAAAAATACTTTTTTTTTTTTTGCATAAAAATACTTGGAATTGTTGTTCATAAATCTTGGTTCCTTGCACAAAAACTTGGATGCAGGGCAAAACCAGCATGTTTTGCATAGAAAACTGAGTTTGTTTGTTGTTGTATGACTTTCAGTCATCTCCAACTTACAGCAACCTTAAAGTGATGGCAACTTACGGCAAACTTAAAGTGACTTCTGGCCAAGATGTCGGTGCAGCTGGTAGCCTGAACCGCTGGCTCAGGACTACCTGCTGTGAATCCGCAGGGAAAACATCTCCCGGGGACCCTTGGGGTCTCCCCAAATAGCTCCCCCTTAGTAGGGAGGGGGAGCGGAGCAGCTCACAAGTCCCGAAATGTCCCGGCACCAATGGAGAAGGAGAGGAGGAACCGGCGTGGAAAGGCCGGAGGATAGAGCCGAATGCCACGGATTCGCAGCCAGTTATTTAACTGACGAGTGCCGACAAGAACCTTTTTTAAAGAAAAAAAAGTGACCCTATGCAGGGATGTTCTTGACAAGATTTGTTCAAAAGGGGTTTGCTTTTACCATCCTCCAAGGCTGAGCGCCCAAGGACACCCAGTGGGCTTCCATGGCTGAGTGAGGATTTGAACTTATGTACTTCACAGTGCAAAAAATGTTGAGGAAAAAGAAACACCATCCAGGTAGCTGAGGGGTGGGAATCATATGGCAGTCCAGATGTTGTGGGACTGCAAATCCCAGCAGCCCAAAATACTGTTTTTGCAAAAAACAATTTTTCTGAAAAAGTCCTGAAAAATCTTCAGTGGTTGGCCATTTGTTTGGACATCCTTACTTGAGGATGAGAAAATTTATAAGAGTTATTTACATCCCTAGAAAAGGCAGCCCTGAAGTATACAGTTGTGCTCTGTGCTTTGAATGTAAATTGTACTTTACATTATATGTAAATATGTAATATGTAATGCATTACATTTATGCATTTGAGACAGGGTACTCAGTTCTCTGGGTCTGAAGGATCCCTTGTACTTGTTTTCAGTGCTCAGCCTCATTCCTAGGGCTTATGAAGCCATTATACAGAAGAGTGCCTTTCAGTGTAGGAAGAGTAACTTTCCAGCACTCCACTTTCTTCAAACCTTCTTCATTTTAGCTTTCACTCACCATCTCACACACACACAAACTGAAGGAAATTTACCTGTGTACGTGCTCGGCAAGGCGGGGCATTTTGGTGGTAGGTGCCTGGGATAGGGATGTCATCGCAGCTGCCTTGACGCTGCAGGCACTGGATGCTGAAGGCTGGTTTGCGGCCTAGCAAAGGAACGAAACGACAGAGTTCAGTAGTGGTGGTGGTGGTGGTGGTGGTGGTGGTGGTAGGGAAGGCCCATCTTTTTCCACACAGCACTGCTGTGCTTCCCATATGTTTTGAAGCTGGGTCCTGCTGCTTCTAAATACAAATTCTAGCTCCTGATCTCACCCCACCATGCCACCTTCTGTCTGCTCCACAGGTAAGCTCATGGAAGTCTTTGCACATAGTTGGGCATACATGGCCTGTTGCCATGCAAGAGAGCTTCCTCTGTCCTTTTTTCCCCTACCTTTTTAAAAAAAGGTTAGGTTGGGCTCCTTGACACACTTGTTTTATTTTATTTTTATTTTCAAGGAACTTCCCTTCCCCATGCCCCTTACTCCATGGGAGAAATTTCAAGCATGCAACCTGCCTCATTGCATGCAACCTAAAAGTGGTGGAGTTTTCCCCTTGACTTTGCTCCCTATAGGCCCAAGGTGGAGAATCTAGTCAGGACATTTTTGAGAGCCCCAGGCCTCTAACCACCCACAGTCCCCCTACAATGCTATTTGCCAAAAATACCCTTCTGTGCTCCCTGTGGCTGTGGGAGCAATTTTACCACATATCCCGCCCCCAGCCTTTAGGACAAGAGGAACTCCTTTTTCAAACAGGAAGTTAAGCAGAAGTTGAATGGATGGATGTCTTTTTAGGCTAAAATTTACCCTCAAAATGCTTTAAAATGCAGAAGTGTGTACAGTGGGGAGGCACAGCTATTCAAAGATCCATGGAGGGTTAAAGTGCCCCCCCAGGCAAGGCAGTTGCCCACCCCTGTTGTAGATACTGGCTTATTCTGAGGGAACCACACAAGGACACCCTGAAAAGATTTGCCTCCCTGAGTTGCCCAGCAAACCCTAATCCTAGCCATCCCCTGACCTGTAGGTGTGGGAGGCAAGAGGCGCCTGCGCTTGGGTTGCCTGCCATCCAGTATTCCATTGACAAGCCCATTGTTGACCCGCCGGGAGGGGAGGGGCAAGGAGCCACCGTAACCATTATCCCAGCGATGGCGGTGCGGCCAAGGGTTGTGCAGACCGGGCTGCCTGCATGGGAGAGAAATACACAGAACCACACAGATCAGTGAATAATGTTCCTCAGAACCCATTCCCCCTGCTGATCTGCCTTTGTTCTTCATGGCTGTAACTGTGTAGCAGTAGTAGTTTTCGGTAGAATCTAGAGCTTCAAAATGTTACTTTTTTGACTATCATTTCCATGGCCATACTGGCTGAAAGGATTCTGGGAGCTGTTGTCCAAAACAGTAGCTTTTCAAACCTTGGTAGAATCCACCCTTCTGAGGTATCAAATCAATATCTAGGTTGGATGGCAGCCACATGTAATTTGCCATAATGACTTATAACTATCCCTCCTGTGCAAGCACACACAGTGTTGTGAAGAATTGCTTGCAGGCCTGTTATAATGGCCCTCGATGTCACCTTCCTGTAGAGTTAAGTTCTACTTTGCTCCAGTTATCATGTGCAGAAGGGAAAAGATCTGAATTCTTTTTGCATCAATTTTGTCTGGTCCCCAAGGAGGTGTGATTGGCAGCATTGGAAAAAGACTGTCCCTTGGATATTTGACTGGCACCAACTTTGGTTCCCTCTAGTGCCAATTCAAACATAGGTTTTTATGAAAGCCCTTGAGGCCTAGTTTATTTTTATCCAAAATGTACACATACATAGTACTGAGCTATTTTAACCCTTTAAGCTCTGTTAATCTGTTAAATTTTTTAGTTTGTTTTGAACCTGTTTAAATTAGTTTTTAATGTTTTAAATTGATAGAATCATGGAATCATAGAGCTGGAAGAGACCCCGGGGGCCATCCAGTCCAACCCCCTGCCATGCAGGAACACACAACAAAGCACTCTTGACAGATGGCCATCCAGCCTTTGCTTAAAAACCTCCAAAGAAGGAGACTCCACCACATTCCAAGACAGCATATTCTACTGCTGGACAGCTCTGACCGTCAGGAAGTTCTTCTTGAGGTTCAGGTGGAATCTCCTTTCCTGCAGCTTGAAGCCAGCTAATTCTAATTGATTAAAAACATTTAAACTGATTCCACTTGTATGCTACACTGGAATCCTATGATTATAGGGTGAAACATACATTATATGTATGTACGTATGTATGTATGTATGTATAAATACATACATACATACATTCAGTAGACGTCCACATCATTTGTTCCTTGGGATATTAACTGAAACACTGTGGATGTGGGCCATGAGGCAAGAGCTCTCCTTCTGTTGTAGTAACTTGCCAACAGGCCTATCATCATGTCCAAAGCTTCTGTGCAGTGTTTGAGGGCCTTATTCTCACCTTTCACGAGAGGCCAGGCTCTCAGAGTCCTCCTCCCGGCTGTAGTAACCCTGCTCAACTGAGGTATCCTCACCATAATCTTCATTGTGTGTAGCTTCTTCTTTCACAGTTGGTGGGATGCCACTACCCTCAGAGCTCCGTCTGAACAGAGAAGATAAGATGTGTGAAGAACCCTAGGATATTAGCTCCCTGACTCACTACGTACCCGGTGAGACCCACAATCACTTTCTTCCTTTCCAAGTGTAACAGAACCTCTTTTGTTGTCACCTGCTCATCCTGCGTCGGGTGGTCATGTTGGGCAAGTCAGTGGGTTCATCCTGGCCATCAACATTATTCTCATAGTGGGTTGGCCCGTTTGTCATGTGGGACAGGCTGGCACTCGAGGGGTGCCGGGAGCCCACAAGACCATTCATCAGAGCCTTGCTGTCCTGTTCTGGTGATGCTGCAGCAGCCGAGACATGGCGATCAGGGGCGCTGCCGTACAGTGCCTCAGAGCTCTGTGGAAAGGAAGAACCGTGTATGTCTAGAAATTAATAACCCTACCGTCATTCACGGTTGCCTTCAGATCCCTTCACATATTACATAAACATCTAAGCCCTCTAGCTTAGATCAAGCTGGTGATTTCAAATTAATGTGTGACCCACAGTTTTACTCATTTCTTAATGATCTTCTTTAAGCCTGGGTGGTGATTGTGGCAAACTGATAATTTCAGACTGCAACTCCCATAATCGTTCGCCATTGGCTTAGGGCTCATGAGAGTTGCAAGCAAAAATATCTGGAGGTCTGCAGCTCCTTATCCATGATTTAAAAGTCTTCTTTCTTCCTCAAATGCCCTTTCTCAGAGTTTTTTTTTCATTGTGAGGCTCCTCCTCCTGTCCTTCTCCTCTTCCTTTCATTATATTAGCTGAGAGCCAGCATGATACAGTGGTTTGGTGTTGGACTAGGACTCTGAAGACCAGAGTTCAAATCCCTGCCTGGCCATGGAAACCCACTGGGTGACCTTGGGCAAGTCACACTCTCTCAGCCTCAGAGGAAGGCAAAAGCACAGTTGCATAGGGATGTGGGGGGGCAATTCACCCCAGCATAGGGATGTGGGGGGGCAATTCACCCCAGGCAGCAATGTTTTTGGGGTGTTCTGGTCCATAGCCCATGCACCCTAGCCATGCCCCCATGCACCACAGCCATGCCTCTGTGCACAGTGGCCATACCCCTCACACCATAGCCTGCCCCTCCCACCCCACACACACCTCAAGCTCCACCACTGCAAAGGCAACCCCCCACTGAACAAATCTTGCCAAGAAAACCCCATGATAAGTGTGTGTTAGGTTGCCATATGTCAGAAATGAAGGCACACAGCAACATTCCCAAAAGGGGCAGAAGACCTTACTGTAATTTCTGGTATAAAATCAAGTTAATCTTCCTCTGACTTCCAATGCAATGCATACAGGTCCCTCACTACTGAGACACCAAGGCTTAGAATAATGCCACCATCCATCCACAAAGAATCGTGGCCAATGGTGGCAACTGAGTTTGTAATGAGAATTCAGCCTGTCTGTGATTCTAGTACTTTTCTCTCTCTTTAGCCACTCCATCTTCCAGCCCCCCTTGCCTGGGTTTGATGCCTTTTCAGTTCTCTGCTTCTTCTTCTCTCTCCCCTTCTTCAGGTCCTCTTGTCTGACCTACTTCAGGGTCAGATTAGAGCAATTCAGTCAATGAGAAGTAAGAGGAATACTTCTGCCTGCCCTTCTCTGCGATATTTGTGATAGATGATGGCTCTGAGGTTGAGGAACAACTCATTGTGCCAGGAACAGAGCCAGTGATTGACCAAACCAACTTGCAAACATTCCCAGCAGCTGAAGGACAAGCAGAGGCAGAGTTGCCCCAACCAGCTCCAGAGGGAGAAGGAACCAGCAGTGATTTGGAAGAATTACCGTCACCTGAGCCCCTTAGCCTCCAGTCACAAAGGAGGCTGAAACGGGCAGCTCAGAGGAAAGCTGCGTTGGCTAGATTAAGGAAGCAATGACAAATAACACCTGTCTCTGTGGCTATTTAGGTCTGTCAGTGTGGCTTGCTCTTTGCTTGTAGCAAATTATTTGCAAGCCTTATGATCCTTGTGTTCTGGCTCCCTTGACCTCTCTGGATGGACCTCTGCTTTCTAGACTGTTGGACTGGACTTCGACCCGGCTCGGCGGTTTCCTTAATAGTTGTTGTATCGGGCATTCTTCGCTGCCTCCTCCTCCCCCTTGCTGGCAGTGAGGCACAGGCAGGGAGTTGGACTCTAACAATATTAGGGCACCAAACAGCATAACCAGATTCACCTCATTGTACTAGAATATAAGGTTTTTTTGCACAATAAAGATCTAGAGTGCAGATTTTTTTTCTTGAATCTGGAAGCTGCGTTACAGGTCTTACAAGAGCTGTCCCTATGGAACAATAAGCTCAGTGTAGGAAAGTTATGTGATTTGAAAAGAGATCCACTGAATCTAAGAACACACATTGGCTTGTAATGCTAAAATTAAGCATTGGGAAATCTGCAGGCAGTGAATCTGAGCATGTGCAAAATGGGCATTACTTACTGAAAATTAGCACTATCTAGGTTCCAAAGCTGTGTCCACATGTGGGAAGAAGACTTTTAGGTTTGAGGGCATATGCTGAGCTTCAGCACTTCTCCACTTGGCAGTTACCAACTTAGTAACTACAAGTCAAAAATGTACTTTCCAGGATTTGGAGGTTGGCCCTGAACTGGGCAAAGAAATTCCAGTGAACCCCTTTAGCCTGGGAGGAAGGTTGCGTACAAATCAAAATAATTCATTCATGCTGCCTCCAACTTTCTTGTGAGAATGATGGTACAGCAGTCCCTGGTGAGCCCCAAGATGAGACATCTGCAGTCTCAGCAAATGTCCCACCTTTCCTCCCCTCCTTTGGAACTAGACATGCTAGAAATACTTAAGGGAGTCAGAATTTTTATTTCCTCCCCCAAATATCTCACAGCCTTCCAGTCTCTTTGTTTCAACAGTGCAAAGCAACATATTGTACACACATCTGCTCTCCCAGAAATTCAGTTTACAGTCTTTGCCAATTTGAGCACAGAACAGCGGGCGTGGAGAAGCAGAAAGAACTGGCTAGTAGAAATGTACTTAATTTGCATTAAGCACAAAGCCTGCTGGGAGGAAAAGGTAAGAAACCGAAACCAGGTTTTGTCTTTTAAAATAATATGCTCTTCACCAATTCATGTGTAATGTTATCCTACAAATTCTTTTTAGACTTGATCATTGCACCTCAAAACTCCACCAAAACACACTCCTTCTCTGGGTGACCTGAACTGCCAAGTGCCTTAACTTGCTAAAAATAGTTATGTGGCTCAGGAAAGTGAATCAAAGCACAGACCAGAGGAGAATCTAACCTTTCACTTCAGTCACAGAAAAATTCTTTCCCAGTCTGAGGTTTGATAATTGATTTGGTTGTGAAAGTGAAGCAAAATCCACTCTTTTGAACTCCATAGACAGTATTCTTAGCTCATTAAATGATTAATGATTAGAAACACCCCATCACAATGAACACACCTCCAACAGTGGGACAAGAAAACAACTTGGTTTTCATTGACATGGTAAAATTGTGCCTAGGGGAAATCACCTAACTAATTGTCCCTCCATTCACAAATATTCCCTACAAATAGAAAATTAGTGTATCTCTGGTAGAATGATTGTAGATTATGTTATTCCCCACCATATGTTCTCTTTGCAAACAGAATACTTCTATATGTAGCATTTGGCTAGCCACATAATAGGGGTGAGAATAAGAGTTATGCTCAAATTGCAAGAGAATTTGGCATAAAAGGAGGGAATGTGATTGAGAAAGAAAATTACAAGTTCATGAACTGTGAGTTCTTGAGGAGCTGCTTGAGTAATCATGTGTACGTATATCGCTTAGCTAGATGCTGGTTCAGCACGTCTGTTAGGATGTTTTGTTCAGTGTTTGGGAACAGTCAGAAGAGTGTCATAAGCGGGGGCGGATGATCAAGAAATGTCAAGCTGACACATGTTGCAATTGTCTGTGTAAAAGTATAAAACCTTAGAGAGATGAATGTTCAGGGCTTCTGGTCTTTGGAAGAGATTCCACCAGAGAGCCCAGCCGACCTAATAAACTCTTGCTTTCCAATCCGAGTGTCTCCGGTTTCTGGAATTAAGCTGCTACAACATGACTATCTAAGTCCAAACTGGTACAGTCCACTACATGCAGGATTACTCTCTGAGGGAATGCTAGGCCAAAGGCTCACCTTGTAGGTCACAGTCTCTTCCTCACACACTGTTTCCCCATTTTCTTCTTCCTCTTCTTCTTCCAGGTCACAGGACATTGCCCGACGGATCTCAGGTCCCAAGTCTTGCAAACTTTTCAACCCAGCCTGAACGAGACAGAGGCACCAGGACAACCAGATCAGAATTGGTCCAGAATCCATGTTGCATTCCTTGTTCACGAGACCAGCTAACCCATACTTATGGCAGGGAGAGACTCACCTGCAAGGCAGTAGAGTTGCTTGGGGAGCCATCTGGTCCCAGCATCCCTTTCTCCTTCCGCTTACGGAATTTACGGAAATAATCCTGGATCAGAAATGTGGCATAGAACTTTCCCACAGTGACTTCTTCCTCTGCCAAGGGAAAGTTTAAGCACATGCTGGTTAAGAAGCATGGCTTGTATTGGAACAACCATATTTCCATGAAGCCCCATAAAGCCAGTCAGGCTAGTTTTTAAAACATCAAAGAAGCCTACTGAGGCAGCTTAAAAATCAAGTTGATTGGGGAGGTAATTATCCTCCAGGTACTGCAAGAGCCTCATATTCCCCACACTCATAGCAATGAAATAATGAAGTTTCACTTATAGTTCTGAAGATAAACTCCATCTTGCACCAAAAAACACTTGATGTGTCATGTCATTTTATTATATTTCCTACACATATGAAAGCCCGCATGGTGTAGTAGTTTGAGCTTGAAATGTGAGTCTGGAGACCAGGGTTCAAATCCCCACTCAGTTCTGGAAACCTATTGTATGACCTTAGGTAAATCACATTATTTCAGCCTCAGAGTAAGGCAAAAACAAAAGCCCTTCCAAACAAATTTTGCCAAGAAAACTCCATGACAGATTCACCTTAGGGTCACCATAAGTCAGAAACAACTTGATGGCACACAACAACTCTCTTTCTCTGTATATGTGTTGCGTGTGTGTAAAAATTTTTTACAAGACCTTTTGTGACTGGTGCCAACAATCACATTAATGGCAGCTGCCCCAAGGCTCATAGATTCTGAAAGGCTCCAGTAAACCCCAGAGTCTCTGATCCCTGCTCCTTACTTCTCCCTAAATGCTTGGAAAGCATGGATTTGTTGTTACTAGGACAGGAGTAATACTGACCTTCTGGTGGAGGTATCACCTCATCTAGTAGTTTAGGCTTTGTTCGTTTCCATATCTTTTTGATGACAGCACGGAGCTCCTTGTTGGCCATGTCCAAGTCTCCTATAACAGGAATAGGCAGAACATTGAATCACAAGAGTTGGAAGTGCCCCATGGGCCACCAAGTCCAGCCCCCCTGCTCAGGATCTCCAGCTAGAGTATTTCCGTCAGGTTGCTGTCCAGCTTCTTTTTGAAGATGTCCAAAAAAGAAGACCCCATCACCTCTCTAGGAAAATGGTTGCACTGCTGAACTGCTGCTACTGTCAAGAAGTTCCTTCTAATGTTCAATCAAAGTCCTGTAAGTTAAAACCATTACAACTCGTTCTGCCCTCTTGGGCAGCAGAAAACAGGCCTGCTCTCTCCTCTTTATGACAGCCCTTGATATATTCAAAACCTTGTTGAAGATTCCTGCCTTTGGGGATTCATTGTAGCACCCGAGGCCACCACATGGGGAGTGCCATTAGAACTAAGAGGTGAGGGTTGAAACCAAATGGGATGAAGCTAGGACAAGAAAACCTGTGAATGGAGCAAAGACCTCTGTGGACAGCTGACTTCCCAGCATATTACATCCTGGGAGTGAGACTGTCACAAGTGCCATTTTTAGAAGGACAGGGAGCTTAGTGCTTGGGATCAGATCCCATTTTTTAATGCCAGGATACATATATGTGTGTGAGATGCATCATATATGATACCACTTATCTTTGTTTCACTGAATAGTCAGCTATTATTTGTGGTCACCACTGATCTTTCCAACCCTTTCCCTCCCATAAGTGCCACAAAAGCCCAGCAGAGAAGAACAAGAAAGTTTCCCATCTTCTCAGATTTCCAGAGAGGGAAAGCATCTTTGTGCAGAACAGGAGGAATAAGGGTGCTCACAAGAGACAGGAAGGCAAGTTGCTGCTAGCAACTGAAGCAAAGGGATTTGTGAAAACCTAGTAATGGGGCCCGGCATGCACAAAGTGCTTTCCCTGCATCAGAAAAGAATTGTTCTGTGTCTACTGAGGCTACATGCCATGACAGCTGTCTTGTACCTCACCTTCTGTCTTGATCTTAAGAGAGGTCCTCACCAGGGCAAAGAGGGTAGCATTGAAGGTGACTGTTCCATCTGAGTTCAGGGGCATGTTCATAGCCACCAATCTCTGCAGAGACAAATACATTCAAACCACAATCTGAGGAATGTTACTTCTTTGGATGTAATTCCAAGAATCCCTCAGCCAGCATGGCCTGTGTACTTCCCTGACTCCACTCCCTCTGAAGTCATAGAAGAAATGAAGGATGAATTCCTACAATCTGGTGCAAGCATTCTGCAGTAGAGACTTTTACTCTCCTAGCTAGAGGGAAGCCAGGAGTTGCTCACACCACCTTGTTATCACTGTTATGATATGTCTGGTGAGAGCAATAGATATCCTTTTTGATATCAAATAATTTGGCCTTTGCTTGACCTTTCTCTGCCACCCTACTCCACGTGTTTGCAGAGGTCCCCTGGACAAGCACGTAAGGGCGTGGCCGTTAATGGTTATACATTCCAAACCCCATTCAGGCAGGCAACTTAAGCCTCTCCGTTGCTTTAGGGAAAAACTTCCCTGCAAACCGGCTCTGCTCGGCGCATATCCACACAAAGCCGCACGGCTGAGAGCTGAGCCATTCCTTTGTACCGGGCTATTAACGAACTAGCCACGCTATTGTCTTAAGAGCTAAACCAATCATGCAAAACCTGACCTTTTCCAACTCCTTTGTCCAACTCCAAATTTCCTTTGTTCTCACCGAACATAACATAGCCTGTAGGTAAAATCCACCCTATAAAAAGTCCCCACTTTTGGGACGTCTTCAGACTACTTTGGACTTCCATCCTGCCTTGCTGCTGGTTGTCTGAAGGAACTCCCCTCAGCGAGCCCTGCTGAGCTTTCTTTCCCAGAACCCCGCTTCTCTCCAGGACTACGAGACCAGGTGTCGTATTGCCCTTCCCGAAAGGCTCTCCGTTTCTATTTCTCAGTTAGTTAATGTCTTGTCTTGCGTGTTTCTTGTCTTCAATAAAATATTGTTTGTTACTTTGAAAATCTTGTCTAGCCACTCTCTGACCTGACGCTGTATACATTGGGTTAAAGATCCTTGCTAAAGTTACTCTGCCTCTCGTTTAGCTGAGAGAGTGCTCCAGTTAAATTCCCCCCAACTTGTGATTTTATTTGGTTATTTGGGCGCCCCTCCCGGGATCCCCAACATACAGGGTAACAACCTGAGGCTGTTTTGTAATTACCTTGCAGGCTACTCGGTGGGGGCAGAGTTTCCCAAAGCCAAGGGGCGGCTGAATGCGACGAAGCAGAGTCACCACATCAAGGTGCTTGATACGGCCCCTGAAAGAACAACCGCAAAAATGGCAACAACAAAATAGTTGTTGGGTTCCCTCATTTATAGGCTGCTTTGTAAGAGATGGGCCCTCCAATTCATCTCATTTAATGTCAAAATTAATTAAAGACACAAAAATCCAAACATTGTCAACAGCAGCAGGAATATGGAGAAATGTATGCCACTTTGTTCAAACATTACTAGAAGAGCACTATAGGTTCCAAGAAATATGTAAATAACAACATTTTAAAGAACAGCTCCATCAATCCAGTACTTCAAATGCTTAGTAGAAGACTCTGTGACATGCCCCGCCCCCAGTCCCTGTGAGATAAACCAACTAAGAGGGTAATGTTACAACCTCAAAGGGTGCTTGTATTTTATAAAGGTTCAAGCCAAGCAAAACTAGCACCATCTTGTCTTCTACATCCACCCCATGAACGCAATCCCCACTACCCCAGTGTTGCACATTTAACTACCAAACTATAAAAGCTCCCTCATTGCCTCCAGTGCAGAAGTAGGTTACTTTGGTGGGTTGTGTCCAATTTTCTGCTCTTGAGACCTTCCAGGGAGCCCCTCCCCATGCAAATAAATAAATAAATGGCTGAAAATTTGGTTTTCAAAAGTGAGTCATTTTTGATGTGAAACACTGCAGAGGAGACACTGCAACCTATTGAAAATGTGAATCATCACTTTTAGAGGACACCAGGGGATTCAATTCACCCATTTTTGCTAGAAAAAGGCTGGTCGAGAGAGAGTGTCTGGGGAGGGAGCCAGGGTCTTAAAAGTAGACTTGAGGAACCTCAATGTGACTCCCAGCATGTTCTTTGCTCACTTCCACTTTAGTGATAGGAGCCCGAATTTCAGGACCTTCTACTGCTAGGGAAAGTGAAGACTCGAAAATTCCAGGATTGCTGGAACACCCAAAATACCACTACTGTTTCCAGTTGTCATTCCTGATTTTGTTTACAAGAAAACAAAGAATGCCTTTCTCTCTTACTTGGCAGCAGGATCATACTCTGACCAGATCCTCTTGAACTCATCAAGATGATGGGGACCCAGAATAGACCAGTCTCGAGTCAGATAGTCAAAATTGTCCATGATGACAGCAACAAAGAGATTAATGATCTAAAAGGGGTAAGATAGAGGTCAGTAGATGTAGCCCACAGAGAACAAAGAGAACAAGAAATCAGAGCAAACAGGCTGATCTCCAAGGAATGTTTACTCAGCAGTTAGTCACATTGAGTTCCCAAGGAGATATGCATAAGACTGCAGCCGCAGTTGAAAGGGAAGGTGTCACATCATGGTGTCATTTTTGCTCATGAACTCTTTCTCACAGGAACTATTTCAGTACTCTTGCTTGCGCTTGGAATGGGCACAACAGAACTAACAAAGACAGTAACAAACCTTAGCCCATTCCCTTTTAAAAATGATTGTCTTTCATGTGTCTAGGATATGGAAGGTAGGCTTTTGCTAATGAGCCAGTGCTCATCATTTTAGCAATACCATATGAGAATAACCTGTATCTGCCAGAGACAGCAGTGAAAGAGGGTTGGGCAAATTAGTGCATGGAGCACTAGCATAAGGTTTTGTGCTGGTGCAAGAGAACCACCAAAAAGATAATCTTTAAAACACTTCATTATTGCCGTCATTCTGCAGTTCTTTGCTTCACTGGCTTAGCACAGAAGTAGCAGGAACATTTTAAGGTCTTTCTTTTGCAAGAACAGAAAAGAAAGCAGCTGGAGGGCAGTTCAGAGTGGACACATGGCAGGAATGGGAAACATTAACCCAAACCTCACTATGCTGCTGTTCTTTTCATCTACAGCCACTGAGGCTGCTTTTCATTGCAGACCAAGGAATCACTTTATATGTTGCCTGTGTAATGTCTGTTTTTGATGTCAGGGTACAGGGCTGGTTAACTGGCACCTCAAAATTCCTAGGACTATTGGAAATAGGTGCTTTCACCTAGCGGATAGGATGACAGGGCAAGGACCCTGATGAGGGAATGGCACACAGAGGGAATGGCAGGCACCTTCACTGCAGGGTCTCACCAGAAAGGCACACAGCATGAAGAAGCTGATGAAATAGACGATGGCAAAGTTGCTGCCACAAGTGAACTCCTCCCCGGGCTCGTAATCAGACTCAGGGTCGCAGCGTTTTCCAGGCAAGCTGGCCAGCATGATCTCCTGCCAGGCTTCCCCTGTTGCACACCTGGAGAGGGTTGGCAGGTAGAAGGACAGAGTGAAGACAACCCACTTGGGTCTGGAGCAGAGACATCGTTACTGTGAGGGAGGAGAAAGAGAAGGCACAGGCAGCCTTCTTGTTGTTTGGGAGAGGAGTCATTTAGGAGAAAACCACTGGGAGGAAAAAGCAGTTGGACACTGGTGTCTTTCCGGTTCTCCTGCAATTCTTTTCCAGGAGCAACATCTACATTACAATTTGGCCAATTCATTAACTCTGGCCAGTCACTGACTTTGGCCAGTTCACTGACTGAGTGACCACAATAAAGAATTAAATGGGTCTATGGTCATTTCCACACTAGCCTATTATAGCGTTATTATACCAATTTCAACATCCTGTGGAATCCTGCAGCCACTCCCTAAACTGCAAACCCCAGGATTCCATAGGATGTTGAAAGTGGAATAATAGCGCTATAACAGGCTAGTGCAGAAATGGCCTATGTTTGTCAAATGTCCAAATGCTGTTTTAGAAAGGCATGTGTTTGTGATTTTTTTAAATCCTATATTGACAAAACTGATATTTTAAAATAATTAGTTCTTAAATAAGACACAACTTCTATGAAAAGTCTTCCATAAGAAGAGCCTTACTATGTCACACTAAGGGTTTGCCTATTGACTTTGTATCTGTTCTCTTTCTCCTTCTCGCTAGTTCTCAAATAATAGCCCTTTATTCTGCCTAAATACCATGAAGGCATCAGAGTCTGTTTGATCTCAGAAGCTAAGCCAGGTCAGGCATGGTTAGTACTTGGAAGGAAAGACTAGTCTGTATTCAGAAGAAGGTAATGTCAAACCACCTCTGAATAAATCTTGTGAAGAAAACCATGTGAAAATGTTGTCATAAGTCATAGTCAATTTGAAGAAACACAACAACAGTAACAAGAAGGCTTGCTATTATTTCTGATGTACTAGAAGCTGAGGTAAGTCAAAAGCAAAGGAAAATGCCCCGGGGATATTAAGGAGCTTTCACCTTGCACTTTACAGTCATGCTCTGAAGCCCAGGGGAAGAGGAAAGAGGAATGGTACTCTTCTCTGCATGGTTTGAAGAGGAGGTAGGAGGAAGAAGAAAGGTACCTGAAAAGCAAAAGCACAGCCTGTGGGAAAGTTTGGAAGTTATTGTTGCGATTGATTGGTGTACCATCCTGCATGGCCACTTTGCCAAATGTCTGAAAGAGAAAGAAGCCACTATCAGGATCTACCAGGAGCAGCTTTTAGGTATGAAGTATTTCTGAAGCAAACTGGAACAGCCAACAACATTCAGTCCTCCTCCCAACACTCTTTCAGAGATTCCCAGCCCTCATGTCTCCTCATGGGAGCAGAGGAGGAAAATGACACCATGCTGCTAGGACTACAGCAGGAAGCTAGAGAATGCTTTCAGTACCCAGCAAGAGCTGGCTGGCTTTCTCCTTCTACTTTCCTTGATCCAAACCCTGCTCATATAGGCAAGTAAATACAATCTCACTTAGGTTTCTCATAGGGATCATCTGTTTAACCAGCATGCTCCATTGGAACAGCACGTACTGTACACACACTCACTGATGTACACAAGTGAGTTTCTTAAATGTCCCAATTTTTAACATGAATACTCACTATCCACCCAAGCCTCCATCTAGGAGGGCACATGGTTCTAGCAAGCCCACTCACAGCCATGATGAACAGACAACTCATTCAAAATCACAGAAGAATTCATTTGCTTTGCACAAGCACACGGGGGTGGAAAAAGCTCACCTGCATGCCAATGACTGCATAGATGAAGAAAATCATGGCAATGAGAAGAGCGACATATGGCAAAGCCTAGAGGTAGAATAAACAATGAGAATTTGGAGAATTGAGTCATTTCACCCAGCAGCCAGTCTCACCCAGTTTAACCCAATATCCAGTATGTCCCGACAGAAGGTGTTCCATGGCGCACACATTCAATATTTACCAAGCATGACAGTGCTTGATGCTTTGCTGTAGCACAACTCCCAGAATCCCCTGCTGACTGTGAGAGAGGGTTAATGGGAGTTGTAGTCCAAAAAAGACTTAACCCAACCTCTTCTGACATCTGGACAGAGCAAAATATACTGGGATCTAAAGACCCAGAAGATCCAAGGGAGAGAAAGGCCATTCTCCTTCTTCCTCGCCCTCGTCCTCCTCTGCAAACAGCTAACCTGGAAGGATTTGATGAAGGTCCACAGCAGGGTGCGGATACCCTCCCCTTTGCTGAGCAGCTTGACCAAGCGCATGACACGGAAGAGACGGAAGAAGGTGATAGAGATGCGGGAGCTGTCCTCTGAACTCTGTGGAGAGAGAGAGAGATCAGGTTGTTCATGACAAAACACTTTCTAAAACACGCACGCGCGCGCACACACTACATGGGTGCACAGACACTAAATCCACCCAAGCTGCCTTGCTGGATGGAATCAGGATTTACCCAATTCATTTATCAGTTTCCAGTAGGTGCCAGCAATCTCTGGAAGCTCATGGGTAGAGAAGCTGGACATTGACGGCCCTCTCCTGTCATCTGCCCAAAGCAACCCATGCTTGTTGGAGGTATACTGACTCTGCGCATGGTGATTCCATTTAAGTTCAGACATGGGGTCTTCCCATTGTTTTGGAACAACAGCCCCCATCATTCCTAGCCAACATTAGCCCATGATGTGAAATTATGGGAAGGAGAACTATTCATTCCCTACCCCTGAGACAGACAGACAGACAGATCACACAACCACACAGATTCACATAGTCACAAATGACAGGGTTGCATACATCTCAGGTGAATGCAGCACATGCCCCCAGCAGCAGGACAATCATCTCACAGTTGGGTAAGGTGGCTACAGCATTCCCCTACTGCCCAGCTGCTTACTTTGCCCTGGCCAAGTCATTTCACTGGTCTAAGATTAGCGGGAATAGTGTCATACAGTTGCTAGGCAACCATGCTACTTTCCTTACTCCTGTATCTGTATGCAGCAAATACGAACTGGGGAGGGGAAGTGAAAGAGGGAAGTTCATTCTAGGGAATGTGGCAACAACAGCAGTGGGATGAAATCCAGTGACAAGTAAGACAAACAGAGGGCCCCCACATCTGAGGTGGGGGCAATGTGGCCTACCAGGCTGGTATAAGCACTGACTTTAATAGATATTTCTTGCAATTCTTGCACACACTCTGCTAGTGTTCCTACATGACCATAGCTTCCTCTGTACACAACTATAACACTCTCATGTCTTGCACAAATGCATGTCACAACACACCCAAGTGTAGCCACAAGTGTCAGAAGGACTCAAGCGCAAAGCAGATGAAGGATGCCAGGTAGTCTTCCCTCCCTGTGTTCCCACTGACTACCAGCAGGCAAAGCAGGAGATTACAGAGATGCCAATCAGCCCATCCACTTGAGCTTCTTTATGTTGATAGCTCAGAGAATTAGTTATGTGGGACCTCAGTGAAATACTCATGGATTAGATTTGCTTTCTGAAGCAACTGAAAGGTTCTTGTTTTCATTGTACCATCCACTAGTTATGGTGCAGGATTACTTATTTTGCCCTGCTTAACCCACCACACATTAAACTCAACTCCTGGCTGAAGCATTATCCAAGCATTACCCAGCTAGATACATTCATGCAAACATCTTTGGCTGAACTTAAGGCACTGACAAACTACTTGCAATCCGCAAAGTATCCAGACCTATCACATGATTATTTGTATCCTCACTTCTTAAGGCAGGGCTGTTTAGTCCACCTCAAACCTCTACCACTCACTGGTAATTCTATATTACATTTGTACCCCACCTTTCCTCTGATGAGTTCAAAGTGACATGTGAGTGTGTGTTTATGTTCCTTTAAATTGCCTGTCAACTTATGGTAACCCCATGAATTTCATAGGGTTTTCATAGAATCATAGAGTTGGAAGAGACCACAGTGGCCATTGAGTCCATCCCCCTGCTATGCTGGAACACCCATCAAAGCGTTCCCAGCAGATGGCCATCCAGACCCTGTTTACAAACTTCCAAAGAAGGAGACTCCACCACACTCCAAGGCAGCATATTCTACTGTCAGACAGCTCTGACTGTCAGGAAGTTCTTCCTGAGGTTCAGGTGGAATCTCCTTTCCTGCAGCTTGAATCCATTGCTCCTTGTCCCAGTCTCTGGAGCAGCAGAAAACAAGCCCACTCCCTCCTCTACATGGCATCCCTTCAGATATTTAAACATGGCTATCATGTCCCCTCTTAACCTTCTCTTCTGCAGATTAAACATACCCAGATCCCTAAACCACTCCTGATAGGGCATGGCTTCCACACCCTTCACTATTTCAGTCGCCCTCTTCTGGACACGCTACAGCTTGTTGATATCCTTCGTGAATTTAGGTGCCCAGAACTGGACTCCGTATTCCAAATGAGGTCTAACCAAAGCAGAACAGAATGGTACCATTACCTCCCTTGATCTAGACAACATACTCCTATTGATGCAACCAAGAATTGTGTTGGCTTTCTTGATTGCCACAGCACACTGCTAACTCATCTTTAGCTTGTGATCTACCAAGACTCCTAGATCCCTTTCACATGTACTGTTATCCAGCCACGTGTCCCCCGTCCTATATTTGTGCATTCCCTTTTTTTCTGCCTAAGTGCAGGACCTTACATTTCTCTCTGTTGAAATTCATTTTGTTAGCTTTAGCCCAGCTCTCCAATCTGTCAAGTTCATTTTGATTTTTGACCCTGTCCTAGAATCATAGAATCATAGAAATGTAGAGTTGGAAGAGACCACACGGGCCATCCAGTCCAACCCCCTGCCATGCAAGAACACCCTCAAAGCACTCCTGACAGATGGCCATCAAGCCTCTGCTTAAAAACCTCCAAGGAAGGAGACTCCACTACACTCCGAGGCAGCAGATTCCACTGCTGGACAGCCCTGACTGTCAGGAAGTTCTTCCTGAGGTTCAGGTGGAATCTCCTTTCCTGCAGCTTGAATCCATTGCTCCTTGTCCTGGTCTCTGGAGCAGTAGAAAACAAGCCCTCTCCTTCCTCTACATGGCATCCCTTCAAATATTTAAGCATGGCTATCATGTCCCCTCTTAACCTTCTCTTCTGCAGACTAAACATACCCAGCTCTCTAAGTCTATCCTCATAGGGCATGGCTTCCAGGCCTCTCACCATTTTGGTTGCCCTCCTCTGGACTTGCTCCAGCTTGCCAATATCCTTCTTGAATTGGGGTGCCCAGAACTGGACACAGTATTCAAGATGAGGTCTAAGCAAAGCAGAGTAGAGTGGTACCAGTACCTCCCTAGATCTACACACCATACTCCTATTGATGCAGCCGAGAATTGCATTGGCTTTCTTGGCTGCCGCATCACACTGCTGACTCATGTTCAGCTTGTGGTCTATGAAGACTCCTAGATCCCTTTCACATGTACTGCTATCCAGCCACGTGTCCCCCATCCTATATTTCTGTATTCCATTTTTTCTACCTAAGTGTAGGACCTTACACTTCTCTCTGTTGAATTTCATTTTGTTAGCCTCGGCCCAGCTCTCCAATCTATCCAGGTCATTTTGAATTTTTGCTAATACGCTCTGGCGTATTAGCAACCCCTCCCAATTTGGTGTCATCTGCAAATTTGATGAGCATGCCCTCTATTCCTTCATCCAAGTCATTGATAAAAATATTGAACAGCACTGGGCCCAGGACAGAACCCTGTGGCACCCTGCTAGTCACTTCTCTCCAGGATGAAAAGCAGCCATTCGTGATCACCCTTTGGGTTCGGTCGGTCAACCAATTACAAATCCAACTAACAGTAGCCCTGTCCAGCCCACATTTTACTAGCTTCATTGCAAGAATGTCATGGGGAACTTTGTCGAAGGCCTCACTGAAATCGAGATATGCTACATCCACAGCATTCCCTTCATCTATCAAGCTAGTAACTCTTATCATAAAAAGAGATAAGATTAGTCTGGCATGACTTATTTTTGAGAAATCCATGTTGACTTCTCGTGATTACCACGTTGCTTTCTAAATGATTAGAAACTGACTGCTTAATGATCTGCTCCAGGATCTTTCCGGGTACTGATGTCAGGCTGACTGGGCGATAATTATTTGGGTCCTCTTTTTTTCCCTTCTTGAAGATGGGGACAACATTTGCTCTTTTCCACCCTGCTGGAACTTCTCCTGTCCTCCAAGATTTCTCAAAGATTATAGCAAGCGGTTCCGAAATGACCTCTGCCAGCTCTTTTAATATCCTAGAATGCAATTCATCTGGCCCTGGAGACTTGAATTCATCCAGTGTGGCCAGGTATTCCTATACCACCTCTCTACCTATTATGTGCCTCATTTCCCCTGCTTCCTCACCTGCTCCCCAACTGCCAGGTTGAGTGCTTGTATCCTTCTGGGAAAAAACCGAGACAAAGAAGGTGTTAAGTAGTTCTGCCTTTTCTCTTCCCCCTGTGAGTAATCTGCCATCTTCTCTGTGCAGCGACCCTATCGTCTCCTTCTTTTTCCTTTTGCTGCGGACATATTTAAAAAAGCCCTTTTTATTGTTTTTAATGTCTCTGGCCAGTCTAAGTTCGTTTTGTGCTTTAGCCTTTCTGACCTCGTCCCTACATCTCCTAGCTACTTGCTTAAATTCTTTTTTGGTGGTTTCTCCCTTCTTCCATTTCCTGTACATGTTTCTCTCAACACTTAGCTCAGCTGAGAGTTCTTTATTCAACCATTCTGGTTTCTTCAGATGCCTTCCATTTTTCCTCCTTATTGGCACAGTTTTAGACTGTGCCTTCAGTATCTCCTTTTTAAGGAACTCCCATGCCTCCTGAACTCCTTTCCCTTTCACTGTTCCTGACCACGGAATTCCAGCCAGCAGCTCCCTAAGTTTACAGAAGTCCACTTTTTTAAAATCTAAGATGAGTGTCTGGCTGCACTTCTCTTCTCCTTCCCACTGAATGCCAAATTCCAATAGGGCGTGGTCACTCCCCCCTAAAGATCCAATAACTTCTACCTCATTCACAAGGTCATCCCTGTTGGTCAGGATCAGATCTAGCATGAAGTCGTCTGCAAGACAAGCAAGAAACTTGCTGGACCTTGCTGTCTTGGCAGAGTTTGACTGCCAGCATATATCCGGGTAATTGAAATCTCCTATTATTATTGTATCTCTCCTCTTTGAATGTGCAGTCATTTGGTTGAGGAAGGCGTCATCAAAGTCCTCAGCCTGGGTTGGAGGTCTGTAGAATATCCAGAATATCCCTATTGTTTCTCGCTGCTTTAATTCTTACTCAAATGCTCTCGACCTGGCTTTCTGGGTTTAAGTCTTGGATCTCTTCACAGGTGAAAACATCCTTGACATACAAGGCCACTCCTCCTCCTTTCTTGTTTGGTCTATTTTTACAAAATAGGCTATACGTCCTCTGGCGTATTAGCAACTCCTCCCAATTTGGTGTCATCTGCAAATTTGATCAGCATGCCCTCTACTCCTTCATCCAAGTCATTGATGAAGATGTTGAATAGCACCGGGCCCAGGACAGAATCTTGTGGCACCCCACTAGTCACTTCTCTCCAGGATGAAAAGCAGCCATTGGTGAGCACCCTTTGGGTTCTGTTGGTCAACCAATTACAAATGCACCTAACAGTAGCCCTGTCCAGCCCACATTTTACTAGCTTTCTGTGTCATGGGGAACTCTGTCAAAGGCCTTACTGAAATCAAGATATGCTACGTCCATAGCACTCCATCTATCATCTATCATCCTACATCTAAGGGTTTTCTTAGGCAAGGAATACCCAAAGGTGGTTTTGCCACTTCTTTCCTCTGAAATATAGCCTACAGTACCTGGGATTTGTTGGCAATAACCCATCTAAGTACAAACCAGGGCTAACCCTGCTTAGCTTCCAAAATCAGGTGGGATCTGGTGCATTTAGGGTACATTGTTCTTTCCCAGTTTGCACTTCATATTCACTCTCTCTTTTTAGCTTCACAGCAAAGTTGATTAGGCTAAGAGTTTGTGACCAGTCCAAAAACACCCAGAAAGATACATGGCTTAGTAAGAATTTGAAACTCAGACTCCCCAGCCCCAATCTAACACCATATAGCTTCACTGCACTGGCTCTTATGGATTTCTCCAATGTGTACACTCACACACTCAAAAATCAGCTCTTCCACTGCCCAACCCAAAACATATTGTGATGAAACACATGTGTAGAAGTACCTCTCCAACATGTCCTCCATTCTAGGGCAAGATAGTGAAAGCGATGACATCCATGATGATGACGACGATGATGATGAAGATGATGACATCAACAATGGTGATGATAATAATGATGATAATGAAAAGAAAATCATATTTTATAATGTCAATCATGGTAGGAAAGAGGTGAGAGGCAAAAGAAATAGCAGAATGGATGCTCAGATTGATAAACAAAAGACAAGTGCATAGGTGATTGTGACAGTGGGGAGGAAATGAAGTTTGAAGGATGTTTTACACCCCCTCAAATTAATTTAATTTCATGCATTATGCATATGCAAAATTTTCAACAGAAGCTGGTATCTGGCACAAACATTTTCTTTCTGTTCCTCATTTTAAAAGTGTGTTTCTAGCCCTTATGGTGAAAAAACACTTGAGTTACCCTATCTGAAAAAAATTATTCACATGTTGGTACATTCAGTTCACACACAGGCACTGCCAAGACTTTCAAAGTTTTTCAACCACTTTCCTGCAAATGTGTCTCAACATTCCACAGCAAGATAAACACACAAAGGCTGTTGTATATGAGGAGAAGGACAACTCACATTGACTTCAGTGACTGCGATGTCTACCACACTCCCAACCACAATCAGGGCATCAAAGGTATTCCACGCATCAACGAAGTAGTGCTGGAGAAGAACAATAAGAAAGGCTTCTTGGGAACTGATCTCTGTGAAAGGCAGCCACAAGAAGGCTCATCCATCCTTTGCCTTTCAAATATTATATAAATTTGGGCAAAATGGTATGGGCTTTCTCTTAATTAGGAATAGGGTGTCTGAGACTGCTTTATGCTTGGGTGTCGCTACTTGTCCTGACTCTCTGTCCCTTCCTGGGACAATTCATGGGACTACGGTAACTCAAAAAATATTACACTGTTCAGATCTAACTGAGTCTTGGAGACATTCTTTTGTTCTCTTGTAGCCCCCTGAAGTATCTAAAGTCCATTGACAATACCTATGTAATAATGCCTGCCATCTGTGCATGAGGAATAGCACACAGAGAAATGTACTCCAGCTGAGGCTGCTCTAACCATTAGGCAGAGTGAAGTACCTGCTTCAGGCAGCTGATGTGAATGTCATGAAAGGAAAGGAAAATTATCGGTTATTGTCTTCACTGCCAAAGAAGGGGAGAAGTGCTTGGGGAATCTTCTCCCTCACATACCACTATAATTTGGCCAGCTTTGGGTATTGTGTTCCTTTGACGTGAGTGGGGGATACAATTTGTTACTATGTTTTGGGCAACAAGGTGTCTTGGGGACTGTCCTGACCATGTTTTATGACATGTCCTCCCTCTGTAGACTCACCAAAGTCCAAGCCTGAGCACCTCTTGGAGGTATTATGGGACAAGACATGCCAATTCAGACTGGCCTTTGGAGCTCTGGATTATTTTTAGAGCAGGGGAAGACACATACATGGAATCTTATTCTGCTTTGTCTTGTTGCTCAACCTGAACCTTTGGCATGGGCTGGATTATAAACCTTTCAGATGTCCTCCCAACCCCCTATTTTCCTTGGAAGTGTTACCTTGAAATCAAGCATTTCACCATCCAGCTCCTCTGCAGTAATACCTTCAATTTCAGAATGTCATGCAAAGACATATGTCTTCCCCTGCAGACCCCATAAACTGCCTGCTTCTGGCAAGAAAGGGCATTTTCAAATATTTACATTGGCTAGCTCCAAAGCTTGATGTGGTCAGACATTTGCAGAGCAATGGCTGCTGCTTCCATTTTGACTTTATATACAGTTACCACTCAAGTATGTCAGAAGCAGCATGGAGAGTTCTTGGACCAAATACTCCCCAACTTTTCTGGTATAAAAGTGAGGATGGTGCTGGGGGAGTACACCAAGGGTATCTTGGCTGAGATCCCCCAAAATCTGCAGTCTGGTTTGCCTCTACCACTCCGTATTAGATCATGAGTTCATTGTCAATAGAGAAGATTAAACAAGAACCTCTTTAAAACCTCATATATGCAAACGCTCTAACCAGAGGTGGGGTCATGATTATGACTCAGAGTTGGAGCCATAATGTGACAAACAGCATAATACCAGGGTTTCTGGTGAACTCTAGAGTCAACTTGAACCCTGCATTTGTTTGCAAGGAGCAAGGGCAAGATGATTCCCCACAGCAAAATAAACTAACCATACAACAAAGTCAAAACCCTCTTGAGCAACTCCTCTGCCTTGGCCCTCTCCAAATGCTGGCAAAGTCACAAACCTTAGGCTTGAAGGCAATGATCTTCAACACCATCTCCACAGTGAAGAGGCCTGTGAAGACCATGTTGAGCAGGTCCATGACATAGTTGAAGGGCTGGGACTGTTCATAATGCTAGAAAAGGAGACAAGTGCAAAATAGAAATTAAATTAAATCAAATTAGATTAATTAACATATCTTGGGAGGTCTCAAACTAGGAGCCCTTGTGAATTGCTTTATAAGAAGAGCCAGCCTTGGACTGAAAAGACCAGCCGTCCTTGTTAAATTTGAGCTCTCTCATCCTTCCGCAGTCACACACAGATGGGGTAGCAATGAGAGGCTCTCTTCCCTGGTCCTCGCTGGACACAGCTGAGATGTCAGATCAGGTGGTCAGCACTGAAGGCTTTCAGCATATTTCCTGTGGACTCTTCTGTGTCTTCATAACCTCTTTACTACCCTGGTGCTAGGTCCCACCTAACTTCCACAGCTTCCTTGTTTTCTTCCAGCATCCCCACTTTCTTTGTAATATTGAACATTGGCTCAGCTTCACATTATTAGCTTGATCATCCCTTTCTCTTATGTTTTCTTTAGGGGGAACTCCAATCCTGAAGAGCAATCTCATTCGACCTCTGTCACTAGCAAGGCATTTTGAGATGCAACAGATTCTGTCATCACTTTCCCAATCTGATAGATGACTCTGCTTTTCCAGCATGGAACTGCCCACCTTCTTCTCACAATACATCTGATGTTTCAACTATATTGTTTTCGGGTTTTGATGGTTGGTAAGACTCCTTTAGTCTCAAGTTTTAAGGAAAAGGCAGCTTATTTAACAAATCAATAGACAGAAATAAAAAAAATGTCAGCCCTGGTGGGTGGAGAGGCAATAGATAAATATCTTAAATGGATAAACAAACAAACAAACAAGAGTTGCTGTTTCCTTTCATGACCAAAGTAATTGTGCAAACATTTCTTTGTCTTACTTATGTGTTTTATGTACTGGTTTCTGAAACTGGGGGTTGTATGGGTCTAAGGTTTTTTTATTTTGTTTTGTTTTACAGCAAAAGGAATACAGTCCTCTCTCCCATTTGTGGGTTTGACCGTCAAGGTTTAATTATTTGTGAGGCACATACATCCTTGCCCCCTTCTCCTCCTCCCACTCCCTTGCCTTTTGCACAGGTGTGCATGCTTTCCTTCTCTGTTCCTAGGCAAAAAGCAAGGGAATGGGAGGGGGAGCATCATGCATGGAGAAGGAAGGTGCATGCATACCTCTTCCTCCCATTCCTTGCCTTTTGTGCAGGTGCGGAGAAGGCATGCACATCAGGACAAAAGGCAAGGGAAAGTGAGAGGGAGTGGGAGCAAAAGTATTCACAGTTTTTCCACTTTTGCAAGAGTTCTGCACCTAACGCCCTCACAAAGGCAGAGGGGCCACTGCATATGGCTGAGAAGTGTTGTCTCCTTTTCTATCTTTCCTTGCTATACTTCTGGCCTGCCCACACTTTCCATACCAGTACCATGCTGAGGCAATGGAGCAAGAGGAAGTTAGTCAGGTGGGAATTCAGTTCCCCTTCACCCACACTCTCTTTTTTTGCAAAACCAGACCCTCCAATATGGCTTTAGACATCCAAAGAGGAAGAACAAACTGGGCTGTCCCACCCCATTGGGACTCAGTTATCCTCCGTCAACAGCCTTGCCTCTCTTGTCCTTACCCATTTAGGCCACACTCTTTTCACCAGTGCTCTCTTCTGGCCATGCTCACCTGTACAGCCAGTGCAATGGTGTTGAGCAAGATAAGTACAAACATGATGTACTCAAAGCCCGTGGAGTTGACCATGTACCAGAACTTGTATTGATATTTGTTCTTGGGGATGTAGCGCCGTAATGGCTGGGCTTTCAAGGAATATTCCACACACTGCCGCTGTGGAAAAGAGGAGAAAAAAGATATTTAGAGGGGATGAAACGGGGGCAAAAACAACAACCCTCCAGTGGATTACTAGCTGTGTTAAGGAAAACCATTTTACTAGCATCTTTCAATAGCACAGAAAGAAAATGGCCTCCAGAAGCCTTCATGGTATACACAAGGGATGGGGAAAGTCCAGTCCATGGGCTACATTCCACCCTAGCACCCTATTTGCAGCCCCTGGAGTCTTTCAGAACCATCTAACCCTCTTTAAAAAAATTTTTTTTTTCAGCTGAAAAGATGGCCAAAAAACACAGAGCCCAAAGCACACAAAAAGATGGCGAATGGCCTCCCCTTGTCCCCTATCATGCCTCAATGCCCTCAAAGGCAAAAATCAGCTATATTTGGGCTGATTCCCAGAACACAGAGTGAAAGAACATTGCTTCCAGAGGCACCAGGAATGACTATGTGGCCTACTCAGGAGTCACAGGAGGGAATGATCCCTGCCCTGCTGCACTCGTTCATCTCCTGTGTACATGGTTGCTGTAGTCCTGTAGGACTCAGGGCAGCCTTGTAGGTCTATATGTGAACTGATGATAGGCTGGGCCATATGCTACCCCCAACCCCTGACTTACTGATCAGCCTCTCAGGTCCCCACTCCCAACTATTCTCTCCTTTGTGGGGAGTGGTCAGGATTGAAGAAGCATCTGGCTATGTCTCTATAGCAGATGCAAAATTATTATGGCAGCACTGAGACCCACAGAAGGCAGTGGCAGACCTCAGCACTGATGTCATCAATTCATATCTGGGTACAGAAAAATGCCTCTGTGATCCTGCCCACTCCCCATGAAGCAGGGTGTGGCTGTGCACGGGACTGCAGAAGCTGTCCAGGAAGTATGGGGAGGGGCTTTGGGCACTGCACTCATAGTAACCAAAAAAGGACATATGCACATGTAAGGGAAACTTATGGCATATGTATGTCCCTCTCAAGATGCTATCTCTTATCTTGACTAAAGTGCTAGATTGGTCTTTATGGATAAAGCAATCCATCTTATACTTGAACAGAACTTTCTTGACTTCTTAACTTTGGCTCCTTGAATGCATCTTCATTCCATGGCCACAGAAAAAAATGCCTTTCCTGCTTCAGCATCGATATCCACCTCAAGGTCCCGGTATATAAGGGCTGTTGCTGTCCCTTTTATTTCAATGACAGTTCCTCAGACCTAGTCCCTTCCCTAACACGATAACCATTGTCTCAGCTCCTGAACTGCCTGTGTCCTCTCTTTTTTCATCCTCACTGCTTCAAGATGTTTTGGAAAACTCTTTAAACCTGAGGCTGGTTAAATAGGCACCACTGGCCTACTTGGTCTAATGTTGGGGAAGACTGGAAGCACTACAGAGCTAAAGTCAAAAGCAGGTTACTAGTTGCACCACCCTGTGGGCAACAGACACCGACATCTTACTCTACATCTGGTAAATCTAAGAAGAATGTTTTCCTCACTGGTTCAATTGTTGGATGTACGCCTCCTGTATATTATGTTGGGAGATTTGATTTGATTTGATTGGCAGTGGATTTTTGTCACTATTGGATGATCCAATACAAGTGGCAAGGATCCTTGTTGTATTTGGGAGAGAAGTGAAAGACATAACACCAAAACTTCCTGACTGCCAAGCAACTAATTTGTGCCCTCCTGAAAAAAATAGTTGTCCATCCTTTTCAGAGATGAAAGGATCTGTGGGACAGCCTCTACATTTTTCTCAGTTTCCCCCCATTTTTTTCAATGGGGGAAATATAGAGAGGAACAATGGTAATTTGATTTCTAGTGAAGCCAATCAAATGAACTATAGAGCAGTATAATACCTGACTGTTGGAATTAATGAGTTAATTTGGGAGTAAATTATTGTTTTTCTGGGGGAGGGAAATATACAGAAACAAGTGTATGTTCACTAATAAAGGACAAGAAGTGGCAGTGGTGAAGATACCTGGTTCTTGTCCAGCTCACAGTTCTTGTATTCCTGTTCTCCCTGAGCCCGGAAAGTGATGATGACAAAGCCCACAAAGATATTCATCATGAAGAAGGCAATGATGATTATGTAGATGATGAAGAAAATTGAGATCTCCACCCGGTAGTTGTAGATGGGCCCCTGGTTTTCAGCATTGGCATCAATGGCCTTGTACAGGAGCCTGGCATAGGCAAAGTGGCAAAAGAAAGGGCCAATTAAGCAGAAATCACAGTGAAAGGACAGGTAGAGAAACAGACAAACTTTCCATACTGAAAAATGTGATCTCCCATTTCACTGAAAGGTGGTTCAGACATATTTTAGTAAATAATCAAATACTTCCAACTACTATATGTTGAGGTTGACAGTAAGATGATGTCCTGTTGATGAACCTCCACAAGGCATATGCCAGCCAATGCTTTTCCAAAGGCTGAGCTATGGGGCTATGGGACAGCACCAGACTTGCCAGGACCCAGAACAATGAAGAGGCCTATTGACGCAAAAGCCAGAACTGCCATCTTGGCTGTCATTTGATATAGGCGACTGACCTGGTCAAAGACAGTAATCACTGTCTCAGTCAAGCAATTTGTGAAAATGCATCTCCAGAATTCCTTGCTGCAGTGCAAGGGGTTCACAGTGTTTTCTCCATTTATGGGAATCTCACATAGGGGCTGGCAGCTAAGTTGCAGTACTCCTCTTCCCTTCTAAGCCTGGGACTTTGATTCTAGACCAAATTATCTGATGGAGTCCCCAAAATCTGGAGCTTTGAAACTGATGATATTAGATCATGTCTAACTAGCACACCACCAAAAATGCAGGTAAAGGTATAAAGCAGATACAAAGGAAAGAGAGAATAGATTCATTTTTTGCTCTCTCTCTCTCTCTCTCTCTCTCTCTCTCTCTTCTCTTCAAAGCAGAAAAATACAGAAATAATTCCCACTCAACACAACACATTGTGGGTGACTAAGTCCTGTCACACTTACAAACACAAATATGTACAAAGTGCAAGGTGGGAGTTGATGAAACAGGAAAGTGGGAACGGCGAGCACTAGAAGAGGATGCTTTTCAAGCATGTCACACACCTACACACAGACCACACACAAATCTCACTACAGTAACTCACGCTGGCCAGCCCTCAAAAGTGGAGACAGTGAAGAGAGCCATCATGCCTGACAGCACATTGTCAAAGTTGAAGTCACTGTTGAGCCAGAGGCGCTCACGGACTGTTGGGTGAGCCACGTCTCCATCCTTGTAGACAATGAACGTTCCCCTGGAATTGTGGCAGGTGGGTGGGGAGGAGAAGAGAGAATTATGGGTTACAGTTGGGCTTGCAGCAAAGTTCAGAAGGCAGACCCAGTCCTAGGATGTTTTTCAAGTATGTCAGTCCTAGACTCTAAACCTGAGACAAAACTGAGGCAATTTCTACCTATAGAACACACAATAATCAAAACCCAGATTTTAGCCCCACAAGAACATAGACTTACTGCTACCCTAGCTGGGGCTAAAAATTTGATTTAGACTAGTGCCTTTAACTACAAAACTGTCCTTGCTACCATCTCTTCAGCTTCTCAGCCCCTTCCCCCAGTTGTTATGTTGGTGCCAAACTATTGTTACATGAGAGAGATATGAGAAAACTATCTTCTCTCCTTCTTTCTTTCAAGTAAAAATCAGTCATGGGTGTCTGCAGGTTTATCTGTTCAAAATCACTCTCCTGAAGCTGCTTCTCCCTCTACAGAGGAAAGGAAGAGGGGAAAAGCAGCTTGGCAGGGTCAGCATATATGAGCAAAGAGGTAGCAGGCAGGCAAAGCAACAAGCAGCTCCTTCTCTCTCTGCTCCCTTCTACTCATGGTTGCAAATTCTGCTTTTCAGAACACAAAATAAAATGAACCAAAATACAGATATTTCCCATGTAACCTCTCGTTTGGGCATCTGCTTCTAGTTTATCCCACGAAACAACCCAAAACCATGATTCGATACTAATTCAAATTCTAGCCTCCAACTCTGATTCCAGTAGAACCATATGTGGGCATCAATCGCATTACTGCTATTAAAATAATGATGTGTGTGGTATGTTGCCATTCCTATTTCATTGGAATCTCTATTAAAATGAAGAGCAGCACAGTAACAGAGTGTGAAATAATGTCAGCAACAGGGTCAAGAATGGAACTATACTAATTGATCTTCAGAGAATGAATTTATTAACTGTGTTGGATGGCTTTCTGAGAACACAGGCTACACTGAGCGTTGGTGGGACCTTGAATAGGGTAATTAGCTAGGCACTCTGCTCTGCTCACTGCTGTATCATTGGCAAGGTTGGCACCTACTTGCATTCATCTGGGGTGTGCTTGGCCTCATCTGTGCAGCTGTAGAATTTGCCCTGGAGACAAAAGCAAGAGGAGACAAGAGATTAGGTATCAATGGGATAGGAAGTATTGTCTCCTAGGGAAAACTTTTGTCCTTCTACCTTAGTACAAAATGACACAATGTTCCTGCTGACATTTGAAGTAGATACTCCATAAGCCAGCACACACAGGAAGGAGGCAGACCAGTCTTTCCACCAGAACAAGGACCACATTTATCTATGCTATGTTGTGGAACATACTGTTATTATTTATCCAAAGGCAGAGCTAGATGTTATGGCTTGACCTGTGGCTGCCACTGAAAATGGCTGGGGTAGTCCTCCTTCTCCCTTTAAAGATTAAGGAACACATACACACTTACATCATCATGTCATATATTTCCTCATATGACGCCACTGAAATGTTGCTAAGGTAGGCGCAAGGAAAGAACACACACACACACACACACAAATCATTGAAGAAAGACAGGGAAACTACAGCCCATTTCAATCACTATACTTGTGCCTTGTATATTTTCCCTTTGCTATTCCTTTTTCCAGACTTTTCTGTCTTTCTGTCTGTGTGAATCAGCCTCTCTTTTTCCTTCTCTGCCTTTCCCTTATTCTATGTTTCCCAAAGAAAACTGAGAGATCATCACTAGGGTAAAGTCAACAGAAGAAAAAAATATTAGTTAACTGTTATTGTGATTCTTTGCTCTTTGAGTAGCCATCTGTACAGTCACATATTCAGGCTCTGTGCTTGCACAGAATTTCATTCAAAATGCTCTAGAGCTAAGAGAATTGATGGAAGTTCCATCTTCCTACTATACTGCACATGCTCAAGGGCATGGCTCTTGCTATTCCCACTCAGTTCCCATGGACAGCACACTTGTAGGAAGAAAAGAGCAAGGGACCAATTAATTTGTTACCTCCAATGGTGAGAAGGGGAGTTTGCATGACTTCAGATATGATCACTTGAAGTGATAGCTAAGCAACCTTTCCTTCATAATGGCGGCCTTTATGCCACACACGTATAGGTGAACAGCAAGAAAGTGGATGGGCACATACAGCCAAAATGATGGATCAAGAAATATTACTCACTCAAACGCTTCTTTAATTTTGCTCAGCCATCCAAGAGAGGATGGCAAGGAAAGTTGGAAGGTTGTGCCAAGGCAGTAGATAACAGAGACCTCAAACACAAGCACCCTTCATGAAAATACCGTGGATGAAGCAACAGCCCTCTTAAGAGCGGTTTCAAATGTGTTCAGCAGAAGACAATCTCACAATAAAAAGAGATAGACAAAATTGTTACCCCACTGGCATACCCCGTCTCGGGGAGATATAAAATTCATATGAAATATGCCTGCCATGCCCGAGGGGGTACGTAGACAAGGAGGTCAAACGACCGAAAATAGGTCAGGCCAGGAAAATCCCCAGTCACGTTCCCCTACGAGACCTCAGACTAAACACGTCCGCATGGACAAAGGGTCCTCAGCCAAGGAGTAGCCAACTTGAAGGGATTATTGGGTTTTCCCCAGGTTGAGCGACTCTGACGTTAGTAAACCCCACACTGTGAGGTCCATCTGCATAAACCAATCATGCAAACTACCAAGTTGCTATTGTGTGGCATTTCTCCCTCTATTTTGGCCATTGCTCTTCCCAAGAGAGGGCCTGTCCTCGAGGTATGTTCTGCCCTATAAGTAGTCCCAGTTTTTGAGGGTCTCTTCGGAGAACTCTCCGCCATGCTAGCAGACCGGCACTCTGTTAATCGAGTGATCCCCTTAGACACTTCTCTTCACTGAGCTCCATTCTTCTTGCCACTTCCTGGACTGAAGACTTCAGGATAGGTGCAGTATTACCGCCTTTATACCCTCTCTGCTGAATCCTCTATCAATTTTCACTTCTTTCCCTTCTCGATAGGCCTTGTGTGGGTAACTGAGTGAGTGTGTTGGTGCATGAGAATATTTTTATTAATAAAAACCATTTATTAGTATATTTGTCTGGCTTTTTGCTTGGTTTGACCCCGTAAACATTGGGTAAAAGATTCTACTGGGTTACCCTGCCCCTCATTTTGTTATTGCCAGTGCTCTGTTAATTTCTCCAACCTTTGCATTTTGGAGTGAATCAAGGTGTCCCCCATGGGATCCCTAGAAGTTAAGGTAACAAAGTGACCCAGCAAGCAAATTCATCAGCAAGCATAATTCTGTTCTGGACTCAGATAATACTCAAACAGTCTTAGCAACTTCCAGAAAGATGTTGTCCTGCTGGCACAGAATGTGAGGCCTCCCTGAATGAACACTGAGAGCATGTGAACAGAGTGCTAAGTCATGATAAGGCTTCTGGAAAAAGGCTGGGAGAACAGTGTCTTGAGTGCCATGAAAATGAGATACAAGCTTGGGAGAAAGGCACCATACCATGACATTTCCAGAATGTCCATCCTAAAAGTGAAAAGTTGACCTGCTCTTCAGACTGATGTAGCTGCAACCAGAAACACCACCTTGAGTGATGGGAATTACAAGAGCTTCAAGTCATTTCAGAATAAACTGAGGCAATAAAAACAATAGGCTCCAGTATGGAGCAAGGCTTGGAACAGTAGGGCATTTCTTTTGCAGTCCTCTAAGGAACTTCACAACAGCCATGAGAAACAACAAAAAAAAATCTATTATCTTAGGAATAAATGCAGAAATGGCCATCAGATATATAATGTTTGAAGAAAATTCAAGTCCCTTCTGAGAAGTGGATAGCAGGAAGGATAACAGAAAGGAAAAAGGATCTACGTTATGCTGAGTACGGCAGTCAAAGAAATTGCCCCATTTTATGGCAGGATTTTTCAGGTAGAAGGCTTGCAGGTTGAATTCAGGAAATCAAAGATCCCAAAAGAGAGGTCTTGAAGAACATATTATGGCATCAGAGAGTAGATGTCCAAAAGTTATACCTTCCTCCTCCAGTGAGGGTTGACTTCTGGATAAAAAGGCAGCCAGAGCATAATTGGGAACTGATGGTGCCACTATGCTGTGATCATTATACAGTTCTCCCTTCTCATAGTGCGTTTTGGTGAATGATATGATCAGAAGGTGATAGGAAATATGTGAAGAAATGCTCCAGAGCAGTAGCATCAGGTTAAGACCTGCCCTGTTCCCTGAGAAGAGGGAACATTGATGACCTCCACAGAGGTGAACTTGGGTTCCTTACCAAGAGAAGACTCGGAGGCATAGACTGAGCTTCAGCTCACAGGACTAGAATTTGACACAGTTCAAGATGTCTGTCAACACAACCTTGTTGATAGCCAGATGGATAATGGTTGGAATCACTTGCTTTTGTGTGCACCAGTCTCAGAATGAGCAGAGAAGCAAATCCCACCCTATTTGATGGTATCAGTCTCTCCTTGTAACAGACTAAATTTCTGCACAATGGAGCTGTGCCACTTCTGGGACAGGATGACAGTGGTTGGCAGGTCATGCTTCTGCACAACGTTGTGGCCAAGTGTTGTGTTTGTGCGGTTTTTGCAAAATGGAAAAAAAAATCCATTTTGCACCTGTGATCGCACAGCGCTCCCATCACTCCTGGCCATGCGAAAGCCATGGAAGTGCAATGGGGACACTTCCTTTGGTAGTGTAGCAATGGAAAGTACCCAGCTGTTCTGCAGAAGCAAGAGGTGGTGCCACTGCTTTCCCCTCCGCATGGAGCAGGGAGGTGTGGAGGGGAGCATTGCTGACACACTCCCTTCTGGACCCGGGATTCCAGTGCAACAATGCAAAAGAGCGTTGTTGTGTGGAAATCTTCAGAGTCATCTAACATAATTTGCACCACTTTCCCAGCAAGGATGGGGTGGAAAACTGAGCAAGTATTCAGGACTACAAGAAACTGGAATACACTGTTGTTCATGATATGCTGTTAGAAACTAGTCTTCAGACTGGTACAGTGGGACTCCCCATGCACGGATTCATCTATTGTCTCAGTACAAGATGACTGATAAAGTGAGAAAGGCATGGATCCCTTTTAGACTACTACAAAAAACTTTTTAGTGCAAATCCAATCTCTTAAGACGAAACACAAAGAATACATAAATATTTAGAAAACAGTGACAAAGTTAAAGTTACAGAAGAACAAAGAAGCATATTAAACTGACCAGTAGCTATGGTGGAAACCACGGAGGCAATTAGAAGATTAAAATTGAATAAAGCACCAGGCCCAATGGATTCTCGGCAAAATATTACAAGATGTTTGAGCATGAACTTTCTCACCCTTTGCAAAGAACAATAAGTGAAGCCCTAACTGCAGGAATACCAGAATCATGGAACAAAGCAAATATAACATTGATCCTGAAAGAAGGTAAAGACCATACGGATGTGAAAAATTTTCATCTGATATCCCTATTAAACACTGACTATAAAATCTTTGCAGCCATATTAATTGATAGATTAAAAAAAAATCCTTCCAGAAATAATCCATGAAGATCAAAATGGGTTCCTACCAAAAAGAACACTAAGGGACAATATAAGAACAGTTCTAAATATAGTAGAACGCTACGAGAAACACAATGAAAAGAAGCTGGCCATGATATTTGTAGACGCCGAGAAAGCTTTTGATATGCTCAGGTGGCCGTTCTTAAAAGTGGTGCTACAGAAGATCGATGTAGGCCCTAAATTTATGACTTGGATTGAGGCAATTTATGATCAACAACAAATTCAACTGATCTTCAATGGTGAAAAAATTAGCCCCATAATAGTAAAGAAAGGAACCAGACAGGGATATCCCTTATCTCCTCTATTGTTTATAACAACAATGGAAATATTAAACAATGCAATACGAAAGGACAATGCAGTGAAAGGAATAAAACTGCAAAAGCACCAATTTAAATTGAAAGCTTTTGCCAATGACCTAGTACTGTTTTTAGATGACCCAACAACCAGCGTGAAACATCTCATCACAATGATGAATGAATTTGGTGATCCTTCTGGATGTAAAATAAACAAAGAAAAAACAGCAATACTAACAAAAAATATAAGCAAACAAGAAGAAGAGATATTAACTGAGATATCTGGCTTTAATATATTCAAGAAGATTAAATATTTGGGAATTTGGATCTCTAAACGCAATAATGAATTATACAAAAACAATTATGAAAAGACATGGAGAGAAATAAAGAAAGAATTAGAAAGCTGAGCTTTCCGTTATGGGAAGATTAGCAGCAATAAAAATGAATATACTACCTAAATTAGTTTTCTTATTTCAAAATTTATCTGTAATAAACAACAGAAAACCATTTATACAATGGCAAAAAGACTTAACTAAATTTATTTGGGAGGGACAAAACCCCCAAATCAGCTGGAAAACTTTAACCAATTTAACAAATAGAGGAGAAGCTGGAGCACCAGATATATGCACATACTACGAAACTGCTTCAATGACATGGATCACGGACTGGATTAACCTACAAAATGAAAGATTACTGATATTAGAAGGTGCAGACCTGAGAATGGGCTGGCACGCATATATCACTATGATAAAGCTAAAGTAGACAAGGACTTTACACATCATTATATCAGAAAATCACTCTTGAAAATACGGAACAATTCGATTCCAGTGCGGGTTTCTCCTCAGGAAGCTTTCTTTGGCAGATGGAATAATAGACTTAAATGGCTAAGATATGAGGACACAATAAATAGACACTCTTCAGGACCTCCAACAATTAAGGACAGAGAAAAATTGAAGAAAGGATAACCTTAAATTGGTTCCCCTACAGAAAATTAATGGAAAGATTTCAGATGGGCTTGAAACTGCAGATTCGACATGAAAGAACAACATGAAATAATAAAAAATTATGAGGGAAAACCCACCACACATAATGGCCAAACTTTACAAGGTACTTTTGCTACAAAAGAGAGATGACGAGACAATTAAACATGTAATGATTAAATGAGCTCAGAATCTTGGCCATCCAATACAACTGGGACATTGGCAACAAAGCTGGAAACTGACTCAAAAATTTACAGCTGCTCAAAACTTAAAACTCCAAGCAGGCTGCAAAAATATATATAACTCTGGAACAGGAAAATGTTGGAAGCGTCAAGCTGAAATTGGTACAACTTACCATCTATGGTGGACATGTAATAAAGCTAAAAATATTGGAATAACATACATAAAAATATAACAGAAATTTTAGAAATGGAATTCGATAAAAAACCAGAAATTTATTTATTAAATATGCTCCATACAATAGACCAAACTACAAGGAAGAATCATTCGAGGATCCTACTTTACATGATAACTCTGGCAAGAATAGAATATGTCAAATTTTGGAAGAAAGAAGAAACAACTAAGATAGAACATTGGATTCAAAGTCTTTCAGAGATAAAAGCAGCAGATATCTTGACACAAAGGTTGGTCAGATGAGAAAATAGAGAAAGACTGGGCTCCTATAAACCAATTTCTTCAAAGACAGAGAACATAAAGCAAATAGACAAATACATTTATTGAATGTGAGGAGGAATAGAGGTTAAAGCAGGTAACACATGTGAGATTGAATGAAAGAGACTGTATAAAAGAAGATACAATTAACTATAAAATTTAATAGGATATGAAGCTGTTTGACATTGATAAATTATACAAATAAGGAATCAAGAAATATATTTAAGGTAAAGGATAGGATTAATCTGGAACAAACATATATAATAACCTTTTTCTTTCTCTCAATAGAGTTACTTATTTATGAGATATGCTTTAATAATTATATGCTCTGATAAAGAAGTAAGGAAGAACTATATCATCTAATAGGCTACAATTGATTATATAATCGTACTGTATTTAATATGTATTTTTTATTTGTTGAAATGTTTAATAAAAATTATTTTAAAAAAAAAGAAAAAAAGAAAGGCATGGATCTGCAGAGCCATCATCCAAGTCTTTTCAAGGGGAAGGAAGGATTTGTCTGAAGTGAAGGATGTACCAATATGTTTATAACCTGAGGGGCTCCTGAGATGGTTTCTCTCAATTCATTTATGAGCTGAGGAACTCCAGGGTGAAATGCAGTGATTTGGGAACGAATGGTTATGTGAAATGATACGCCTTTGTGAGTGACGGTCACAAACCAGTCCCTCTGAGTTAGAAGGGTAGCTATACAAAATCTTGAATGCAATGAAGGTGTTGATGCCCCTCAGATCAAAGATGGAGTAGAGTCTCATGTCCTTCTTACACTAGAATAAATAAGCGGAAATAAATTCACACAATCATCTCCAAAAGAGGTAACCTGATTATTCCTTTATGGAAAAGTGATAGAATTTTATTGATTTTTGGGGGGATGCTGTAGTAGACTAGAAGACCTATAGGAGGGATGGAACTATGGCTTTGACAAGCCTGTGTGTCTGCACTTTGAACTGTGCAAAGTAGGACAAATTATAGCATATTTTTTCTACTCTTCAGAAGTAATGCTGCAAACATCCCCATGGATTAAAATAAGAGCAAACAACCATACCCCTCTGATTACTTCTGGACTGCATCTCCTTAAATCACTTACTGTGCTGGCTAGAGTGATGGCATTTTTAGGTCTTAAAACTATTTGGAGGGCAACAGCCACCCATCCCTACACCGAAATGATCTCTTAGCTTGCAGGAAGGAAAATACAGGTACAAGTATGTTCTCATTCCCAGAACTTTCCTCCCACTCTTTAACAAGCTTGGCTTATTTCTTTTAACCAGTTTGGCAAATGAGTGAGACCAAATCCCAGGCTAGGTACAAGCAACCAAATCAACTCCCATTGTCAGTTCAATACACCTACTAAAGAATCAAACAAGCAGAGAGAAGTTCAGGAATATTTAGTTGTCTTGGAAACAAACTTAGTAAACAAATAATTTCTTAATTGAACATCAGAATGTTATGATTAATAATTAATAATAGTTTTCAGGGAAAGGCTATCCCTTGCTCTTGTGGAGGCTCATATTTGTTGTTGTTGTGTGCCTTCAACTCATTTCCAATTTATGGCAACCGTAAGGAATATGCTGCCTCGGAGTGTAGTGGAGTCTCCTTCTTTGGAGGTTTTTAAGCAGAGGCTAGAAGGCCATCTGTCCGGAGTGCTTTGAGGGTGTTTCTGCATGGCAGGGGGTTGGACTGGATGGCCTGTGTGGTCTCCTCCAACTCTACATTTCTATGATTCTATGATTCTACGGTGCTCCTGTCATGGGTTTGTCTGGGGCTGAGAATGTGTGATGTGCCCAAGGTCACCCCATGGGTTTCCATGACTGAGAGGAGAATCAAACTCTGGTCTCCAAGGTTGTAGTCCAACACTCAGACCATTACACCAGGCTGGCTCTTACGTATCCTGAAAACAAAGAAAATCAGTTTCACAAGCACAAGTATTCCTCTGGGTCCTGGGTAGCTCCCAGGAGCAAAAATGAAAAACTGACCAATCAATAGTTTTGGGGGAGTTGGTGCAAGTTTTCTCACTGTCTTCATAGCTGTCTACCTAAGTCTAAATCACAGGAAGATTGGGTCTCTATGTTGTTTTTTGTGGGGTTTTCTGAAACAAAGAAGAGAGGAAGGCTGGATTCAATTGAACTGGCATCACTGATGATGCTGAGGACTTAGCCTTCTGAACTGGTAATTTCTCATTCAGTGGCACAGCAGTCAAGCCTTTCCCAAAAATGGCTATGGAATTTGGTCCTCCTTTGCTCCTGCTTCTTTAGGCTCCTCAGAATCTGCGTATATATCACTTAGCCTTCCCCTTCTTAGGAGCAGTGAGCATCACTGACTGTCTAGACACTGGTAGAGACAACAGATCTGAAGATGTAAGTCATCAGTGGAGTGATCTGCTGACTTGCTGGAACAAAAGACTTTGATATCAAGGTCCACGGTACCAACCATTCGATCCATGAGGTTCGTATTAGACAAGGAATGTCCAAGGAGTCTCAAGGTCATCCTGACCCAGAGCAAAGTGGTTAGACCCAGTGCTGTACAAAGGTGTGAAGGCTGTTGAAGAGGAAATTTAGAATCTGAGGAAAAGTCAGCTGCCTGCCTGAAGCATCTTTCTATATCAGATCCTCTGGGCCTGCTTGGTAAAGGTTTGGCAGTAGTGACATGGGCTGATCTCATGATCCTCTCCAGAGCACAACAGGCATTCCCTGTGCCCAGCAGTGTGTGAGGCTATGGAAGGGGCAGATTTCTTCCGCAGCTAATATAATATCTATTAGATGTGGAAGAGCTTTGGAAGCCTTTGAGATCATAAACCAAAAGGCAAAGTCCTTTGTAACAAAAGGCATAAAGGAAAAGAAAACAAATATGCCAAGGCAAACATAGCACAACAGGAATAAAAAGGGCAATGGAAGACATAAAGCAAAGGTTAGTCAGGTCTAATAAAGATTTGGTGAAGAGAAGACTTCTCCAAATTGCAGTTGAAAAGGCAGTGAAGGAGAGTATGGAAGCTGTATCCCTGAGCACATGCAGTGGGTTGGGAGGACAGCTTCTTGCCTCAATGCACAGCTGAAGAACATTCTAGACAAAGTTCTGGAAAGGTCAGTGGTAGACAAATTGCAATCTTCCAAGATTTTTTTGGAATTCCATCTCTCATTAACCCAAGTCAGTACAGCCAGTGATAAGGAATGGGAGTTATAATCCCAGCATTCCTTATCACTGGAGGGCATCTCTTTTCCCACCCCTATCATGCGATGGAACCGATAAGTGTGTTGCACAGAAACAATGATGAATAGCAAGTATGGCATTCTGCAGTGGAGACCATACGAAATGAAGTGTTTTTAGATGTTTATAGAACCTGCTGTGACTAGTTTACCCATGACATTTTTATTGTTATGCCTTTTTACGTTTACTTCTTTTACCTCCATTGAACTTGAGTTTTTCTTTGTGACAATCTATGACCGAAACAAAAAAATCAATTGATTGGTATCTACAGTGATGCCTAGAATGGGTTGCTAGGAAACATTGGCAGCACTTGCCCCAAAGATGCATGCACACACACACACACACTTCATGAATAAATGTACTCTGAACATGTTCTTAAGCCAACTATAGACACAGACACATCCTGTGTACAAACTTAATCTGATCTACCTCATAGAAGTGTTCACATCTTACCTTGAACAGCTGGACACCGATGCAAGCAAACATGAACTGTAGCAGGGTGGTGACTATCATGATGTTGCCGATGGTACGGATAGCCACAAACACACATTGTACCACATGCTGTTGGGAAAGGAGGCACATGGGACGTGAGATGCCAGCAGGGAATTTTTCCAACCCTCAATAGTGCTATATAGGATGAGAGACAGAAATGGGGAAGAAGGCCCACATCTTCATAGCTCACATGTTGTGAGAAGGGTCAGACCACCTTCCAGCTCCACATGCTCCATGTCTGCCCTTCAAATAAGTCCCTCACCTTGAGCCCCTTGGCCCGGTTGATGGCTCGGAGAGGACGAAGCACTCTCAGCACTCGCAAGATCTTCACCACAGAGATGGCACTGGAGCTGATGTGCAAACAGAAAGAGAGGCATCAGAGGTGCTGTATCAAAATCCAACTTCCTTTTCTGTTATTTAAGACAGGTAATAACCTAACCTTGCCCTTTCATCCTTGACTGGACTAGTGTAATTCATTTCCTTCTTTCAGGTTTTTGCCCATTCCCCTCTCAGACTTACTGGATGCCGAAGGAGATGAGGGAGACACTGACAACCAGGAGATCAAGAAGGTTGAACCAGTTTCGGCAGAATGAGCCCTTGTGCAGGAAGGCACCATAAGCAGTCATCTGAGGACAGAAATGTGCTAAGTGCTCCATTCGAAAAACCAGTTTCCACTCCTCCCTCAAAATTATGACTCCATCCTAAATCCTTGGAGACTACTTCCCCAATTGCTCCATTCTGACTAAATGGCTCTTCTATCCCCATCCATCCTTAGTTATATTCAAGAGGCAGGATGGTAACAAGATTGATTATATCAGTCTTGCAAAACTGCCTCACAAGTACAAAGCTCTCCAGAAAAGATATTCAAAGATAGATAGATAGATAGATAGATAGATAGATAGATAGATAGATAGATAGATAGACAGACAGACAGACAGACAATAAACCTGGCTATTAAGGATTGAGATAGTTTTCCTGCCCATGACTCATGGTTGTCCATATACCATAATTTCATTAAGAAAATCCACAGGATTGAATTCAAGTGCAATATTCAGCTTCCTGACAACATGTTTTCTTCTTTTTTAAACAAACACTATCACACTTCTAGTTTTCAAGCTTGCCAAGATGTGTGGCTCTATGTGCGGACAATAGCTATGCATTCTTAGAAATCACAGAGATGGACTGAACAAGATTCCAAGTGGCCAGATTACATCTTCCGTGTCCTGCCTAAATCCCCATCCTTCTTCATTACTGGTAAAATCAGAATAAGTCATAAAGAAAGAAAATAAGGCAAAACATACAAGTCTTGTTAATTTGTATGATGCAAAAAAAGTTTGCAGAAACAAGCTTTTTCACAGGGCAGAATTTTAATTTAAAGGTAGTAGAATATCCATGGCTCTGTTTTGATCTCATCCTATAATGCTCACACCTTCATCAAACTCATGTAGATGGCAGGCATTGCATCACCACTGCCATGTTCTATATCAGGGATGGATTGCCTTTTAAGCTTCCTCTCAAGGTTGTACATTACATTGAAAAAAACAGGAATGCACCTTCAAGACCTCTTAACAGTTAGTGCACAACTATTCCATTTTATATTGCCCCACGTTGCATGACTTAAGAACGTTAAGAGGCACTGATCAGCTAACGTCTACCTAGTACAGCACTCATAACAAGAACTGCAGCCACCCAGCAGACCTAACAGCCCACAATGAAACTGGCTGGAATTCCTAGAAGAATGTAATTCACTTTTCTCACTATTATTCTACACAACAGTGCCTTGCAATATTGATCCTAAATTTCTGTCCAGTGTTAACAATACTGTGAATCAGTGGACTATAGTGTTTTGAATGCCAGACTAGGCCTCCAGGAGACCAAATATTGAAATCCCTGCTCAGCCATGGAAATCCACAGGATGGCTTTCTCGGCCTCAGAGGAAGACAACGGCAAAGCCCCTCTGAAGAAACCTTGCCAAGAAAGCCTGATGAGAGATTCACCATAAATCACAGTGGAGCTGAAGGTGCATGACTACAACAATTAATAGTAATAGACAGCTGGGCATCAGAGCTGAGATCTGCAGTCATGATCTTTTCCCCTTGGTTAGCTGAGCACATTCATCCCTCTGTCCCTCTCCTCCACCCATCCCAGTTACTGGGAGCTCATCCTGCAGTTATTGATCTCTTCCCTACAGCCCACTCTCTCACCCAACACCCCCAGGGTTATGAAAGCAGTGCCAGCCAAGAGCATGTGGCTATTTGTTGTCAACCTGTACACTGGCCTCTGGGACAAATGCCTTCTCTTTCCAATGGGTGGAATGGCCCTTTCATTGTTTTCCCTTGCTTCACTTCCCCTCAACCTCCACTCTACTTAGTTCTGGTACCTTGAGCAGGATCTCAACAGTGAAGATAGACGTGAAGGCATAGTCGAAGTATCCCAAAATCTGAGTAATGGGAGAAAAAAGGGAAAGAGAGAGAGAGAAAGAAAAAGTGAGGGGAAAAAAGAACAGAGAGCAAGGAAGAGAGACACACACAGAGGGAAGAGGAGAGATAGACTCTTCTTTTTCCTCCTCCTTTGTTCCATTTCCACAGGATGTGGCTTACATTGTTGCGGAAAGAGTGTGCCCGGATAGGGTCCTCGGCTGCCAGAGATATGCTACTGAGGATGATGAAGACAAGGATGAGATTGGTGAAGATGTGGTGATGGATCAGCTTGTGGCACCCAACACGGAGCCTGGAGGAGGAAGGAAAGGCAGCCATCTTAATCAGCCAGTAACACAACATGAGATTACTGAGGCTCAGACCCCAAGAACAGAGGAGGGAAGGTAAAGTCAGGAAGCAGAAAGATAATCCTCACAGATTAGGGGTGGAGCTTGGTCTGGGTATGGCACAGCTGAGGGGTAAGGTTCTGGAAAGAGCATGAGTCTGCCTAATGCCTCTGAAATAGACTGGACAGGAGGAGATTGAGCTAATAGACAACCCTCCAAAGACAAGTAGAGAATAGACTGCCTCTCTGGCCATCTAGTACCTTCCTTTGAGCTTTTATTCCTGTTCTTAAAAGAAAATGACAAGAAAGCAAAACCTCCTAAGCCACTTTAAATGCCAGCAACCTTAAATCTGAATGAGACTATGGCTCTTTCTGCACCGTGTGGCTGCCCTGCAGTCGCGACACGATGGCAGTGCTCTGTGGGTCATGCTTCTGCATGACATCGTTGCAGTCCTGCTACCATCTTGTCATTGCGCATCGTGCAAGCACGGTATTTGTAAAACAGAAAAAATTCATTTTACACTTACCTTTGCGCTGTGCTGCCACCTTTCCCGGCCATGCGGAAGGGTGGAAGCACGCTGGTAACGCCTCCCTCCCCAGCACAGCAATGGCAAATGCCTGGCTGCACTGTGGAAAGGAAGAGGCAGAAGGGAAGAGGCGGGGCCAGAGTGCTCCCCTTCGCCACGACCAAGCGAGGTGTGGAGGGAAGTGTTCCTGGTGCGCTTTCCCTGCCTGCCAGGGTTGCAATGAAAGAATGCCGCTGAGCCCCGTTGTGTGGAAAGGGCCAAAGTCTGCCTAAGCAGAGCTAGTCATTTTGCCTCTAGCTGCTCCTTACTCCTTTGACACAATGAATCTCAATGCGAGACAACCAAAAAACCAGGACCTCAAACAGATTATAGTCTTATGATGGTTAGTCCTTTTCTTTCTTAAAGGAACCTTGGCAGCATCAGAGCTCTCAGTGCTCTCACCAAAAACTACACTTTCCAAGAATCTTTTAGAGCAGGGATAGAAATTGTGCGATCCCTCCTTTATCAGCCTAAATATATATAGTTTAAAAACGGGCACTCATGTCTCCATTTAAGCACCATTACAAACTCACACACACAGAGCACATCTGAAAAAGATCCAAAGTAGCAAATTTTAGACATCACAAGTGCCCAGAATGCTACCTGCAGTTACCTGAAGAGAATGAGCAGGTGTGGCCCACAACAAGCCAACAGAGGAGAAGATGGGATGAGGCAGCACCCGAACATTTCACTTCCCATTTTAGGGGAACTTTTCAGTGTAAATACAGTCAGTCCTCCACATTTGCGGGTTTCATTTTTGTGGATTGGATTATTCATGGATTATTTGCTGCCTTCTCCGCTGCCGCCTTATGTCATTTCTAATAGGGACTGCAAGCCTCATGAGACTGAGAAACTGTGAACGAGGCTTGTAAGTCCCTATTAAAAATGGTGTGGGGCAGCAGTGGAGGTGGCAGGAAGCCCCACCAGCCCCCCACTTCTGCCTTGCGAAGGAACCCTGATGCCTTGAAGGAATCCATGGTGGGTTGAATATGCTGATCATACTTTTTTTCTATGTTAAATATGGTTTGGGAGGGTCTAGAGTTATTTAGGGTTTTTTCACTTTCTCAGGGGTCCTGTGCCCCTAACCCTAGCGAATGTGGAGGGATGACTGTAAACTAACATGGGTTGGTAGAACAGACACACTCTGGCATCTGAGATATCATGAGAAGAACCAGCAATGCTGGTAGTCAGTCTGTGGCTACACTTTACCTTCCTGAACTATCAGGGCCATGCCCCTGCAAAAGAAACTATTGGCTTGATATTTGGTATGCTGCAGCACCCCACCCTACCCAGATAATGGCCAAAGAGGGGTTACTGTTGTTCATCAGCCCAGTTAGACCATGTGATCTAGTGAGCCAATAGAGGCCCAGCTGACCTTGTACTACTGTTGCTTCAGGAAGAGCTGTACAGAATGCTTTATCTTGACATCTGTCCTCTGGTCCATATGGGCAGCATTTATTATTCTGGACGCTGAGGTCTGTCTCACTTTCCCACCCGCCTACACACCTGCTGCTTAAGACATTTGTTTCCTGTTATGGAACGTTGTTCAGAAGCATACGGCAACACCAGTTTCTGGCCCTTCCAACTTATCGCTTGAAATCCTAACCCCACAAGGGTGAAAGGATCTAGAAGAGATCAGAGCTGGAGGAGTTACTTCTTTGGACTTCAGCTCCCAAAATTCTCCAGCCAGTATGGCTGGTAGAATCCGGAAGATTCTGGAGTAGTCCAAAAAAATAATCTTTCCAAACTCTGAAAGTGAGCAATTCTTGACCTCAGTCTGCAAGTCTTGCATAACTATGGCCAGACCAAGGTTACATCTCATTAAAGGAGAAAGAAATCCTTCCTGTACTCACGGGTTTGTCTTGCTCAGGCAGAAGAAGGAGCTTCCATCAGGAATGGGCAATACCTTCTCCTTGGGGGTTTCCTCAATTTTCTCAAGGTGGGACTCTGCCAGGCTTTGCTGGTCTCCTTCCTCTTCTTCCTCCTCACCTGAAAGCAGATTTAATCAGTCAGATTATACATCCCCAGTAAGTGTGCATGATGTATTACACAGTAAAAACAAAAACAAAAAACCCCACATGCCCCACCCTGAGGGAGCTTCTAAGTTAAAATTTAACACAGTAGGCAAAAATGAACAGGCCAGAGTCAGTAAGGGAAGAATATATGTCTGGTTTAGAAATGCATACTTAGGTTTAGTGCCTACAGGGGAAGAGGATCCAGGGGGAAAGCTGAGATTTGAAGGCAAAGGCAGGGAGGCAGCTTCATTGAGGTGTTTGGCGATGGAGTCCCAAGCATAAGTGGTAGAAGGAAAAATGTGAAGAATCATCTGAGGGATCCATTGTCCCTTGGCTACACAATTATCTCAACTGCAAGCAGTCATCTTGTCACTGACAGACAGGGTGAGGGTCAATCTGAGTCATGAAAACCAAGGATAGAAATGGAGAAAGCAACACCAGGGTCAGGCCCACAAACAACATCTTGAGACTGGGACCCTGTCCACAAGCCAGGACTGCAAGGGCTGCTGCTCCTGAGACTCCTCCCCTAAAGAGCAGGTAGACTCATCTGTAACTTAACATGCTAGAGAACTCACCTGCCACTGTAGGCAATACACCTACCAGGCATGAGCCCAGAGGACTGAGCTAGAACTCCAGGACACCTTTCAAAATTTCCCACTCCACAGCAAGGAGGTAAAGGGTAATACTTAAAGCAGCTCTCCCTAAACTAGTGTCTTCCAGATACAATAGGCTATAACTTCTAGCATGTTTTTCAACATCTTTATGAAGCCACTGGGACGAGTCATCCATAATTTTGGGACAGGGTCTCTTCATTGTCCCAATAATACCTAACCTTATCTCTGTGTCTCAACTGATGCCCAGAAGGCTGATGAAGTCCTAAATCACTCTCTGAATGCAATAAGGAACTGGACGTGGATGAACAAATCAAAGTTCTCTTACTTAGCAGAAAAGCCAACCTGCAACTGAGATTCTCACTGATTCAGGATGGTGTTGCACTCTCTCTCCAGGACCAGGTTCATAACTTAGAGGTGCTTTTGTCCCCAGCATTGTTCTTGGAAAGACAAGTAACTACTGTAGCCAGGAGTGCCTTTGCCCAGCTTTGACTACTACACCCATTCCTAAGCAATTTGGATCTGGTCACCTTGACCTGTGCTTTAATTATACACAGTTGCACTACTGTAATATGCTCTACATGGGGCTACCCATTAAAAATGTTCAGAAGTTACAAATAGTGAGAAATGTGGGGACTAGCTTATTGTTTGGCATATACTTAAGAAGCCACACTGATTTTGAACCAACTCTACTGGCTTCAGTTTGTTTCTTACTTCAGCTCAAGTTGCTGGTTTTGATCTTTGTTGTTGTGTGCCTTCAAGTCATTTCTGACTTCAGGCAACTGTAAAGTGAACCTGTCATGGGGTTTTCTTGGCAAGATTTGTTCAGAGGGAGTTTGCCTTTGCATTCCTCTAAGTATAAGAGAGTGTGACTTGCCCAAGGCCACCCAGGGAGTTTCCATGGCTGAGCAGACATTTGAACTCCTGATCTCCTAGCCCAACCTTTAAACCACTATATTACACTTAACTCTTAAGATTTACTTGGACGAGGTTTGCCATTGCCTTCCCCTGAAGCTGAGAGAGTGCAAGGTCTCCCAGTTGGTTTTCATGGTGAAGCAAGGATTTGAATCCTGGCCTCCAGGGTTATAGTCCAACACTCAAACTATACCACGCTGGCTCCACAAGGCCCTAAATAGCATTTGCTTAGGATATATGAAATGACACCTCCTTCTATATGCACCAGCAGATTTATCTTCAGCAGAGCCCCTCTTTCACGGTTCACCATGCTGCGAGGCTAGGTTGATGTGAGTATGCAGGATAGGATCTTCTATACATGGCAGCATTTCAGTTGTGGACCCCCATTCAGGGGACGTCAGGCAGCCTCCATCCCTACTAAGCTTCCAGCAGGTGGCCAAAATTTTACAGTATTCTTCTCTACAGATTTTAGTTTTTAAAACTGCTTTTTAAAAAACAAAACAAAAAACCCTGATCTTTCAAATAGGTTTAAATTTATTTTAAATAATGGTTTTAATCTGTTTTCTTGTAAATAACTTTGAGAGCTGTGGGAGGACAGAAATAACAACGAACAAATAATTTTGGCAACAACAAACAGCAGCAACAACAGTCATCAGCGCCAGCCAGCATGAGCAAGTTAGGGAAATTGCTCAGCAATTGCAAATACTGCTGGAGTGAGTTCAGTAGCCTGCTTGGAGCTGTCCAAGGTCCTGTAAGTTTAACTGAACTATGTTGGAGTCAATTCCTCTCTATATCACTTTTTTATTCTGTTGTTTCCTGCTTGTAGGGCCTAAATATCCTAAAAGCATCAGATTCCATCTGATCTTGGAAGCTAAATTAATCAGTTCTGGTTAGTACCTGGATGGAAGACCACCACTGAATGTCAGATTATGTGGGCTATATTTCAGAGAAGGGAATTGGCAAAACCACCTCTGAGTATTCTTTGCCTAAAAAAAAGAAATTCATGCAGTCACCGTAAGTTGACAGGTGACTTGAAAGCACATACAATGCACCCACTATATATGCAAGGGTTCCATTCCAGAAACCCTTGAATAAAAAAAAATGAGTGTCATATCCCATTCTAGTCAATGGATGGAACATGCACCTCCATGCACCCACACAGGTGCACTCCTGTTACATTCATTGACTATAATGGGATCAATGCTTTGCATGACCTCACATTCATGCGTGCCAGAATGGGGCGCACAGTATGTGGAGAAATTCCTGCTTGTGTTCATAAAAGAAAAGTGAAAAGTGAGGATCACACACACATATTATAAGAAACAAATTGCACTTTCACACTATAGTTATGGTGCTTGGATACTATTTCAACTGCCACAGCTGCATCTTATGGAATACTGGGGACTCCAGTTTGGCCTGGGGCACTAGAGCTCTCTGGCAGATAATTCTACATATCTCATGAAACTATAGATCTCAGGATTCTAGTGAATGGAGCCATGGCAGTTGAAGTGGTATCCAAGTTTTATAACAGTATTGTATGAAAGAGACTAAAGGCAGAGAGAATGGGGACAAGGCCCTGTAGAGCTTCCAAAATAAGGATGTGGAGTCTGAGCTGGAGCTAGAAACAAATAAGAAGCTCCCACCACTGGCCATACTAGCTAAGATTGGTAGAAGTTATGGTTTAAAACATTTTGAGCACACCTGTTTTCCTACTCTTGGTGAAGACTATAAGAGAAGCCTGACAGATGTGGTTTTCCCCTGAATCCCTCTGAGCTCAACTGTGGAAGGCAGAATAGACTGTGCAAAATATAGTCTGAAGGGGAAGACATTTTGCGGATCCTATCCTATCAGGGGCAGCCTTTTTTAAAAACCTGGCACTTTGCCCTCAAGGAAGGACTGTCTCTCTTTTGTTTCTGGGGCAAACATAAGAGTACTCTTCTTAAAATGCCCTTAATGAACCCTCGTGTGCACTCTGGATGCCCCTCTTCACGGTCCAGCATCTCCATGAGGGAAGAATATACATCTTTACTCTACATATGTAACAGCATAGATTTGGAAATTAAACAATTAGGCTATGCACAATTTCCCACCTGGATCAAGCAGGGATTCTCAGAGGAAGGAAAGGATTGGTACAAGGATACTTTTTACATCACATAGATGTAAAAGGTAAACCACATCATAAAGGTGACAACAATGTCTGAGATGATCCATCAAGTGGCAACATTGAGGACAGCTACTTGTACCTTCAGTGCTGCCCCCTTGCCTCTCAAAATTGTTGCTGTCTATAATGAGTGTCAATCATTACGCTCCACATGTTACAGACCAACAACAAAAAGGCAAGTCCCCACCCAACATTGCTTATACTTTAAAATTCTCTCTCCTCCTGCCATCCATCCATTTGCCATCTTTTCCTCTTCCTTCTCCCTGTGATATAGTGGCTTTTTCCATATTTGAGGCTTATACAGCCCAGAAGGCGAAGGCAATTTATGCTAATACATGGCTAGTGGTTGTTTTATGTGGAGGAGGGCATAGAGGAAAATAGACTGAATGATCACTTTGGTGAACTGTAGGTTTTACTTTTAGTTACAAACCTGACTGAAATTAAGACCTGCTTTAAGCCTTATGTTTGAAAACATAAATAACTGAGGGGTGGAAAAATCTGTCATGTTGACTTCACTGAGGTTCCCAGGTTCTAAATTTGTTGCATTATCAGACTGTATATTTTTCTTCTCATCTGCACCCAAATTCATGTTTATTTTTCAAAACAAGACACATACTTGATGCACTGTTCAAATCTATACAGTATTGCGAGCGTTTTCACACAGACACATTTTCCTAACTCTTTCTGTGATGCATAAAGAGTTTTGTTTAGATGCATGTTATTCTTCATATATATATATATATATATATATATATATATATATACAGCTTCAATTATATGAATTTTTGAGAGCGTATTTTTAAATGCACAGACTTTTGCATATCTTTCACAAACTGCAGTCTTTGCAAACTGCAATCATCAAAAGTGGTGTGGGAAATGTAAAATTGGTATGTTTGTACTGAAATATGACACAAATTACTTTCTCACCTATTTCTGAAATAGCTCTTTCGTCATAGTATGCCCAACAGAATAGCATAACTACCTAGTAGCTCTCATAATAATCAGGTATAACCTAAGTTTTCTTCCTCACCTCCTTCTTCGCTGCCTTCTTCTGCTTCTTCCTCCTCACCACATTCCACCTTAGGAGAAAGCAGATAAAGTATTACTAGTGTGGGGACCGGGAAGAAGTTGAGCAACAAGTGAGAGGGACAGAGGCAGAGTGCGTTAACACTATCTGAAAAACTCCCAGACTATTAGTTGTACTCCCATTAGAACCCATTAGAAGGGCACAGCAAGTCCCCCAGGCCTCTGTCTGTGCCTCTATCTGGAAATGTGGACAGTACTAAGAAAGTCTGCAGAAATCAGTGTCTCTCTCTCTCCTGCAACATCTTCTACTTCTAAAGTTTGTTCTGACATTTGGTAAGGCGGGGAGGTACTTGTGTTAGGTATGGCAGGGATAGACATATTTCTCATTTCTGTACTCGCTGTCTTCATATCTGAAGTGAGGGTGGGTGGATAAGCAGGTCCTATTTCTACATCAAAAGGGGCATGAATCCTCTCCCTTCTTACTTAGTCACTTCATGCAGTTTTCTCCTCAGCCGAATATCAGTCCTAATACCACAGCTGTACTAGGAAAAAAGATTCTAGTGTGATAAAGTAAGGAAAGGTAAGATGGGGGAAAGTCCAGTCTTCTTCACCTATAAGTAGGGTTGCCAATTTAGGATCATCCCAGGCCCTGAAGTTCCTGGCCCAAAACTTAAGACTTATGGTAGGCACTGCTGATGTTATTAATAATTATGTATTAAATACCACCACAGTTGATCATACCTTGCCATTCCAACACAAACACACACACAAAGAATGAAAGAGAAACACATACACACACACGCACACACGGAGGGAGGGAGAATATACTTTCCTGCTTGGAAATGAAGATAGAAATCTTAGCTAAACAGGCTGTTCTCAGGGCAAAGTAAAATAAAGGGATTACTCCTTCTCATCTACTTAGGGAGATGGGATGAGGAACATTTATTCTAGCCTACTTGCTTCTAACCAGACAGTGGATACAAAGCAGAATGGAGGGTGGATCCTGGCACTATAATGATTGGGAAGGAGGAAGCAAACTAGGTAAATATACTGACTTTCCTTGCAAGTTATAGCAACCAATCAATTAAGAACTTGTAAATTGTAGCATGCTGCTGTTTTACTCAGTACACACTCTTTTCTTCTTGCCTAGAGCCAAGCCACCAAAACTGGAGAATTTATACTCTCATCCAACAAATACTAGAGACAGAGGCAGGTTTTGAGATCTAGCAACTCCATCTGTAAGTTTTCATTCTCATAAAAGTTATGATTTTGATTGGAACAGAACAGATACAGGAGAAACAGACATAATTGCCCTCTCCCATCTAGCTGAGCAATTACATGATAGATTTGGGTTATCATCAGAGTCACTGGAGGACTAAATACCCTAAAGGCACCATACCTCAGCTGATCTCAGAAGCTAAGCAGGACCCACCCCAGTTAGTACTTGGATGGGAAATCACCAACCAATACCAGGTGTTGTAGGCTATATTTCAGAGGAAAGAACTGGCAAAACCACCTCTGACTGTCCCTTGCCTAAGAAAACCCTATGAAATTCATAAGGTCACTGTAAGTCAACAGGCAACTTGAAGGCATATATACACACATATAGAGAGTCACCATACTAGGAGACAGGCAGGCCTGACCAATGGTCTCAGTTGTCCATTAAGTTCTCCTGTGTCAGCTCCACAGAAATGAATGGGAAACTATTTGCAAGCCAGATCCTTTAAGTTCAGATCCATGAGATTAAAGTAAGTAAGCAGCAAGTAAAATCATTCAAATCACAGTGAAATATATAAAAATAAACTGTAAACAGGACTAATAACAGTAAATGAAGCAGCAAATTAAAAGCCAAATGCAATAAAAACAAGTAATTTTAGTACTAGTTCAGCAAATTACCTCAGAGCACAATGTCTGTGTTTTCAAATGTAATTTGTCCCTGAATTGCTATAACGTGGCAGGCTAAGGCATGACTTTCTAGGAGGCAAATATTCTTTGATCCCTTTTTGTAGTTCAGCACTGCTTAAGGACCTCAGTTCTATTCCTTTGGAGATTCCAATTGAAATTCCCGTCCCATAGAACTATGCTCCCAGAGAGAAATTATTTAACTTTTTAAAAACTGTGCAAAAGAAAAAAAAATCCCATTTGCCCAACATTTTGTGCCTAGAGACTGTGACAAAGATCACAGTGAGCTAAGAGTTCTTCTATAAATAGATAATGCCCTCTAGGGTCCCTGTGGTTTGTTACCCTGTATGTTGGGGGTCCCAGGAGGGACACCTAAATTACCAAATAAAAACACAAGTTGGGGAAATTAACTTGAGCACTCTCTCAGCTAAACAAGAGGCAGGGTAACTTTAGCAAAGATCTTTAATCCTATGTATACAGCGTCAGGTCAGAGAGCGGCTAGACAAGGTTTTAAAGGTAACAAATAATATTTTATTAAGAACAAGCAACACAAAAGACACGACAAATACTAACTAACTTAGAAATAGAACTGGAGAGCTTTGGGGACGGGTAATACGACACCTGGTCTCGTAGTCCTGGAGAGAAAGATGGGGTTCCGGGAGAGAAAGCTCACCGTGGTTCGCTGAGGGGAGTTTCCTTTGACAACCGGCAGCAAGGCGCGATGGAAGTCCAAAGTAGTTCGAAGACGTCCCAAAAGTGGGGACTTTTTATAGGGTGGATTTTACCTACAGGCGATGCTATGCTCGGTGAGAACAAAGGGAATTTGGAGCTGGAGTTGGAAAAGGTCAGGTTTTGCATGATTAGCTTAGCTCTTAATGACAATAGCGTGGCAGGTAAATTGATGGCCCGACATAAAGAAATGGCTTGACTCTTGGCCGTGCGGTTTTGTGCGTATATGAACCGAGCAAAGCCAGTTTGCAGGGAGGTTTTTCCCTAAAGCAACGGAGAGGCTTAAGTTGCCTGCCTGAAAGAGGTTTGGAATGTTTTCCCATTACGGCCGCGCCCCAGACGTGCTTGTCCGGAGGACCTCTGCAAACATGTGGAGTAGGGTAGCAGAGAAAGGTCAAGCAAAGGCCAAATTATTTGATATCAAAAGGATATCTAGTGCTCTTACCAGACATATCATAGCCGTGATAACAGGTTCTTAGTTATTTTAAAATTTAAATTTCCATGTAATAATATAGCAACCCCATAAGATTTCTTAGAGCCAGAGGCCCTATATTTTTTTTTAATAATTTTATTCAAATTTCAACACATAAAACAAACAATAATTTTTGCAATGTTACATGTAGTGTTATTCCTCCTTCCTTTCCAGATTACAATTATTGATGTTCCCTCTATTTATTATATCACGTATCACAATCAAATGTTAATAATCTATAATTTGTTAGTTCCTGCTATATATCTCTACTTTACTCGCTTCGTGATATCCCATTAACTGTTAGCTGTATAATAATTGTTATCATGAAAAATGTAATACCTCCGCCTACCCCCAACCCAAATCTGTAACAATCCTCCACTCTTTGTTTATGTCCTCATCTGATTTCCCTTTCAATCTTTGTGTAAGTATATCCACATTTCTGTTTTCCATAAAAGCTATCCACCACTGTTCCGTTGTGGGTGTAGTTTCATTTTTCCAAAATCGTGCATATTCAATACGGGCCGTCGTCACCATATACAATATAATTCTCCAGTGTCTCTTAGCTGGTGTTACATCTAATGTACGTGTCATGTTTAAGAAGTAAAGTTCAGGTGTCATCCCAAATTGAATCTTCAAAACTGAACTTATTTTCTTATGTATTTCTTTCCAGTATTTTTGTGCTCTACGGCATGACCACCACATATGAAATAATGTACCACAATTCTCTTGACATTTCCAGCATTGACCTGTGCCCGTCTTATAAATTGTCTTTAATTTTTCTGGTGTCATATACCATCTATGAAGTAGTTTGTAATAGTTTTCTTTTAGATATTGGGCAGCAGTAAATTTCTTTGTACGTTGCCAGCTCTGTTCCCACCATTCTAACTGTATTGAGTGTCCAACATTTTGTGCCCATTGTATCATTGCAACTTTAACTGTCTCTTTCTCACATTCTTGTTGTAAAATTTCTTTGAACAAATGTGCTAGTAAATGTGGTGGATTTTCTCTTAATAGTCTCAGTAAGTGAATTTGTTCCTTTTGTTGTATTCCATATGTTTGTACATCCACCTGAAATCTTTCCTTTAGCTGTCTATAGGGAAACCAGCTTAATTTTATTCCTTCAGTTTCCAATTTCTCTCTTGATTTCATCTTCACACCGGAGTCATCTGCTATGTCTAATAAGTCTTCATATCTTAACCATTTATCTGTATCTTTCCATCTCCCAAAAAAGGCTTCTTGCGGGGAGACCAAACTAGGTAACTGCCTTATATTCTTCTTCTTGTAGTCATTCCATATTCTAAGTAGCGATTTCCTTATAAAATGATGCGTAAAATCTTTGTCGACTGCTGCTTTTCCATAAAACATATAGGCGTGCCATCCCATTCTTAAATCTGCTCCCTCTAATGCCAGCATCCTCGAATTTTGAAGATTAAGCCAATCTTTTAGCCATGTGAATGCCGCAGCCTTATAATATGTTTGTAGGTCCGGCAAGCCTAGTCTGCCTCTTGCTGTTGTGTCCGTCATGATTCTCCATTTAATTTTTGGTCTCCTCCCCTGCCATATGAACTTAGTTATATCTCTTTTCCATTGAACAAAAGGTTTAATGCTTGTTATGATAGGTACATTTTGAAAAAGATAGTTCATTTTTGGTAAAACGTTCATTTTTATCACTGATATCCGTCCCAACAAAGCTATCTTTAATTGAGTCCATTTTTCCAAATCTAGAGTTATCTCCTTCCATTTTTTATCATAGTTGTTATGATACAGTTCATTATTTCTTTGTGCAGTCCAAACTCCTAAATACTTAGCTTTCTGTCCTTTATTGAATCCTGTTATTTGTTTAAATTCAGCTTCTTCCTTCTCCCTCATGTTTTTTGATATATATACTGTTTTTTCTTTGTTAATTTTAAAACCAGAGTAATCTCCATACTCTTGAATAATATCCATCAATCTTTGAGCACTTGTGAGGGGATCATCCAAAAAAAAAAAAAAAAAACCAAATCATCAGCAAAAGCTTTGAGTTTATATTGAAATTTCTTTATCTGGACTCCTCTTATTGCCACATCTTCTCTTATGTTATTGTTAAGTGTTTCTAATATCAAAATAAATAACAGAGGCGATAGAGGACAACCCTGCCTTGTGCCTCTCAAAACTTCAATCGGCACAGTATGCTCTCCATTTATAATTAATCTTGCTGTTTGTTGAGAATAAATTGCTTCAATCCATGAAATGAAATTTTCTCCCGGTTGTACTTGCTTAATAGTCGTCTTCAAAAATGACCAATTGACCATGTCAAATGCCTTCTCTGCGTCAATAAATACCATAGCTAACTTTCTTTCATTATGTTTTTCATAGTATTCAATTATGTTTAAAACTGTCCTAATATTATCACGCATCATTCTCTTAGGCAAAAAGCCATTCTGGTCTTCATGAATATGTTCTTGAAGTACTTTTTTAAGTCTCTCTGCCATGATGGCGGCAAAAATCTTATAGTCCATATTTAATAGTGAAATGGGTCTGTAATTCTTTACATCCATTATATCTCTGCCTTCTTTTGGGATCAATACAACATTAGCTTCTTTCCATGTTTCTGGTATGCCTTCTTTCTTAATCTCGTTTATTGTTACTTGAAGTGGTACGGAGGCCCTATATTTTTAGCCTCATTCTTTACCTAGGATTACTACATCTTACTGAGTAGAAACATGTGTTTATAGCAGGAAGGGACCTGGTGCTTCTCCTTGCTGTCTTTCCTTTGGCAAGCAAAAAAATTTCTGTTCTGATGAGTGACTCTGGAGACTGGAGTTCAAATCCCCATTTGGGCATGGAAACCTCCTGGAGTGACAAGTCACATTCTCTTAACCTCAGAGGAAGACAATGACAAACCCCACTCTGAATAAATCTTGCCAAGAAACCCCGATGATAGGTTTCACCTTAGGGTCCTCATAAGTTGGAAATGACTTTCTTTAACTATCTTTATGGTAGTTAAACAATAACTATAATATCCTTCACTATCCTACTCTGTGCTTCATTTAACCAATGAGAAACAACTTTATGATTTGCATATCCTTATTCCCCCTCTCCTCTCCTAACATCAGAGGCTAAGACCTTGGCCCTGCCAATCCTTCCTTCCCATGCAGAAGATTTTTTTCTTTATAGATATAGATATAGATATTTATTTTGCCTTCTAAAGATTCTTATTAGGGCTAATGATTTTAGACTAGGTGAGGAGCTTCCACTATACACGTCTCACATCAAGACTGAGACTTCATCCCTCCCTGCCTGGGTTTCCAAAGTGTTCTGTCCCTGAACTGCTATAAAGCGGTAGGGTCAGGGTGTGACTTTAAAGGGCAACATCATGGACAGGAAAAGGATTCTGATGCTGTCATCCACCTACCATTTCTCCCTGCATCCTTTTCTTCCAAGCACTTTTCTCTTGTTGGCCTCAGAATAAGCCTGGCTGAACATTAAAAAAGGACTCAGGAATGGAACTAGGAAAAAGGGCAGGAAGAGATATAGTCCATTCTGGTTGACCAATATTTTTCCCCACCAACCTGACCTGGGAAAAAGAGGCAAGCTTCCTAGATCCCAAATAAGGCAAATGGGAAAACCTGGAGCATGAAACAAAACACTTCCTGCCAACAGATGTAAAGAACATTTTCTTTCAGCCAACTTGGAGAAATCCAGCTCCCAGCCATCCATACAGGTTAAAATGAGACAGGTAACAGGGATGTCTAGAACTGGCTATTGCATGTAGTGTATGACAGCACACATGTTGTAAATGCAGAGCAAGATCTTTGTCATGTAAAACCAATGGAAATGGGTCTCATGCCTCCAAGATCTCAGTGGACTTCCACTGGTCCATAGGGAGCCAATCTGAATACATTCACATGAATATTCATGCACCAGGGTGGGCAACTGCAATGAGGGTAAAGGGGCAATTTTCAAACTGGGTCATAAGCTTTGCATCTTCAGCCTAAAATCACCCCAGACTGTTAGCTGTATATGACCAGAGGTCTAGTTCAGTTTTCACTTCAGAGTTTTTCAGACGCTTTTCAGCTTTGGGGGTGAGGTGGGTTAGAGGGTTTCAAAAGTCAAGCTGCCCATCTAGGCAAAGTTCATGGGCACTTTGGAACATTTTTGGCTAATTTTTTTTAAAATTAAAAACATCTGGGTGATCTAAAATTTGGAGAGATCATGAAGGGGTGCAAAAAAGGGAAGTGGGACTGCACATATCCCACAGACTACATTCTCCTCATCCCACTATATGCCTTTGTGATGCCTATCCCACAGCTCCATCTTTCTTCTATGAAGGTACACATTAGCCCACCACCACCTCCTATCACACATGCCTGAGGCCATTTCCATCCTACACTGTTATAGTGCTATTATTCCACTTTCAACATCCTGTGGCATTCTGGGGTTTATAGTTTCTTGAGGCCAAAGAGCTCTCTGGCTGAGAATTCTAAATGCCCCTCCCTAAACTGCAAACTCCAGGATTCCATAAGATGCTGAAAGTGGAATAATAGCACCATAATTACGTAGTGTGGAAATGGCCTGAGGTCTGTCCCTACTGACAACTGGCAATAGTAGAGGGCTCTCCAACAGAGACCCAAGAATCTATCTTTGAGTGCTGCCAAACAAACAGACATGATGTGGGTGTTTGTAATCAGATCTCCTGGCTTCAAATAGTTGTGCTTGAGGGCTTTGGTGTTAACTGAGGCAGTAGTGCTGGGCTTGTCTATTTCCCAAGGCCATTTCCTGGATCCCAAATCTTTCTTCACCCCTCTCAGCCATGAAGTTGTTCTGAGAAAAAGGAAGGACTTGCATGTCAGGGAGGGAGTTAGAAAAGATCTTTTCTCCCTGCCTTGCTACCTGTCATAGATGCAGCCTCTTGGAAACTTTGTTCCATGTCCAAAGTGGTACAGTCCAAAGACAAGCTTATTACCTTGATGACCCAGGACACAGTCACAGATATAAATGAAATAGTTTTCTCACCCTTGAAGAATATGGAATTCCCTTCCTACTGAATGTGGATGGAAAATAGAAGGGATTTTTGCATTTGTGAATACGGATAAGGAGATAATATATATTATACCATTATAGTAGTTCAGTTGTCATAGCATCATCCTGAGGAATCCTAGAATATTTAGATTAATGAAGTAGTTAGAATTTTCTGCAAGCTATTTCTCAAGCGGTAGTTCAGGTGAATGGAACTACAATTCCCAGGATTCCATAGGATGGAATCATGGCATTTTAAGTGGCATCAAACTGTTGCACCTCTGCAGGGTAGAGGTAGTCAGGAATAGCCCATATTTAGTGAGGAAGGGCAAGCAAAACACACACATTAATCATGGTAACACAACAGGCCGACTTTTGTCTTGTCTGAATTAAGAGTGATTGAGACATTACAGTAACAGGAAAAGACTAATGGCCTAAATCCTATTTGTTAGACCTGACTGGAATAGATCCACTGAATTGATTGGATTTACCTACATGTAGACACATAATTCAACAGTTGACTCAGTGGCTCTATTCTAGCTGGGCTTAATCAACAACATTCCAATCCAGTGTGTATCTTGTCCAAATCTTCATTTTTACCATATTTACTGGGCAAAACTACACACAGAGATACAATCTGAATGTCTGCCCCACAAGTACAGAATTCCCCACGCTTATAGTTCATCAAAATCCAGTATGCTTTTGCAAGTATGATCCAGCAAGGTTTGGAATTTAGTCTTTTTAGATCACTAACTGGATTTTCCCCCCAGGATATTTCACGCTAGTTTACAATGTTGTGGTTTTTAATTCAATACAGTAGGCTGTGATATACATATAGACTTCATGTAGAATATCTGCTTTTAGACCCTGAGGGGCTCACATACATCTTTTAAAGCCACACAGTCAGAGCTGAAGATCAAGGATTTCAATTCTCACCTTCACATCTTTCTCTTCTTTCTCATTGCTCTGCTCCCCCTCTGCTGGTGTCTCTCTGTATTGTAAAAGGGAGAGGGGAGGGAGATAGTATTAGAAGGGAGAAAGTAAACACTGGATACTACCTAAAGCCCTTTCCACACAGTGTAGTCACTGCATAACTGCAACGACTTGAGGAGGTGTGCATCCGCATGACATCATCGCTATTAAGTTGATGTTAAGTTGCTGGCACACCTTTGCATGTTGTTAAAGTGTCATATTTGAGCAACAGAAAAATGTGCTTCCACTCCCTGAGACCACTTCTACTATGTTTCTACAACTACATGCGGAACTGTTGAAGTGCATTCTCGCAGGAATGGGTGGGTTCAGGGCGGGTCCGGTTCAGCACATGTCTGCGTAGGGACATCCTTCCCAAGATTTAGAAAAAAAGGGATCCAATGAAATGGGCTGGGGTGGGCCACAGGCAGAGCAGGGGAGTGGTGACGAATGCTGTAGTGTGGAACAAGAAAGTGGTCTTTGCCGCCTCAAGCGGAGGACGGTGCGGAATGCCACGTCGCAGAAACGCAGCCATAAACTCCATTCCTACAACGCCACGAGGCGTTTCTGCCATCTCGTGCAGAAAGGTTCTAAAAGTCTGCATTCTGGAAAGGGGGGCGGTCTTCTCCATAGAGCAGTTTACAATCCCAGCATACTCATTTCACAGATGTTCAGCATACCTCTTTTTATATATAAGATATATTACTCCCCATTACCTTATTTATTCTCATACCAGTCTAGTGCAGAAAATGTACAGTTTCTTCCACACTACATACCACTTTAGCACACAGTGCAGTGTGAAAGAGACATATGTCTCAGTGTATACCTAAAAAATATAAGGCTACACATACATCCCACCAAATTCAGAGCTGAGGTGGGATTTGAGTTCACTGTATTATGATGCCACCAGAGCTGTTGAACTGCAGCCCCAACAGGGGACCCTTTGGTCTGATTTTGTCACCTACCAGATTACTCACAAGCAGAGCAAAAAGGGCAATTTTTCAGATGGAAGGTTCTTTTCTAGCTCTACCCAGTTGTGACTTTGTCATTTCAAAATGCAAACAGGATTATCATTAACAGTCCAAACAAGCTGACTTGCTTTCTTACTTGTCCCTAGCATACAGTACTCAGGTGTGCCTGAATGTGGAAATTCCGTATAGCTAACAGTATTGATGAACACCCCCTTCATGATTTTACACTCTCTTCCCTTTCAAGAGCTGCAGAGATAACTTAGAAGTCCCAGTTCTCATCTTCTGCAAGATCCTACTACCTTCCTAAATTGTATAGCATGAAAATAAACCAAAGTTCTTCATTATTAATTTGCGTATGTGGACGTTTCTGTTTATATAGACTCTTCTTTTAGGGAAAAAGTCCCCCCAAGGTGGCTCATAACCAGCAATTTCAAGACAGTAAAATAACACAAACAACTGTACAAAGTTACAAATGAACAGCAGCTTTTCTGTGGGCTCTCTTTCTTCATCCTGCCCATGCACAATTCATTACTACCCCGCCTCATCTCCTTGGGAATAAAGGCAGCTTTTAAAAAGTATTTTTGCAACAAATTATGAAATAGTTTTCAAAACTAATTTTTTTTAAATTAACATCCATCATATATATTACTTAGATTAACAATAGTGATTCATTCCCCAACCCCATCCCCGGTTAGTGTCAGTGCTCACTTTTCTTTGTGCTCCTCCTCTTTGGATGTATTGATATTGTCCCCATCTGCAAGATTGTCCACAGCAATGGCCAAGAAGACATTGAGTAGGATATCTGGAGCTGGAAGTTCAGGGAAACACAGCTTGTTGAAAAGGGAAACTGCTCGGAACCAATATAATCCTGGAACAAGGTTTTAACTTAATTAAGGACATTTGAATGGATGGCTCACACCAATTTTAGACAATTAATGAATCCATCCATTATATTTTCATAATGTAAACATAGTCTTTTTGAAGCAAGATGCTTAATTTCTTTGTCCTTAGAAGATGCAGAAATATGCCATAGCAGGAGCCAATCTTAGAAGAGGCATTCCTTCCTATGTGTGTGTGAGAGAAGGGAGGATGCCTCCCTTAATATAACGTTTGCCATCCCCAATTTTTTGAAAAACAATTTCCTGTCCAATCAATCAGGGTATTTTTTAAGTCAACAGAATGTTTTAAAATAAAGGAATCTCTTAAGAACCAAGTATGTTAGCAATCTCACATGTAAATGACCTTATACCTGCTTCAGGTCATACATAACCATTGCCATGAACTCTCATACCATGCAGCTTGGAAAGATCCACTTGATTGCTAACTTTAGAGAGCAAGAAAGGGAGCAGCTGAATGAGGACTTCCTCTATCTGTACCACCCATAGGGCTGCTACTGTGAGGAGTAATCAAAAGAGATGAAACAAACATGGCAGGGCTGAGAAAGAACAAGAAACCATAATAGAGCAGGGCTGACCGCTGTGCCATGGATAACTGCTGTGCCAAGGACAAAACTGCATGGCTCTAATGAATGGGTTCAAATGTATATGTAGGGGCCATGCCTAGAAACTATTCACCACAAGAAAAAGGTTGGGCAATTCCGCACATGGGGTAGAAATACAGGTGACAGTCATAGCCCTGAATGGTGTAAAATGAGTGCCTGAAACAACCTTGACTGAGGGAGATGGTTGTGCAGTGTGGTTCATCCAGTGAGCAACTGACACAAGCACTGATTTTCCTGCAAAGTCAAAGAAAGCTAGTCTGCCAGGGTCAGCTCATTACTTGTAAAGATCCCCCAAATACAGGTAAAGTGATCCCCTTTAGTGGAACAGAAAGTGGTCTGATAAAAGGTATAATCTCTGACCAACATCTTCCATCTGTTTTGCACAAATGGGAGGGGGGAGCCAAGACAACAACACGTTTCTGTACTTCTGTAATTAGCACTCCAGCAGCCTAGCATAATCCTTCTGGCTTTAAGATCTGTTAATCTTCACAGCCATCCCAAGAGTCAAAGGATACAGTTGCCACAAATAAAGAGGATGATGAAATAAACACAGACCAGCATGCCTGGGAAATAGGGGCCTCCATAAGCCATGATCCCATCATACATCACTGTGTTCCAGTCCTCCCCAGTCAGGATCTGTGGCATAGGAAAGAGAAAACAACAAAGAGTGTTGAGATTGTTCTGGAAGCACACCTTGAGTAAGATTCTTACCCTACTCCAAAAAGGAAAACCAAGGCTCACCCAAGCAAGTATGTATGGGTTATGGAAAGCTGGCCCAGACAAGGCTTTTATTCTTTTACACAATCAAGATTTAAGGATCACCAGTCCTCCTCTCACACACAAACAATTGCAGGCTCTTTCAGACAAATACAATTCCATCTAACTTGGGTCACTGACTGGAAGCTATGCCACAGACGACTTCAATGGGGAGTGGATACACACTACAGATGCTCATTGTGTACCCACTGAAATCCACCTAATGCACATACTGCCATTTATTCCTTTCACCACTACTACCTAAATAGGGCAGAAGTGGGAATTGCCTGGGTCATGGACCACCATGGGGTCCTTGGGGGCCTGTCTGGCTCTTGGATCCCCCCTCATCTCTGCCTCAAACCCAGATTTTTTAAAAAATGGCTGAAAAGCACATTTTTTGCCACAAAAGAATCCAGGAGGTGTGAAAGTTGCATGTTAACACTGTTTTAGCCTCCCTCCACTGTTCTGGAAACAACAAACTCTTCTCTCAAGTGGTGGTGGTGCAGCTCATGGAGGATTGGGAGGAACAGAAAATGGCTCTGAAACATTGAAGCATGGTCCCTTCTATACTAGGCAGTCAGGACCAATCCCCTCTTCCTGCAGCTTCTCCCCACAGTGTTGTTGTTGTCACTGAGGTAGAAATGGGGAAAAAATAATATCTCTTTCTGATGTTATAACTGTAGGTCCCAAACAGAAGTGACGATGGCAGATCCAAGTCAGGAGTAGTGGTAGTGACAGTGGACTGGCAGGGGAAATGCAAGCACTTTTAGCCATTAAATCAACCTGTCCCCGTTGTTTTACGTCCTGTTGTGAGTTACTTCTAGTTTTACAGGTGCGGGGGAACTCACTGCTTGGTTGCAGCAGTTCTATGACCAAATACAAACGGATTTGGCCAAGGAGAGTACCCAAACAGAGAAATTTGGCCTGTAGCAAGTATACTTCTCAGCCTGTAATATACACCCATTAAAATTGTAACATGTAGTTCTATGAAACTTTGAGTTCTTCTTACTTTGGTGTACAGGAGTTAACAACAACCTTTCTATTATTTACATGATTGTGTTGCTTCCTTGAACCTGGCTTGTTTCAAGAACATACCTAAGTCGGGAACCTCAGAGCAGCTCCTACGGTTGATTACCTACCAGTCTGATACCTGCCCTGAAAGCTGATGTCACTTTCCCAAATCCTGAACAAACAGCAGAGTCTGACTCCAAAAGAGCCTTCAGATCCCTTCGGGGGGTCACCAGGTTGAATACAGGATGGGGCTTTTGTAGCTTTCATCATAAACAAGATCCTGGATCAGAAAGAGTTACTATCAAGTTCCATGATGTTGTTCCTGTGTGTACAGCTACATTATTGTCCTTTGTCCATGAACCTCACATAGCCAAGAAGGGGAGTGGCCTCTGTATGCATTAATATTCCTCTAGACCATCATAACTGACAACAGAAGTAACAACTGAGGTAAAATGTAGGCCTGTGACTCTAACATCATCACTTTTCCTCTGCTGCATGATTTTGAACACCTTTGTCTGATGAAGCCAGTAAGACTTCAAAAGCTTGCACGATGTATTTTATGCATAAAGATATTACTCTTTTGTAGATTTTGTCATATTTTCCTGCATGGCCAACATGCCGACCGCTGAATATAATTCCTAGTCAGAATCTATTGACAATAAAAGCCACAGGAACTCCAGCCAGTATTCAGCCTGGCAACCCTATCTTCAGGCACAAGATGTTTAGAAAACAATATAGTTTTCTAGCAGCACTTTAAAGGATTTTTTTTCCCTAGAGTCAGAGCCAGACTAGACAATTCATGAAGACAACAACTGTGTGGTTGGAAATTTAGAAGAAAGCGCCAGGAGCAGGGAATGTGATTCTGATTGGCAGCTGCAGGAGAGAAGTTATGGGGCTGCAATGCTTTGTTTCCTACACTGACCCTCATCTGGACTGGGAAAAGCATGCCTGCAATTTGCATGGGAAGAAATTAATCCGTTGACAGTATTGGAATCCCCCTTAACTAGCAGGTAGAGGATCTCATCCAGATTGGGACTACAGTAAGGGACAAAGGACTAGCAACAGAGCAACATGGTTCTCCGATCCCATTAGGGGTCCTATCACCACTGTTTATTATTCATGGATCTCGGAGGTCCTATGCACAGCTTGTACCAAAGATGGTACAAACCACTAGGAAACATTAGAAAGCCCCCTTTAACTAACTTGCAGAGTAAAGGTCAGTTTAATGTCTCAAGGTCTAACCTGTGATTTCAGAGTTTTATCTTTCTTCTTAGGATTTACTGGAGAGACAGAGTAAAATTTGAGGATGAAGCATGAGATTCAAAGGAGGGCAGGTGGTTATCTGACTCAAAGCCTTTTTAGAATATTTATTTATTCATCTATTTATACCCACTCTATAAATACATGTCAGCAAGGTGTAGTGCTCTGATGGTTGGACTAGGTCTTCTGGAGACCAGGGTTCAAATCCCCACTCAGCCATGGGAACCCACTGGGTGGTCTTGGGCATGTCACACATTCTCAACCTCAGAGAAAAGCAATGGTAAACCCCCTCTGAGGAATTAATCTTGCCAAGAAAACCCCATGATAGATTCACCTTAGGGTCACCATAAGTCAGAAAAGGCTTCAAGGCACATCATAACAACAACAACAACAGCAGCTGCTGCTGCAGCTGTATATCCAAGGATTTCAGGGCAGTGTACCATAAAATCAGTTTAAAACAGTAAGAGAAATTCAAACAGATGAAAAGCACATTAAACAATTTGACAAGTCAAAACAAGACAATACAAAACCAGTTAAAACTGTTTTAAGACAACATAAAACTACACACATACTGAACAATTAATAGCACTATCATTCCATTCTAACTTCCACGGCTACATCTTATGGAAGGTGGGACTTGCAGTTTAGTCAGAAAAACCAGGGGGGCTCTCTGGCTGAGAATTCTAAATTCTCCTCCCTAAACTGCAAATCCCACAATTCCACACAATAGAGCCATGACAGCTGAAGTAGAAACACAGCACTATAACAGTATAGTGTGAAAGATTCCAGATTCTGTCCCTGCCCCACCAGGCTCCAACTCCTGACCTATGCCACTACTAAGCTCACCCCCCTGAGATATATAATCTCAGCTTCAATGGTCCCAACAGTGTCAGGGTATACTCTTGCTTGGCATGGCAACCAACAAGATCAAAGGGATCACACAAAGATAGTGACATTGGCTCCCAGACAAGCAAGCACTCCAGCTCTACCAACCACTGGCCATAAGCCCCACTTGTACTACAAGCATCTGTTTACCTGGAAGACCGTGAGTAAAGCCTGGGGGAAAGTGTCAAAAGTGCTGCGTTTGGTCTGGGTCTCATCAAAGTTGAACTTGCCCCCAAAGAGCTGCATGCCCAGCAAGGAGAAGATGATGATGAAGAGGAACAGCAGGAGAAGCAAGGAAGCAATGGATTTCATGGAGTTCAGCAAGGAGGCCACAAGATTGCTCAGTGAGGCCCAGTGTCTGGAAGATGAAGCATTATGAACACATGAGTCAAATAGCTTGTGGCAGTGTGGTTCATAGGTGAGAGCTAACTCTCAGGACAGTATATTGTGGCCCTTTTCTGACGTTGTTGGATTGCAGCTTCCATCAGCTTTAGCCAGCATAGCCAATGGTGAAGAATATGGAGACCTTCTACCCAGAGGACCACACTTTACCCTCCCTTTACTTAGAGAATGATTTCAAAGCAGATGAAACTACTGTGAGGCAGAAGATGACTGCCTAATGAGCTAGGGACAGATGCCTACTGAACAAGAAGTGACAGGGAAGTTCAAGGCATCTCCTGAATTCACAGTGAGGGGGAAGAGCTTTGCATCACTGGCAGTGCTAGCTGTTGTGGAGTTAGCTCAGGAACAATAGGGAAAAGACTCTCAGCTAAAGACCTTGGAGGATGTGCTCAAAGATTTGAGAGTCTGGACAGAATAAGCTATCCTCCTCCTACAGGGGTTCTTCTTTGGCCGCAAACCCACCTTGCAATTCTACTACCAAAACTAAACCAGTCTAGGGGCCTTTCCACACTACACTGTTATAGTGCTATTATTCCATGTTCAACATCCTGTGGAATTGTGGGGTTTGTAGTTTACTGAGGCCAAAGAGCTCTCTGGCTGAGAATTCTAAATGCCCCTCCCTAAACTGCAAACCCCAGGATTCCATAGGATGTTGAAAACAGAATAATAGCACTATAATACAGTGCCGTGTAGAAAGGCCCTAGGTCTCTAAGCTGCCTGAATGGAAAGCAAGCTATTTTGCTATTTTTTTGCTGGGTCTTACAAGGTTTGTTTGACCTGGAAGACTCTTTTCACAGCGATTTCCTGGAAAGTAGTTAAATAATCTTTGAAACAAAAGAGTAAGATATTTTTCAAAGGGCCTTTCTCTGGTTTTCTTTCTGCCATTCTAATGTTTAAACCAGTGGTCCTTAACCGTTTTTTTACGAGTATCCCCTGTAAATATAATTTGTTGCCAAGGACCCCCAAGATTTAACTCAAGATTTAAATATTTAAATTTAGATTTCAATATTCAAATATTTATTTAAACAGTCAAATATTCAATTATTAATGGCTTCTGGAAACTAAAATTCAAATCCCCACTCAGATGCTGGGTGACCCTGGGCATGCCACATTTTCTCAGCCTCTGAGGAGGGCAAAAGTGAAATCCCTCTGAACAAATCAAAAAAAACCCTGTGATAGGGTCACCTTAGGGTTGCCATAAATCAGAAGTGAATTGAAGGCACACAACAATAGAATGATGCAGACAGGGGGAGGTTCTTTCTAGTCATCATGTCTCTCTCCTTTGAAAACTGATTTACAGCAACCCCAAGGCAAATCTATCATGGGGGTTTTCCTGGTGAGATTTGTTGCCTTTGCCTTTCTTTGAAGCTGGAAGAACGTGAAATGCCTGAGGTCATCCAGTGGGGTTCCATGGCTGAGTGGGACTTAAATCCTGGGCCCTTTCCACAACTTGCCTTTTTCCGGTGCTGGGGTGCCGGGATCGCGCAAACAGCCTCCAGCAAGAGGCTCTCACGTCCCCGCTGCTTCAGCTCCGCGTGAGCTGCCTGCTCGCGTGAGAGCCCCGCCTCTTCCTTCTGCAGCACAGCTTGGGAGTTTCCCAGGCTGCGCTGGGGCAGGAAGCGCGACTGGCGCGGGTCTGGAGGCTCCGCACGCACAGCAAATGCACGTGGAGCCTGGGAGCAATGCGCGATCGTGCACCATTTTCAGCTTCTAGCCAAAAATGAAAAGGTGCGCGATCGGCGCCTGCCGGTCCCTGGAGCATCACGATTGTGAGTGCATCGTGCAGATTGCTCCTCACAATCACGCAACACTCCAGGCGCCCTTTCGCATAGAAAATGCTGTGTGGAAAGGGCCGTGGTCTCCAGCATCCTAATTTGGGCATGTGCATATATGCCTGCCACCATCCCTCTTTTATCAGGGGCACAGGAGCGAGGGTTTAGGGGGTGCCAAAACTGATCCCTTGTAAGGAGCAGTTTGGGCATATGCATACAGCTTCTGCCATGTCCCTGACAAAAGGGACAAGGCAGCAGTTGCGTGTGCATGCCTAAATTGCTCCCTTGTTTGCCCTCACAGGGAGTCTACTGCTTTTGGACACCAACAGCAAACAAGGGAGCAGTTTCAGCACCCACAACCCCCCCCAACAGGCAACCACTTGCCTGTTACTGCTGCTGCTGTTAGCATCCAGCAGCAGGGTTTTACAGACTTCCTGTGAGAATTCCATGGGCCCCAGGTTAAAAACCAATGGTTTAAACTATTAACCCCCTCTTCCTGCATGTTCTCTCCTGTCCAGTGAAGAGAAAACGGCTGAAATTCAGGAGTATAACTATGGGGAGGCAAAATAAAGGCACTGGCTTTCCAAATAAGAATTCCTCCCCACCCCAATTTCACTCCATTAAATTTTCCCTCAGTCCTCAAATTTCTAGCATTGCAGAGTATAATATATAGATCATTGTTCACATCTAGAACTTCTCTATTTGCTGTATTCTCATTCCTTTGGTAACTTTACCTGGCAACTTTATTTGGATGCCTAAAGTATATTTCTAAATGTTCAACTGAAGTTTTAAATCCCTGTAATGCTAAAAATTTGGAGACTGCAGGAAGAAAATGGGAGGCAGAATTCTGATGGGGGGGGCATGCCCTGATCCCACCCTCCTCCATAGCTACACCTTTGTTGAGGTTGCAATCTTGTACCTGAAAGGAAGTCACACTGAACTCAATGAGACTTCAGCCTGAATAGACACGTATAAGATCGCATTGAGTCAAGCATAAATACAGTAATTGGTTTCAAAAACACATGGCAAAGAGGATGATAGTCCCACATAGGTTAGAAAGAAAGTCTTGAGATCCAGTTTGTTTGTTTATTTAACATGGAAAGACTGTCAAGTGTCTCCAGATTCTGCCTCCTGCTTTGCCAGTCTTTCCTTCTCCCTCTCCTCTCCTTCTCTTTCTCCCTTTCCATAATGCACCCACCCTTAGGAAACCAAGCACCACCATACAGCACAAGTGGAAAAGTGAAGCCCAATGGTTGTGTTCTGCCCTGCCAGGGCATTTTTGAACAGCTTCTGTTCCCCAGGTTTTAAAATTTTTCATTCCAAAATGTCCCTCCATACATCTTAATTGCAGCTAGGCCACCTCCTGGAACAACTTAAATTTTGCCCCACCTGCTGAAGGTTGTAGGCACAAGCCCTGGGTGGCCCAAAAATCTGGTGAAATTGTCCTCCATCCTCTGGGGGAAATAGGAATATTGTTATTTAAAAAAAAAATAGGGGAGGAGTAAAAAAAAAATCCCAAATGTGGAGAGAGTAGAAAGGAGTGCAACCCTCAAAGGTCTTCCAGGAGGTTAATGCAGTTTTCAAACTCCCAGCAAGTACCCATCATTGTTATATAGGAAGCCAGATGTAAGCTGCTCTGAGCTCTTGAGAGAAAGTGGAGTATAAGTATAACAAATAATTAGTACTAATTCCAATTATGTTCTCCAGGTACTTCATCATAACATCTTCTAGCAATAACTAAATAATTACCTCCTCAAGCTACTTCAGTGTAATAGTGTAACATCTAGAAACAATCATTACTACATATGAAGCCAGATTAAGCTGCTCCATGCTCTTAAGAGAAAGCAGGTATAACAAACTTCAGTTACCTCCTCAAGCTTTCAGGTAATATCTTGAAGCAATAATAAAATATTAAACTCTTTTATGGCAAGAACAACATTTACACCAATTAACACTGACAGAATTTGCCCCTTTGTCTCAGCCAATGACCATCACCTGACCTGGTAACTTTGAAGATTCGCAGGAGGCGGACACAACGGAGCACAGAGATTCCCAGAGGCTGCATGATCTCAAACTCTACCAAGACGGTCTCCAGGATCCCACCACAGACAACAAAACAGTCAAAGCGGTTGAAGAAGCTGACGAAATAGGCCTGCAGGCCCAGGCTATACATCTTCAGCAGCATCTCCGTAGTGAACAGTGATAATAGTACTTTGTTGGCATAAGCTGTGAGGACAAAAAGTAAAGGGCTAAAGATCTAATACTGAGCTTCAAAAATAACCTGTGGTTTGGGAACTCCATTTAGGTAGTTACAGAAAGGTCAAGAACATCCATACTTCAGCCTGAACTTGATTTATTTCTTGATTTATTTCATAGAATCATAGAATCATAGAAATGTAGAGTTGGAAGAGACCACAGGGGCCATCCAGTCCAACCCCCTGCCATGCAGGCACACCCTCAAAGCACTCCCGACAGATGGCCATCAAGCCTCTGCTTAAAAACCTCCAAGGAAGGAGACTCCACTACACTCCGAGGCAGCAGATTCCACTGCCGGACAGCCCTGACTGTCAGGAAGTTCTTCCTGAGGTTCAGGTGGAATCTCCTTCCCTGCAGCTTGAATCCATTGCTCTATTCCTTCATCCAAGTCGTTGATAAAAATATTGAACAGCACTGGGCCCAGGACAGAACCCTGTGGCACCCGACTAGTCACTTCTCTCCAGGATGAAAAGCAGCCATTTGTGATCACCCTTTGGGTTCGGTCGGTCAACCAATTACAAATCCAACTAACAGTAGCCCTGTCCAGCCCACATTTTACTAGCTTCGTTGCAAGAATGACATGGGGAACTTTGTCAAAGGCCTTACTGAAATCGAGATATGCTACATCCACAGCATTCCCTTCATCTATCAAGCTAGTAACTCTATCATAAAAAGAGATAAGATTAGTCTGGCATGGCTTATTTTTGAGAAATCCATGTTGACTTCTTGTGATTACCGCGTTCCTTTCTAAGTGATTAGAATTTCTTCTGACAATAAAGATCAAGTCTGCTTGATCAGGTCTAGATCATTAAAACAGGCTAACAAGGGTCTGGCCAAGGGCAGAGATGGGTAGGCTACAGATCATGAATTGCTGTAGGACAGCAACTCCCAGTTTTCCTCCTGGAGTTGCAGACCCACAATGGCACTGCTGGCTAGGGCTGCTGGGATTTGCAGTCCAAAAATATCTGCAGGGCTGCATTTTTGCCTGCTCTTGACCTACACAAAGCTTTGTTGGGAACATTTTGACACCTAGTGCCTGGGATTTCCATAATATGGTTCTGGAGAAGTCACTTGTTTTATCAGTTAAAGGGACCTTTTTCAGGGGTCAAACATAGAGCTCAGGACTCTCATAGCTAACACTGATGTTGGCACTGAAGAAGAAAACACTGTCAAGAGTTGCATATGTTCTTCCACTTCTAGCACAAAAACAAATCTATTATGCTGTCAGCTAAGACTATTAGCAATTTTCAAACTATCAAAAAAAAACCTGCTAGGGAAAAAAATAATGAATCTCCAGGCACGGGGAGGATTTGGACCAGATATGATTTCTGCCACCTCACATTAATGAAGTGCCACACAATACTATGGGTGCTCTGTGCAGACCATGAGAGTAAGACTGGGCATATCCAAACTACTGCTAAAAGAAAGAAAGAGAGAGAGGGGGAGAGGGAGAGAGAGAGAGAGAGAGAGATCTTGCAACAGATCTCTCTCTCTCCAGATCTCTCCATTTATTACCAGTTGAGATTTCTTAGAAAAGTATTTTCAATCCTCACAGATCTCTCCAGCCAGCAAGGAGAGAAGGCAGGCTGAAAGAAGGTGGGCAAGCAATTTGGCCAATAAACTGTCAGATTCCATAATACTATAGACAATTGGCAAATCATAGATCTCTCTTGTCTTATCTCATGACTGGCTCTGGAGACCTGGATGGGCATGCCTTCTTTTTAAAGGTACAATATTCCAAAAATCTTACTATTCTAGTGTAAAGGCTCTGTGGTTCCCCTGCCCATCCAGAGAAATGCCTTTCGACTGGAAGAAGAAATCTGTTAAGTCCTTTCCAAAGATGTTTCTTTTCCTGCAGTGTATCCTGATATATATATTTTTTTAAACAGACTCTAGATAAGAATAAAACCTTTCTGTCTGTGCTGGAAATAGCCTCTGTATGTTCTGTGAAAAAAGCAAGGCTATCTGGTTATTATTTTCTTTTGTGTGTGTGTGGAAGGGGAACTACTATAGCAAAAGTTAGAGCAACCAATAGGAACATTTCCTCCACTTGTTTTGCCCCTATGTTCCACACTTTTAATCCCAGAGAGAGAGGGCAAAGAGAGGAAGAAATCTGCATCATGACAGGTCATGTTCTCTGGCAGCCTTCAAAGAGGCTGCAAGGCTGCTAGCCATAATATAGAACTTACAAAGTAGAATGCAGTAAAAATAGATAGATAGATAGATAGATAGATAGATAGATAGATAGATAGATAGATAGATAGGTAGGTAGGTTAAGGATGAGCTTGTAGGCTGGAGATGGAAAGAATGCTCATTATTATTCCTTCCCTGGTCAAACAAGAGGATTCCTGACAGTCAAGAAACCTCATCTTGGAGAACAGTAGAACAGTAAGAATCTAACACAATTCATTCCCTGTATTTGAACATCCTGAAGTGTTGCAGAGAAATTTTAAACAAGTGTGGACTTTTTGAAAAAAAACTCCTTTCTGCAAGTACATGCTCAAACTGTTTTCTGCGCAGAAAACACAGTTTCTTGTGCAGGAAACCTTTCTTTTTCTGTGCAGAATTTTTTTTACCCCCCCCCGTCCCCCAATATATCTTTGTATGCAAAGTAACTCCTTCACTAACTTTGACCCATATGAACATGGGACGAGTACTATGGAGCAACATTTTTTTCTCTCATGCAGCAAAGAGAAAACTACCATAATTATTCATCCCTGCATGTGAGAATAAAATAACTGAGGGTTTACATCCCTGCTGCTGGCAACTTCCATGCACTTCAGATTCACAGCTTCACTGTGAAACCCTGAGCTCCTGATTCTAAGCCCTGCCCTGACTAGAAATGCTTAAGCTAACTCTCTTTTGTGCCCTCCAAAGAGGCTTTCGTAACATTCCCTTACTGGAGCTTGTCTATATTTCTCTTCTCTTGCAGCCCCACCTTGGATTTGGGTGAGCCAGTCAGGCTGGTTGTAATGCTCAGAGGCTATGGTCAGTGTGTTGAGAAAGACAAGGATCAGAACCATCCAATAGAAAGAGACAGATTTGACAGCCAGGCGACACTTCTTCCGGAAGAGACGATTGATGCGCCGAACACGGCGGCTAAGTCAGAAAAGGAAGGAGAGAAGTTGATGATGATGAATGCCAGACAGCAGGAGAACACAACACAGATGAGAAGATAGATTTTCTTATACTCACCCAAACTTGGTCTTTGCAAACTTTCCTCTATGAAAAGCAGGGGGGAAAATTAAGAATTTTTTTTTTTAAAAAAAACCCTTGAAGTTGCAGGAAAAATATCCTCAACCCATGAAAAATATTGAAAACTAGGATGCAGGCATTGTCAGTATGTTATAGGAACATAACTAGCCTTAGACTAAATCAGAACCTTGGTCCATCCAGTTCAATATCATCACCTCTGACTAGCAGCAATAGCTCTGTGGGCTTTCACGCCATTGTTCTTTCCTAGCCCTACCTGGTGGTTATCATTATTAATATTATGACATTTATTAATACCCTGCCTTTTCCACAAAATTGTCAGTTAAGGCAGTTTACAAAATAAAATGCAATATAGTTAGCATATGCAAAATATCAGCAAGAAAATAGTATCATATAACCAACACAATTTAAAAGCAATTTAAAACATACAAGAAATCCCTAGTATTTCCTGGTGATTTTCCAGTTACGTATTAACCAGGGTTGACCCTGCTTAGTTTCCAAAATGAGATAAGATCAGTGTGCTCAGAGTGGTTTAGTGGCCACATTTCACAGATATTCCAAACATACCTATAGAGCTGTCAGCATTTTTTTTTTTTTTTTACTAGACCTGGTCCTTATTCTGTACATTTGAAATACAGCTTAGGACTAAGAAGTTACAAGCAGTGTAACTATCTATAACTAGTTACTTTGGGGACAATGAAATTGCATTTCAACAGTAATGCAGGAAAGTTATTTTATTGTTGCAGCAAGTAGTAGTTTCTAGTTATAGCCAAAAGATTGCTTTAATGCTCATTCTAAGACGTTTTAGCAGCATTTTAATAGAAACTCTTCCACCTTTATGTTATTCTCTAACCAACCACAAGTGCCCCATAACAAAAAGGGGGGAAAAGGAAAATTATTTTTTCAGTGCTGTCACAAGGAATAGCAGCTAACAAGTGCTAACAAGTAACAGGAATTGATTAATTTTTAAAAGAAATTTTTCAGCTCTGATTTAACACTACATTTAAATGTAGCTTTAAATAAAAAGACTTGAACATGGTTTCGTATCATTGCATTACATCTCCATGCCAAGAAAAGTGTTGCTTTCTACACTGCTAGAGGATAGGGTTGCTCTTAAGGTCACAGAAAGAGCAGCTAAACCTGGATAATAATCTTGGAATAGGACAGAACAGAGTCCAGCCATTCTACCTGTTTAACAGGAAGTCCCTTGTGCCCGTTGAACACAATTGTTCTTGTTTCTTTCTTTTCTTGAAATTCTCCGTAGACCAGCAACCAATGGCTTCCAGGTTGGCACTGGTCCAGCTACCATCACTTTCAGCAGTACTGTTTTACAGTACTTGCCTTGCATTTCATAGGTTGCTTTGCTCTGCAAAACTGTATATTTACTATTGCACAAAGGAAAAGAGTCTAGTAGGAATAATAACAAAAATGGGAGGAAGTGCTCCCTTGCGGCAGGACAGAATCAGAGACATTGGTTTATGGTCTGAATTTAGGGGGAAATGGACTTTTTGTAAGAACATGTTCCTTCCTTTCATGGCAGGCAAGAATATTAACATTAAAAATAATAAGAAGTAAAAAATAGCTGAATATCAAATATGCATGCATATATGTGTGTGGTGTGAAAAGAATAGGAAATCGTGAAAATTAGGAAGCAAAAAATCAATGAACAGACTTCAGCAGTATGGATCAGCATGTTCCCTTCATCTGTGAGCTTTGGAAGGCATGCATATCTTAGGTATCCAAAGAAACGCAGCAGCAATGTTGTCATTGCAGATCTGACTGCCTTTGAGTATTAGTTCTAGGAGCTTAGCAGCAGAATAATTGATTGTAAAAATATCAATTTACTGCCTCTGCTCAAAAATCAAGTTTTACAATTTCATCCCTCATTTCCAGATTTTTGTCATTATTTCCTACCTGACTGCTCCTCATATTGTTGGACTTTTCAGACTGCTGCCCATCCCCCCAATGCCAAATGTTTTTGCTGTTTCCAGAGGTAACAACCAAGTAGCATTGTGGAGCTCACCTTGTAAGTCTCAGGCAATGTAGCAGTGACAGCAAACATACTAAATCTGTGTGTTATGAGCTAACAAATGTACCTTAATTGCTCACAGGCAAAGACTGTGTTATGTAGGACATCTTATCATGGGGGCACCTACTGTTCCCTTACCATGCTTGCTGCCGGAAAGAAGTCCCCACTGAGGAGAGATGTGAAGCTGTCCAATACTGAGACCACTGACTCCTTCTGTCCTAGGAACTGCTTTCTCTAACTGGCATAACCTCTCCTGGGTCTCTCACACAGAGATTCATCTTTGCTCATCTTTGCTACTTATGATCCTTTCAACTGGCAACGAGAGGGACTGAAACCTTTGTCCTGAGAAGCATGTGCTTTACCCCTTTCTGTGGGGAGAACACAGCCAAGAATCCATATTTTCCATTGCTATTCTATAGGATACACTCTGGCCTGTCATAGAAAATCATACAGCATTCCCCAACGCTGCCCCCAAAACTTCCCCTCTTTGGCTAAGCAAACTCACAAGCACACGTCACAGCAATTCTGATGCTGCTCTTCATCTCCAACGTTCTCTGTATTCACAGAGGTGGTTTCACTGGCAGGAAGACTAGCTGGGGAGGGAAAAAAATGGTATCCTTTTTGAGATGATAACAAAGCCACTCTGCAGCACTTCGTATGATTACCTAGGCTTACTGTTTGGCATTAAAACCAAAATACTGATTCCCCAGAGTTGTAACCAATTCACCTGTTACTTTAACAATAAGGGTGTGCTTAACATTTTAAAAATATAACTTGGGATGAATTCTAAGTTGAGAGGGAAAAAGGAAGTAAATTGGCCTAATTATATCTGTCTTGTGAATGTGGTAGAGCTACCTCCCTATGGCCTCTAGCTGGAGCCACCATTTTGTTATTCCCACAATGTTCCATTTACACTATACCAACATTGGCCATTTCTGCACCTTACCCTTCTTCATCGTCGTCCTGTCACAATCTCAGCAGTACCACTTGCTGGGATGGGGAGCGCAACCCACATGCTCACCTCTGCACCTGGCCAGCTGCCTGCGGAAGGGTAGTGTGAGCAACACACACCTTTCTTCCACAGTGCAGCCAGTCACTTCCCATGCTGCACTGGGGAAGCAAGCACCCAAATCGCACTTCCTCCCTTTTTGCATGGCCACCAGTGATGGGAGCATAATGCGATAGGGGGCCATTACTAGATTTTTTTCTGGTAATGGAATAACCCATGATTGCGGCAGGTAGGGACGTGTTGGCAGTGGGACCACAACATTGTCATGTGAAAATATGACTTGCAGACCAGCAGCAACACGTCCCTATTGCAAGACAGGGACATCATGAGGAAATGGCCACTGTCTCCAAGGTATTATGGGCAAAACAAAATAGTTACTGAAAGCAGTACAACAATGTTACGAGGTAAATTCCCTACAGTGACTGAAAATTCATCCCCAGCCCCCTTTCCCACCAATGGAATGCTCTCACCTCTTTTCACCACCACAAATGAGGTAGTAAAACAAGGCAGATATTTTGGTCCAATCCTACACAAGCAAATGTGATTAACTCCACAAAGATTTCTAAGGCTGGAGACAAACAAAAATTGTATTTGAGAGAGATTAAAATACACTGGAAAGTGGCATCTTTTCTCCAAGGTATTTGCACATCCTTTCCTCTCATCAAACAGGTCAAGCAGCTTTTTGTAAACAACATAAAAACGTGCATACCACAGTGTAAAGACACACACAAAAAAGTCAACTTTTTTTTCAAACTAAATTCCACTTTCTCTCAAGGAAAGCAGCCATTCTTCAGTGTTAGGAGAAAAATGGCTATAATGTAAAAATACATATCGAATGGTCTTTCTTTTAGGGTACACTTAAGTGTTTCCTGCTTTCGCAGTTTTATAAATGAATGTACATGCCAACAGACCAAACAACCAAATGTTCTTTTAACTGGAAATTCTTTAACTGGTGATGCTGAGGACTGAACTTCAGGCTTTATGTCATGGAAACATATAGTCTCCTGCTGAGCTATGCACCCTGCTTGGCCAACAGATTAGGAAATGTGTACGTGGGGGCTCTAGAAGGCAAGTGTGCATTTTCTAAATATATTGAAGAAAGTGGGAAGAAAACATATTATGCTGAAGGAAATCAGGTAGGGAGAGTCAGATTCCAGAGTGGAAGACAGATGGGCAAGGGATTCTGGGCCCTTTCACATTACACAGTTATAGCACTATGATTCCATTTTAACTGCCATGACTCCATCCTGCGGATTCTGGGATTTGCAGTGTAGTGTGGAGTAATTCTCAGCCAGAGAAAGGTCTAGTGCCCTTGACCAAATTATCTGCAGGATTCCATAAGATGCAGCCATGGTGCTTTAAGTGGAATCATCATATTATAATTGTGTAGCATGAAATGATTCTGCTCATCCAATGTCCCTAATATAAGAAAAATTGAGGGGGAGGGGGTACCTGTCCTCACTATGATTATCACAGCAATGGGAGCTTGGTGAAATCAGTTCAGACTGTGGGTGAAGCTAGATGGTTATAGGATAGAAACATGCAATATCCTTAGATTCTCTTCTGAGGTTTAACCCATAAACAGAACAAAACACAGAAACATATGTAAGAAAATGAGGAAATTACTATGGGTGTCGGTGGAATTGCTGTGTCTGAACCATTTCTTCTTCTTCTTCTCTGTCAGGTCTGCCACAGTCACACCTTCCATAAGGGAGGTAGGGATAGATGGAAGAATGAATGGAGGGATAAACAGAAAAGAAATCATTTAGGAACACGGTTGAATGTAAATAAAGAAAAACATAAATTGATGAGACTCACATAACAACGATAACAAAGAAAAGGGATGAGTTTAAATTCTAATTTAGGATTCTCTTTTATTTGCTTCCAGGCTGTCAAGATAAAACCAGGAGCTAGGGTGGTTCTAGTGTGGCAGCTCCCAGTGCCACACAGTCATTATTCTTTCTGTTGTAGACTAGTCATGGAATTGCAGTTGACTGTCCACACATCACTAGGCATTGTTGTTTTGGAGTTTGTGTACCATTCTACTTATTTCTACCCACACTTCTGAGTGTGATGTAGCCATGTGGAAGGGAAGATGGTAGTGGTGGTGGTGGTGTTTATTGTGTGCCTTCTAATAGTTTTTGACTTATAGTGGCTCTAACACAAATCTATCATGGTGTTTTTCTAGCAAAATTTGTTCAGGAGGCTTTGCCTCTGCTTTCCTCTGAGGCTGTGAGTGTGTGACTTGCCCAAGGTCACCCAGTGGCTTTCCATAGCCAAGCAGGTCTCTAATGCTGTAGTCCAACATTCAAAGCACTATATCACATTGGCTCTTGTGTAAGGAAAGGTACAATCCACTTAAGCACACAATGTGCTTTTTCAATTAAATCTTGACCAGTTTTAACAATTGTGCTAAAACACAGTAGTGGTTACTATTGTATTGTTACTTGAATACATTTCTTGGGTGAATAATGGTGTACATATCTTTAAAGATAGGGTAAAAAGTCTTCTATTGATAACGGATAGATCTAGGGAGAAATTAAAGCAATATTAAAATATTAAACACTAAATCCTATACTAAATACTATTAAATATTTTAAATCAATATTAAAATTTCACTGACTGAGAATGCAGTATGTTATTTTTAATGAACACTGAAACATCCAACAAAACACTTTTAAATGTAAATACCATTGTACACATTATAATTTTTATTTAAAAAATAAGTTTGATTTCACATAAATTATGTTAATAGATGAACAACAATAAATAGAATCTTGAGTTAGGCCATTTCCGCACTACACTGTTATAGAGCTATTATTCCACTTTCAACATCCCATGGAATTCTGGGGTTTGTAGTTTACTGAAGCCAAAGAGTTCTGTGGCTGAGGATTCTAAATGCCCCTTCCCAAAATGCAAACTCCAAGCAGGATTCCATAGGATGTTGAAAATGGAATAATACCACTGTAACAATGTAGTGCAGAAATGGCCTTAGCGTCTACCAGAAAGATAATAGTGAATGAAGGGTAAGGAGAAATGGACAGACCCCTCTCTAAATGTCACCATCCCTATCAAAACCACACTTCTTAAAAAGATGAAAGAATAGTGCTAAGGTGATACTCTCCTGTGGAGACTGTGCTACTGTCTGACTTTTTGTTTTTTTTAAAGGGGAAGTGGTCTGTAAAAAAGACAGATGTAGCAAGGGAACACACAACAGAACAACAATATGATACTGTAGACAATAAAACTGAGTGACGAGAGCCTGGCAGTTCCACAGCCCCACAGGAAGCACCCTGGGACCTCTGAAAATGACTACCTTTCTGAGGCAGGGGAGTTGAAGAAGGACTGAGATTCATGGAATTTGTCCTTAGCTGACTAGGAAGCAAACACAAACGGATGGGCTGAACAGGAAAAGACAGCATTCACTCATTAACAACATCTATTTGCCATTCTGGCCTTAGCTGCTCTCACCACTGGCTCAGTGACCCCTAAAGCAGCTAGTGAGGTCCCTGTGAGCTAATTAATTTAGTGCCAGGGGTTGTACCCTTGGAACTCCCTGCCGTTTTTCCTTGTTGCTGTACACAGCCATGGGGAAGGGTACGTTCAAGTAAAACATGCTACTAATTGTCCAATTCTGGCACTAGCTGAAGGGAAGAACACAACCTCTGCATCCCGTCTCTTTCGAAAAGGCATCTGTGGGGGAGGTCGGGAGACAATGATGAAAGAAACAGTGCTGATGACTTAAAACTGGAGAGAAATCAGCCAACCCAGATTACCTATTCTGTTTCTGCCACACAGCCAGTTTCCCTCACATAATTGTCTCAATTACTGGAAGCTTCCCTGCTTGCCCCAGCATGTACATGCTATGTGCCACCATGAGACTTTCCCTGTTTCCTCACATCTAAGCAGGATCCCTTCCCCAAGCTGGCAATTTTCTCAGGTTCTCGCTAATCTTGCACTGCTGGGCGGCTTGGATTGATTCCTCTCTAATCCCTTCGCCCAGAGCTGCCACAAGGCCCAGATGGTAGCAGCCAGGCTGCTAACTAAACCACCCTCTAGCACAGCAAGAACTCATACTGTGACCAAGCAGCACTGGGAGATGGGAAAATAGGGCAGCCAGTGGTGGTGGGGACCCTTACGAGTGTGCTTCTCATCTGTCTCATCTCCTTCCTCATCAGGCTCTATGTCTTCAGCCTGCATGATCCAATCTAGATAGCCCTTCAGGTCTTCTTCCATCTGCTGCTTCTCTCGGAGCTTCTGGAAATCACCCCGGGCTTTGGCCTTCTCTCGCTCCTTGGAGAATTCTCTATGGAAGAAAAGAGTGGGCCAAGTTAGCTGGACACTCAAAGGACTGCTCCCCTCCCCTCATCCTTCTGAAATGCTCCTGCAGATGCAAAGCTCACCTGCTGATTGCGTGCCCTTTGATCTGACTAGTTGCCATATGTTTGGCACAGCATGACAACTCTCTAGTATTTAAAGCATACACAAAACTGAATCAAAACATTAAAAAGCTGGAATAGAGTTATACAGTAATCAAGTGTCTCTCTCACTTTCTCTCTCTCTCTCTCCCTCTCACTCTCTCCCTCCTTCCTTTCTTTGTGCACGCAGATGAATGCACTCACATGCACACCAGCATCATTCACACACAGGATCAGCACTGTTGACCTAATTTTTCATCACTGGCAACTGGTTTTCTCTTTTAACAACTGATCATTTGATTTGGCCATTACACCAGTGACCTTCTTCTCTCTCTTAACTCTCTTTTTGAAAGAAGCGCCCTCTGATTTGTCTTAACCCACCTCTGTTTTAAATTTCAAATTGCTTTAAGCAGTTTGAATTGATTTTACTTTTGCACCCTATGAAATCCTATTATATAGATTGGGATATAAATCAATCAAACAGAAGCTGTGTGTGTGCGCATGCATGTGTGTTTCCAGTCATGTCTCCCTGCTCACCATCCCCAATTTTTTTTTGAATAATGGTTAGTTAATATTGCACAAGTGCATAAAATCTGCAAGGGAAGGCTTTCTCTCCATCCTGCTCCCATCTCAGGCTCACCTGGTGAGGAGAACAGAGAGAGTCTTCTCAGTGGCTGCTCCCACCCTCTGGCACTCCCTTCCTCAGAAAGCTAGGCTGGCCCCCTTCTTGCTCTCCTTTTGCCGGCAGGCAAAAACATTCTTATTTAAGTAATCTTTTAATATGTCAGCAGTTGGACTTTTAATTTATCAACCTATTTTTAATAATAATTTTATATGTCTTTTAATGTTTTTAATTGTTTTAAATGTTTTATTAATGTTTTTAATTTTTTGGAAGCCACCCTGGGAGAAAGGTGGCATATAAATATAATAAATAACTGCACACAAGTTTTCAACTGGTTAGTGTAAACAAATATTTCCCCCCCCCATCATTTGATGAAAGTCATTCAAGAGACTGGTTGGCAAATAAAGTAAAAAAAAAAAAGTGCAACCCCTGCACACATTAACTACTCACAATTTATATCAACAACCTGTATGGGGGCCACAGCACTTTGTGGTATTCCTGGACCACAGCAAGAAGACTTTAATATTTCTAGAATCAGGCTATAACCCCTGCCTGAGTTGCCAGCTCTGAGTTTCTGCCTGCTCCACCCATTAGTAAACTGGAGACAAACATTCAAAGACCCTGGGCTGCGTATGTTCTATAGAACATCTACTAATATTCTGAATAGAGTTTGTGGCATACTTGCCTCTCCAAATCTAACCACCACTGATTGACAACATGCCAAGGTGCCCTGAAATGCAGAGCATTCAACTGAATAACTCTTCTCTTGTAGTGGTATTTGTCATCACCCACAGAGCTCTGAAATTAACCATCCAATAGCTTTTCTCCATCTTCCTGATAGCCATGTTTAAATATTTGAAGGGATGTCACATTGAGGAGGGAGTGGGCTTGTTCTCTGCTGCTACAGAGACTAAGACAAGGAGCAATGGATTCCAGCTGCAGGAAAGGAGATTCCACTTGAACCTCAGAAAGAACTTCCTGATGGTCAGAGCTGTCCGGCAGTGGAATATGCTGCCTTGGAGTGTAGTGGAGTCTCCTTCTTTGGAGGTTTTTAAGCAGAGGCTGGATGGCCATCTGTTGGGAATGCTTTGATGGGTGTTCCTGCATAGCAGGTGGTTGGACTCGATGGCCCCTGGGATCTCTTCCAACTCTATGATTCTATGATTCCTCAGACAGGACAGAAGACAGAACCTGGATTATGTCAACCACAGGCTGTCACTAAATACACAACACTGCATATTCTAGATTCACTGCAGATATGTCACCAAGGCCATTTCCGCACTACAGTGTTAAACTGCTGCTATTCCACTTTCAATGCTCTGTAGAATTCTGGGGTTTGTAGTTTACTGAGACTGAAGAGCTCTTCGGCTGAGAATTCGAAGTGCCCTTCCCTAAACTACAAACCCCAGAATTCCATAGGAGGTTGATAGTGGAATAGCAGCACTTTAACACTGTAGTGAGGAAATGGTCTAAGCCATTGATCATACCAGTCAAGTTAACTGCATTTAATTTGAGCTTCCAGATCTATAACACATAAACCATTGTTTAGAGAGACTGATTTCAATTTTCTGCCACTTCAGCAGATTCATACGATTTTTATGGAACAGGGGTCATCAGAAACAGCAACAGCTGGCAATTATGCTTTGTCAGTTCAAGCACTATACCAAATCTAGCTAGCACAAACATGGTGGGCAAGCTGACTTCAGGCTATGGTTTCTGATTCTACCTTGTTAATTCAGAAGTCATACAACACCATAACTAAGCTTTCTACTTTTGTTTCCTCTGATGTTTCATCCTTACTGAGACTGTCAGTCTACATGCAAAGATGTGTCTCCCCCCCTCATTTTTTGTGAAGTGCTAACTTTATTTTAAGCAGCATGCATATAAAAAATCATAACAATACAACACAATTCAAGCAAATCAAACCACATACCAAACGCCTCCACACAGAGTACCTATCTACCAAAGGGCAAGAATCTTCCCTGGCATCAAATATAACAATTCCTTTTTCTAAAAATGGGCCTATGCAGTCACCATATCTTGCCAAAGGGAATGTTATAGGGCATGAATCCACCCCATGTTATATTTGGCATATTCTAGATTAATTCCAGTTCCTAGTGCCAACTAAAGTAGACCCATTTACATAAGTGTAGATTTAGCACTCAGCAATCAATTCAATGGGTTAATTTTAGTTATCCTTATTTATTGTACTTAGGCCTTTGGATCGTTCCCATATTTATGGAAATATTTTGTGTGAACAGATGAATATTATCTCTATGTATGATGTTGTCACCCTCTCTCTGGAGAAAAAAATAACCCTAAAACCACAACAACTCTAAAATACTTTAGAAACACAAAAAGATATACAAATATTATGCAGATATTTCAGAACATAATTCTTTCTGCCTACATAAATTACCACATTTGTCCACCTATGCCGGTGCTCAAATCAAGAGGATCTTAAATACACATGTGGACTAAGAGCTGATGTAACTTAGCAAGTAGGAGCTAAACCAAGACATCGAAGGGAACACATATTCTCTGTGACAAACTGTTTTTGCTCCCACAATGGGATTTCCTCAGAGAAGCATGCTCCAGCAATCCAGTTTTCAAAGTAAGGCCAAGTTTACTATGCAATGGCAATCACACAACAGAACACGCTAAAGACAAAATACTTAGGTGAATGAAGAACATCATAGCCTATGGCAAATGGACATCTTTCACCACTTGATGGAGTTTGTTGTTGTCATTTGCTGGCAAGTGGACGTTGACTTATGTAAACTCTGTCAATAAGAAACCTCCAAGACGCTTGGCCATCAACTGCCCTGGTCATGTCTTGCAAACTCAGGGCTCACTCAATGGAGTGCTGTTTACACACTGGTTTGAGCTTAACAGTATAAACTGTGAACCAGTAAATCCCATAATACAAAGGTTCTTAACCTGTGGTCTGTGGACCCCTGCGGGCCACGATGTCCTCACAGGGAGTCCACAAAAGCTTGAAGAAATGTGATGAGCATTTATAATGAAAGAAAGGAGGGAGGGAGCGAGGGAGCGAGGGAGGGAGAGAGCAACAAACAAGCAAGATGGATAGATGGTTCATAGATAGATCTCAATGTACAGCACCTTAAATTGTTCAAAGGTTATGAAAATAACTGTTTCATAGCAAAAAAAATGTACTCAGCACTTGTGGCTTCTGCACACTATGAGAATGCAAGTGAAGAACACTGAGTGGCTGAGAGAACACACATGACATTTCTTGCTACTGCATTTTAAACCTTGAGTTAAGTCTTGTTGATCCATGACAACAAAAGATATTTAAAGAGGGTCTAGGGTGAGGAAAAGATTAAGAACCACTGCTATATTACTACCTCCACCAGTGGTTTTAAAGCAAACCACTTTCTCTCTGCTTCAGTATCATTCCCCTTTATTATTATTATAGGAATATTAATACTGACCTACTTTACAGGGTTAGTGTAATAATTACAAAAATATGTGAAGAATGCTGAACAATTAAAACTCGCAATGTAAATACAAAGTACTGATTACTGTTTTTAAATCTTAACAGCTCACCCTGACACACTGTATTAACACTATGATACTTTTCAGTCTCGTTGGAGATGAAAGGTAGACCTGCATGGATTCTCTAATCCTCAGCAAATGTAGACAAATATATTGTATACAGATCTAGTTTCTTGAGACTTCAAGAAGACTTCTGACTATAATTTTAAATGAAGGTTCTAGCTTATATAGTAAAGAAGATATATCTGAAAATGTGTACATAATGTATGCTGAAAATTTAGAAACCACTAGGCTGAATAAGATTACTCACACTAGCAAGTAAGGTGTCTTGCCTACTGTTCTCTTTTCCATTGACATGTGTTTATCAAAAGTAGACTAAAGTATGTAAATAAAACACAAATATTCAAGCACCTTGGTTTGCATAATTTATGCAGGTCACAGAACCAAACTGTTTGGTTCAGAATATGGATCATCTTAGTGTGTGCTTACTTCATAAGTTACTTTTACCTTCTGATGTGGTGATGAATCTTTGTCTAACAAAATGAATACATATTAATATTAATGAAAGCCTATTTCATTTCCTCCGAGCTTGACTGATCTGATTCACATAGCATCCATGCTACAGCTCTGACTTACCCGCTCAGCACACCCAAAACCAGATTGAGCACGAAGAAGGAGCCAAAGATGACAAGGCTGACAAAGTAAAGCCAGGGCAGTTCATGACCCATCGCATCCTGCATCTGCAGTAAACAGAATGCAAAAGCTGAGATAGCAGCCACATGTCTAGATGGATTGTACTGATGAATTGTCTTGATGAGATGTCAGTCATGAAGCACCCCAATCCCATCCCATCCAGCTCACCCAGTAGAGAACGTCAGTCCAGCCTTCCATGGTGATACACTGGAAGACAGTCAGCATGGCAAAGAAAAAGTTGTCAAAGTTGGTGATGCCACCATTGGGTCCTTCCCACCTGCCACGGCATTCACTGTTGTTCACTGTGCACTGCCGGCCATGCCCAGAGAAGGCACAAGGTGATGGGTCCTCCTCAGCCTCCAGATCTGCAAGTGAGTAGAGAGACTAGATTGATGTCAGGGAGAAAAGGAATAGTCAGTTCTCATACTAAGCTGAATGTAGTTTCACAAAGGTTTTCCAACATATCAAAATATACCCCATATTTTCAGTGTTCTCCCCCTCTAGGGGTCACTCAAAAATGTCACATAAAAATATCCACTTAACCACTTGGAATCTCTATTGTTAGTTTTGTTATTTTCTTTATTGATTTAAGTTTTCAAAATCCAAATTTTATTTTTCAAAATCAGAACATAACTTTTAAAATCCAAATATGTATCTGTCAGGGACACCTTAGCACTCACTATGTCATCCCTGATGGATTGGGATGCCACACAAAAAAAGAGTTTTCAATTTAAAAAGAAGAAGGGGTCAAAGCAACAACAGGTGGCAAGGAAAAAAACACTGCAAACACTCATGAAAAATATGTGGAAAAGATGATCTTCTTCAAAATGGCAACTCTCTCATTCAAACTTAGGGCCTTTTCACATTCACAGTTAAAGCACTATGATTCTACTTCAGCTACCATGTCAACATCTTGTGGAAGCTTGGAGTTTGTAGTCTGATGAGGCACTACTGTCCTCTGGCTGGGAATTTTATTCCTCATGAAACTACATGTCCTGGAATTCCATAGGATGTTGTCGTGGAAGTAAAAGTGGAATAATAGTGCTATAATTGTGTAGTGTGAAAGAGCCATTTAATCTCACAATTTAAATTCAGCCACATGGTATTCCGATCTATAAGAAGAAAGCAGGATTGTTAAATTTCATGCACTAGGATTGGTTACATTCCCAAGAGTTTTGGAAAGGAAAGGAATAAGGTTCCCCTCCATCCTTCCTTGGAGGAGGTGCTGAACAATACCTGAACCAATGATGAAGCAGGTCTTGTGCATCCGACCAATGAAGAGCTCCAAGCCGATGATGGCATAGATGATGATGACAAATAGGACAAGCAGTGCAATGTGCAGAAGGGGCACCATGGCTTTCATGATAGAATTCAAAACAATGTGCAGGCCTGGTGGGAGGCAAGGATACAATTTAAAAGTGTCAGCTCTGTAGAACGGTGACTGAGGGTATTGTTTCAACATGCGCTGCACCCTCAATTGTCCCCAGACAAAGGGGTTACATGGTCCACGACAGAGATCTCTCTTGTGTCAGTAATGGAGGACAATTAGAAGAGGGACACATATCTTCCTTATCAAAATCATGTGTGTAGAGCAGAGCTTTCCAAACTATGTGTAGCAACATGTTAATACAGGTCTTTCCAAATGGTGTGTTGCGACACGTTAGTGTGTCGCCTGAAGGATGTCGATATGTCACCTCCCTGGACATTTCCACCCAAGCTTTGGAAATGTATGTTATATGTTATAAATAAATCATATATTTTTAAAAATATAAATGAAAGGTTTTCATGAGATATGTTGTATCCCCATACATTTCATTATTACAATTTATGTATATGCCTGGATCTCTTATAAGGGGTTAGTTTAACCTCCAGTTTGTTAGTAAAACTGAATTACTGAGTTGCAAATGATGCATGTCTAAAAAGTGTGTCACCAATATGAAAAGTGTGGAAAGCCCTGTGTTAATGTGTTGACTGCAATGTGTTGGTGTGTCGCGTGAACATAACGGGTGCAGGGACCGCCCCTCCCGCTTCTGTGGTGGGCCAGGCCTCGGTAGAGAGGCTGCTTCTCTCGCCGCCACTTCTGTTCCAGGCCAAGGAAGCCCCCGGCAAGGGTGATGGCAGCAGCGGGCCAGGCTCAGGTGGAAGGGCTGCCTCTACTAACTGAATTACTAATTGAATCACTGTGTTGCAAAACGATGCATGTCTAAAAAGTGTGTCATCAACATGAAAAGTTTGGAAAGCTCTGGTGCAGAGAACTAAATCATTTGTCGATGACCTGATTCTCGGTCAGGTTTCATGAATAAGCAGAAGCAGTTCCCTCACTGTCGTCTACTGACATGCACCAGCAGCACTTTTGAACTGTGGCCATAATGCTCGTGTGCTGTGCACAGCATGTGGCAGCATGAAATAAGGAGGCATTAACTACAATGCTACAATCAAGTGAAGTCATGAGACATCTCAGGGCACCGGGTAGTGAAGATAGCATACAAAGTTTGCACATATGGTTGGATGTTTATGGGTCATGCAATGTTCTTGAATGGAAACTAACATTTGATCCTGAGCAAGTCTGGGCAGTGCAGTACCTGTGGTGAAGATGTATTTGTTTAAATATGAGTTGTAATATGGAACTGCATGATGACCTTGTGCAGCAGTAGGATGCTGTCTTATGGAGTATGGGGGGAAGGAGTAGGAAGTGAGCTTGTTTTCCACTGCTCCAGGGACAAGGACAAGGAGCAATGGATCCAAGCTGCAGGAAAGGAGATTCCACCTGAACCTCAGGAAGAACTTCCTGGCGGTCAGAGCTGTCCAGCAGTGGAATATGCTGCCTCGGAGTGTGGTGGAGTCTCCTTCTTTGGAGGTTTTTAAGCAGAGGTTGGATAGCCATCTGTTGGGAGTGCTTTGATGTGTGTTCCTGCATGGCAGGGATTTGGACTGGATGGCCCCTGGGGTCTCTTCCAACTCTTTGAGTCTATGAATATGTGTAGGGCTATAATAGCATTGGAGCATAATAGTGCAGCTGTATGCAATGCTATGTGCACATGGCTTCACAAAGCACCGAGACCATTTATGTTATTGCACCCTTGTGCTCAATCAGGCGATAGGTAGTACAGCATGGAAGCCCATACAATGAGCTCCACTCAAACTATATATATAATGGAGACCAGCATGGTGTAGTGGTTTGAGTGTTGAATTATGACCCTAGAGACCAGGATTCGATCCCCCACTTGGCCATGGAAATTGACTGGGTGGCCATGGGTGTATCTCAGCCCCAGACAACCCTGCAATAGGTTTGGCCTAGGGTAGTCATAAGTCAGAAACAACCTGAAGGCACATAGCAAGCATATATAATGAAGGAGGACAGATGCTTACTGGGGACACCAGAAACGAGGCGCAGCGGTCTCAGGACACGGAAGGCTCTCAGGGCTTTGACATCAAACCCACCCGGCTTCCCACTCATGTGGTGGGCTTCTCCAGGTTTGTGGGAAACTTGTTCCAGGATGACGCTGAAGAGGCTATAGAGAAAAACATTGGATGCAATAGGTAAGATGCATTCTCCCAATAAGTGCCTTAAAGCCCTAATTTAAAAGGAGCTATCCAAGCTGCTAGATGTATTTTGAGGACAGAATTCAATGTCTTGGATAATTCCTTTAGTGTTTGGATTAACACTGGGGCATTGCCCCAATTACAGGGAAGACAACAGCCACCATTATATGGTAGCCCTTTCGTTTTCTTATACGAGGTTTTTCTGCTGTCATCTTTAATCTTGTTGCAGGCACACTGAACTTCCCCTGTGTTACCTCTTTTCATAAGCTTGCCCCCATCTGGTCCAACTCCCAAAGAGGACTGGGTAGTTATTTGCTCAGAGTCCAAACAAAATTTGAGAAGTCTTGGGCTGTTGGAGAAGTTGGTGGCTATCATCTTTCAAATTAATTTTTTTACATTAGAAGTCTCATACATGGAGAAATTAAGCAACTAGAGACACCTTGTGGAATTACTTTCATCTTCCAAAGACCTACTAGAGTTAAGCTCTAAAATGAGAAGTTGGTACTTACCATGATATTCATGCTTGGATGGCATGAGGAGCAATCCACTCATTCATGGGTTATTCTTTCATATGCCAGCTAAGAAGGCTGGCATGTGAAGAAATAACCCATGAGTGAATGGACTGCTCTTCTGTACCATCTGGAGAATATTGGTGTAACAGGTTTATCAGAACATGTGTACAATTTCATTTTCTTTCTTACAAATAACTTCAATAGAAATAAGGTGCATTTGTAATGCATTGTGTTGTTATACTACCCTTCTTCCAAGGGTGTCCAGAGCACTATGTGTGAGAGTTACTATTCTGTTGTTTTGTTTTGTTTTTTTCATAACAGAGAGGAAAAGGCCTCTCTGTTCATCCTGTGAGCTTAATTGCTGGGCACAGACTGGAACACAGGTTTCCCTCAGTCCACAACCAACACCAATTAATCTCTGCATTCTTCCTATTTACAACTCAAAAGCTGCAGCCCTGAAATTGCCATGAGATCCTAACGTCTCATAATATGTGAGGTTCAGGTGTTTAGGATGGCGTAATTATTGTAATTATGAGTATAATTATTACAATTAATACTTATTAATTGTTATTATTATCGCACTTGTATCCCACCATTTCCACAATACTAGAAGTCAATACAATTTGGAAAAATTAAAACAAGTACAGTTTAAAGCACTTTCAAAAACCTAAATAAAAACATACGCAATGTTATTGTTAAAAAGCAACAGATCAAGTATGGTTGTGTGGTTTGAGAGTTGGATTACAGCTCTGGAGACTGATCAGCCATAGAAATCCACTGGGTGCCCTGGAGCAAGTCACACTCTCTCAGCCTCAGAGGAAAGCAAAGGCAAACTTGTTATTGTTGTTGTGTGCCTTCAACTCATTTTCATCTTATGGCAACTTTATTACAGGGTTTTCCGGGGCTGAGAGTGCGTGATGCACCTAAGGTGACCCAACAGGTTTCTATGGTTGAGTGGGGAATCAAACCCTGGTCTCCAGGGTTGTAGTCCAATACTCAAACCACTGTATCATGCTGGCTCTGACCAATCTTGCCAAGAAAATCCCATGCTAGGTTCACCTTAGGGTTCTCGTAAGTCCAACTACTTAAAAGTACACAACAACAACCATTAAAACCATATGGAGCAAATCCATTACAAGACGAAGGGTTATTATCATTCATTCATTCATTCATTCATTTTTATGCTCACCCCACTACAACGATAACAAAATCAAGAAGATTCCAGCCATTGCGGATGTAGGCGCTGGGATGCATGACCAGACCATAGGCCAGGATCTTGAGAAACGTCTCCACCGTGAAGATAATGAGAAAAACATATTCTACTTGCTCCTACAGAGTGGAAAGGAAGAAGTCCAAGAAACCACAAGTTCTGCTTTCCCAGCATTTGTCATTCATATCTTAGGACATATCAATCACTTCATTAGGATTTCAAAACTAAAAGCCATATCATATGCTGCAAAACCTGGGCAATCCCAAAGAGGTCCATCTACAACAATTCTAAAAGGCCCAAGATCCCAATTCTGGAAAGCCAAAACCAGAAGTAGTGATGGGAAATTTTGATCAAGAAAAAAAAATGACAAAGATTTCTCTGGATTAGCAACGTCTCAGTTCAACATCAGCATGAGCAGCTTACAGAACCGCTGAGGATACAAGAGCAACACACAAACACGAAAGCCAGCAGGGCATATATATGCTGCCACGGTAAGTGTGGCAACATGGAAGTATACATCCTGGTCAAAAAGAGCATGCATGTTTGCAAAATTGGGAAGATACACACAGAAGAAAAGATCTATCCAACTCTACAGATCATTCCTAATGTATCCTCCTCACTAGGCACTTCTTTGCATGCATCAGAAACAGACTGCCATTCGGCTAGTCCTCCACATCCCTTCTTTTTCTTCTGCACCAGTAAATTATCTCCTCTCTCTATATTGAGAGCAGTGCCCAAAAACCCCAGGACTCTATTTTGCCATCGTAAATGATGAAACCTTCCTCTTTCCCTAAAAGGGGTATGTCCTGTGTGAACTGGGCATCTTCCTGTGCTCATGTTTCAGGGATGGGGATAGAGACGAGATACAGAAATGAGATCATGTTCTGTCCCTGACCTCAGTAGTGTCAAGTATTTCTGGACTTACCCCCAGAAGGGGGAACAGGAATCAAGAACTGGCCCCCATCCAGTTTCAGCCAAGGGATTATTCTGGATTTACTCCAGGGAAGCTGAGATCACATTCTAGCCCTGACCCCAGCTGCAATCAGCAGATGAGTTCAGTTTAACAGGAGAGCCACTCCAGGATGACTGTGAGACCCTCAGCTACAATCAGGCCAGTTTCGTGATGGCCAGAGAAGCCAGGAGGGGGACAGTTGCCTCAGCTGGCCTCTGTCAGGTGGTGGATTAATGGTTATTAAGAGATAATAGTTTTAATTGGCATTAACATGTTACCTTCAGCAGAAATCAAGAGGTAAAGATGGAATCATTAAGAAAGGAAGTAAGAGTTTATTGGGTTAGGAGGAAGAGGTGGAGGTGGAGTGGGGGGAGGCCCTGATCCAGGTTTCTAGGTTGTTTGAGAAGAAAGTCATGTGCAGTGTGTTAGAGCAAGGGAAGGGGAACTGGGAGCCATGATTCCTGGCTTTGCCTAGAGCTGCCATGCTCACTCAGGCCATTTGTCCCTCTAGCTCAGTACTATCAACTTAGGGTGAAAGCAATTCACAGGGGCCTCTCAGGCATTTCCAGAGGTTCTTCCTATTTCTTGCTGTTCAAAATAATTTGGAGATGTCCAGAGTTCAGTGTATCAGCATGCAAAGCGTGCATAGTTCTTCAACTGTGCTATTAGAAACCTTTGAACACTTCACAATGAAAACTAGGACACATGGGGCCAAGCAATACCAGAGTGGTTAAGATGGCAGAAATTATTGATGAGAAAGAACACACAAGGCAGAAGTAGTTACAGCAGTTTGCTTTTGCCTGAGTCTATAGGGAAATGTAAAATTCTGCCTGCTCCCTTCCTCTCCCCACTGCTAAGATAATCAAAACTTTTGCATTTTGAACTCAACTTGCAGCAACTGAAGTAAGCTGAGAAAAAAAGGGGAAGAGGGGAGAGAAACTAGGACATTTTAAAATCAGCTGAAAAAATGAGTTGGCAGATGATTAATCAGGATTGCCTCTGCCAAACTAGGACAGTTGAAGGGGATGCTATTATGTCCTTCCCACCACCTCAACCACCTCCAACCTGCTTCCATTCATCTACAATCTGGTAAAAGGCACTCACCAAGTTGTGGTTGGAGACATTGGAGTCATCCTCAGGGAACGGGATATAAACTCCTAAGGCCACACAGTTGGCGAAGATGGTCATAAGGATCAGGATGTCAAAGGGCCTGAGAAGCATTTGGTTAAGGAATCAAACAGTAATCTCTTCTTTCCCCATCCCGCTCTTATTATCCCCACTCAGAAAAGACACCTGCAAGCCCCATCTTACCCCCCAAATCAAACTTCTCCCAATTTGTAAATGCAGGATGCTTCCATTCAACAATGCTGATAGCAGCCCGGCGGATGGGATTGTTCAGCCTGAGGCAAAAAAGGGCTCGGGGTGAACGATGAACCACATTGGTGCCCTGGGTCTTATGCTTGTTGTGCTGGAGCCTCTTCTTCTGAGCACTGCTGCCAGTAGAGCCCAGAGTATCTGTACCCCCGTTGGTCAACGTCCACGCCAAGGCCTGGCCTGTTGCCTCCACAAAAGCCTCAGCTGCCGAGTGTTGTACTTCAGGAGTGCCAGCTGCTGTGGGTAAGAGGGAGAAAAAAGAAGGGCAAGATAGGTTTTAGATAGAGTCTGACTGCCTTTGGAGACTTAATTGCCTCATTCTCCAGTAAAAGTGCCAATTAGCCATTTCCTCTATTAAAAATTGCAGCACCTGTAAGGATCTGCAAAAAGAACAGTTGGTTAACACAAAATATAAGACAGCATGCTTCCAGTGTATTGAAGGCATTTTCAAGGTGGAAGCCTCTGTGAAGACATGCCAAAATAAATCCATCATGTAAGTTGGAGGCAGACCTAGTAATTTACACATATCCAATCCTACTTGTCAGCCCCAGTTTTATATCAAAACACCTCTGTAGTTTCAGTCACTGCTCCAATCCTAAACTGTGCTCCTGAGCTCCTCCTCCTCACCTTCTCAGCCAAACAGCACTCCTTGTCTCCAAGAGCCACTGTAATGCCAAAGGGCTTCCTGGCACTTTTAACAACTGGAATTCGTATCATCCATCTTCTGCTGACCCCTAGAAACCTACTTATTCCAGTACTATCTACTTACTGATATTTTATTCCTCAGTAGCTTCTGAAGGAATTCCTCAGGCTGCAGTCAGCCTAAACACTAAGGAGCAAGTCCCCTTGAACACAGCAAGTTTCTCACATCTGAGTAAGCATGCACAAAAACTGAGCTGTGAAATTCCCACCTGTCTCCAAACCCCTTCCCCTACCCTGGTTAATCAAACACATTGACATGGGGTCACTCACGTCCTCCATTGCATTCCGACTCTGACATCTTGCTTGTTTGTTGCAGTGGGGTGGGAGGGAGGGTTGAAAGGAAAGATGTGTCAGTTCCCAGAAGATGCTAGCACTTTGGCCCAACTGTTTCTCCACCTCGTAAGGGAGGACCTTCCATTCTTTTGGCCTTTCTCCCTGGATGGGGAGGAAGGGCCAGGTTAGTCCCAGTTGCTCTCATGGGAAGGCCGAAGCAGGAGTCTTGCCAGTCACGCCCCTGGATGTCCCCCCGCTCCTGGTTTTCACCATGGGGTACCTTCCAAAAGGAATCTGAGCCCCCCTGCTTGTGTCTGTTTCATGCTCTCAGTGTGCTCCCTCTCTTTCTCTTTCTGTCGCTCTCCTGCTTCGTTCCCTCGCTTGGTTGAGGATTAAGGCAGATTGCCTACTTTAAAGGGCAGCGCGGGAGGCAGGGAGGAGGGAGCTCACAGCTGGTTAGGTCACTGGCTGTGGAGAGCTGGGGACATCCCAGCCAGCCAGCCAGCCAAGCTCCAGTTAGTCCCAGAAAAGGGACTAGCATTGACCTAATCTAACTGTATGCACCTGAGTGTGTCGAAAGCATCAAAAAATGAACTCTTACAAGTATGATGGATCTCCCTATGACCAAGAACGGGCAGGACGAAAGCAAGAACGAAAGCAACAACAGCTACTCTTCTTTTTGCCACTCATTCTGGCAGAGGTTACTGTGTGCTCAGAGTTCTGTTTGCCTGTTTTTTAATGGCTCATTATGGGATGCTAGGAGAAGGCATTCCCACCTCGGGCTGCCATTTGATTATCTCAAATATGTAAACTTGCTTCCTTATTTGAAAGACTGCTTCTCTTGTATGTCTCCCCCAAACCTTAAGAACTTCCATAGAGGCAGCTAACATTAGACAATATAGTTATAAAGTAATTAATCCATGGCATTTAATCTTGTTTATATTAAGTTCTGTTACTAATGTCACAGAAATGTTGGAGGCTCCTATCCACACTTATCATGGACTCAATTTGTTTTAGGAGGCAAACACTGAAAATGTTGAAAATGTTACCAATCTGCCCATAATCCCAAATCCAGAATTGGCTTTAGTTTTTTCATGCAATGGATATAATAAACAATTTACTTCAGAAAGGGGATTTAATTAATTTTTGCTCTCTGTCTGTAAGCTTAGGCGTTACTACTATCTGGAAATGCACTAATGAATTCTTTTTTAATGGATTAGAAAAATAGACAGTGGAACTTAGCTCTCATGAAAAATTAATAAACTAGAATAATAGAATTTTTGAGTTGGCAGGGACCACAAGAGCCATCTAGTCCTGCCTCCTGCCATGCAGGAAGACACAATCACTCCTGAAAGATGTCCATCCCATCATTGTTCTTGTGGGACCCGAACTCCCAGCACATTTCACCAGCAATGCCTATGGTGAGGGATTCTCAGAACTGAAGCCTCAAACATCTGGAGGGTCTAAGATTGAGAACTACTGTTACAGAGAATTGCAATACAGGAATATCTGGGGGGCCGAGGAGTTCCCACTCCTGCCAGATGTCCAATGGAAAGATGTATATGTTGCGGGGGATGACTTTAGCTTGTTCTCCTCTCTCCTCATCCCAAGTCCTTCCTATCTTTTTGTCTCCGGCAAGGTTTTTAGCCTGGCATTGGCTCTCCATGGGGATTTCCCACCCCTCTTCTCTCAATCCCTCCCTGGACATTGTGATTTCCCCAGGTCCCCAGTAGGTTTCCATGACTTTTGAACCCTGGTCTCCCAGAGTTCTCACCCAGCACTCCGACCACTATGCCACACTGGCTCTGCTGCAGATCTCCCTCTCCAGGATGAGGAAAGGTTGGTATTTTTAAGCCAGTTTCTGAGATCTTTCTTCAAATACTAACAGAATGGAAGAAAATTTCTATGAAACAGGCAAATTTTAACTACTTTTAAATACTTGGCAATCTTTTATTTCATTTATAATTTATAACCATTAAATAATTACACCCTCCCAATTCATCACATGACAATTCATGAAAGGGTATGTTATCTTGGTCACCTTTTCTTTGCATTCTCCAATACACTGATGAACTGATAGATCTCCATTTTGATCAGCTTCCCTCCCAGAGCTGTAGTTACTGGAAGATGAAAGAATTGTCCCTTCTCATAAATTATGTCCCAGAAATAATTTTTTCTTCAGTCCTTAAACTTCAGCAATCCAAAGAGTGAGACATTTAAAATCATTCACACCTAGGACTCTTCTTTTTGCTGTGCTCTTTGAATTCCCTGATCGCTTTGCTTTCCTCATTTTTTCAGATGCCTATCACTAAATGCGCAACTGAATTTTTAAATTATTGCACTGCTGGAAATTTAGAGACTGAGGAAAATTTTGTTGAGGGGGCAAAAATTCCATTTGGGATACAATGCCTCCCTGTACCTACACTCCTTCTCTTTCCAAAGGTACTCTGGCTGTTATTCTCTGATCAGCCTACACTCTGAAAATTAAGGTGTCTGTATTAGTGTTCTTCCTATTGCTAATGAATTGTTTTTATCTAATTTTTTTTAATCCAGAGAGGCGTTGTTTCAAGCAGCCCTGGTAACTGAAGTTAAGTGGGTGACCACTGCTACTCTTTTCGGTAGTAGTACCATGGTGGTTAACAGCCATAAGGATTCACAGGGTACCATCTTTGTGATCATTATGACAGTTGGCAAAGATTTTTCTATCAAACCAAGCCTTACTCGAACATTTAAACCATAAATGATGTAAAAGTTTAAAAGTTCTCTGTTCAAAAGTTGAAATTCCTCCCTGTTTATTTTTATTTTTAATGATGCCTCCTTTTGCGAACTGTCCATGGAACTTATGCTATGTTATGAGCCATCTATGCAATAGTTAAGAAACATATAAATACTAGGAATAATGCTCTAACTCTTTAATTCTAGAGTTTATAATATTATGATTGATGGTGAAGTGTTCCAGCAGCGATTTGCACATTAATAACATTAGTAATATTTTCTGTATAGCAATTAACTCTTGGCTGATACTTTTAAAAAATTAAACAGCCCTTAAATTGCTGTCAGATCCCAGTGAGGAAAAGGAAAATAACAATAAAACCTTAGGCCAGAAATTTAAAAATGTTGACACAGACTGCACTGATCAAAAATCTTTGCTCTGCCTTTCTGCCTCCTACCAGCAGTCAGATTTCATCTTGGCCTCAGAAAATTTAAAGCATTGATGTGTAATTACTCACTAAGGGGTCCCATGCCAACTTAAAGTGAACAATATTACTAACATCGTTACCACTTTTAATTCCATTTTTGGAAAAGAGAGAAATGGTACTAGCACATAGAGAGAAACAAGATGACTGGATGCAAAAATATAAAGGCATCTTTACTTTTAACAGTTAAAGAAAAGAGGCAATTTGAGCTGGCATACTTTTTTTGCCCTTTGCAGGGGTCACCTGTTTGACAAAACTGCTCTCTAGTGGTTTAAGTGTTGGACTAGAACTGAGCCATGGAAACCCGTCATACTCTTGAGCCAAGTCATACTCTCACAGCCTCAAAGGAAGGCAAAGACTCAGTGATCAAATCTTGCCAAGAAAACTCTGCAACAGAGTTGCCGTAAGTCTGAGTCAACATGAAGGAGCATAGCAACAACAAATACAATGTTTAAAATTATAGAATATGGAAGGAAAACTGTGGTGAGTATGGTGTCCAGTTTGCTGTCTTCGAGACCCGCTGTGGTCCACAAGACTGTCCAAAGAAAGCCCAAAAGTCCACTTTATTTTTTATTTATTTATTTATTTATTTGTATCCCGCCTCTCCATATGGATCGAGGCGGCGAACAACTTAGCATGTATTTCGAAACATTTTTCTATACATGCCCCCAACAAGCTGGGTACTCATTTTACCGACCTGCGAAAGGATGGAAGGCTGAGTCAACCTTGGGGCCCGGCAGGATCGAACTCACAACCTTGTGGTTTGTGGCTTGCAGTACTGGCATTTAACCACTGCGAAAAACAGGGTGGGGGTTAAAAGGTGAACTGCCATTGCTGGAAGCTTTCAGGAAAGGCAATTCACCACCACTCCTCTTTTGCCAGAAAAATGACTGTCTTGGGAGTCTCCTGAGCAGACTTGAGGAACTACACTTGACCCACTCCTGATATAGAACCTCAGTCTCTTGTATCTGGACATCGTAGAAAAAGAAGAGATGACTATCCACTGTCCGTAATTAAAAGTAGGTCCAATATCACAATGTTGGAGTTAGAGATTTGGGATTGGTGGGCAGAGATTTTAATACCGTACTGCAGATTTAATAGACTCATTTTCTGAGATCTCTTTGACTGGGCAGATACTGTCGTATCACACTAGATAGTATCATATCAGTCCTATACCACTTTAATTGTCATGGTTCCATCCAATAGAATTATCCTGGTTAAGTACTTAGAATTCTCTGTAGACAGACACTAAAGGTCAACATAGGTCACCAAACTACAAATCCCAGGATTGCATAAGATGGACCTATGGCAGTGAAAGTGACACAATTGACATATACTGATATAATTGTGCAGTGCAGGTATCATCCTTCTCCCTCAAGTTACAGTGCTATCAGATTTGGGTTTTGTCAGCCCTTAAGATCGACATAAGATGCAGATCGCTCTCTTGCACTGTGGAAGTATTTTGGAAGGTACAGTTTCTCTTGCATGGAAAATAAAAGGCTGGGCTTGTTGGAAATAAACCCTTTTTCTACACAGCTAACAAACCATAGGAACCTTGTACCCCAGGCTTGGAAATCATGTAGTCTTCAAGATATTATTGGATTACAGCAGCCCTAATGAGTGGTGAAGAGTACTGGGAGCTGTAGCCCAACATCTGGATTCCCAGGCCTGTTGTATAGAGTCCTCAACATGGGATTACCCCAGCCATACAAATGGTGCTTTTTTGAATTACAAACGGGGCCTGGCTTTGTTGCTTCTTCCTTTGCTAAAGGTGTTCATGAAGAAGCAAACTGAGGCACCTTGACCTGGGTGCCATTACAATCAATATACTGAGCCCTTATCAGGGGAAGGAGTCCATTCTCTTGGAGAGTCCATTTTCTTAAATTTAACAGGAGGGACACTGCAGCTTTGCTGATGTAATTTAAAAGAAATGTGTTAGAAGTTCCACGTTTATTAGTTGTGAATTCCTTGGTCAGTCTACACCACCAGGTAAGGCAAGGCCATTTCCTCACTAGCCTGTTATAGCACTATTATTCCACTTTCAAGAGGCCTGGGGTTTGCAGTTTAGGGAGGGGCCGGCCTAAACTGCAAACCCCAGGATTCCCTAGGCTGTTGAAAGTGGAATAATAGCACTATAACAGGCTAATGCAGAAATGGCCCCAGGCAACTGCTGATGGGTGCAGCAGAATGAACAGACCCATTTTGGTCACTTTGTCTTGTTCCCTATATTATCCTGCTGCCTTGCCTGTCACCTCTGTAGGCACAGAATTCAACTACCCGTCCAGTCAGCCTTTGAACCCGGAGGGGAAGGCACCATTTTGTCATTTGCCTCGGGCAGCAGAACGTTTTCGTCAACGTTCTGGATTGTTATGTCAACTATTGAAACGTCTTGACCATTTTCAAACGGGGCTGACCCATTCCCCCCCCCCGCCTTCTGCAGAAACGCGGCCCGCGGCGCCACATCGCGGAAGGCTGTGTTTCAGTTGCTAGGAGACAGCGGCTCCTGATTGCGCGCTTCCACAAGGAGCACGACAACCACCTGCCTTCCCGGCTCTCAGCGGCCGCGTCCACTGAGGCCAAGACTACAGTTCCCAGGATGCTCTCTGTTCTCGCGGGCTGGCGAGCGCCTGGAGCGCCTGAAACATAGACATCAAAATGGACTAGAAGCTTCCGATATAGGGAGACGTGGAGCTTAGGCCTTTTCCGCACTACACCCTTATAGCGCGATGATTCCACTTTCAACGTCCTCTGGAATCCTGGGGTTTGCAGTTTCGGGAGGGGCCACCTGGCCCCTCCCGAAACTGTGAACCCCAGGATTCCAGAGGATGGTGAAAGTGGAATCATCGCGCTATAAGGGTGTAGTGCGGAAAAGGCCTATAGTGAACTCAGAGATATAGGCCATTTCATCCCTACACTGCTATAGTGCTATTATTCCACTTTCAACCTCCTGTGGAATTCTGGGGTTTGTAGTTTCCTGAGGCCAAAGAGCTCTCTGGCTGAGAATCCTAAAGGCCCCTCCCTGAACTCCAAACCCCAGGATTCCATAGGAGGTTGAAAGTGGAATTATAACACTATAGCAGTGTAGGGCAGAAATGCTCGTCAATGATCCATGAGACCACATCCAACTCTATGATTTTGTAACCCTTTCTATGGCTCCGACTCTCCATAGGAGGTTGAAGGTGGAATAATAGCACTTCAACAGTGTCGTGCGGAAATGGCCTTTGTCTTCGATGAGGCAGCAGCATCCATCCATCCGTATTTGCTCTGTGGTCTAGACTACCTATCCTTTTGGAGACGCTCAGCCTCGGGGACTACAAAACCCAACATGCAAGGCGCCGTGCAAAGGCCGGTAGGGCCTTTGCACTACATTTCCCATCGTGCCTTGGGGCGGGTCCTGTGACTGAGCGCCTGGCCCAGCTCAAAGCAGAGGGAGCGGTGAGTACGGCGGTCTTCCTCTCTCGCGCATCTTGTGCTGCCGTCTCGGGCAGCGCTTTCCCCCTCCCTGATGGCGGCCTCCTCAAGTGCGGGCCCCTCCGCCTGTTCTTATTGGCCATTTCCGCACTAGCCTGTTATAGCGCGATGATTCCACTTTCACCATCCTCTGGCATCCTGGGGTTTGCAGTTTCGGGAGGGGCCAGCCGGCCCCTCCCGAAACTGCAAACCCCAGGATGCCAGAGGATGGTGAAAGTGGAATCATCGCGCTATAACAGGCTAGTGCGGAAATGGCCATTGTCTCCTCTCTCCCAGAGCCTGAGCAGGTTGTGTCTCTCTGTAACAGCCACCCGCCCACCCACCGCTCAGGGTTCCCACTTCCTCTTTCTTTCCCTGGGTTGTTCTCACGGTTCGGTTGCTTGCATGCAAACTCTGGTTTTTCCTCCCCCTCTTTTCCTTTCCCTTCTCAGAAAATGTCCTGAAAGGCTTCTAGCATGGTATTCACAGGGGGAAAAACGACACGCGTCTGCCAAATATATTCTTCGCAGCTCTTGAAAGGGTTGAAGAAGGCGTGTTGCTGCAGACGGTGTTGGACTCCAGCTCCCATCAGCCCTGGCCAGCTTGGCCAGTGAAGAGGGATACTGGGAGTTGGAGTTCAGTGGCATCGGAGGAGCACACGTCCCTTACTCCATCTTAAAAATGTTGGTGGCTTTACAACGGGGGGTTGTTGTTGTTGGGGGGAGTAGGATGTTCCCAAATTCCAACTCAGACAATTTAGCCTTGATACTAATTAATGAAGCAGGACAGATTGCCACCGCTGTTCTTCTTGCTTTCCTAAATTTTTTAGGTGGTGGTTGTGGTTGTGAATCAAGTGGAGATTTTGGAGTTGATCCCCCAGCTGGCAGGGGAGGAGAGGCTGAGCAAGAGCACTTTAAAGAGAATGAAGTGGAAATTAGTGGTGGCAACCTCGCTTACCCTACAGTACCAGATGTAGAGAACCTTTGATGTTCCAGATGTTTTGGATTATGGCCATTTCTGCACTAGAGCGGAGGAGCGTTTCACTGTGTCATGAGTGGTGTTTTTTACTCCAACTTACCCCAGTTCTTATCTCCACACCCTCTGGTTTCTATCGAGGTAAAGTGGAGAAAATCATTTGTAGCTTCTGCATCGTCAGTTCTCGTGGAACTCCTATTCCCCTCCCTTGCACCACCCCACCACTGCTCATTAGACAATTAAAAAAAAAAGTTGTAGAAACCATTGCTACGTTTTAGCCCAAGTGGTGTGAATTGATGTAACGCTTCTGCATGTAGGAAAAAACACAGCAGAAACGGTTTGGGTGCTTTACATCAGAGTTTTTCCATTTTTGCAATACATCGGTTTAATGTCGATGTTCACCACGCTAAGACCTCAACTCGTGTGGAACCACGGAGCATAGAACGACATCAAATCGGTTTAACATGCAGATGTAAAAGCGGCAATACGACGCTACTGCAGTGTATCAGCCTTGTGCAGAAAGGGCCTGTGACTCCACAAGCCTTTGCCCTCGGCCACCCTGGGTGGAAGCTGTGGGAGTTGTAAGCCAAAGCATCAGGAAAGTCAAACTTTTTGTGGCCCTGCCAGGCATTTGTTGTGTCTTACAATATGGTTTTGCATCATGATGTGGCACTTCAGACTTGCTAAAAGGTACTCTTCTGTTGTGTCATGTATCCTTGTGCATAATCTTATTTCTAAAAAAGGGGTAGGTAACTGCAGCCATTCAGATATTTTTGGCCTACAACTCTCTTCAGTCCTGGCCAGGAGAACTAATGGAATCATGAAAGATGCCATCCAAAAAGATCTGGTGGGTCACAGATATCCACCTTTCTTCTAAAACAGGTAGGGGCACACACAGCGGGTTAAAGAGCTATTTTCTGATCCCTTCAATCATACACAGGCCATGCCAGCACCATTTACAAGAACCATAAATTATATTCCTATCATTTCCAGTCAGTTTGGGGGGATATTTTGGGGAACCCCCCAAACAGCATTTATAGGCACATGTGCACCATTTGGAGATATTTTTGGAAAACAACTGAGTTGGAGGCAGATTTTATCGGGGGATTGGAGGATTTGAAGTGGCCCAGGCTGTGTATGACACCACCCCGCCAGGAAGAAATTCTGTCTCAAGCTAAGCCTTGAATAATATGTATGATGGAAAGGAGAATGAGCACAATTACCTGGCAATCCTGCAGTGCTACTTTTCTCTAGGATTTTCCCTGTCTAGCTAGTCCTGTGTTACCTTAGGATACCAGGCTCCCTGCCTGAGGGCAATTCTGCTCCAGAACATAACTTCTGCTTTTTGCAATTTGCACACTTAATGCATCTGTTCTTCACAGTGGCTACAAATCTGGTATTCACTCCCACACGCTGCAGATGCTAATACAATTCTGTAAATCTTTCCATCTACCTCCTGGGGCCTTTTTCCCTGATCCTTGGCCCTTCTCCTTTGCACCATTTACAAAAATAAACACTGGTAAAGAGAATATATTGGCATAGGAAAACAATGGCAACTAGAAGGAGACATGACAAAGACCTGTTGTAGTAGGGTGGACAGTGGAAAATTTTCTTCTTCTGCTGTAGCATTAAAGTCATACAGTGAAATGGATCCTATCTCCAAAGAAGAAACTTGTGCCAATCTGTTGCAGTTAAAACAGCAAAGAGTCCTTTGGCACTTACGAGGCTTACAAATTTATTGTAACATGAATTTCCATGGATCGTCACCAGTGTCCCCAAAATCAAGGAGAGTCTTCCAGAGATTGAGACATACATAGTATACGATGTTGAAAGTAGAATTTTCATAGCTCAGAATGAATTCTAATGCAGAAAGTATTGACAGGGCAGTTATATTATTAACATTGCTCACAAACTGTGACAGCCGCAGTAGATTCAAGGTGGATAAAATAAAATACAATTACTTGGGGATACAGATCTTGGAAAATTACACTTTTGGACTAAACTCCCAGAATCCTCCAACCAGCATTGCTACTTGTAGGCGAATTCTGGAAGTTGGAATGCCAAGAAGTAACTAGCCCATCTCAGGAGAATTACCTCCAGCTTAAATAGTTTTAAAAGGAGATTTTATTTGATGGATTCTTCTACTGATACAGCAAGGCTGTTCTGATTTTGCTCTTATTCTCTTATTTGGGAAGGACAAAATACAATCCCGGTCTTCTACTTCAATCTAGACTCGGTCACATGTGTAAAGAATAATCTGTAAGCAACTGGACAAATGGAAAAGAGATTTACAAAAAAAAAACCCTTAACAAGGGCTGTGTGGGATCAGAGCAAAGGCCTGACGCATTCAGCGTTGTGCTCCCATCATGGCTAACCTATTGCAAGCTCAATAAGCAGGACTTGCGTATAACAGCACCTTTCTTCTCATGTTGCCTAGCAAGTGGTATTCAGAGGTATACTGTACAGGAAAGAACACACAGCCATCATGACTTGAAGCCGTTGATAGCCCCAGCCTCCATGAATGTGTCAAGTCTCATTTTAAAGATGAGCTGTTGGTCATTGCTGTAAATCTGTGGCGGTAAATTACACAATTTAACCAAATGCCACTGTATACCAGGAGTAATTTACTTAGGCACATGTGGGCAAGCAGGCAATTAAAAATTATTTGTAGATGAGTAACTCCAGAGAGTAAGAGCCAGCATGAGTTAGCACTTGAAGCATTAGACTGTGGCTCAGGAGACCAGGGTTCTATTCCCCACTTGGCCGTGGAAACCTGCTGGATGATCTTGGGCAAGTCACATTCTCAGCCTCAGAGGAAGGCAAAGGAGAACCTCCAAAAAAATCTTGCCAAGAAACCACGTTATAGGTTTGCCTTAGGGTTGCCATAAGTTGAAAACTACTTGAAGACACACACTAACAACAACACCACACTACAGAGAGGCTATCATAATCTCCCAGAGGCAGTGCTGTTCTGAGGCATTTTCTCAGTCACAGTTCAACCTATTGCTATAAGGGGAGTGTAGGGGAGATTTGTTTCAACAACTTTGTTGAGCTTGCTCTTTATAGGATCCCTTCCATAAGCTTGGTGCTATAGCCATCGAAACACTTGGCTTTCTTACTGCTGTTCACCCTTCTTTCTTTCTTTTTTTTTTTTTAACAGGGGGCCTCCCTATCCCTAGAAATTCCAGCCCCATGGAGGAGGTGGACAAGATCCTCATACATTCCCTCCGCCTCTCTGGGACGTAAGGCTATCTTGGTGCTGTGTTGTCTTATGTTTCCTTTCTCGTAGGTTGCAGGTTGAAAGTGGCGAGATGGTGCTGTATGGCTTAAAGCAGATTGGAGTTTTGCTGGACGGAGGGGGTAGGAAAAATCTGAAACAGTGCTATACTGAAGGACTTAACATTTACTTGTTTATTGATAGCGCCTATACCCCACTCTTTAGCCAAAAAGGCTCTCAGAAGGGGCTTATAAGATAAGACCATTTCTGCACTAGCCTGTTATAGTCTTATTATTCCCTTTCAACATCCTATGGAATCCTGGGGCTTGCAGTTTGGGGAGGGGCCGGCCTAAACTGCAAACCCCAGGATTCCATAGGCTGTTTAAAGTGGAATAATAACACTATAACAGGCTAGTGCGGAATTGACCTAAGCAGTACAATAGCCCCTCCTGAAGCTTGCAATCTAAGACACAACGCACAACAAAAAAGGAGTGTCATGGGGAAGAATTGAGTCTACTGCTTATAATGATCAAGTGGATGGGAACGGATTAAGGCGGCCTGCTGGAATAGCTGCTGCTAGTTGACAGCTTAGGGGAAAAGAGGTGTATTCCTCTGCCACTTACTGATTTCTTCTCGCAATTATACTGTGAGCTCCTTCACAATTAGAGCACTGTGATTCCACTAAAAGCCATGGCAGCCCCTTATGGAATCCTGAGTCTTGCAATTTGCAGGCGGAAGGGATTTAGAATTCTCACCCAAAGAGCTCCTTCTGATCCTCTGACCAAACTACAAATCCCAGGATTCCATGGGATGCAGCTGTGGCAGTTGAAGTGGGATCATCTATAATTGCACAGTGGTGAGAAGACAGGAAGCAGTGGCAGAGGAATTGAGAGAGAGAGAGATACAGTCATCTGTCTACATACACTAATGTTAGGGGCATAGGACCGCCATAAAAGTGGGGAAAAAAATAACTCTAGGCCCTCCCAAACCATATTTAACACACACACAAAATTATGATCAGCATATTCAACCCACCGTGGATTCCTTTCGGGCATCAGGGTTCCTTCATAAGGGAGAAGTGGGTGGCTGGTGGGGCTTATTGCCACCTCCACTGCTGCCCCACACCATTTTTAAGAGGGACTTACAAGCCTTGTTTGCAGTTTCTCAGTCTCCTGAGGCTTGCAGTCCCTATTAAAAGTGGCATAGGGCAACAGTATAGGTGACAGCAAATAATCTGTGAATAATCAAATCCACAAAAGTGAAACCCACAAACGTGAAGGGCTGACTGTATATCAGAGCTTACCAACCTTTTCATGTTGGTGACACACTTTTTAGACATGCATCATTTCGTGACAACTTCAGTAAGTAATTCAGTAAGTGGAGGCCAAGCCTGGCCTGCCGCTGCCCTCTCTGGGGTCTTCCTCAGCCCACGGCAGTGATGGTGGAAGAGGCAGCCCCTCCACCTGTTACGTTTACGTGACACACCTACACACTGCAGCTGACACACTAACGTGTTGCGACACACAGTTTGGAAAGCTCTACTGTATATGTTTCTGAGTGGTGTGAAAGGGCACTGGGTCTAACCAGTCAGATAGTAAAGTGCATTGCAAACTGCTGCCCAAACAAACAGCTGATCCTTCTCTGTGCCCTCCTCCAAGCTGTAAAGGCGCTTGGATTGTCCAATCGCCTACTGGCTGCATATCTAGGGTGGAGCAAGCAGGGTATGTGCCCCTGGTGCCAGTGCCAGGGGGGCGCAAAAAAACTGTGCAAGTAGGGGTGGAGATAGGGGGCACAACTTCCATGCTTGCCCTAGGCACTGTTTATGCTAGATGCATCACTGCCCTCAGCAGCCATTTCTAGTTCCAGACAAGATGGAAGTGTGCCTGGTTGCTCTTCACCTCCTTCTGTGACCAGGGGCCATTTGCAGTACACAATGATAGTGCTTTTATTTCTCATTAACTGCCATGACTCCATCCTGGAGTTTGTAATCTGTTGACCCACTGGCTGAGAATCCTAAATGTCTCTTCCCAAGCCGCAAATCCCAGGATTCTATAGGACAGAACCGTGACAGTTAAAGTGTAATCATAGTGCTATACTTCTGTAGTGGGAATGAGCCCCAGAGAACTGAGGGATAGAAAGCTGCCAGGAGGGTCTCATCAGCACCAGTAACTGGGGCCAGGCATGATGGATGTAACCTTGGCTGCTGCTCCTCTCCTGTAGCAGACCCTTGGAGCCCTTTGTTATGGTTTGTCACAAGCAGAGCTTGGAAGAAAATGTCTGTGCTGGCTGGGGAATTTGAGGAGTTGTTTAAAAAAAACCAACAACCTTAATTTCTGTCAGGCTCTGGTCAAAGAATGTAATGGAGGTCTGATGGAGGTCTCTAGAAACTTGGAACAATCTTCTTGTCATGAGCTGTAACAAAGCAAGTCCCACCACACAGGGAGAAAAACTTCCCTGGGGAACTAATTTATCCACAGCCTTTATGTCAGGTTTTTCTCTGAGCCCAAGCAAGGACTTAATTGGGGTTAGACATCTGTGGCTTTTGCCATGTCACACCAGATCTTAGCTCCCCTCCTCTCCTTGCTTTCCACCCCTGTTTTTCCACAGAGGACTCTGCTCCCCTGTAGATTTCTCCTTTCGCTTCCACCAGGCCTTTCACTGCTTCCCAGGGTTGTGTAGGAGGAAGCCATTGGCGGTTGCTTAGCAACAAGGCTCGGATTAATCATTGGACCGCAGAACCACCTTGATGGTTCTGTGACTTCCTTTGAATAGCAGTAATAACTAGCACTTACGTAACCCCTTGGAGCAAACCTTGCCATGCTTGTGACCCACCAAGCTAAATGCAACCACCCCCACCCACCACCCACAGTCCTACGCGTTGGATCACCAAGTGCAAGACAACAGCCTTCTTGCTCTTGTAATCCTGAGTAGGCAGCAAAAACAGGAGGTTTATTGAGCTCCACCTGGGCTGCCATACATAACTGACAGACCCAGGGTGGCTTGGTGAGTCACTGCTTGGGCAGTGTGCTTAATTTGCTATCTGATTTTGACTTCCAAACAACAAACATAATTTTGTAACAGAATGCAGAGATAGATCGCTAAAACATGAAAAATAAAAAAGTTAGCCTCCAAAATGCCTCCACTAATCACAGCCATGCTTTATTCTCTCTAAAATTTCTTCTAAAGAGCATTTTATATATTGCAAAGGTGGGAAATATCTGGCCATTGAGATGTTGCTGGAGTTCAGCTCTAAACAGGACGCCCGCTAGTGAGATATGATGATTTTACTGTAATTCTCCATCCCTGATAAGACATCATGGCAGTATTCTTTATGACAATATTATAAGGTAGGGCAACCAGTATCCCTATGTTGCAAATGAGGGTCTGCTAAGTTCAAGACAGTAGCAGTTTTCTCTATGGCATAGATACCTTTGCCCATCCATGTGCACTCAAATCTCATGCATGTTTACTTGCAAGTAAGTCAGTGTGGCTTGTTCCCAAAGAAGCTCCATAGCATTGTATCCTATACACCACCAGTATTCTGAGGAGAAAGTTGGGAGAATAGGCCTAGAAATTCTAGTCAAGAAATCAGCCTAAAAACCTGGGTTGAGTTATCCAGGTCAGTGTAAGTAGTGTACCTTAACTTAAGGCATCAGTCTCTTCTCTGAGTAGAGTGGCAAAAAGCAAGAGCTTAGTCCATCCTAGGAGAACCTAAAAGAAGCACCAACACCCTCTGCTCTCTCTACTGTGATGCGCTTCTGGCCTTCTTGAATGTCTGGATGGGAAAATGGCGGCACCCATGGGTAGCTGGCCCTCTAGGACAACACTGGCCCATACCCCTCTCTGCAAAATCACCCTCAAAATATCCATGAGTCATATCAAAATTGCTAATTTTGGCCCCAGGAGCTGCCCTTTATATGTGAAGTCAACTTATATATGAGTTCTTTTTTTGCATTTCACAGGCACCTGTATCCAGTTCTACCCACAATTTGGCAGCTCAGATACATAGTCCAGTAACAGGGCAGTGTCCTGCCTTGTATACACTGTGCCAAAGGATGTGGCAGCAGGCAGTCTATTCCCAAATGCATGTTCTGTTTTTCATCATCTGGAGTTCAGAAAACATGTGCTGTGTCATTTTAAGCAGTCATGTCATGTTGTCTGCCATGATGTGGTTGCATTTCACTAAGGCGGGTGGGCAACTATGTGGGAGCCAACAGCCAGTTTTGCCCCCAGACCTCTTTGTGGTCCACTCCCCATAGCAAGCCTGAAAACCTTTTTACCTCTGTAGTCCCTCAAAATGGCAACAAGGAGGGACTGCAGGTTAGATCACTTCCTGTTGCCATTTTGAGAGGAGCTGCAGAGGAAAATTTAGGTATTTCTGGGTAATATGGAACTGTGGAAATGGAATGGGATTATTTTCATGTGTGTTCATGTTTTAGGAAGTTGCTGCCTGCTTTAAGGGCAAAAATTCCCTGAAAATCATGCCAATTTTTTTTTTTATAAATGGGAGTTGGGTCTGAAGGGGACTTAAGGGGGCACAAAAATGAAGTTCTAGGGCTGCCTGTGACCTCAGGCTGCACTTTGCCCATCCCTGTACTAAATGGATGGAATGGCAAATGCAGACCAGGGTTGGGAAATCTGTGGTCCTCAAGATGTCCCAGACAGACCCAACAGTGGTGAGAGATGATTGGAGCAGTTGTTTGTCAACATCTGAAAGGCAACAAGTGCCCCATCTGCATTATGTGCTCCTTGTTTGCAGTGAATGAAAAATGGGGTGCTGTTGGATGAAGCAGCAGCAACACTTTGGGAAGGGCCAGTCATGCCTAGACGTCCCTCTTTTCCATTCAGGGACATCCCAGAGGAAGTCCAGAGCATCCGTGAGTTCACCACTGAGTTGATTGTTGAATCTGTGGTGCGATGCCTCCGTGTCATCAGTTCTTCAGTGGGGGCAGGCCTCAGCCACATCCTGCCTCCAGGCATGTCAGCTCGTTTCCGGATTGGCATGAGCCTGGCACAGGCCTGCCAGGTGAGTACAGCTAAGCTCCAGGGCATGATGCACTGAGGGAGGATGTCTCTTGTTTCTGCAAGTTCATGCTTCAGGATGGTGATTTGGAGGTGGAAAACACAGTGCCTATGGGCACAACTTTGCTCCTGGGCAACCCCCTTGGTGCCTTTGGAAGCCCTTTGGCAGGACTTTATACTCCTTTCAGACTAAAACCTCTTCGGAAATCTTCCTGCCTGCAGCCAGCCCAATCCTTTCCTTTCCCTTACCCAGAATGCTTCTAGGAGAAGGAAGACAGTGGGGTTTTGAAAGCCAGAGCTCTGCACTTTCAAGCCAGACAAAGCAAAAGTTAGGAAGTACATGAGGTACTATTTCAGGCACAGACAGAGCAGCAAAAGAGAGATGGAGGGGGATGGAGGAAGGAGAGGAATGTGTTGAAGGGTGTTGGGGAAAACAGAGAATAGAAAAGTTGGTGCAGAAACCCCCATGGGGAGCATCACTCATGGTGTGTTCCAGGTGTCTGTGTATTTTGGCAGAGCAGTGTGCATGCTCTTGTGTGTTCCTCCTGCTTTGGAGAGATGTCATTCTATAAGAATTGTGACAATTTGAGAAAATTACTTTGCCTTTCTGTAAAATAGGTGTATTTTTGGAAAGTTGGATTCAGAGGAGTGCATTTGTGTTCTAGCTTTGTCCCTTTGGCTTTCTATGAAATAAGCATTTTGTAACAGAAGTAAATGTTATGATTTGCCCCTTACTTTATAGCATGAATTTTAGTCATTGCCTTGCTGTGTACTCATCTTGTAGTAGCACCTAAAAACTTTCTTCAAACATCCTCATATACCCAACAGATCCCTGAGGTAATTAGTTAACATCATAATTGCCATAAATCATGACATTTAAATTTGAAACTTGTCACATTGCAAGGAATGGTCCTTAGTCCTACATTGATTTTTTGTCAACTGTGTAGGGATATCAGGGCATTACATTGAACTGAAGCACCTTGCAAGCCTGGCTTAGGGCATCTAGAAACACTGGAGGTGGCACTCTAAATTGGAGCTAGCTGAAAAATGTAATCTTCATGTTATCTCCCCAGTGAAAAAGGATGGTAAATGCTGTGGTTTTTATTTGTTTTTGCTCACTCTTTATTGATGGCTGTCATTCACTAGTGCTGCAGTTCTACCGCTCAGTCCTGCCATGTGCCAAAACAGAGGGTGGCAACTGTTGGGTGGAAACTGTGGTTTTCTAGCATAGAGTAGAATACCTTTGGTCCTGGAATATATTTCCTGGAAGAGAATTTTAAGCTGTACACTGTTACCCTGTGAGTGGCTCATTTAAGATTTACACTGCATAGTGTGCAGGACCTATCTTTCAAAGAGACTGCCTTAAAAGCCAGTGGCAGTTCCCTCTTTGAAGTGTGTGGTACATTTAGAATACAACTACATCTAGAATTTGTTGGGAAAAGTTGGTTTGTTTTGTATATGAAGTCTAAGTATTATGTTTCTTATTACAGTTTGCGTTGTTTATCATTATTCATGCTACAGCCAATATGCAGTTATAGCTCATCTTGTATATATCACTTTGTTTCTAAAAAGGGGACAGTTCCCAAGTAGGAAAAACCTTCAGTTTAAAGCTAACAGTTATGGTTAGAGTTATACCCCACAAAGCAAAGAAATCTGAGGAAAGAGTCCAGCAATATACCCATATTTCGAGTTATGGCAGGGCAGAATTGATCTGTATTGAATTGCTTGCTGACAGGAGGGGTTATGGCTGCAACCATAACTTTTTGCTGAATTGAAGGGATTGCTTTTCCGTCTGAGGAACTGTAAATCAGGGTTGGGGAACATGCCGCCCTCCAGATGTTTTTGAACTGTAACTCCCAACAGGACAGCTGGTGACACTCAGGTCAGGGTGTATGTGTGAATTCGCTCTTGATTTTGGATGGCATTAGAGAAGCTATCTGTGGTAATGATTCTATTTTGGAGATAGAGTTCAGCACCTCTAAATTTTAGACTAAAACCTGGAGTCACTGCTGTACTGATGGGAGCCACCAGCTGCCACTGACTTCCATCAGCCTTAGCTAGCACAGGCACTGGGTGTCTTGAGGGCCAACTGTAGCCCATCCCTGGTTTAGGCACTCTGCCATCTTTCAGAATTGAGGGCCAAAATGTCTCATTCCAAGCCCTTCGCTATCATGCTACTCCACCCGTTTCTGATCTCCTACCATATTTTCCATCATGCAGGACTTGGGCTATCAAGGAGAGGTTGGCTACCAGACCTTCTTGTACAGCAGTGAGCCTGAAATCCGACGCCTCCTCCTTTTCCTAGTGGAGAAACTCCCGAGGGATGCCTCAGAGGATACTGACCAGCCTGTGGGTATGGAGGGCACTGGGCGAAAGAGATTCAGGGCACCAGGAGGGTCAGGTCTTATGCCATGTGGGGCTGTCTAAACTGCTCTGTCTTTGCAGGCAAATCGACCACACTTCACAAAGCCATAGCTGCTGCCATCAAGGAGCAGCTGGCCATTCCATGGGTGCCCCCTGCCTGCCGTACCCCCCGACTGCAGCTTTTACAGGTGTGTGTTCCTCATTTCTCTGATCAGGCAAATCACTACATGATTTATTTTATTTATATCCCACCATTCTCTCAGTATGAGACCCAATGTGACTCCCTCTGTAAGTTAAAACAAAAGTTAAAACAGTTAAATCAATGGATAGTACAAAAGCTAAAAAAAAAGCTACATGAACAGTCAAATTGAAAACATTAATCTAAAATATTAAATTAAATTGAAACATTCATTTAAAAGGCCATTAATTGATGATGATGATGATGATGATGATGATGATGATGATGATGATGATAAAAATAACCAACTAAAAGGACAGGTAACACTCAGAAGCCTGGATAAACAGAAAGATCTGCCAGCAGAAATAGAACAGAGAAGGAGCAGCCCTGGCCTCCCATGGGAGGGAATTCCATACTCTGAGAGCAGCTGCTGAGAAGGCATTCCCTTGTGTCCTCACCAAATGGCCTATGTTGGCAATGGGACCAGGAGAAATCCCCTTCCCCAGGATCCTAAAACCTTGGTAGTGTCATATATGGGTATAACTTGTTTCTGACTTATGGCAGCCTTAAGGCAAACCTGTCTTGAGGGTTTCTTGGCAAGGTTTGTTCAGAGGGGTTGCCTTGGCCTTCTTCTGAGGATTAGACACTATGATTTGCCCATGGTCACCCAGTGGGTTTCCAGTGGGATTTGAATCTTGGTATCCAGAGCCGTAGTCCAACACTCAAACCACTGCGCCATGCTAACTCTTGTTTTTCAGATATTCTGGGCCTAATCCATATAGATAAGCAGAACCAGGTGCCGAATTTTATTTCAGAGGCTCTTAACCCCTCTCCCCGCTCATAAAAATGTTTTAGTTGTCTCACCTTGAAGGGATAATGCTCATGGGAAGTGTTTCTAAAAGGTTCTGGAAAATCTTATATCTCAGGATTGGGAACTCTTGGCTTTCCAGATATTGTTGGACTCTTAAGTCTCATCATCTTTCACCACTGGCTACACAAGGTAGTGCTAATGGAAGTTACACTCCAGCAACACCTAGAGAACCACAAGTTGTATAATTACCATCAAACCTTGGTCTGCTCAGTGCCCTGGGAGAGTTTTTTTCAAGTCATTTCTCTTTCACCTGACAACTGCTTCTTTCTGATGACCTTCTTATGAAATCTGCAGAAACCCAGGCAGTGAGTTTTGAACAAAATATGTGATTTAATGGATGTCAGGCAAATTCATATACACTGAGGTACATATTTTAAAGGAAAAATTAAGGATATTTTTGCTCCTGAGTATGTGAAACTCTCCAAGGTGTCATTTCTTCTGCTCTGGTCTTTTTCTGTGCTGCTCTTCCACTGATACTGTGTTTTATATCTCACTTCCCAGCTCTAAGTCTTCAGCTTATCCCTACAGATCACATTTCCCCCTGTGGTGTTCCCTGGTTTTTTGCTTTTTCAATTAGTATAAATGGGGTATTTTTTTCAGACTGTCTTTTCTCCCCTCCCTCTCTGCTAGGGTTCATGCCTATTGAAGCGATTCCAGGCTCAACCTTTGGTCCTACCTCGAGAGTCAGACCCCTTCCTTGGGAGGGTACCCCAAGGTGAGTTCTGCTCTCAAGATTCCTGGGGAAGAGGCATACACGGGGAGCTAGTAAATGACTCTTGGGATGGAGTATGCTGCTTAGGGCACTACAAAGCTTGGAAAAGTTGTTTCGGACAGTCCACATGCTAGCTTTGGGATTTTGGGAGATACAGTCCAAAGCAATTGACTTTACCAAGCTCCATTTTGTATATCTTACGAACTTCCTGCACCAGAGTTAGAGACATCTGCATAGCCAGTGTGGTGACAGTTTGTATAGTGCCATTAATGTATATATGGGGTAAAAGAAAGAATGTCAGGACAGGTCCCTGACTCATGCGGTTTACTCTACTGAGCTGATACAAAGGAGGCTACAATAGAAGAAAGGCTGGCACACACAAGGGGAGAATATGCAGTTTTGCAGTTGCTCATACTTATGCCAAATTACCTAAAAATAATCCTCTCATCTAGATTCTAGGATCTTGGAAATATATTTTGCTGTAGGCATTGCACAAGATGTACTTGTGCAACGCCCACAGAAAATAACCTGAGTATATGTTTGATAGTCCCTGTTCAGAGAGTCAGAAGATGAAACCAGTACTCAGTAGATGGAATATTTTTGCTCAGCCAAAGTCTTTGGCCCTTACTCAGTAGGAATATGGATCTTACAAACAAGAATGAATCATTGCAAATTGCACTCCACCCTGGCTCAAGATATGAATACTGTTACTCATTTTCTTTTGGTAATTTTCACATTATGAGACTTTTTTGTGAAAACAGGAAAGAAGAAGATTGTACTGAAAGATCTCAGGGTTTTGTCTCAGAAAGTTCTGAAGTATAACAAATCTTGCATCAGTTAACTGTTGTCCTGAAGGGTTGTCTCTATGTCAAGGCACTTGTTTTCATCAAGGATCAGAAACAAATTACAAGTATTTACTAGTATTTACTTACTATCTTTGCTATGGCACACCTCTTTTTCTGTTTGTGTGCATCTTTATACGCACTTGAATCTAAGCTTCTTTTCCTCCTTAATCTTTCTTAATCTCTTTTTTAAAAAATTAAATGAAATTTACAGAATTTTACAAGCGATGTTCATATGCACTGTCTGAACCCCAGCCGCCCAAATAGAAAGGACACTAGAAAGGGGCCTTTTTAGTACTTTCCCCAAAGGAGATGATGAATGTAAAGCAGATACTGAAAGGATTCCTTTTCTGGCTGAATTTGGACATGGGTATTAATTGCTAGCAGTGTGTTCTTGACTGAACATGTTGAATCATAGTTTGTGACTATGTGTGCATGTGTGAAAATGTAAGAAAATATAATCTCTGTAGAGTTTGTTTTGGTTGTATGCTCTAGTTCTCTGGCTAATTGAAAATCAGACCCAGAATATTTCTCCTTGGAGCCTGGGGACATCTAGTCTGATCTGATGACAGTTTATGGGAGAGTAAGTCCCACTGAAGTCAGTGAAGTAAAGGAAGTTTAAGCCTCCTTTGTCCAGAAAGGCTTCCTACAATTGGTGGTAGAAGTGGCTCTCCTAACATTTGGCCTGCGCAATCACCCCAAAAATAGCTGCAGTTGGTGAGGCTGGAACTACATCATTTATGTTGATATGACTGATTTCTTCCTCTTCTCCCTAGAGAGGAAGGAGTTCTTTGTCAAGTTCCTGCCCCCTGTGTCGGCCCAGCTGCCGCGACCAACATCCTTAGTGCCGTCCCTTTTAGAGCTCAATATGGCTGAACTAAGCGCAGCCCAAGAGTGGGAGAATGAGTGGAAGAGCCAGGGTCTTGGAGCACGCACGACGCCAGAGGTGAGCATGAGAGACTGAAGTGGATCTGGTTGTCTTGATTCAGTGACTGGTAGCATACAGTCATGTAGGAATGAATTCAGAAATGAAGATGTGCATCACAATAGTGCCTATAACCATGTCCCCCAAGTACCCTTAGCTGTGTAGAAATACATTGATTTATGCATGTATGTGTATTATGTAGGTGTCTGTGTAAATACATGCACACAGACATACACTTTACATTGTAACAGGGATAATGCACAACAATATTGTTGTTGAGACAACCTGTCCCCTGCCATTCCCAGCTCTTGTGGTGATTACAGTTTAACTTAGAGGGAGCAGGGAGGCTTGAGGGTTGTGACTGATAATGTCACCATCCCTACCAGTCAAAACTCCCAGTGCTTTCATCCTGCAATCTTGATGGCTCCACTATAGTACTTGCGGTATAATGGTAATCACTGGCAATTAACAGTGGTTCTCATCTACTCCCTCACCAATTCTTCCAACTACTGTGTAAGATTTGTCCCGCCATGCTTAAAAGGGTGGGTGGGTGAAGGACTGAGGCCAGAAGAAATGCCTAAGACTGTCCAATAAGTTTAAATATGATATTTTGAACCAGGGCTGTAGCTCTGTCTCATGGCTGCTGTGCTACACTGGCTGTGGTACTTGAAAACAGGGTTCAGTCTCTGCACCAAGCAGCAGGCCTCAGAACATGGATTCCTTGCTTCCATCATGGGACTCCCCAAGCTCAATTTCCTGTCATTGGGGGAATTGAGGAGAATTAGAAAAGTCAAGGTGCCTTCTCTGTCTGCTCTTGTAAGCAGCTGCCTTGAACTTTTGTTGAGGAGAGGTGGAATATAATTTTTTTGAAAAACTAAATAATTCAGCTGGATGGTGCAACTTAATATGCCCCCCCTGCCCCTGGCCATTCTAGTCCTGTCTGTGCTACAGCTATTGAGGCCTTTTTGCTTCAGGTGGCCTTTTTGCTTAGGTGGCCATGGAATGTTTTTCCAACTTCCTGACTGAATACCCAAACAGTGGGTAGAGAAGCACTCCCCCCTTGCTAGGAGGAATGGAGTAAGGGCCATGGACAAGTCTTTAGACTGGAAAGATGCTAATGGTTGAAGAGGGGCTCAGAAGGCTTTTCTTGACCAGAGAACAAACCCTCTTCTCTCCCCCATTATGCTTTTCTGTGAGCCTCTTAGCAGGCCCCCACAGAATGTGAAGGATGCCTGGATTGTCTAAGTGAGCTAAATTGTCTAAGTGAGCTAAGTGAGCTCTTCCCTGCTTCTCCATCTCCAAAACTTTGGATCTCACTTGAGGTTCCTAAGTCTGCACAAGATGGAGTAGGAGCCATCCATACCTGTCCCACTTTGGCAGGTTGCTCTTCCCAGGAGTCATTGCTGATCTGTCTTCTCTTCTACTGGTCTACAGTGGGGCACCATCACCCTCTTCGTCTTTTCTTTTCACACAGGAATACCGCCAGGGAAAGCATCAGCGATTGCAGCGTCGCCTCCTGGACCAGCTCCGGCAAGTGGCTCCTCGTGCTGGTCCTACCCACCCGGGAATAACATCCCGTGACCTGATTCAGCTCCTGGGTACTTTTGGCACGGGCCGTGAACATGCTGGGGCTCTGGCCAAGGGGTCTCGCTTCACCCATTCCCAGCACTTGGCCTATAAGCAGGTATGAAGGAAAGGACTGAAGGAAAGGATGAAGGATTGTGGGGAGCAGTCTCAAAAAGATAAAGAATTGAATTTTCTCCAGCTCAGAAGCGATTCTGATTTTGCACCCATCACCAGTTGACTGGAAATATGTTAGGGGGCAAGTGGGGGTGGGGGGAAGAAGTCAGGATTTTATGTTGACACTGTGTTTGGTTTTCCAACAGGAGGCAGAGCCCCCAGTACAGGTGCAGATGTTGCCCATCTCCCGGTCCTCAGAGCAGGTAAAACAACAACATTGGGAGCAGGGTTGGTGGCATGTTGGAGCAGAAAACCATTTCTTTTGGGTCTCTTTCATACAGGAATATAGATAGGGGAGGTGATGTTGTGTTGTGAGGGAGGATTTTGATTGATAATCATCAGGACAGGTTCAAGCCTATCCACCTTTTTGCTTTCTGAGGTAATTGAGTAATGCCTGTCTAGTCTTAAAGAGCTCGTTCATACTATTTACTTTAAATCAATTTTATCCTGCTTCTCGGTCAAAGAGACTCTTAGTGCGCCTTACATATAAGTTGTTTTTGTTGTTGCTGCTGCTGTAGGCATTCAAATCAGTTCCGACTTATGGCAAACCTGAGGCAAAGCTATCATGGGCAGAATCTGTTCAGAAGGGGGTTGACATGGCCTTCTTCTGAGGCTGAAAAGGGTGACTTGCCCATCGTCCTCCAGGGGGTTTCCATGGCCAGGTAGAGATTTGAACCTTCAGCTCCCAGTATTCTAGTCCAATCCTCAAACTACTACACCAGTGTCAATCTCATTTACATGTAAGGCAATATGTAAAATTAAACTTTCCTGTCCACAGGATTGCGCAAAAGAAAAAAAGGATAGGAAGAAAGAGGGATAAAGGAAGTAGCCCTGCAGCAGCATCAGTGGCATGGCTCTGTTTCCCATCTCACCTCTTTCTGCTGAAATCTGTTGGAATGGCTACTAATGTTGCCATTTTGAATATAGTTTATTGTTGGTTTTGTGTGCCTTCAAGTTGTTTCCTACTTGTGTTGACCCTATCACAGGGTTTTCTTGGCAAGATTCTTTCAGAGGAGGTTTGCCTTTGCCTTCTGAGGCTGAGAAAGTGTGACTTGTCCAAAGTCATCCAGTGAGTTTCCGTGGCTGAGTGAGGATTTGAACTCTGGTCTCCAGAGCCATAATCCAATGATCAAACCAGTACCTCCGTGTCCATATACAATATTCAGATGCGTCCCATATCTGTATTTTAGTACCAATTGCTCAACCTAAACTGTTAATTCCAGATTTGTCCAATGAAACAAAGGGATCTGCCACATTGCACAGCTGTCATTTATGCATGGGAGAATAGAGTATGGTGCAGAATATAGGAATTGATAGTGAATTCAGAGAACAGGAGGTGCTCCACTGTCCAAAAACAAACGTATAAGCTCTCATAATTACAGACAGCCTAATAGCTGGATTTGTGATGAAAGTTTGTGCTAAGTGCTTCGAAACAAGATCTCAATGCTTAACAGTAGCACACTCCATAAAAGACATTGCAGGGATACCTTTATTCGGTCAACCAAAGTGCACAAAATCTCACAGGCTTCTTCATCAGGCATGGAAGTTAAGAAATCATTTTAGTAGAAGAAATGTGACAATGGTGGTGGAGGTCACAGAACTGGATCTTTATTGAGATGCTAAAGCTGAGTTTAAGATGGTGGAGGAGGAGGTCTGATGCAGGTGAAGGCCACATGCCCAGCTGGCCATGTGGCATTTGGACATAAAAGCAAGGCAAGACAGTAAACTGTTGTTCTCCGCTATGAGAAACAAAGACAGTTCTCTTGAGATCTAACTTTTACCTACTCTGTGCAAAACTACAAACCCCTTTGTAGGCAGAATACAGTGAGTCCCTTGAGAAGCCTCTGTACTGACACATCTGAAGACAAATTTAGGTACTGTAGAAGTTAAAGTGTGCCAATGATAGCCAATTTCAAATTGTTTTACTTTAGTTGAATGTGAAAACCTTAGAGAGTGAATCTGGAGAGACAGCTGATGGGGTATTTACATAGATTCATAGCCTGCCTTACTCCAGGGGCTGAGTGCAGCTAAGGACAAAAAGGATGAACTCATGAGCAAAAGTGAATAAATGTGACCTTAAGATATTGCTAAGTAAACGCATGTCCTCTGCTGACTTAGCCCTGAAAACCCAAACAGAAAATTATGAAATCCTTATGAAAGGTGTCTAAGGCTGGACCTTGAGTTGCCAGGAGGAGGTAATTACAGAACTTGGCAGGGGGTGGCTGCTGCTGAAAATCTATTTCTTTGTGTCCTTGCTGTCGGAACCTGACAGCAAGAGAGTATTGTTACAAGAGCACCTACAGCAGATCTCAAACATTTTAATAGGATGCATATGAGGTGGAAAATGTTTGATCCTCTGGATACTTTAGGCGATCATTTCCACAGCTCCCTCAGTGCTGACCATGCTGGCTGCAACCTTTAGGAGTTGAAGTCCAACACATCCGGATGGCCGTGGGTTCCCAACTCTTGCTCTAGCCCTAAGAACACTGGGCCTAAAATGCATCAAGAGCTTTATGAGCAGTGCCATGAACTCTGCTCAGAAAAGAACAGGAAGAGAGTGAAGGTGTTGGAGACCTGTTGCAAAGTGCTCTTAGCATGTGATTAGTAGGAAAAGTGATGAAAAGGTCAGGCCAAAAATAAGCTTCTTGGGTGGAAAGCTGTACTTTATAGCTAAGGGCATCACTGTAGAACTGAAGGAAGTTGGCATGGCTCTGCTAAGTATGGGGCATGGAGTCCTTACTCATCTACTGAGGGCTGAGCATACAGCATTGGCATTACTTGTAGCCTTCCGTTCATTATGAAACATATCTTGGAAAGCTGCCCTCTTTAAGGCTGTGGGGATTATTTGAAACAGGTTGATCTTATAATAATTATCTGGTGTTTGTAACAAAGTAAGAGTGTGATACAGCACACCTTAGTTGCTCCTTAGTTACCTCCCTAGCCAACAGTTCACCTCATATTATAAAAGAAGTAATTCAATCATTAGAAACCCCACTCCAGCCTGCAGTGCCGTATGGTGTCCTGTGCATCAACTTTCTCTTTCCAATAAGCAAACTACAGAAACTAGTTTCCAAAATTAACTTTGTTAGTTTGAAGCTATTTAACATAAGACTCCTGTTCAAATTAAAAGTATTTGCATAATGTAGAATTCCTGAAGACAAAATTCTAGACACGGTTTTCCTGTTCCATTCTCTCCTCCCCCTCCCATAAAAAAACACTGACTCCTGAGAATTTCTTGTGATTCCCTTTATTTTGACTACTGTTCCTCCACCTTCCCCCTTCCCTTTCCAGGAATTACGGGAACACCAGGCAGCAGAACTGGAAGCCCTAGAGAGTGAACTGGATCGCCTTGTGGGGCAAATTGCAGACCTTGAGGGTCAGATGTCTACACTGGGGCTGACCTTGACACAGGTGAGAACAGAACGAAGGATGGAAATACACCTGCTGTCTGGCTTGACCATGCAGTCTCTGAGGGGAAATTATCTCTCTCATCTTGTCTGTCTGTGTCTGTGAATATACCCCGTTTCTGTTGTTGTGAGCCTTCAAGTCATTTTTGACTTATGGCAACCCTAACAAAAACGTATCATGGGCTTTTCTTGTCAAAGTTTGCTTAGAAGGGGATTGCTGTTGGCTTCTTCTGAGGCAGAGAGCATCTGACTTGACCAAGGTCACCCAGTGATCCCTGATCTACCAAAGGCCTAGTCAAACACTCAAACCACTATGTTGTGCTGGTTCTCAGTTTATACCCCACCTTACCACCAGAATAGGCACTCAAGGCAGCTGTAAGCTGCACTTTGAGGAGAGGAATAGCTGACAGAAGAGTTCTGAGTCCCTGATGTGAAGTGATTTAATGAGACTTGTTAAGGGTGGCAAAGCAAGAGAGAGGCAGCACTGACTTAAAGGGTGCAACCTGCCAGAAGGTTCTCAAGGAAGCTCCTTTGAAACAAACAACATGGACGATGCAAGAACACAGTAGTGTTCTTTGAGGCCTCCTATTGCTTCCAGTGCAGCTCATGCAGGAGAATTTTTCCTGACAAAGAGTATTGACATGTCACCTTTGAAGCTTCCTCTTCATTTCTCCTAATCAGGGTATGTGTGTGTGTACACATGTGCATCTGTGTCCATCTGTTTCTTGCTCAGGTGGAAGGGGAGGTGCGACAGCGGCAGTTAGGAGTGACAGAGCGGGAGCAGGCCCTGCGTGTGAAGGGACAGACTGTGGAGCTGCTGCCAGATGCAGAAAACAACATGGCTAAGCTGCAGGTAAAATTGAGCAAGAAGGGAAGGAACGGGCAGAGAAACAGGACAGGGAGGGGAAGCCTTCTTTTCTGTTGACCGCTAGTGGAGTAACCAGGAGTTTAGCATTTCAGGAAGGGAGAAGATGTTTTATTTTACTGGTGTAACTGCAGACTTCCTGAGGACCATTGGAAAAGCAACAGAAAAAAAACTCTATATATGGCTCATTGGTAGGAGTCATAATAAAAGGGTAGGATGGATGTAGATAGGATTTGCAGTGAGTATGGGCTGTGACCACATAGAAGGGGAAGGAACACCATCTTTAACTGCACTTGGGATGAGTCTTCACGAAGTATGTATCACCACCACACTCTTACCCATCTCTTTTGTATCCTGAGCATGGTCAGTTCAGAGCTTGGAAAACAGTGGTGAACTAGAACTCTCAGAACCGGTGGTCATATGGCTGGAGCACTCCCAAAGATGTAGTCCAAATAAGAATAATAATAACTTTTCCAAGTTACAAGTTCTGATCCCAGTGTGACCCAGAGGATAGAGGTGTCCTGCAGATCTACAGGGTATTCTCTGTTCTTTTCTCCCACACCATATTGATAGATAGATAGATAGATTGATAGATAGTAGATGACATAATGTAGGGAAAACAAGACCTACAAGAGAGGACAGCACACTTTGGGTTGTCAGGGTGTGAGGTCTGTACCTCAGGGCATGTGCAGAGTGCAGAAAAATTGGAAGCAGTGCCCAACCACTGCCAGCTTCTCCAGACTGGGAAAAATAGCCATGCAGACTCATTTCATTAAGGCTTAGTGCTGATTATTCAAACAGAGCACAAGATAAGCATTAGGACTTCTGGCAGCAAGCCTAGAAGCAAAACATTCAGGTACAAAAACAGCATGGAAGACAGACAAACAGTATGGCCAGAGGCAGTACCAAAAATGATCTAAGGCAACTTACAGAGACAAACCTAAGCCTTTTTAAGGGCTTAAACCACACCCAGGTACATATGGAGTGATCCATAGCATACATTCTCCTCATGTTGGATGCTTGCTCACAAGGCAAGACCTTGTGAGGCAGGCTAGCCATAACAAACCTTGCAGCCACTGCTGCCAAAGTCACATTAACTCATCTACTCGTCCACCAGAAAAACACACCACACTCACATTCTGAATGCCCTGACATGGCCCTCAGCTTCTCTTTGTCCTTTTCAGGTGGTGGTTGAGAGCAGTGCCCAGCGAGTCATCCAGCTGGCTGCCCAGTGGGAAAAGCACCGCGTTCCACTGATCCAAGAATTTCGGGACCTCAAGGCTCTCCATGATTCCAAAGAGGTGACAATGAGCAAAAGAGTGTGAAGAGACCCCCCACAAGGTGTGACAGGCTTGACCCCCCTGTTCTTTACTTCCCTTGCAGCTAGAATCCTCTCGGCGCCTTTCTGAGATCAGGGAGCTGCATGAGCGAATCCGATCGGCCGCTGATGAGGCTAAGCGCAAAGATGATCTCTACAAGCAGCTGGTTGGTGGTTTGTGTGGGGCTCCCATTCATGCAGGGGCAAAGTTCAGCATTCACCAGGGTGTACTTTTTTTCCTGGATGACTATGATTCTATAGAGGATCATCAGAATCTTTCTCCTCCAATGTTACTGTTCCTTCATTCTTTGTAATGAGGATATACTAGCTAACTTGGCACAGATGACATATTATCAGATAAATGCTTAGCATGTCCATTTATGCTGGAAAGACGTAGAGAAATTGTTCCTTTAACTAGGTAGACTATAATTATGTCTGAATAATTTTGCTTGCTATAGATCTGTAGAATTTAAATATGCCTTGCCTTGGGTTCTTTTAAAAAAAACAACAACTGGCATGCTTAATAAATTAAGCAACTTAGCCAACTTAGTAAACTAAACAACTTAGCCAACAGAAGGGCTAAGAGAAAATGCAATCCCAAAGCTTTGCACAAGTCTGTTTAAGCTTTAGTACACAAGCTGAAGCAGACCTGTGCAAAGCCTTGGGACTGCATATTCTCTTAGCCCTTCTGTTCCTTTATAGCCAGGAGGAGCCTGGCAGAATTTAATTTCACTTTCCAGAAATGTGGCTTCTTGCATTAGAACCAGAGATTCTGACTTAAACTTTGGCCAGGTTCAAAACAAGATATTTATAAATCTGAGATTGTTTTGTCAATTTAACCAGAATTTTTGTTACAGTTTCAAATGGTAACAAGCCAGCTAACATTCCTAGAAAGTGAAATAAAACTTGGCTGGATAAAAGGAGAAGGGAGTGGTGAATATGTTAGTCCTGAGGTTTTTGTCAGGCGCATTCCAGTTTTCATGAGTAATGCTAAAACATTACATACAAAACTGTCTAGAGTTAGCCAGCATGTCATGGTTAGCCTGCATCTGGTTTACACTACTTCATGGAATGTTCCTCCTTAAAAAACAAACAAACCAGATCTTTCAGATAAAACTAACCGACCAAAGAGAAACAGCTGCAGTCTGAAGAAGTAACATTTCTGGACTGCCATTCTCAATTGCTATTTTAGCAGAGGGATTTTGGGGTGGTAATCACAAAATACCTTTCCCCAGCTCTAGTAATAGCCTACGTATGCTAGTTTCTCTGTTCGTGGATTTTTATGTATGATTGGAAGAGCATTCAGTAATGTGGGCCCCTACCTACAGTTTGAAATGGTGTGACCTAGATGGAGATTTACTGCCTGGGTGAGAAATAAGCTTCTTAGTTCTTCTATACAGTGGGCTGGGACTAAATCCTGCACCCCCTGCAGAAACCCCTGCATTTTCGCATTTTTCTTTATTTTGGTCATTCCTGTTCTGGTTTTCATTCTGCCGGTAGCTTGTGGAGCTGGAATCACTTCCCAAGGATGTCTCTCGATCTGCCTATACCCAGCGCATCTTGGAGATTGTCAGCAACATTCGGAAGCAGAAGGAAGAGATCACAAAGGTACAAAACCCAACACACCTGAGCCATTCTTTCGTGAAAGTTAAGCCTGCTGTTTGCCATCAGCAACTCCATAGGATGTATCTAGAGTGTACTACTTCATACTGTGGCAGGGGATGACTCTTTTTGTGCTCTCACTGAATTTAAGACTATAGCAAAAACACATTTTGTACCCAGAGGAGTAGCCTATAAAGGCAATGCTACTCACCTGGATTTGAATGTGCAGGAAGCTTTTTACATAGCAGTGCATTCAGAAACTTAATTCCACACTAGTTAGGTGTGGTACAGTCCAGGAATATCATATGGGTTGCTGATTGTGTGTTTGGCAACTTTGAGATAACTTGTGGATAGGAAATGGTTCTCCTGGAGCAATCAACAGTGAGTTTTCATGTGTGTTGCCACCACAGTATTTCTCAGCAGTCTTTTAGCTCTTCATCTTTTTAAGCTGACAATTATCAAGGAATGTACAAACGTGTGAGAATCTGCTCATCTTTTCCTCCTTCTTTTTTTCTTAATTATTTGAACCTCCTAAGCAAAACACTATAAGTTTTGCCACTAGGAGGCAAAATGTTTCCAAACTGCAGCCCTGAGCAGGAAACAACAGAGCAATTTCCTGTTGTCTGGTTTGCATTGTAGAGATTGAAACAATCTCAGGACCAACATAGCATCATTATCCTGCCCTCTGTCCATAACTGCACAATCCAAAGCACAGAGCATTTTCTCTGCAGACATACCAAAGAACGGACTATTATCACCCTGCCCTCATAACCGTCACAACCAGCAGTGGCTTTCATTCCCTCCACCCCTATGTATCATTCTCAACTCTTTTTGGGTGGGGGCACTACTGCTTGAATTGCTACAGATTTTCCTTGCAAGTTATTAATGGGCTGGCGCTGTGATACATGTATGTCTGAACTTGCCCATGTGGTGGTAGTGGCTCATCAGAACTGAGTCAGCCAAGATTCAGCAATACAGCTGGAGGAGGGAGTGATCAGAGATGAATGTACACCTTACCAAGTGGTGGTGGGTGGCCTCTACATCTTTAGGGAGCATCTGTGGATCCAATTGCATATAGTGTACTTTATGCATGCCAGCAACTGTGCCATCCTTTGGTTCCTCACCAGTCTTCTCTGCCAAAGATGGAGATGTCATAGAACTGGGGAAGTCTACATAATGGGATTTGCAGTCCTTAGAGCAGGATAGGTTTTTCAAAAAACAAAGTACAGTTATCCCTCCACATTCACTAGTTAGGGGCATAGGACCCCCACAAAAGTGAAAAAACTGTGAATAACTCTAGGCCCTCCCAAATCATATTTAACACACAAAAGAAGTATTGAACCCGCCGTGGATTCTTCTGAGGCCTCAGGGTTCCTTCACAAGGCAGAAGTAGATGGCTGGTGGAGCTTATTGCCACCTCCACTGCTGTCCTACACCATTTTTAATAGGGATTTACATGCCTCGTTTGCAGTTTCTCAGTCTCACGAAGCTTGCAGTCCCTATTAAAAATGGCATAGGGAAGCAGCAGAGGTGACAGCAAATAATCCGTGAATAATAAAACCCGCAAAAGTGAAACCTGCAAATGTAGAGGGCTGACTGTACCTGAAATTGCCACTGCATCCAGAATATTTGGCTTAATGCTAAAATGCCACACTAATTAGCATTGTAGAGATATACCTTAGAGAGGTTGCTTTCAAGAATTACACTTTTAGATGAAGCTAAAAATTATATTGATCCAGTGAGAAAAAGTTAATAAGTTTTCATACTTTCTCTGCTCAGATTTTAAACATTTGTGCAACTTCTACTAGATAGAAGTAGATATATAGATTGAAATGCAGGACTGCCACAGTTGCATAGGCAGCAACAAAATGAACCCAAAACTGGAGCATGCAGATGAGAACAATGAATCTCCCACGTATCTACATACAACAGGTAGAAAAAGGAAGCCATGCAGACATATAGTCCTCATTTTCTCTCTCTGTTATATGTGGGTATATGCATGTGTGTATGTGCACATACATGAAACCTACAGGCTACAGATTAGTCCTAATACTAATCCACAAATACATGCATGCATGCATGCATATACAACACTCCCATGCAGGTAATAAACTCAAGAAAATGTCTCTTATCATGTGCTTACAAAGGACAAGGTCAAGTTATTCATATTTTCCAGTCCCTTTTCCTCTCTCTGTCTTTGGCTCTTTGTTGCCAGCACGGTTGTTACATAGTTTGGTCAGTTCTAGTGGATGGCTAAGTTCCTGGCCAGATGTGGTACCTGCGAAGGAGGTTGTCAGAGCCCATGTGTCTAAGATGCAGGAGTGACAAATGGTAGACAAAAAGGACAGTCACACTGCTCCCAATTGTGAACTGGGACAGCAAACCCTCACATTCTCCGGGGCCTTTGAAGTCTTGTACCACTTGCATAAATGTCTGATCACCAAGGGCTTACCAAGAGGAAGGCAGCAAGCAGTGTTTGTCTGCATTGCCAGTAAATGGAGGTACCTGACTAGTACCTGGCCGTACTGATCCCCAAGGCTAGTATCTGCTCAAAGCCTGGAACGCTAGTCATTTGAAGTTTTACAGCTGCTTTTTATTATTAGGAAGCCTCCTTCTGTATTTTTCATCTATACTAGTAAAGTGATTTAGTCATCTCTATTTCTAAAGTTTAATTTTCTTAGCTCCTGTTACTTTCTTTGCTTCTCCAGATTTTGTCTGATACCAAGGAACTCCAGAAGGAGATTAATGGCCTCACTGGGAAACTAGACAGGACCTTTGCTGTCACTGACGAGCTGGTCTTCAAGGTGAGGTCTGGGGATCAGAACTTAATAGAAATCACAGGATTGTGGGGAAGGGGGTGGGATTCTCATTCGCTGGACTTCCGGTACCTAACTTTCTCTGTGTGTCTCCTCCATATTACTTTCTGTAGGATGCCAAGCGTGATGAGGCTGTACGGAAGGCATATAAGTATTTGGCAGCCTTACATGAGGTAATTATGTCATCCACCTTTGCCACCATACACACCTTTTCCCACTGCAAGCCTTCCAAGCTGCCTCTTCTCTCTCCTGTAGAATTGCAGTCAGCTGATCCAGACCATTGAGGACACAGGCACCATCCTACGGGAGATCCGGGACCTAGAGGAGCAGGTCAGGCTCACTTCAAGGGGTGCGGGTGCATGACATTATTGTGGCTCTCAAATATATGAGTAGTGCTGTCTTTTAGTCATTTAGGTGACAGCAAAGATCAGATTCTTTCCACAAATTCTATGAATCTCTTTGACGTTTCCCTATTTTAAAAAAAAGTTCCTGCCTCTCTTGCGTTATTACAGTTGTCCCTCCACATTCGCAGGTTTTAACGTTCACAATTTGATTATTCACAAGGCACGCACATGCCTTTCCCCCCATTCTCCTCCTCCCATTCCCTTGTGTTTTCCTGGGCACGGAAAAGGAAGGCAAGTGCCTGGACTAAGTGCTTTCTTTCTTCTCTGGTTGAGAGAAAGGTCACTCAGCGAGTTTCTGTGGCTGAATAGGGACTCAGACCCTGGACTTCCAGAGTCCTAGTCACAGGCATGCCTTCTCCCGCCAGAGACCCCCCACATTCCCTTGCCTAGGAGCTCGGCACTGAGAACATACACCAAGGCAGCAGGCAAGGGAAGCAGGGCAAGGCTCCCCTCTGGAGCTCCCTCTCTGGTCCTGGCACTGAGAACTTGCACTGAGGCAAAAGTCAAGGGGCTGGGAGGGGAAGGCACATGTGTGCCTTCCTTCTCTCCTCTTGAGCTCCCCTGATTCCCTTGCGGTCCAGGCATGCAGAAGGCAAGGGAATGGGAGAGGGATCACAGAGAGGGGAGTTATTTCCAGTTTTTCCACCTTTGTGAGGATTCCACACACGGAACCCTCATGAACGTGTAGGGGCCAATGTATAATTCTCCTGCTGCTTCTCTTATTCTCCCTTACTATAAAGTTTGTCAGTTCCGCAGTGATGCAACTATTAGATTTGGGGTGAAACTTGTAAACATCCATACCTAAATGTTTTGGGCATCATTACTGGTTCTGTCTCATTGGTTTATTTGTGTAGTCTTGCTATACTTTTACAGGATATTAGGAACATCTTGAAAGTGGCTTCCATTTAACAAAATGGAAATTCCTTTTAACAAAAGGGCAAGACACTCATCATTAAGGCTGCAAGTAGAAAGTGTGTGGGTGGATGAGCAGATTTCCAGTGGATAGAGGTGGGGCTTCTTTGCCCTTCCCCACAATGAGCAGGATCAGAATTATGATGCCTGAAACTGAACATGGGATCTACTGCACTTTGTAAACCATTCAGAGTTATACACATTAGAGTTTGAGATCAGGGTGGTGTTTAATACTGTCTGATTTAACAAACATCCTCAGTTCAGGAGCAGCAGCAATAGCAAAAGCTTCTTAAAAAGAATTCTTGATCGTTAACAGCACAGTAGCAGAAGAGCCAGCGCAGGGTAGTGGTTTGAATGTTGCACTATGATCCAGGAGACCAGGATTCAGTTCTCCACTCAGCCATGGAAGCCCACTGGGTGACCTTGGGCATGTCACACACTCTCAGCCCCCAGAAACACCCATGATTGGTTCACCTCAGAGTCACCATAAGCTGGAATTGACTTGAAGGAACACAACAACAAGAGAATGGAGTCATTGGAGTCCTATCTTGCCCAGCACTTGCTGGTGCACTACTGACAGAGAAACAGAATTTAGAGGGACTTTGACACTGGAACAGTCCTTTTATGATTAGCACCAAAAGCTTCTCCCAGATATCACTTTACCCTGAAAGCTATCAGTGACCTCTTTGTTTCCTTTTGAAAAGATTTGTTCATATATAACTACTGAGCATGAGAAACACGATAGATGCTAGTGGTGGTTTTTGCCTTTTTCTTTAATGTGAAAGCTGTCATTTCAAGGTTATAATGCACAGCGGCCTTCCACCATTTTTTTCAGGCTGCCTGATGGGTTGTCTCAGTATAATGGGTAACGAGGTGTGCAGGCATGCTTCTGATTTAAGTGAAAATTTCCCCTGCCATCACAGATACACACAACAATTAAACTACTCCCTTCTCTCTGTCTTTTTCAGATTGAGAGTGAAACTAGCAAGAAAACCCTGAGCAATCTGGAGAGGATCCTGGGTGATTACCGGGCCATGAAACAAGAGAATGCAGCATTGCTCAGCCAATCCCAAGAAACGTGAAAGCCTCTGTCCTGACACACAGTCACATGGTGCTCCTGAGGGTCTGGCCTCTCTCTCTCCCCACCACCCAATTTTGCTGTGCCTCTGACAAGAAGGGGCATGAGGAACGAGTACTATGCTCATCTTCTGGGTTCTCTATGCATTGTGAGTTGCCTAAAACTGAGCCAAAGTTTGGCACTTTTCTGGTGGGAGAGCGAGCAGACCCCTTGTGTTGTCCTTATGGAATAGATTGTATACTCCAAGAAGCAGATGCTGAGGCACGAGGCACTGTTTCCTCCAATTAACATTTCAAGCAAACCCCTTGTTTCTTCTCTTTTCCTTGGAATCAGACAATAAAATCACTTTTCTTTTCTTTTCTTTTTCATTTTTGTACAATACTAGTGCTAACTGCTGTGGAGTAACATAGATATGAAGTATATGGGTAGTTTTAGGCTGTCTCAGTTTCCAAATCCCCTCATCTCCAAATTGAATACCTTTGCAATACTGCTGCCTGTTTTTAAAGCAGAGTCAACTGCATGTTGTGTGCAGAGCTCAGAAGAAGTTGACTTTGAGGGACTACAATTCCCAGGACCTCCCAACTCACATGGACAGTGACCCTACTTCCTGGGGAATTCTGGGATTTATAGTCCAAAGGGAGTAATACTTCCAAGCTCTGGTTGTATGTGTATGATGAATTTGGCACTGCTTGATTTTCTCAGTAGCATGGAAAGCCAGCTCAAAAATAAGCATATAGACACTCAGCTTCAGCTCACAATCCCTGAGGACACAGCAGAGGGGATGGAGTACTCTGGCCTATAAGGGATGCTCTTTTCTGTTCTCGGGTGGGCTGTCCTCTCCCACGGTTGTCCAGAAACTGCTGCTGCTCCGTGGCTCCCCAGAAATGGATGTGGGTAAGTAGAGCAATGCTGGTTCCTTCTTTTTTGATATTCAAACTCATCCACCGTCCACACAGCTCCCTTCGTGTTCTCCACACGCACAAAGCATTTGTGCAAGCTGAGGTTGTGTCGAATAGCATTCTGTGGGTTGAGAAGAGTCTCTGAGAAGGGAGGCCAGTAGCTGCTAAGGCTGCTTCCTCCTTTATCCCTGACCTTGTGTCAGAGCTTGGAAAAGGTACTTTCTTGGACTACAAGTTTCTTAACACATTCACACAATCAGGCTCATCCTTAAATCTTAAGTCTACCTGCTATGCACATGTCCCCCTTCCTCCACATGCTCTCAACAGGCCTGGCCTTAAGTCCCCTTGTATTGTGTTCTGATCTATCTCTCCTGTTTGCTCCTTTGCCCCTTAATCCCCTTCCACATTCTAAGAATAGTAACATGGAGAACATTTGTCACAGAAATGAACAGGAACATGCTTAGTGACCACCACCCAGTGTTCCAGACAACAGGATATAAAAGGGCTGCCTCATACTGAGTCAGACAATTTGTCTGCTTAACCCAATACAGTCTACTTTGATTGACAGCAGCTCTTCAGACCAAGAGACAAAGCAGTCTCTTAGGCATGCTTCTGGGAAGCCTCTCTAGCAAAGGATCAGCTGCGTGCTAAGTGTAGCTTCTAACAGTGACCTGTTGACATATCAAATGGTCTCTTGGGCAAAGCAGAATCAAAATACTTCTGAATGTTCATTGTAATGTATGTGCATATGTCCCTAAAAGTTCTTTCTTTTTTCCATCTACTTTGCATGGTATCTCTCCTTCCTTCCCTCTCACCCCCAATCCTGCTTCTCCAGTCTGTGATCAAAAACATTGTGCTTCTGGTTATGCAAAATATACAAATCAAAAGTCATTTATGACTTCTCTTAATTGCTGACCTGGAGAATCTGAACTCCTGTTTTAAAGCTGAGACTTTTCAAGCAGCAAGAGATACCTTTCCTACTCTAAAGATGACTTTCCCCATCATATTCCCATCATTCTCCATGGTCTGTAGTACTACAAACTTCCTTACCTTCCAGGTAGGTATGTGGTGTCTGAAGTAGCCAAAATTGTTGTTGAACCAGCGATAAATCTCATTCAGGCTGAGCTGTTTCTTGGGAGATTCTAGGATGGCCTGAAAATCATAAGCATAAAATCATATTGCTGGAGGAGAGAACACAGACAGGGCAAACCTTGGAAGAATCCCTACACCGATATCAATATGGTTCCTTAATACAGGCTGGCTGCAAGGGGTTATGTCCCAAAGTGCTTTTTCCCCTTAGCAGCTGTCTTAGCCTGAGAAGTAGGCCCCAGGATCTATTGCAGTGTTGCCAAAACCATTCAGGACAACTCAGTACTTGCTTATGATTGGAAAGCCCCAGCAACCTGTGTTGCACTGCTAAGGGATCCCCAAATACAACTTGGTCCTTCAGGTATTGAGACTCAAAAGAGAACTTGCCTTGCTGGGATCTGGGTCAGCCCTTCTTACATTTATCTCTGTCTACACAGCCATCCCAAGTGAGAAGGAGGTAAAACTTCAGCTGCCTCCCTGCCCTTATATTCCCCTTTTAAGTAACCTGACAGCTACAACATTGTTCTTGTAACGGGTGTCTGGCAGCCATACAGTGAAGCCAAGAAAGCTGTCAGACCCAGGTTGAAGGTAACTTCCCTCAGGGCCTCAAAAGAAGAAGTCTTCTCTGAGCACGGGACCATGTTGTAGCTAGAAAGAAATGGACATCAGTGCCATGCGGGCTAACAAGAATGGTGCCTGTTACTGGCAGAATTCGGTCATATATGGAAAAATTGATACTATGGTAAAATGATGTAAATACAGTTGTGTGCTATTTGCATAGGGCTTCCTATTCCCCTTTTGCAAAAACTTACCCAACCAATAAGGGCAGCATACGTGAAAGGTGGGCGGGCCGTGGTGTACCTGTAAAATGCCATGCTGGGGTTTCTTTCTGGGATAAGGGAAAAAAAGGAAAGACATGCTAGTAAGAACAGTTCTTTCCTGGAGCCTTCTTGTCCCAAGTCCTACTTGGCAGCCCAGTAAATTAGCTTTAGCCCAGAGTAGGAACCTTTACTAGTAGAGCTGTGAAGGTTGACTGTGGTAATCTATGTGGAAAAAGCACTCTACGCATGCGCAAGGATAGTCCTCTGCAACTAAGAATTAATCTCAGCTACATGGCAGGAGGCTTAGATTTCATGCACTTATCAGTTCCTCACCTTCATGCTGAGTCTGCATGACATTAAGTCAGAGTCAGATGCTAGAACTGTTTAGTTGCAAATGGGTTTAGTTGCAAAATGGAACTGACTTCAGATACTTAAGAAGCTTTCTTGTCCTATTAGTGAGAGGAGAACCATCTGAGTAGATCTCAGGGTATCCCTGAAGCTAGTTTAGTATTGCCAAAGTCTTTAATAAGGTATTATCAGGAGCTGGAAATACAACTACAGCCCTTATTAGGATGTATTAAGTACTACCCTGCAGACTTCTAATAATGAAGAAAGGCACACAACAACAACAACAACAAGAAGCTGTACATTGCTGAGAGCCAGCATGGTATAGTAGTTTGGATGTTGGACTATGACTCTCAAGATCAGGGTTCAAATCCCTGCTTGACCGTAGAAATCCACTGGGTGATCTTGAGCAAGTCGCACACTCTCAGCCCCTGAGTAAGGCAAAAGCAAATTCCCTCTGAACAGCTCTTAAGAAAACTACATGATAGGTTTGCCTTAGGGTCATCATAAACTGGAAATGACTTGAAAGCACACAACAACACAGCCAAGAAGTGAGTGTGGGGTAATAGTCTTGAGTGTTGGACTAGGACTCTGAGGGCAGGCTTCCGCAGAAACTCACTTGGGTGATCTTCACCAAAGGCGGCAGCAATGGCAAACCCTCTCCTGAATAAATCTTGCCAAGAAAATGGTATGAGAGCATTGTCCTAAGTAGGAGTTGACTTGAAGGCACATAAGAACAGCAAATCATATCAATCCATGAGATTGATACGAGATGGGATATTTATCCCATATGGGCAGGTAAGAATAAACTATATGCAGAACTTGGCATATGTCTTTGGAAGTTTCCTGCCTGTATGGAATGAATCCTTCTTGTACTTTCTCTTTTCTCTCAGAAGCAGACAACTGTCGGCTTTTGCCCTACAGTTCTGCCTGAGATAGAGTAACCTTGCCCTGGCAGATACCAATTCTCAGGGCAAATAACAGGGAAAGAATCCCAACCCCCAATCTCTGTGACTGATTGGGATGTGCTGTGTCAAATTATTTGTTCTCACAAGGGAAAACAAACAATTCTCTGCCAGCAGAGAAGATGGATTCTCCTGTTGGGGTTTTTAGGCACCCCAAAACCCCTTTGTTGTTTTTGTTTTCCCTTGAGCCTTCAATGATTCTTTTCCATCCCTGGTGAGTGAGTCACTTACCTGCAGTACTGTGGACTTCATGGTGATTAGAAAAATAAATTTCACTCCCAAACTCACTCCTTGGCTCTTTGCTTTGGTGTGGGAGGATTAGCCCTGGTGTATATGCAGGCTGTGAGTGGGAGCTGGGTGCCAGTTCTGCTCGCATAATATACAGTTTCTGCTTCTCCTGTGCCAGCTAGATAATGGAGGCAAAAAAAGAAAAGAACCCATTCAGTTTCTAGAATCTGCATCTAGCATAGAGAACCTCTTTCTTCCCAAGGAACAAACTTTACAAGTAGCAAGTTCTCAGGTATCGTACTGATGGGTTAGACTAACAACACCAGCATATCTTAGCTTAAAATGCTTATTACCAGAAACTAAGCTTTAGGAGAAGCATTTTAGGAATAGAGAAGCATCCCATATTCAGAAGCTGGGGAAAAAACTATCAAATGATGGTGTCATAGAGAAGAGGGTGTGGTTATCTGGGTTTATGCCTGATGTAAATGTACCAGGGAAGGGAAGTGAAGGAAGGCACTGCACATTCCACCCTTGGTCACATCCCTAACACCTAGGCTAGAAAGCAGTTGTAAATTTCATGCCCTGCTGACCACATGGAGAAGGTAATCAGGCAGAAGAGGATACTGCTTAGAGTGAGATGTGCACTCTTACAGATACAGAAATGGCTGTCTTTATGATTTTCTTACTGTATCCTTTCTCAGGTATTCCATCCCCCATCCTACCTGGTCTTCAGGTCATCACGCCACCACCACCCATTAGCCAGAATTCTATAGACATGAGGGACACATAGTCCTCATTTGTTTGTTTTTGGGTCTCCCTCCACCCCCAAATACCTTTAGCATTTTTTTTTCAATGCACATCTTAGAATTATCCTGAATCCGTTCCTCTCCTCCTCTTATAAGGTGCCTTTACCATTTTGGCTATACCAGTGAGACCATTCAGAACTGGCATCAAAATATCCTATGTGACTTCGCACTTAGTGTTCCCTTCTTTTTCTCCAGTTGAGGTTGTCCTTACCTGATCCTCTAACTTGCGCACCAGCTCCTCTTGCATCTGCCATTCAGTATGGACTCCTCTTCGCTCCCTGCCCATAGCTCTGCAAGAGAAGGCAGGCCTCAGTTTTGCCATCCTGGGAAAATCCCAAGTACCTGTTTACAAATCTGAGTCTTTCACTCTCCCAAGGAAGTACTGTTTTCTTGCTTCCTTTCTTGTTCATTCTCCCTTCTACAACGAAGGAGCCCAGTGGAGGTCGGGCGCTGCACAGTCCCTCAGCAATTACTGCCTTCTGTAAAACATGGCCTGAATCTTTCCACTAGACATTACATTATTCACACAACACATAGTTAAATTGTGCAACTTACTGCCACAAGATCTAATTGTGGTGACCAACATGGACATCTTCGGAAGGGGACTAGATAAATTCATGAAGGATCATCATTAGTCAGGATAGCTATATATCGCACAAAGCTTCAGAAGCAGTATAGAATCACTGAATTGGAAGAAACCACAGGGGCATCCAGTCCAACCGTATCAATCTTGTGGAGGGGAGAGGGAGAGGGAAGATGCATTTCAACTGTTAAAGGACTTCCCAGAAATATCTATTTGGCCATTGTGGCAACAGAATGTTGGACTAGATAGGCTTTTGGTCTAATCCAACAAGGTTCTTTTTATGGTCATGAGAAATGGGAAGTTAAGCTGCCTGACTTACCAGCCAGCACATTTGCAGCTTGGACCCTCAAACCTGGCAGCCTTTGCACGGCAGGGGAAAGCTCCCAGCCAATCAGTTCAAACCCACTGGTTTTAACTGATTGGCTGCTTCCAGCCAGGCCAGAGCTTCAGGAAGTTTTCTCTCTGGTTCAGGCATTTGGTATTTAGCTGGTTCTCCTCTCCCTGGAGCTCAGTTCCTCTCTGCATGTCAGCCAAGAAGGAGCTCCGGAGGGGAGAGAACAGCAAGGGAGTGCAGGAGAAAAGAAAGGCCACTGGAGAAGAGACAAGCAACAGAGAAGTGATGGACAACAGATGCAGAAGAAGCTGGTTGGCCAGCAGTCAGCTGGCATTTTGGACAAAAGCCTTTCTCAGGGCTTTGTTGAGCTGAATCAGGTTGGGCGGGGGTCACACATTCCCAATGAAAAGCTGAAATCACTCCTTCTTTCCACTCTTATCTGCTATCTTTCCCCATGGAGGAGCAACTATGCAACCAAGGAGGAGCAGAAGGCGATGGTGTGCCAGGACCCCAGAACACCAGGCAAGTAGGAAAACCACACAAGTCATCGGCTGAGCTGGCACCGGCCTCAGGAAGAAAGAAGGCGTCTACCACCGACTCCTCCCAGATGGTTCAGCAGAGCGAGATTGGGACAGCACAGAAATCTTGGGAGGTCTCTCTCAAACACTGGAGAAGCTGGCAGAGAAAGTGGAGAGGCTAGAGTCACAGGCGGTGGAGCAAACAACAAGCCAGCAGCAGCAGGCAGATGGGGCACCTAGGCAGCAACGCCCAGCTAGAGGGACCAGGAGAGTCATGACATTAGACGTCTATCCAGCAGCAGCTCATTGTGCACCTCAGACACGGGGGAAGAGTCGGATAGGGAAGAGAGAACCAGCAGACACAGGAAGAAGACGAAGAGAAGGAGGAGGTGCACCAGCAGGGAGGATTCAGACAGCAACGGCTCCTCAGGCGAATCATCATCGGTAGGGGCCCTAGCCAGGCTGGAGAGCGGCAGCCTGGGCCATCAAGATGAGGTCCATGAGGAACTCTTGCCTTGGGGGCCCATGCTTGGCCTGGGCAAGGGACAATGGAGCTTCCACCTCTGCCCATCTTCATTCATTTGGCGATCACGAGGGCCCATCTGGCATTCACTTGGACAAGCATACCAGGGAACAGATCCTCAATGGTTACCATAGATATTTTTCACTCCTCAAGCCAGGAGGAGGAAGGGTGTGGGTCCCAAAGGGGGACAAGTACAGGAAGTAGGAGGGAAAAAGTGAGATGGAACACTCTTTCAACAACTGGTTGGAGGCTTACAATGTGTTCATGTGTGTGGTCCAGACAGCCTATCCTGACAGGAGTTGCCATCTTTCCTAGCACTTAGGGAACGTTCTTAGGGCCTGAGCTTTGGTGGGAGATGCAGCAGCCGTAGAATATAATGTTGCCTTCCACAAGAGGGGCTCCAGGAGTGAGAATAATCACTGGGACCTCATCAATGACAAGCTTTGGTGGTTCTGGTGGGACCTCACATTAAGACCAGGGGTGTAGGTTCCAATCTTTTTCATTGGGCAGGTAGGAAGGATTCCACTAAGAATGTGTGCTGGCAGTTCAACACTGGAAAGTGTCAGCAGGCTCAATGCAAGTTTGAGCACCTTTGCAAGATCTGTCTCGGGTCTCACTTCAAACTGTCCTGCACCCGCTCTCCTAGCAACCAGCAGCCCTTTTGGGCAGCATGTCCTGGTGGGGCAACCAGCTCTAAGAGGGATGGTGGTGCACCCACCAGCGATGTCAGGGCTAGCGGAAGCACCAAGTAGCAGGGGTGGGCCTGCTTTTGTGGAGCAGTCTCTGGCACATACCTCTATCCAGTTTGCAGCCCTTCTCCCCTTGCTGGAGTGGCACCCCGAACCCAGGGCTGCCAACTTTATCCATCTAGGATTCTGCTATGGGTTCAGGATCCCTGCCCAGGGCCCTACAGTTGCGTCTGATTTGGGCAATTTAAAATTGGCCAGGGAGCTCCCAGCAGTGGTTGCTTACTAGATAGATAAGGTGATCAGGGCAGGGAGGGTAGTGAGAGTGTTCCCCAAGCTCCCTCTCAGCAACCTAAGGGTTTCCCCACTGGGGGTGATTTCCAAAAAAGCACCTGGCGATTTCAGGCTCATTCACCACCTTGCGTACCCTAAAGGGTTGTCAATCAACAACACAATTCTTCTTGAGTCCTGCTCTGTGTGGTATGCCTCCTTACCAGGTGGTTCACTTCGTCAGGGCCTGTGGCCCGGGGCGCTCATGGCAAAGTGCAGCATCCAGTCTGCATTTCACGTGCTCCTAGTACACCCCAACAATTCCTGCCTCTTGGGTTTCAAATTTCAAAGGGCATGGTATTATGACAAATCCATATTGTTGGGGTGCTCTGTCAGTTGTGCGGCCTTCAGGACTTTCAGCATCTTTTTAGAGTGGGCTGTCAAGGTCAGGGCCACTTCCTCATTTGTTACTCACCACTTGGACAATTTCTTCATGGTGGGGGAGCTGGTTCTAGGGAGTGTGCCAGACTGCTGGGCATTTTTTCTACAGTTGGCTGCGGAGTTAGGGATCCCACCCACTCAGGGTAAGACTGAGGGCCCGATCAGCACCCTGGTCTACCTCAGTATCATGCTGGATTCAGTGCGGGGGGTTTCTTGCCTGCCTGGAGACAAGCTGCAGGCACTTAGGGAGCAGCTGGTGCTTTTGCTGGCCTGCAGAAAGGCTTCCCTCAAGGAAGTGCAGGTCCTGCTTGGTCACCCAATTTTGCCTGCAAGATAATATTGCCAGACAGAGCCTTCTGCACCTGTTTCACCAGGATCACAGCCGGGGCTAAGACACCTCATCACAGAATCCATCACCAGGGTGTTAAGGAGGACCTTGTAATTTGGGCCAGATTCTTGGAGGAGCACAGTGGGGTGTCTCTCTGGCAGGCTATGTCAGAACCACATCATGTGCTGCGGGTTCTCTCAGATGCAGTGCGGGCAGGGGGCATTTAGTTTGAGGTTTACTTCAATGGGCATTGGTGTCCCTAGTGGTGGCCATGCACAGAGATTGAGGATGCCACTGCTTGAGATCTCACATTTTTTGGAATTCTTCCACATAGTGGTTGCAGTTGCTGTCTGGACCAACCACTTCTAGGATAAAAAGGTTTTATTTTGGTGTGTCAACCAGGCTGTGGTCACTGTCTTCAATTGGAAATCTTCCAAGTCCGAGAGGATCATGAGGCTGGTTTGCAAACTGGTCTTGGCGTGTCTATCTGCCAATATAACATTTATAGCTCATTATGTTCCTGGCCTGGAGAATGGGATTGCAGACTCCCTGTCTCAATTTCAGGTGAACAGGTTTTGTTTGCTTGCACCAGAGGCAGACCATCACCCAGCAGCATTCCCGGAAGAGCTTTGGGACCTTGGGAGCAATCTGTGATGCAGGAAGTACTACTCCATTTGATTGCACCTGCCACATTGCAGGCTTATTTGGGGGCTGTGGCCAGGCTCGTCTTTTGAGGAGCAGTGTGGGGAGAGCCAGGGTGGCCTGAGCATTGCATTTTGCAGTTTTTAGCCCACCTTAGGGAGCTGGGCATGGTCCCCAGGTCCATGGCTCTCCACCTGGCAGGTATATCATTCTTTAGTAAAGCCAAAGGGTTTGGGCTCTCAGTGGGAGGGACAGCAGGAGACCCATCATGTTCCTACTACTCCATCAAATTGTCAATGCCCTGCCTGCCATTTGCTTTTCTGGAGGGGAGGGGAGGTTGTTCAAAGTTTTACTGTTGCCTTTTTCGGAGCCTCAAGGGCTGGGGAGCTGGCAGCTGGGACCTGGTTCCAAATCAGATTGCTCCGGTGGAGAGTTTGCAGTCATCTCCCTCCAGCAGGAAGCATCACCATCTGCAGGTCAAAGCAGAACCTACTGGGCTAGGGTGTCACCATTCGGTTACAGGCTATTGTCAACCATGGCCCATGCCCGGTCAGAACTTTGTGCAGATTCTTGGCCTCATACTCGGCTGGGTACCTCTTCGTGCTCACTGATGGTTCCCCCATTTTCCAGGTTCCAACACATCGTGGTCCATAGAAGGTGATCAGGCATCTCCGGCCCCCAACTGCAGAGTACGGTAGTCACTCAATTTGCATCATAGCGGCCATGGAGGCAGCCATGAGTGGGATCCTTTCTGAGTCCATTAAACAGACTGGGAGATGAAAATCCAGTGCATTTATAAGCTACATATGGCCTGGGCTGGAGGTACAGGGAAGTTATGTGTTCTTTTCCTTCCTGCTTCAAGCAACAGGTCTTCTGCGAGTGGTGCAAGAATCGCTAGGAGAATAAGCTGTGAGTGGAAGGAGCAATGCCCAGCAGCACATGAAGCCCATCAGAATGGCAGTAGTTGGAATGAAAAGCAACAGCTGGAGGAGCAGCAGCAGGAAATTCCTGTGAATTGGGTGGCGGCAATGGGGAACGTACAACTAGCAGGAAGTCATGGCATCCCTCCCTTCAGCTAGCGGTTTCTGGCGAATACGCTTGGATTCTGGGGCTTCAGAAAGGCACAGTCGCTTGGTCCCTCCTTGTGGGAGCAGGTGGTGCACCTGCAGGTCATTGTGCTTTGTATTAGCTGCAGCTTCTCAGGGTTGGCAGAAGGTGGGTGTGTTTCACTGCCCACCTTTTTTGGCAGTTTGCATGGGTCCTGGATCCAGGTCTTCTATTTCTCCAGGTCACCAGGTCCTGGGGATGGAGGTAGTTGCCAGGAGGGCAGGGTCTGCAGCGGGAACACACCGCAGATTTTGGTGTCCACACCCCTGCACTGGTGGGGTGGTCCTGGCTTTGGGTTTTCGGTCTCATCGGTCAACAGGTGGGTTGGCTGATGCCGGGATCCATACCCATGTACAAGCCAAACCTGTTTTGCTGCAGCCAATAAAGTTGTGGCCTATTTTCGCCTGTTTCGTTCCTTGCACTACACCTCTCAGCCCTGAGCACGCAATTGACTGCCTTCCTTGAAAAGAGTCTGTTTTATTATAAGAAAGTCATAGTTGTCCAAGGTCTCCTCTCTTGGAGGCTTAATATTTTCAACCGCTTCACTCTATTCAGTCCTCATTTGGAGCCAAACCCCATCAATCAACAAAGCCACCAAACTTACTTTTTTTCTGACAATGGAATAAAGGCATTTTGAACAGGTGCTCCAGAAGAAGAGTGTGTTAGGAAAAAAGCCATTTTGAGTGCCATATGGGAGAAAAGTGGGATATAAATTACATAATTAATTCCTAAAATGAAGGACTACATCCGAAGCACCACAGGCATCTCACTTTCACTCAAAAGGCAGGTAGTGGTGTAGCTAAGCCTTTTTCCCCTCCAAAAGGAATTATGATATAATCTGCCAGGCCAATTCCCTCAGGTGACTTCCCTGAACTGTCCCTCTTATAATACAAAGTAAGTTGAAATAGCTTGATCTTGAATTGGCAAATAAGACCATTAATTTTACAAAAGGCCTGCTCCAGATATAGATGAGCACTTCTGATAATAGACCAATATAACTGCCTAGCTTTCTGGGCTTCCTTGAGGGGGATAGCTACTGCGGCTGTCATGATAAAGGATTTTCGGCTGACCTGCCACACCACAAATAGCTGCCACTTTTGCTATTGAATTTCAACAACAACTATGGCTGCCATCTTAGTGGCAAGTCCCAGTTATTCAGCACACAGCCTTCAGTAGGTTTGGAGACTCAGTGGGCTTTTTCAAACCCCAGAGGTTGGCTACACTTGATATAGACTCTATCACAGCTTGGGTCCAAATTACTTGAAACTCTGTGTGTGTGTTTGTGTGTGTACGCATGTGCCTTTAAGTCACCTGTCAAGTTATGGTGGCCCCATGAATTTCAGAGGGTTTTCTTAGGCAACGAATAGTCAGAGGTGGTTTTGCCAATTCCTTCCTCTGAAATATAGCCTACAGCTGAGCTTTCCAAACTGTGTGCTGTGAAACGTTAGTGTGTCAGCTGCAGTGTCACTTGAATGTAACAGTTGGACCATCTGCCTCTCCTGCTGCCGCTGTGGGCCAGGCCCAGGTGAAGGGGCTGCCTCCACTTTCTGAATTACTTACTGAATGACTGTGTCGCAAAATGATGCATGTCTAAAAAGTGTGTCACCAACATGAAAAGTCTGGAAAGTTCTGGCCTACAGCACCATATAAGTCTCCCAAGTTTTAAGATCTGTGGGAGAAGGCTTTCTCTCAGCTCCACCAGCCTCACAGGCACATTTGGTAAGCACCCAGGAGAGAGCCTTCTCAGTGGCTGCTCCCAAGTTGTCGAACTCTCTGCCATGCGAGATCCGGTTGTTCCCCTTCCGATCTTTCCACTGACAGGCAAATAACATTTTATTTAGGCAGGCATTTAGTTTTTCAGTTGTTACAGCAGATGCAACTTTAAAGGGGAATATTTTGTTTCTATTTTAATATCTTTTAAAACTGTGTTTAGCCTGTCTGCTTTAAACAGAACTCAGGTTTAATTCTCATTTAACTTTCATATTGATTTTTTAAAATTGTCCTTTGTTTTAAATAGTTGCGAGCTTTCATCCTGTGCTGGGCAAAAAGCAGAGTATTAACTAATTCATTCATTCATTAAATAATAAGGATGTTAAAGGGAGACAAGGGCTAGTAGCCATAGTCTCACTTTTCATGTATAAGCAGTGACTGTGTGTACGGGACTATTGAGTATGTAGAACTATTGAGCTAAACACTAGCCATTTCCACACTAGACTGTTATAGTGCTATTATTCCACTTTCAATATCCTGTGGAATCCTGGAGTTTGCAGTTTAGGGAGGAGCCTTTGAGAATGCAAACCCCAGGATTCTATAAGATGATGAAAGTGGAATAATAGCACTATAACAGTCTAGTGTGGAAATGGCCACAGTCACAGAAGCTACTCCAGAATAAAGCATGTGTAAGGCAAGCATAAAATATTTTGCTGCCTGAGGCAAAGGTCAAGATGATAACTCCTATTTTGTGCCTTCCATGTACAAAACCAACTGGACTGGAAGTTGATTCATGCTTCAGCACTACCGGCAACAATATGCAGGGAAGCAGGCTATGTGGAACACACAACTCTATCCTCTATCATATCTTACCACTGTTCTTCTTCCCCATGACCCATCAGTATCTGCTGTCTGAGGCAGCTGCCTTACTCTGCCTAATAGTAGAATCAGCCTGTGGTCCAGCCCCAAATATTGATAAAATGAAGTGGGTTACCAGAAAAGAGATGCAAGAGAAGTCTTAGGAAATCTTCTAAAAACGCTGACAACAGCTGCCGCAGTGAAGCAAACAGCAGTGGAAGGTACACAGTCCCTAAAAGTTTTGTTTTTTACAGGTAGCCAATGCTTTTGTTACAAGAGAGCACACTTAGGCAGGTGAATAGAAAAGAAAATATGTTTGCTTACCTTTCCACAAGACTGTGGAAGTAAGGGCTGCTGTCCACAACTAACTGCTTCCCAGGGGACTTCTCTTTGGAGTGCGTTGCAGTGAGAGAATCCTGGTGAGTCTGATCCCATTTTTCAGTGTTAATCCCTGCAGCAAACCCAGAAGAGGAGGAAAAGAGCAGTAAGCAGGGAAACAGCTGTGCCAGCCAATGCCATCTTTTTCCCCCTGTTTTACTTACGGGAAGATGAGGTAAGGCCTGAGTTTGCTGACTGGACCTCCTGTGGCAATGGCCCAGAAAGGAGAGGTATCTGTTGACTGCTGTCTGAGAAAATAACCTGAGGGAATTAAAGGGGAAATTGATTTTCAACTGCTTTCTCTTGAACTGAGACTAAGCAGACTGTTTGGAGAGGTTATATTCTTGACTTATGGAGGCCACCTGCTTTTAAGGGCCAAACTGGAAAATTAACACTGTTTTCACCCTGTAGAATATCAGAAGGTGAGATCTGTGCTTCATATATTTTGTGCTCAAAATGTTTCATAACATAGCTTCTTCTTTATATAACTTTAATATAAACCATCAGAGTCAGCCCTCCACATCTATGAGTTTCACTTTTGTGGATTTGATACACGAATTATTTGCTGTCACCTCTGCTGCCTCCCTATGCTGTTTTTAATATGGATTGCAAGCCTTGCGAGACTGAAAAACTGCGAACAAGGCTAGTAAGTTCCTATTAAAAATGGTGTGGGGCAGCAGTGGAGGTGGCAGTAAGCCCCACCAGCCACCCACTTCTGCCTTGTGAAGGAACCCTGGTGCTTCAAAGGGAATCCATGGTGGGTTCAATATGGTGATCATACATTTTTCTGTGTTAAATAGGGTTTGCGAGGGCCTAGAGTTATTCACAGTTTTTCCACTGTTACGAGGGTCCTGTGCTCCTAACCCTAGCAAATGTGGAGGGATGACTGCACTATCAAAAAAGGAGGAATTAAAATATTTAAAATAAATTACACATACTTTACATTTCTAGTTAGCCTCTTGGAATACCAGATTTCCAATAGCAACATACTGAGTGGTTCATATACTCCCCTGAACTCTTGGAGGATTTAAGGGTCCCAGGAATACCTGCTGGATTGGTGCTGCACGGTTCTGTTTGTCCTGAGAAGTAGTGACTGACTTTGGTTGGTTGAGCATCACCTGGGAAAGAGGAAAGGAGCACTGCAATTATTTTGGAACAACAGGGCCTCAGCTGGATCCACTCTTTTATAGGCTTTTGGACAGCCTAATTTTCCTGAATATTGCACAGGTTACTTATTTTCTCTTGCTGAAAAGATGTAGAATTTCTATTGCCAGGCAAATAAGAGATAGAAGATCTGATTCAGTTGGAATCAATGCCAGGAGAGTGAACGCAAAAAACAGGGTTTGTGGGGGGGGGTTTGGGTGTTAGCCCTCAGCAAGAGAGTCAATGTGGTATAGTGGTTTGAACATTGGACTATGACTTTGGAGACCAGAGTTTGATTCCTTGTTCGGCCATGGAAACCCACTGAGTGACCTTGGGCAAGTCACACACTCTCAGCCTCAGAAAACCCTATGATAGGTTCACCTTAGAGTCACCATAAATCAGAAATGGAACTACAACAAAGCCTCAACAGTAGACTGACCCTATTGTCAGCCTGCTGATGTTTGCCAAGAGCAAGCCAGCTGCCTCCCAATGTTACACCCTGGGACTTACTTGCTGCTTGTATGGCCCAGCACATATCAGCACGGATGGGCGGTTTTGAGTGCCTCTTCGTGGGGACGGCTGCAATACGCCCTTGGGAACTGGAGAAGAGGAGAGCTTGGAGCTGGGCATGGAGAAGGAGGATATGTCTGGAACAAAAATTCATCAAATTAGCTTAAAATTGTTGCATCATTTCCTTTCATAACTCTGAGATGCAGTGGCCCACCAAACAAGTGGTTATTACAAAAAAGATGCTTAGATCTGCACTTTTGTAAGTATGAATAGAGTCTCCCTCTCTTTGCCTCACCATTTTACTGATTACCAGTAAGTTTTGGAAACGCTGTTTGCTAGTGCTGGCAATAACAAAACAATTGCAATTTTATGCAAAAAGAAAACAAGAGTGTTTCTATTTCTCTGACAGTGAGCCTTTTCAATATTAGACATATTAAGTGACAATTAATTACTTAAATATACTATCAGTGTGAAAAGCACCTGGCAACTGGGCATTTCATGCAAGGATAACACATCCTTGTTTCCTGCAGGTGCTTGGCTGGGTCTTGCTGCCTGACATAGTTACAAGATTGTAAATAATTGTTAGGGTGCTTTCTGTAACAGATAGGAAAGCTGAAATTCCAAACACCCAAAATGCTACAGAAAAGAAAGGAAAAGAAGGCCTCCTTTTTATACAGGAAAACAACAGCTATGCTCTGTTTGAAACCAGAGCTCTAACCTGGTTAGGAAGTCACAAGACTCCACAATGTTGTGCGTAGACTTCTCCCCTTATACACTTGAATCAGCTGTGAATTGGGAGAAGATGATTTTTTTTTGTAAAACAAACTTCCAAAATCCTGCTGTTTCTGTGGAAATCCTAAATAAAACAAGAAGCCTCCAGTTGTAAGGTGCTGGGATTCCTTCCTCAGCATAGACCCCTGAATCTTCTGTATGATACTCACCTCCTCTTTCCTGTTTGAATATATTCCAATACTTTCCTGGTTTATAAATAAATACATACATACATAAATGCCAAAGCACAATGTTGCAAGTTCTACAGGACAATTGAAAAAATGCAGAGGAGGGAGAGAATGCGTCCCCCTGCCCACGTGATCACATGTGGTGGTGGGGGCCCTTTGCTGGCCTCCCATGAGAGGAGACCATGCAATCTGGGGCAGGGAGGGGGCTGAGGAAGGGCTGCAACCCCTTTCTCAGCCTCTTTGCTGGCGAGGCTGGTGGAGGAGGCTGCTGCTGCTGCTGCTGCTGCTGGCCCTGAAAGCTGGCCACATGGTGGGGCCTGGACAGGCCTTAGTTCACAGCAGCACCGGGAGGCAGCTGGCAGTCGCATGGACGGACGCCCAGGTTCAGGATTTTTTTTCTTTCCCTTTTTTCTCTCTTTCTTTTCCCTTTTCTTTCTCCTTTCTTTTCCCCTCTTCCACACATCTCCCCTCCCTGGGCTGATCCTTGGCAGCGGCAGGGTTGCTGTGGCCCCCCTAGGTCCTGGTGCTGGTGCGCAGCTGCGGCAGAAGGTTTTTTGTTTTTAACTTTTTAATGTTTTATTTTTTGAGCATTAGAGAGGACCACTGGGCTCGGGCAGCTTGGTTGGGGTCAGCAGCCCATTGGGGAGACCCTTAGGTGTTTGGGAGCCTATTTGGGCACGGTTGACGTATGCGCAGCACTGGAAATAAAAGAAATATATTGATATAGAAGAATGGAAGTTAAAAGTTCTGGATATGATAGAGATGGAAAAGTTAGCATTTTCTTTGAAGAATAAATCTATCCAGAACATTGAGAAAGAACGGAAAAGAGTATTGGATTGGGTAAGGATATAAATGTATAAGAAATCAAAGAAGAAATAATGTAACTGTTCTTCTCTCTGTAAGATGAAAATTATGTTTGTAATGGAATGGAAATAAGCAATTTCAACTGGAAGATTTAAGCATGGAAGTGTGTGTGGGGGGTTATTTTCGAGACAAACTCTCAATAAAAATTATACACAAAAATAAAATAAAATAAAATAAAATAAAGGGTTACAGGTTACATGGTCACTCCTCGTGGACCATATTTTGCAGTTCTGCTTGTCCCTTAAGGAAGTAGGCCTCTTCCCTCAATCCATTAGATCCCGCATGTCCGCTCTGGCCTTTTGGTCCAAGGCACGAGGCTTCCCTGATCCCACCAGCGATTTTAGGATATGCAAATTTATTGAAGGGTAGGTCAGGCAAAAAGGGATGACCCGAGATGACAGGCAAACACTTTCTCCTGGCATTCTGAAGGGTTTGGGCAACACATGTAAAGTCTTTTGCTCTTCTGCATACGAGGCTCTCTTGTTTCACGCAGCGGCTCTCGCTGCATTTTTTGGCGCATTGAGGGTAAGTGAGTTGGTTGTTCAGAGCAAGAGAGACAGGTCTGACAAGCTCTAGAGTTTAGGGACTTGACCTGAGGTGAGTGGCATTTATGGCTTCACATAAAGGGATCAAAAACTGATCAGGCCAGGCAGAGCACTGTGGTCACATTGTTCTGCTGCCGCTTTATGCTCTGTCAGAGTGCTGAGGGCTTATATAGCCAGCTGGGGGTCACATTCAGGGCCTCTGTTTTGTCATGCTGATACAACCCCGCTCACTAGGTACCAATTCTGGGCCATCACAAAAAAGGCTTTGACCTCTCTAGGCCTACAAGGCACTAAATTTGGCACACATTTGTTTTGCATAGGTGCAGCTTCCACTGCAGCTCTGATGGGCGTGACCGCCGAAGGCATCCAGAGGATCGGGAGATGGAAGTCCTTGGCATACCAGTGCTATGTCAGGCCGATTCACCTGTTATAATGTTTCTGGTTTCATTTCAGATTGTCCTGTTCTGGCCGGGAGGAGGTGAGTGATCTGTGGTCACAGTTTCATCTTTTGGGCAGAGCGGCAGGCTAGTGATGGCCATTTTATCCTGGATTTGGGATTGGGTAACCAAGCATCGCTCCAATGGCTTGGCAAAAGAGGCCTTCACTGGCATGGCTTGTTGCCTACGCTGTTTGGGGAGTGCCGTGGGCCTCCGCCCGATGTGTTGGTCATTCACCTGGGTGGTAATGACCTTGGACTTTTAAAAGGAAAGATTTTGATCATACAGGCCATTCATGATATGCAGCTCATTCTCAATACTTGGCCTGGTGTTTGCATTGCTTGGTCTGCAATGATTCAAAGAAAAGTGGGGTGAGGGAGGGAATCCTCGACCCTTGGAGTTCGATTGTAGGCGAGCGAACAGGGAAATTTGCAATGCTTTGAGACAGGGCTTGGGTCACTATATTCCTCACCGTGACATCATCACTGTGACATAAACCTGAGCTGTATAGGCCCGACGGGGTACACTTGTCATCCGAGGGCAATGAAATCTTTCTGTGGGATTTGCTACAGGGGCTTGAAGCTATCCTGAGTGGGGTTGAGGGGATAAGGACTAAGCAGATGCTTGCCCTTATCCATGGCTGCGGGGGGGGAGGTCTGAGGGTTTTGGTGAGTACCTATGGCACCCTTTGGTGTAGGATAAATGCTGTCCTTGGGGTGGGCCTGAGACTTGTCCCTATTGCGGCATCACGAGATGGGGGGTTTGTGGTTTGGGGGCTCGCCTTCCAGAAAAGGGTCAGCTGAAGTTTTAACCCAGCCTCATGGGTTGGCTTTGGGGCCTGGTACCTTGCCCAAGGAGGGCTGGGGAAGAGGTCTGGAGGTGACCCTTGCCTTAGCCTACCCATGCTGTTTACCCCCTTATTTAGGTCATAAGGTCAAGGTCAAGTTTAAATTCAAGGTCAAGTTCACTACCAGCTTTATGTTAATTAGGCATGCATTAATAAATTGCCCTAGTTCAACCCAAGCCCTGTGCGTGGTCTCTTCATTTCATGGGTTGGGCAGCAATATAATGGTGATCATGTTGCAGAAACATCTGGAAACTCCATCTTAAAGCATTATAAAGTTCTGCCAGCAAACTTATAATCAAAGTATCCATTGTGCCTTACATCTGCTCTGGGAGCCTCTCCCATACATTCCAACATTTCACAGATAAAAAACAGTGTGGCCAATCAAGATAAGAGTGTGGTCAAGATGGCAAACGTTATTAATGACGAAGAACACACAAGCTAGGAGATTGCTTTTGCCTTGAGCCTACTGGGAAAGGCAAGATTTTGCTGGGATCATAGAGTGCAAGCTGCTTTTGCCCTCTGAACTGAGTTTGCAACATCTGGAGTAAGCTGAGGTCAAAAGGAAGAAATGAGAGGAGAAGAAAGAAACCGAGACATTCCAAAAGTAGCAAAAAAGTGGGACATCTGAGGATTATTTGGGACTCTCCCTGTCAAATCAGAGCATACATCTTCTTGTCAAAGAGTGGCGTATAAATGCTGGAAATGGAGGAGGATCCCAGACATATTTTTACCCTCATAATTAGTAGTACAGTACTCCTCTCAGTACACACACACACGTACAAAAGACTTCTCTAGTTCAAATCCCCCTTCCTGAAAATACTTTACCCCAAAGAAGAATTTAAAAAGTTTCTGTACAGAACAAATCTTAGGTACAGCAATCACTTTTATTAGAGAAAAGGTACTCTGAGACAAAGTTGTTTGAAATAAAGACGTGAGACCAGGGAGGCTACAACATACCTGCCCCCATTTAAGCTGAAAATCAATTCCTTCTGCAGCCTTTCCACCTCCAGCAGAGAAAATCCAGCCCATAGTGAGCAACTACCTGTCTCTGCTGGCTGCTGCTGCTTTTACCAGCTGGGCTGGGGACCCCTTTTCTGTCACAGAAGCTGTCAGAACAAACCACCCTGTAAGGAAATGCAGCAGGACTCACTGCCTCCAACATTTCACAGATAAAAACTGGGATATGTGCAGCCAATCAGCCTCAGTGTGGTCAAAAGGGTGTGGCCAGACAACCAAAAGGCAAAAGTCCTTAATGAGATAAAATACACAAAACTACTGTTTTAAGCAGAGGAATCCTGGAATGTACATACTGGGTTTAGGGGAGGGAAAAGGAGGGGGGGATGAACCTACAAGGAAGGGCAAGATTCCACCCCTTTGTCTCCTGTGCTCTCCCTCCTGCTCAGTTTGACATAAATTAGTTTTGTACTTTGAACTCAGGCCATGTCCACACTAGACTGTTATAGTGCTATTATTCCACTTTCAACATTCTTTGGAATCCTAGGGTTTGCAGTTTAGGGAGGGGCATTTAGAATTCTCAGCCAGAGAGCTCTTTGGCCTCCGTAAATGACAAACCCTAGGATTTCACAGGCTGTTGAAAGTGAAATAATAGCACTTTAACAGTCTAGTGCGGAAATGGTCTCAGTTTGTAGCAACAGAAGTAAACTGAGAGCAAAGGAGGAAAATGAGAAAAGAGAGAAACCAGGGTATTTTAAAAGCATCTGAAAAAGTGGGATGGCAGAGAATTGACTCAGAATTGGGACTCTCTCTGCCAAAATGGAGGGTGTGTGCTGTTCTTAATTGGTGGTAATGCCATCTGGGCCTTACCTGCAACAGGGAGACTGACAAAAAGAGGGCAGATTCTGGCAAGACCCCAGAGGGTCAAAGCCTTACCCTGTAAAACCAACAATGAGGTTTGTTTTTGAAAAGGGAGCAACCTGTTTTCCATCAGAAGTGGTTATTCCAAGACAATTGTGTAAATCTCAGGACAAAACTTTCTAATAATCTGTAAACTGCCTTGAGATCTTTTCTGGGTGGAGAATGGGGTATAAATTCTTCAACAACACAAACAGTTATTATTTTGAGAAAGGATCCAGGCAACTGTTTACATTTGCAAACAACAGACTTTTCGTACTTTCCTCCCTGATCATTTCGGCACTACACTGTTATAGTGCTGTCATTCTACTTTCAACCTCCTGTGGAATTCTGGGGTTTGTAGTTTACTGAGGCCAATGAGCTCTTGGCTGAGAAGTCCAAAGGCCCCTCCCTAAACTACAAACTCCAGGATTCCATAGGATGTTGAAAGTGGAAACATAGCACTATAACAGTGTAGCGCGGAAATGACCCGTGTCTCTCTGATCCAAACCACCCATTCCTGAAGATGATTTGTTCCAACAGAGGTGCTTATAAAGGTTTTGTTACACTTCCTTGCATACAACATGTCCTCACACTGCATGTACACATAGGAATAGAAATGCAGACACCAAGGACTGACATAACTGGAATAGAATGCTGGATATGATGATTAACATCTTATCACACAACAAAGAGCATTTCTTTCTCTGAGATATTCAATAGACAACTTCTGCTTTTTCCTTGACATTTCATTGATCCTCATCCTTGTGGTTGCAAAAAAAAAAACCCTTCTGCCACCAACAATGACACTCTTCCACGTTGTCTCACTGTAGTCCCAGGCTCAGAAGGGAGCAGGTCAGCAACGCTCCCCTCTGCACCCGCTCAGTCCATGTGGAAGAGAACGCAATGGCGCCACATCTTCCTTCCGCAGCGCAGCTGGGCTTTTTCCATTGCTGCGCTATGGAGGGAAGCATCACCATGCGCTTCTGCGCTTCCACATGGCCAGAAGTGACAGCAGCGCCACACTATTGCAGACGCAAAACAGGCTTTTCCATTTTGCAAAAACCGGGCAAGTATGATGCTCCACGACAGGATGGCAGTGGGATGGCAATGACATCATGCAGAAGTGCGACCTGCCAACCGCTGCCATCCTGTGGCAGAAACAAGACAGCGATGTTGCTCCTCTGAGGCATTGACTTATGTAAGATGACTTTGTTTGAACCTTTTAGTCATATGAACTGGAGCCTTAAAGAAAATTAGCAGAGCAACAAGAGGTGGATGGTAGGCATACCTCAATTAGCAAGAACTCTGACATTGCTCTATAGATCTTATAACCTTATCTAAGATTTTATATAGATCTTATACAAAATGGAAATCATAACAAAAAGCAGAGGCTGGTAAAAAGAATCTCTGGATGCATTTTGGAAAAAGCCTTCAACTGCTGTAGAACACTTAAAATTAGAAGATTCAGGTTTTTTGTTTTGTTTTGTTTACTTATGTGAGGCTTACCCGGTTGTTTCCTGAAACCAGCGAACTGTTCTTCTTTTTGTGGCATTTGAACCTATCCTTATTGTTTCCAGGTTACTTTTACCTCTGGTACCAAATTTTCTGTTAAAGAAGTAACATCCAGGAAAATTTCTACTTTGCTAAATGAGGTATGCCTGTACTTATGAGAAGATTTTGTAAGGGGAATAATGGTTTGTAGGATTCAATAGACCGGCCTTAAGAAAAAAAAAATCTGACCCTTCAGATATCACTGAACTGCAACTCCCTTTCATGCCACATATGTTTCTCAGTATTGTTCATACGGCTCTCTCGGCCACTGTCTTCTCACAGCCACTTTTCTTACGAACAAGATATCTGGCTTAATTTTTTTGTCCCCCCACCCCATACTTTGTTCTAGTCTAAGAGGCCTGGATAAATTAAAAGCCTGCAAATTTTTGGTGATATTTTAGTTGGTCCTAATAACAGTATTGTCCAACTGTGGATATTACAAGAGAGGTACTATAACTAATAGGAAATCTGGGCATAATTTGAAGCAGAGGTTGGAATAATTTGCTAGACTACAACTCCCAGTATTCCTTACTACTTGCTATCCTGGTGGGGACTGATGGGATTTGCAGTCCAGCAACGTCTGGAGAGCCTCAAGTTGTCTACTCCTCATTTAAAGTGTGTCATCCTACTTCTAAACTTTAAAATGTTGATTGAGATCTACAAATAGCTTGCTGTTTCCTAGATGTTATTGATATGATATTTATTGCTTTTTTCTTGAAGACTGAGAGGGGAGGCGAAAACTCAGAAGCTTTGGATGAAATTCTCAAAGCTTTCAATAGGTGCAGTTAGGAAGTCTTAGCTATATCTATTGCAATGTGCTACCTAGAAGTAATAGAATCTGCAAAAAAGTAAGGCATACTGAATCAGTGATTCCAAAATGAACTTCCAAAACCATTAAAAATAAAGCTCATCTTAAATCTAGGCTATTTCTGGATGATTACTGTGCAATTGCCCTGCCTTATTAATTGAACCTGATTTTCTCCCTCCATGTTGTGTGCATATGTTTAAAACATTGTATTTTATTTATCGCTCTTCTCTGTTTTCCCACCAGTTTTTCTATCTGGTTTCTTACCACAGAAAATCCATTGAGGAGAGAAAGAATGGATAGCAGCACGAAATTTTTTAAGTGGTTGCACAAGGTGCTCTATTTTCTTAAAGCCTGAAAAAGGCTAGGATTGAAATCAGCCTTACTTCTTCAGATATTGCACAGCAACTTATGAAAAGAAATACAAACTCCATCATGTAATACATTTTGAAACACATCAGTCCTGAAGCTGTAACTTCATCATATATATTAATTAATTTAAACAGATTTTGCTTAGCCATCTTATCTTGCTAGTCCTGAATCTTTGGTACACATGCCATATACACATTATTATTAATAGATGAAACTTTTTTATAGCATAGGGATAAAAGTAAAGGAAAAAGTGTCACCTGCTTACTTTTTAAAATGTGATTAACCTAACATATTTTGGATAGAGACACTAGGAATAGCACCTGTAATTTTGTAAAGTTGAAACTTTGCCAATGACAGCACATTCAAAGCATGACTGGTAAACAGAGTGTTAAAGAAGACATCCGAGCTCATACTGCAAGGTTCTCTGGGAGTTGTAGGCAATCTTGGCTTGCCAGCTCTCCTCCCAAGGGAAATGACAGGTGAACACAGGAAGTGGTGCAAGGCATACTTTGTAGTTCGAATCAGCTTCGCATTTGCAGGATTCCACAAATAGATGCACAAGTGGGTACAATGACCATAAAAAAAATCCAACATCCATATTAGTGTAATTCTAAAACTAGGCCAATTTAAAAGTAACAAAATGTGTAAACAAGGATGTCTTCTTCCCCTTTTTAAAAAAAATAACATACGGTTCTCTTTGCTTACAGAAAGAGGACAGTATTACACTTGTCTAGCATTCACTGCTGTAGGCTAAATCTCTATGGTTTAATGAGTAGCCACGCTTGCGATTTCTCCAGGTAATGTTATTGCTGCTGTACTTCCATGGCATGTTGACAGCAAAAAATACTGGGAAGGAGAGAGAACAGTCTTGCTGAAGGGTCTAGCTCCACCTTTTGGTTGTGCAAGCCAGTTTTGAGTTGGCATGCTTTTTAAATGCAAAGATTGAACCTACTAGCACCTGTCCCTAATACTTCCTGTGTGCTTTTAATTTTATTGGCATTTGTATGCTGTTTTTCCCATACTAGTGTTCTCAAAGCAATAGCAAAACACATTATCTTAGTTGTGATGGACCAGGATTATGTGTTGTACCACATAATGGAACAGGTAAGGATGACAGTATATCAGATTAATTCAGTGCATTTGGCACTTCACAGAGTAGCAAAAATAAACCTTCTCTGAGCAGTAATATTCTAAATTTCAACACTGGAAATGGAAAGTCAAGGATGAAATGTCACAAGAGAAGGAGAAAAACTGTTGTTGTTGTTATCATCAATATTAAATTCTATTGAAATAGTAACAAAGTACATTCAGTGAAATATCTGCTCAACCCTTCCACCCCCAACTCCAGATTAACAAACATCATGATAATAACCGACACTGAAAGTCATGGAAACGCTGACATGTAAAAAGTTAAATGATAAACTGATATATAACAAGAAAGTAAGGAGACTGGGACTGCTGAAAAATACTGTTTCAAAATTTCATGTGGGTTGCTAGGGGAACCCAGAGAGAAAGGAGAGCCAATACAAGGAAGAATATATTATGATGCCGAGCTAAAGAAATTTAGAAGAGAAAAACTGTTGATTCACTGATGGATGTGAACAAACAGAACTGTTATTTTTGGATTAGTTTTTCATTTGGTGCTGAGAGCAAAAGTTGCAATCCTCAACCTGCTTACTTGGGAATAAATACCATGAAACTCAATGGGGCTCATTTCAGAGTTGGGGTCTGTAAGATTATGAGTTTTCAAGAGAGCTCTGAAGAGTGGGGGAGTATATTTGATCTTAATACATCTCTGCTTTAAATTTCCTGTTGAAGAAGGAGGCAATGCAAGGGCAGCTCCTCTTCCTTGTTCCCTCTCTGTTCTTGTACCCATCTCCACTGAAACTGCAGAATGGCATCCCTGGATTCCTACAGGTGAGAGAAAAGTCAGAAAAAAATGGACTGCACAGAATGGACACAGACATCAGGATTTGCTGCTTCCCTGTCTCCTGCTGCATCAAGACACCGAAAAGATTTGGGTTATGAAGTGGCAACTGCTTGGATGTGATCTGACCAAACATCTGCGAGTCCAGAATTTGCTCTAGCACAATAGAAAAAAGTAGAGGCCATTTGCCTCTTAGAGCAGTGGTTCTCAGCCTTTATTATCTCAGGTGCTTGTTCCCAGAAGTCTCAGGATTTGGAGAGCTGAAGTTCAAAAGACCTGGAGGATCTGAGCTTGAGAATCCCTGTCTTAGGGACTCACAACTGCACATCAGCCCTTAAGGAACAAGAATATGGATGGAGAAATACTGCACAATGTGCTGTGGTACATATTTCCAGTGAGGCAGGAATCTTATGTTTTACACAGCAAATACATCATCTGAAAGTGAAATATATATGCAAATACATGGAGAAAACCTGGTTCAGTTAGATCTGCTTAGGTGCGTTCATATACATTTACGTACTTTGCTTCCATGCCTTATGCCATAGGGAAGAAATGTGCAGGCCTTCAGATCTTGTTGTAATGCAACTCCCATTAATCCTAGCCACCATAAGCTGATAAGGAGAGACAGTGGGAGCTACAATCCAAGGCACTCTAGAAATTCATATTTCACCCGTCTTTGCTTCACATGCTTGCTGCAGAAACCTCAAGTGTTCCTTGCAGCAGTCAGCATACATAGTGTTACCCAAAATGTTTGCTAAATATGGCAAAGAACCTCTTTTCTACTTTCAGATGAGATAACAGCCTCTGCTTAAGCCACAGGTTGCTGGCAATAGGACTGCTATGCCTTGGCCTTCATCTTCAAAAAGGAAGCAGAAGACTTTTGAAGCACAGAAAACAAAAGACTGAAATACATAGATACTGTATGTAATATTGAAGTGTTTGGAAGAACAGCATGCCTGGAGTTATAGCTCCAGTGTATAGTCCTATGGAACTATTGACTAGATTAGTATTGCCTAAACTAATGGTACATGCTATACTTAAATATCTGAATAATGGGAAACAGCTGTCTGAAGATGTGTGGAGCTTAGTGAAGTAAAAGGGCATTCTTTGGAAAAGGTGAATACAGAAGCTCTGGGAGAAGAGAGGGACACTGTCACAATCTAATTTATCATATAGACTTGTGTGATAGATACATAAGAGAAAAAGCAAAAAGTACATTGTGTACAGGAAACCAGTATAAAAACTACTTAATTCTGCTCGAAACCCTTTAGTCCTCAGTTGTTCTCAGTTGTTCTTTTCCTCTCCAATTTTTCTAGTCTTCTTATGCCCTCCACTCCTTTTCTTTTTCACTAGTCTTTCTCTGCCTCCAACCTGGTGGCTGTTAATGCCTTTTCTTTGCCTACTCTCCTTCCTTATTAGTTGTAAGGAATTTTTCTCTGTCTGAAATGTTTGAAGAGTTTAGGGCCCTGCAGTGGAAAGCTCAACCTGGTGCTACCTGGAGGCACTGTTGAAAAATTGGTTTCCAAGGGCTACCTCCAGTTTTGTTGATTAGGGTAGATTTCCCAGCTAGATGACATGGCAGACTACAGAGATTAAGTTAATAAATGCACTTTAAAAACAAAAAAAAAACCCCACAAGATTCACATAGCCTTTTGGGCTCCTTACTATCCATGCCAAGTTTTAGATGTCTGGGTCACATAATCTTGGAGCTATCACAAGACAGAAATGTGAACATGTACTCTTGTGTTATTACAAAATATGATCTCAATTTTGATACTGCAGTTCCATGACAAATTCCACAATCTAGTCCCTTTGGCAACCATCCACTTTTAGGTCACACATCTGAACCATCAGTTTGAGACCAGTTTAGCAGACATGACTAGAACTTGAAGTTAGTTTTTAAAAGGAATTTGTTCTGTAACTTGTTGCAAAGCTCTTCCCCAGTAATTAATTATCCTTTATTTATATTTTTGCTAAATTATTGTTGTTGTTACATGCCTTCAAGGCATTTCCAACTTGTGGCAACCCTAAGGCAAACCTATCTTGGTTTTGGGGGGGGGGGTGAGAGTATGTGTCATAGTTCAATGCTCAAACCATTGCACCACAGTGGCTGCTAATTATTTTCTTTTTGTTGCATTTAAGTTCCTTTTCAAAAAAAAATCCATGTAGAAAAGTAAAAAAAAAAAAAAAAAGCTTAACCTTTGGAAAAGTCTCCTCAGAATGTCTCCCCAAAACTGTCAGGTCTAATGAAAAATGAATACAAGTCATGAGCAAAAGTTAATCATTACATAGACAATTGTACTGATGTTACTCATCATTATTGCTTTATTTGCAAAATGACTATCATTCTGTGCTTGCTACCACAAATAACATGTTATAAGTAATGTATCTAATATATAAACGTCAACGTTTGTCTGTGTCAGACAAAGACCTCATATGATTGGCTGCCTAAGAAGATTCTATAGATTCCCAGGGTTTGCAGTTTAGGGAGGGGCCTTTACAATTCTCAGCCATAGAGCTCTTGGGCCTCAGTCAACTATGTCTGTCTTGAATAGGCCAGTTGCTATGGAGATGAGGCCTAGCAGCGAGGAGGTGGGCAGTGTATTCCCTCAGGAACCCAGCCTCTGAATGCAGATTGGATTGCAGAATATGGGGGAAAGTTGCAGATATTGGACAAGACAGTTTGGAGAATTAGAGAAAATAAAATCTCAGGCAATGCTGGTTTCCTATGCAAGCAGCAATGCTAGTTTCCTATACAAGCATTACAGGCAATGCTAGTTTCCTATACAAGCATTATGTGTATGCTCAAGTCTTGGCCTATCCTTCAAAGAATGAGAGGAGTACCTGAACCGATTTTGTTACAGAGCTCTGTGTTATCTCCTGGAACTATAACATTTAAGACGGCCTAAGTGATAGGTATCACATTGAAAACGTATAAAATCAGTATACATATCTGTAGTGTAGATACATCTTTGATGGTGCATGTGATTGTCTGTCTCCAGTGTGAAAGCACTGTTGTCAAGCAATTCATATAACATACTTTCTAAGAACCACACAAGAAAAATGCCTGCAGGTTCATTACCCACAGAACATATCTCACTTGGCACACAGGTCACCGGGGAGAACAGATGTGTGTCAAACTGCCCCCTGCGATTATGCACTGATAATTCTATCTTTCCCCACCCACACTTCTACCTTTGCTCTTATCTCCAGATACCCCTTCCTGCTCTCCCTACCAGTATTTTGATGACATTCTGGTATTTATTTATTTTTTCTAATCAGAGTGCTTTCGCAAATTGGGGGCCTGTTCACATTTCGTAGAAATTAGGGGAAAATGCCTGCCCGCAAGGGGTTTTCAACTGCTGACGCTCGTTCTCAGCGTTCTTTTCCTGCACGTCAAGCACCAAGTACTTTCCTATAAGTCACAGTGAGCATCAAACCGCTTCCGTGGTGCTAAAATTTCCCCTCTCAGGGCAATTTTGGCAAACTGAGAGACTGAACCCTCCAGTTCACACAATGTGCTGCCAAGACCACCTTATACAGATCAGTAACACTGACCATACTGTACACACCATTTTTTTCAAACTCGCAGTTGGAAAATCATAAAGGGTAGATTTTGTTTATCCTTCAGAAATACATACTTATAATTATTTGTCTGGAAGCAGAGCATAACTGTTGTTCCAAACTAATTAATATCAAATAACAGGGAACTGCCAGTCCCAGGTAAAGTAAAGTAAGTCCATTGAATCAACTGTGGAATGGCAAGTCAACAATAATCAAAGTCTTACTGATTCAGTAGGTCTACTCCAGTGAGGACCAGGAGTTGGATTTAACCCAGGGTGTGATTGTGTATGTGTGTCAGAGTGTCTCAGTGTACCTCATCCATTGAAATGTTGATCAAGGAACCATTTTTGAGTCTTAATAAAATAAAACTTAAAACGATTCCTGGTGTCTCTTTTGTGAAAGAAAAAAAAAAAGCAAGAATGCAGCACTAGAGCCAACTGGCTTCTTAACTAGTCATTATTATCTGCTACAATAGTGGTAGAAAATTATACTTAATGAAATCTAAAAGTTGATAACAGGAATTTGAGGCCTAAATGCCCTTCTTAATCCCAATCCAAATAGATCCGATGCTTCAATGAGAACTTCCTAAGTCAATGTTTTTGCAAAATTCAGTGGACTCAGTGCATTTCTCCTTCTTAGAACTAACAGACCATGGATTCTCACCTCTAATACAGTGATGGGCAAACTGAGGCCTCTGGATGTTATTGGACTATAACTTTAATCAGCCCTAGCTAGATGATGAGGACAGCTGAGAGTGAGGTCCAACATCATCTAAAGGACCACACTTTGCCCACCCCTGTTCTAATAGAAGTGCTTCTGTTGAGGAGACTAGGGCCACAACTTTCTCCAGCAAGCCATTCAATTCCCCACCTCCATATAAGAGAAGAGTGACTGGATTTAGAAGGCTTATAAGGAGTTTGTCTTGGGATGTCTCATTTCTGAGATGAAAGAATAATACAAGATATACAGGAAATACAGCATACAGTGAAAATCTGCATTAATCTGAGCCAGGAGAAAGGCAGAATATAAATGAAAGAAATGAAAGTAAACCCCCACCTTGCCCTGTACACAAAAAGCCTAGAGACATTCCTATAGACTTTTACGATAATTTGGGGGATGTTTATCCGGAAGACATGGGTCATGTTCTACTAATTCTCCATGACTGTTTTATATACTCTTTCCCTCTTTGAATGTGACCCTTGGGTTTTGGCTTGTTAGTGTATTATTTAGGGCTGGAGTACATGCTACAGACAAAAGCATTTGGTGTTATGACAATACATTTTAAAAAATCTGTGATAATTTCTCTTTTGACAAAACCACTTCATTTAAAGCAGAGAAGAGGTAGTAAGAAGGGAACAGTTGAGACTGCTTCCCTTCTTTTCTACTGCAAATACCTCACCTCTCAGGGAAACATCTATAATTTGTTTGAGCAGGTAGTGCTTGGTTGAAAGGAGCTGGCACAAAATTAGTGGTGAAAGAGTAAGAGGAATAAGAAAATTAAGAGTGGGGTGAAAAGGGTTCAGCATTCCAAATAGCCTAGTCTGCAGTTGTTTGTCCCAAAAGACGCACTAACTCTGGTTTTGTTATATGGGGTTGAGTGTAATACCATGCTGCTCTCACTGCTTTTGAAGTATTAACCTATGGTTGAGCTTAGAAGCCCATTTTCCATTTATGAATGCTTAGTCTGTATTGCCCTCCTAGAAGCTGGGATGAGGCAGAATGCAAACACTTTTTATGAACATATAATTAACTAGGTCCTGGACATCTGTCTAGCAGGTTCTTCAGATAGTTTGGATGAGACACCCATCAGCTTCAATAAGTATTGCAAATCATCAGGGATTTGTGGAAGCTTTAGTTCCAAATATGTGAAGAGATCTCTGTTTTAGGTCAGTTGTATTTTGTGATAAATAGAAGCTATTCTCTCTGTGTGTGTGTGAGAGAGAGAGAGGTGGCCACAAAGGTTCAGGAGGAATCATTCAGTCTCTATTGCCTAGTCTTTCCAAGTTTGTCAGTAGAAACTTCTTACTTTTATTCTGTATTGTGGGCTAATTTATATGAAGCACAAAAATCCCTGAGAGCTGCAATGTCAGACAGTGAGGATTTCTCTTTTTTTTCCCCCATATCAAAATCCAAAGGAGTATTTATTGTACATAGAGTATCTTTGTTTTTGTGCAATGAGGCAAGAGAACTAAATACTCAACAGACTGGCTCTCTATCCCCCTTTTCAAGCTTACCAAATTCAATTTTTTAAATACTGTAAATTCATAATACTATGAATTTTGTATTTATGATATTATATGTTAACGGCATTTTGCCATATACCGTATTTTTATACATGAATTTATGATCCTATTTGGTAGATATGGGGCAGGGGGGAACCACAGAAAAATCTATCTAAAAATAGACATAGGCTTAGTAATATCCATAATGGTGTAGAGAGGTACTTTCTGATTCCTGTTTCATTAAAAAAAAAATACTTGTAATTGGATTTCAGAAATCCAGAAATCATTATTTAAAAATAAGTTGCCCCATCAAGCAAAATGAATGGCCTCAATTCAAGCTACTATTTTTTTCCACATAAAGAAAGCTTTTTTGTCACATAAAGACTGCTATAGTGATTTCAAGAGAAGACCTTTCATAAGGGGAGAGATGCCCCTTATTGTTGTCATCTTTAGAGAAGCTCCTGGTTATGAACAAAATAAGAACTACGGATGACCGTTTCTTCAGGCAGCAATTGCTGAGGCCTCTAAGAAGCTCTCAAGCAACAGGGCATGAACGTAACAGCTGTATTGCTTCCCTTTTTTTTTTGTTCCCAGTTAACTGACACTGAACAGCAGCCCCAAAACACCAAAGTGTCCTGTCACTGTCCTAGCAGATAGCTGTGGACAGGTAGAATCTTCATAAATGTATCAAATTGTTTTTAAAAGTAAATGCCCATCAAAACACCTAGTGATAGTGAATTTCACAAGCACATGTTATGTGAAAAAGTACTTTTTAAAATCACTTTTAAATCTATGGTTAAGCAATTCATATTATAAGAACCCAAGTGTTTTGATGAAGTAAGGAAAAAAAATTACACTCGCTGTACTTCTCTGCAGGAATGTTGCCTGAATCGAAGCATATGCAGATCTCTGAATGTGGATTGGATGTTTCTGACAGTTAGTTTTGCAACTGTGTACTGCCCATCCATTCTTATTTATTTTATATAGATAGGCAGAAAAACCAACGGACAGATTAAATTCTAGTTTCCTTTTTTCCAAATGAAAGTTAAGTGTACCTGGAGGACCAGCCTACTGAACAGCTCTTAGAAGATCTGGTAGCTGGTATATATTTGGACACTTTGTGTTTAAAATGTGTGTTATCTTCCTCAAAAGAAACCCATATTATATAACATTTAGGTATTATAAACAAGGGAGTTTTTCAATGAGCTAAAAATACCATAATGGTAGATGTCTGAAAAGTAGCAAAATGGTTAAACATGATGTATTGGTATTTCTGCTACTCCAGTTAGTACATTGTGAGCCAGTATTAGTATATATAAAACTAGTAGACATTATAACATAAATAAGTTCATTTGCAAGGTTTACTTCTAGGAAAGACAGGTGTTTAAACTCTATATTGCAGGGAAGACAAATTACTTGTCCAATCGTGTTTATTAAAAGTAAAATTTGTTAGGTAAAAGTAAAAAGTAACTAAAATTAATTATGCACATTTATAGAAAATTCCAAACATTGTTTCTAATAAAATATAACCATTTTAACTAGTGGATTAACCTTGAAGAGCATAGAACAAAATCTAGTCTTGTTCCCCTTAAAGCCAGAAGGTGATTGCAACAAATCAGAGATCAGACTCTATCTTACTGGCTTATAGCCTAATAATTCTAGATTGACCCAAATTTTTAACAACAATCAACATTTTTACTCATCCTGTTTTGCTGTGTTTTCCTCATAAATCAAGGAAGAGTTTTATCAGATATTTCAAGCCCAAATATTTTGAACACCAAATCAACTTACCGCCAAGAGCTTTTCAGATCAGATGAGGTCAGCAGATGGATAAATAGTGAAGAATCCGCAAAAACAAACCAGTATTTATATTGTGAGGAAGCCCGCTGCTAAACCCACAGCACAATCTGCTTACAATCAGATTTTTCTTCTTTCTGACTATATGGAAATTATGAAAATTTCAATTCTCTCTCTCTCTCTTTTTTTTCATCCTCAACCTGCCCTTTTGCACAAAATGACATAATTTTTTCTTTCCTCTTTTGAGAAATCAGACTGGCTTTTGTGTTAAACCACAGACATGTAGGTATCTAGGTTGTATGTGTTTGTGTATGTGTCATGTAATACTTCTACATTCAGGAGAAATCCCATCTGATATTTCAGGTGAAATATAATTGTATAAATGACAATGGAGAGTGTATGACTTTTACTTACATTTTCCCCACAGAACTTTTAAAAACAGGCCCACCAACATCACTTATATCTTCCAGTATTTCTTCGGGTGTACATTTGTAATATTCTTAGAGGATCATTTGTGAGCACCTTTCACACACCATCACACACTGGTGAAGGTTCTCCTCTGTATGTAGTTACAGCGTAGTCACCCATCCTCAGCAGATCGAAAGCAAAGAGAGGGTACTTGTTCTTCTGAGTTAAGTACAGAACAGAAATACATGCCTATCCTTTAATGGGAACCTCTCAGCCACTCTATGTAGTTTCTCAGATTTAGGCCAGGCTTACCATGAAGTGGAAATCTCGGGGAGCATATTTCAGGCATCATGAAGGGGGGCCTCATGAAAGGGTAGGACCAGGTCTGATGGTTTGAAGTTACAGGACAGTAGATTTCGATTGAACATTAGAAGGAATTTCTCGACAATAAGAGCAGTTCAGCAATGGAACCAATTGCTCAGAGGGGTGGTGAGGCCTCGTTCTCTGGACATCTACAAAAAAACACTAGCCTGAAGGCATGAGACACTGGCTTTATCAGATTATAGCCTAACTGGCTTTGTATATTCTACACTTTGATGTAGAGGGTTGGGGGTGAGGTGCCATTTGCTGCTCTTCCTCTGGCAGCAGCATGGCTTGGGACAGCTCTGCACCTTCCTTTTAATTTAGTATTACCATGTATGTACATTTACATTCATACACATAAGAGACATGCTGAATCCCCTTGCCTCATCCTTAAATACTTAATTTCTTTATTTAGCAACACAACAAATGTGGCAGCACACAGTCTATTAAAAAAAAACGCTGTCCCCCAAAAGGCAAAACAGGGATCATGATCAGCTCTCTTTTCTAGTAAAAATAGCAGCTGACTCTGATAAATAGGGCAAAGAAGCAGAAAAGCAGCGCAAAACCGAAAAGAATAGGAGGAAATGACATTCATAATTGAATCTGATCTTCTTTAGTTATTTACCCATAAAGCTCAGACATTTTGAGTTAAACCACTGAACAGACAGATTTATAATTTTATTTTCTCTGCTGTGCTAGACTCAAGTTTCATTCCCTCTCCACTCACCTCAGTAAATGAAGAACAATTAAACTGTATAATGCATAACTTTGTCTATATTTTAGAATATGTGACTATTTATTTGTTGATGCATCTCAGGTTTATCTTAGTTTTTATGTAGTAATTTCTAGATGAATTTCATTAAGCATTTTACATAAAATTAATAAGCAAATAATTATTAAAATAATTTAATTAATTAAATAACTGTTACATAATAATTAATAACTAAAATAATTTAATACAAGTAATTTATATGTTTATGTGTGTGTGTATATATATATATATATGTATATATAAAACAGCGAAGACAACCAACTAGGGAGAAAAACTTTCTGAAGGTCTCAGGCCACATTAAATTAGATTCTCCTTTGAAACTGAACAGTGGCAAAAATAAAATAAAATAAAATAAAATAAAATAAAATGGAGGGAAATGCCACCTGAGCTGGAACATATTTGAATGGTAGCAGGCTATTTCTGCCTCATCTCCCAGGCCAAGGTGAGAGAAAAGGAGGATTGGCAGGATAGGAAGAGAAGGTTAATTTTACTTAGCTGGGACACTGAAATATCATATCACCTAGGACTCATAAAGTGCTATCATTCCACTTTAACTGCCATTAAATCCTTGGATTGGGAGTTGAGGGAGGTGCAATTAGAATTCTTAGCCAAAGAGATCCTCCTCTGGTGCCTCTAAGCAAACTGTAAATCCCAGGCTTTCACAAGGTACCAACAGGGCAGCTGAAGTGGAATAATAGCATTATAATTATACAGTGTGAATGGATCACTGGGAAGTATCCCTACTTACACGTTTTCTTTTTGGTCTCTGCCCTCGATCAGCCTAAATGCCAACAATGCTTCTAGAATTTTTTTTTTTAATTTAAGTACATTATAAAACATATCTATGTATTTATTTAACAGAAGAACTAAGAAATTACCATAAGATGCTAACCTCAACCCAACACTCACGCAAGTATTTACTTTGCTGTTGGTGTATTTATCTTAAGTGTAGCAGCAGACTATAATCATGTGACAACCAAGAGAAAAATATAGAAAAGGCCTTATTTCAACAATGCTTTGATATTGTACCAAAGAATCCATAAATCTAATTTAGAAGCTCTGATTACCTGGTTGGCTAGAGTTTTTGTTTTCAGGTGGCTGCTAGTAAAGGCAGAGCAGGCCATTTTCTTTCCCTCACCTATTTTATCTTATTTTATATTTCTTTTATCCAGGTGCTCGCAAGCCAGTAGGCAATTGCTCAGTATGGTTCACTAAATTTTGTGAAGGGTCTACATTTGGTAGAATTCCATTTGTAAACCTCTTGAGTTTTCACAGCTTTTTATTACTACACAAAATGTGTTTACGAAGGAAAGACAGAAGAGCCACCCAGTGCATTTTGACCAGTAGCAAAGCTGTCCATCTGGAAGCACTGCTTTGGTGCCGGTCTCTGTGCCAAGTCCCAAACCAATCAGATGCCACTTGACCCTGCCTTTGGCACGAGCTCTGGGCTCCGTCTGCAGGCACTACTCAAGCATTTATGTATGCATGTTTGTATATTTTAACAGTTCATGGCCTCAGTCCCACTCCTCCTCAGCAGTGGTGTGGTTTTAAATTTTGAAGTGCAAGTCCTATCGTGATAACTGTCCTGAAGGAGAGTTAACAAAATGCAAGCAGCTGTGATGCTCGATATAGTAAAACAAGCAATATGTAGCAGCTTTCTCCTCTGCCTGGAGCACATCTTTTGTAAAGTTAACATGTTTTCATAATGCCTATGCAGCACCATGCTGTCCTCCAAATGCTTTGGGTTGCAACAGGGACAAATGAGATACAAAATGAGCTACATCTCCTCACTGTCAGTAATTACCATATGGATTGCAATTAAACTCAGAAAGAATCTGTGGGGGAAAGGAGAAGGCAGAAAAAAAATGGGGGGCAGAGCAGAAGGAACAGGGAATCTCAAAGCATCTCAATAGCTTCATTCTGCCGACTATTCAAATAGTCCGGCAGCTTCTGACTTGCAAGTCTTAGTTTACAAAAACCATTGCTCCTCAGCATAGGTAAAGAACATGCAATGGGTATTTTTGACAACTTAAGAGTTAATATTTGGAGGAGGGACATTTACACCCAGGTGATGTATGGGAAGAAGAAGAAGAAGCTGCCCGTGGTTTCCAAGATGGCTGTTGGACAAATAATGGTTACAATTGGCCCACCACATTTGCTAGGGTTAGGAGAAAAGGACCCTTGCAAAAGTGGAAAAGTCACAAATATCAAAATGTCTGTGTCTGTGGGAAGGGGGCTGAGACATGGGGGGAAAGCGGGTACCTAGGGTCCAAACTAGGTCAAGGAAAGGATAGTGATAGAGAGTGGGTTGGCATGATGACCCTATAATTCCTCTCTCACCGATCTCTTTCCTTGGGTATGGGAAGCATCAGGAGAGGGTCTGTGGGGCTTAGAAATTGGGCTATGAGCTGTCCTTAACTGGCCAGGCAGTGGCTGGTGATAGAGAAGGAGGAGAAGGACTGGAGGCAAGTTTTTAAAGAGCTGCCCAGCCCAGTTAGAGCCACCAAGAAGGAAGGTTCCCCTGGAAAAGAAGCACCTCGGGTGGAGGGGAAGTGGTTGGAGAAACTCGGAATTAATCAAATCTGTGAAAATCAAACTCACAAACATGGAGGGCCAACTGTACTTCTAAATTCTCTTCCATGTATCAGCCCTCAACTTCAAGACCAAAGCAGATGTGACACAGAAGCATCATAATAAGTCTCTCTTTAAAGGTGTAACAGCAACAGCAAGAATAACAACACTTACTATTAGCTTGAGGGAAGGAAGCTGTAGGAACGCCTTTTTCAACATAAGATTAGTATCCACTCATATTCAAGAGTGGTTTTGTAGCTATTTATTGTTCACTGAAAGATCTTTGAGCTGTTGTTTTATAATAATACCAACAAAACTAAGCAATAACCCCACTTATATTGCTGATGATAAAAGACACACGACAACAAGCCAATGTGGGCCCACCCCAGCCCTGTCTCATGTTATTGCTGTGTTAAGGTCACGTCCTTAGAAGTTAAACCATTTAAAACTGAAAAGCGGCTCACAGTCACCACTTTCACTTCTACTGATTTGCCTGTCCTAGTATTATAGTACATTCATATTAACAAAGGGGAAAAAGGGGGGCAGGAATGGTGATTAAAAGGGAGAAGAAATGAAGATGAAGGGGGGAAAACCCAGAGACATAGCAATGGTGCAACAGAGGGGGTAAGATGCATAAGAAAAGAAATCTGTCTTCTACTCTACCACCAACCCGAATGAGAACATGCTCAAAACCATCTATGTTTAACCCGTAGATTCACAAATGTAAATAACCTAGTCTTAACATAAGCGGAGGTAGTAGGGAGCATGCTTATGGCAAGTCTAGGTGTGAAAAGCCCTTGCAACACTAACACAAGCTGAGACAACTAAAAACAGTGCAATGAATAGTTGCCCCACCACCATCAACAGCACAAATTAGCAGCCAACTACTGGCTGAGTGTAAGAGACTTTGGACTTTGCGGCCCCTCACCTCTTCTGTGGTCCCATCCTCTTAGCGCGTCCAGAAGGTGGTCAGGCCACTTCCCTCGGTCACTACTGGCAGGCAGCACTCTGAGCAACCTCACCTGAGCCCACCTCATTTTATTGGTGTGGCCTCTTTGCGTCACTGTCCAGGCCCCTCCCTCGTCATTTGAAGCAGTCCCCCTAAGAAAAAGGTGGGGAAGTTTTTTGGCAGGGGTGGGAGGGGGAATCCTAGATTCCTCAGCTTTTCTTTCATTATGGGGTAGTTCCTCACATGCACTTTTGATACCTAAAGGGCACAAATATAAACACCTGAAGTAAGCAGCCCTTGCTCTGACATACTTTCACTAGTTCTTGGGTTTTTTTTCTCTCTTATTAGCAGTCCCGTTGCCTGAGAGAGTGAAACCGTCCTATCACTTTCGCTGCAAGGACAGGAAGCGGTGGAACAATTACGTCGGTAGGCCCAGTTCAACTTTTTGACATTTTATTAAAGAGTTTTCTTCTCTTTTTCTCAGAAGTTTTGTACCAATGTAAGTCCTAAATAGATAGCTAAATAAAAGAAAGTGGAGGGGGGTTGTTTGGATGAATGGCACGTATGTGGGAGGGAGATACAAATAGCCATATTAAAAACAACATTTTATGTGGCGTCTTAAAGATTCACAGGTCTATGGCAGGAAAAAGCATTTATAAAGTAGAGACAGGCAAGGCGCCTATCAAAGTGCTAAGCCTCCCTTCCTTGACAGATCATACGTGGTCTGGAAATCCAACTTGGAAGGTAGAATATCCAGGAGTACGTGCGGTCATGTGGCCACTTCCATGATACTGCCATGGATCTATGTACACATGATGCTGCTATAGGCCAACTGAGAGCTCCAAGTCACACGTGGGTAGAAATTTCCAGTCTCTTCCCTGAGTGGCTCATGGGATCCAGTGATCACCTTGCATGGCACCTCTAAGGACGTGTGACCATCCTATGACTTCCCCGTCATTGCAGACCATTTGGAAGAAGCTTAAAAACAAGGAAGGGGAAAATTCCCCCAGCCATTTCCTAGGTATGGTATAAGCAGCAATTTGCTTTCCCAGAAACATTCTTAGACAAGAGTGGCAGCCACTTTTGCTTGCTTAGACAGGTGTTCAGGATAGAAGTGTCTGGTGGAGGGCTCCTGTACCTCTTAACAGTTGTGTGGAAGTGGACGTTTCTGTAGGCGTTGCTTGTGATGCAATCTCCCCCAGCTGAAATTTCCTTTTCTGCACAAACAGAAACAGGGTTGTGGAGCCCTGTCCTGTTTTTCTTTCCACCTGGCAACGCTATCTCGGGGGAGAATGTGGAACATCCCCCTTTGGCATATGTGAATCTCCCTAAAATATTTTCAGAAAGGCAAAGATCTGAATAAACAAACCAGAACTGATTATTTTCTCCAGCATGTTTGAAATTTAGCCCCAGAATGGAAGAACTTGCTATAATTCCTCAGAGAACTTCCCTGTAGTCATTTGTAGACAGAGGCAAGTTCCAAGCCTTCACAATGTGTTCTTGAACACAACAAGGCAGGTATCTCAGTTTGGAGCAGTCATGGTATTTTTAAAGAAGAATGCAAGCAGCCTGTTAAAACCATGTAGGCTTAGCCACTTTTTACTGAGGATAGCAAAGTAAAAACTGATATTCTCATGCCAATTTATGTAATTTTACAAACAACAAAATTATACTGGTAATATCTATACCATTGATCTGTTATCCTGGATAACAGCTGCAGACACATGATGTTTACACTACCCAACCTGGAAATGCCAGTTTTATTTTGAGAACAGCGCTGCTTTTTTCTCCCACCCTCTCTTTTACAAACTTATTCTTAATTTACCTGTAATCTGTCACTTCATCCTAGCTGCATTTTTTAAAAAAACCTATTCACTTCTAAAAGACAAGCCTCCATGATACAAAAACTAAATTAAAGACAATTAATCAAGCTTTTAATTATTTTAATTGTCTGCAACAACCCTACAAGATAGAGCTTGCATCATTATATACACATACACACTTTATAGGTGTGAAGATAGGCACAGGTCAAGCAATGCATTAATTGCAATAGTAATACATATAGCCTATATCTAAGGTCCTCCAGCTTTAAATGCTGCTGTGCTCCAATCTGGGATTGAATCAGGGCCTGCAGATTCAAAGGAATAGTTAACCCAGACCAAAGAAACTAGATCCATTGTTCTACTGATGAAATTTTTGGAACTTTCTCCCCCTCCCCCCTAGCCTTCAATGCCATCTGAAAACCCAACTGCAGAGGTTTGTCCAGCCCCTCAGAGTGGATTTTGGGGTGCCCAGCAACTACAGTAGGGAGCATGGAATTGCCACCTTCCTAGTTCAACAGGAACCTGCTACTGTGCCAGCACAAGCCTCCTGCTGGATTTTGGCCAGGGTCTTCAATAGCTTACAATTACAAATACATTTTAAAATTCTGAATCTTAAACTGCAGCTCAGTTGAAAGGTAATTAGCGAAAAGCCTCTTTCTGTAGCTTCTCTGGGCCTTTAAAATTTTCAGATCCTTGACACAAGAAGGCCATGTTAAATAAACATTTAACAGAGCAGTTTCCTTAAAACTCAACACATACAATATTTAAATTAAAAGACAAGTTGAAATATTGGCACAGTTTCGGAAACTTCAGGAAAATAATTGAGAACGAAAAGACAAGAAATATAAGACACCTTGAGACAAAGAGATATTATAAATATAGTCCCACAAGCAATATGAATGTCATGAACTTCTCTCTTGGTGTTTCTAATTTTTTTTTAAAGAAGTATTTCTAAAAGAAAAAGGAACGATATGCGTAACTTGCAGGGAAAATGTGGTGGCAAAAGCAACAACAACATTGTTGGAGCTATCCAAGGTACTGAACCCTATTCCCCAAAAAGGTTCCATACTTTGAATAGGAAGAATAGATTTAGGAAACCACTGACATGAAAACTTTTGGGTGCCCCAGCTGGGGACAGATGATAAGAGCACCCCATGGGTACAAAAACAGTTGCATGAGCTATTTGTGGCGGTGGAATTAATTATTGGTCAAACAATACTGATAACTCAAACATCTACTTATAAAAGAGATCATGCGTAAAAGTCCCCCCTCCACTTTTTTTTTAAGTTAGTAACAACATGAGAACTCCCAAATGTTGGAGTCTCACAGCAGAAGGTTAGGAGGTTAGGATACAGAGGTAAAAAAAGCTGCATGAATTGCGTACTACAGCAATCTGGCTGTGTCACATACACATTCTGCTCTCTAGACTCTGCAACCCAGGCAGGTCTAGTTCATTGGGGGCAAATGAGCTGGCCATATCCTATTAGGATTGTTGGTATAAATTGTAGTTAAGATTGCTGAACACTTCCTGCATTAGACTGTCTTCATCTGTTTTGAGCCTCCAGTGGGCAGCTAGAACAGTATTGATCCACACATCCTTTGATTTTTGAAACTGTTCTGCTTTAATTGTTTGTTTTAAGATCATATTTAAGGATTGTTTTAAGATTATTTTTAAAGTTTTTTAAAAAATATTTTAACATGTTTGAAACTTTAAAACAAATCTCTGTACTGTTTTAAATGCTTTTATTTGTTGTGCATTGCATAGGGAGCCTTTCTGAACTGGGAGGCCATATGCAAATGCTTTTAAAAAATAAATAATAAATAAATGCATTATACACTGGCAAAAAAGATTTCAGACCCACTACTAGAATGCCTCTCCGTTTTAAAGGATGCCCGTTCTATAGAATTTTCAATACATTTACCATCCAGCTTGGAAACTTTTCATATCAAAATAGAACAAGTGGAATAAACATAGAGACAGGGGAGAAAATCAGGAAGATGAATATTTTAATTATGAGCATGATCAGCCAGGTTTGCTCAGCATGGCAAATGCATGATGCTTCTTCATTACAGGGGGGCCAACTCTTCAGCTCAGTAGGAAACATGTGATCTTTGGCCAGATGATCAAAGGTATAGATGTCAGAAAGATATAAGAAGAACCAATTATATTCATTGTTAACAGAATGTGGAGATAGCTGGGGAGTCTCTCTGAGAAGAGTCATACTGGATCAGGCCAAAGGCTTATCAATATTTTGTTCACACAGCAAGCAATTAGTTGCCTATGGGAAACACACAAGTAGGACATAAGTGGAATTGTGCCCTCTGTCTCACATTCTCTGACAACTGATATGAAGAGGCATAATGCTTGTGACACTGAGATGATACATAGCTGTACTGTCAAGTAGCCACTTTTGTCTCCTATACTCCATGAATTTATCTAATCCCCTTTTAAAACTGCGTTGTGGCAATGAAATACACAGTTCTACATAGTTTCACATGTTATGTACTGTGAAAATACTTCCTTTTATCTGTTCTGAATCTTCCACCATTTAGCATCAGTGGATGACCACAGACATTAGTAGTACATAAACAGAATACAAGCTTCTGCCTCTCTACTTTCTCCAAACAGTGCATTAAGATTTCCTGAAGACTTAAATTAAGATCAACAAGATTATGTGAATAGCTGAGGGTATTTTAAAAATACAGACAATACCTTTCTCAAATTCCAGGACTGGACAACGGCAGTCAAGGGATATAGGTGAAATACAAGGAAATTTCTTATATGTGCAATTGTGAGGACCCACGTATTAATATATGCACACGCTACATGTGTGTATGTGTATTTGTATATCTATACAGATATATATGCAGATATAGAGGCATACTATGTGCAAAAGCAACACATCTGCTTATCAAAGGTCAGGTTGCTTGGAGTTAACTAATACCTTATCTGAAGAGAGTTCTTTTGCTATATAGGCAGTTGTGAGGACTTGTGCATTAATATATCTAATACACCAAACTCTCTCCCCCTGTGTGTGTGTGTGTGTGTGTGTGTGTGTGTATGTGCAGTGGTACACTATATATATTATTACATGAGTCCTCACAACTGCCCATATAGCAAAAGAAATCTTTTCAGAGAAAGTTTTGACACTGAGGATCATGACTTTTGGTAAGCAGATTTGTTGCTTTCACACTTCTATACTGACAGACCAGTCAATTGAAAGAACAGTGTCATCTTACAAAACTCTTTGAAGATTTGTGGCTAAGGTCACCATTTACATCTTTCTGTGTCCTATTGCCTTTTATACCACTCCTACAACTGTCCAACCTGTGCTTACATACCTGTGGTTTTAATATTGTACTCTAACAGTGCATCTTGAGTAGTTTGATATCCACAAAAATTGATGTTAAAATAAATCATTCTCAGAGGTGTTGCTATGTTATTTCACACACAACACACACACACACACACACCTTTTTCCTTTAAAATGGAACAGAATTTCTACATTATCCATTACAAGGGAAAATAGTTTATTTGAAAAAATCATGAAGTTTTAAGACAACAGTTTTAGAATACAAGAAAAACATTTTTAAAAAAAAATCAAACTTTTGCCAGCAGCATTCCCAAGAACATTAAAAAGCCAGTCCTTATAGCTGGTTAGTGATAATGATCTAGTCACACTAAGGCATTTTTCTATGCTTCTTTGTGAGATAGAACATAGCGATTGTTGTTAAGGTTCACATTATAAAGGAAAGTGTGCCAGGTATGAAAGCAGACAACCTGAATTGTGGAAAAGAAAATGTTCAGTAAAGTGGAAGGCAGTGGGAAAAAGGAAGACTGTGTTACAGATAGATTGACTCACACAACGAAGTCATGGTCATGAGTTCACAAGACCTGAGCAGGGCTATTAATAATGGGGTATCTTGAAGGTCTCTTGAAAAAAGAATGCAACCATAAGTCAAATTTGACTTGACAGCATATAGCAACAAAGCAAGAGTCACATTTATAGTAACTATGATCAAGCTGGGAGCTGATGTGATGTTGAGATTTGAGTGCTGGACTATGAGAGGCCAGGGTTCAAATCCCTGCTTGGCCATGGAAACCTGCTAAGTGACTTTAGGCAAGTCACATTCTCTCAGCCTCCAAGGAAGGCAATGGAAATTCCCCTCTCAATAAATCTTGCCAAGAAATAGGATTACATTAAGGTTACCATAAATTGGAAACAACTTGATGGCACATGGCAACAACAAATGATCAAGTTGTATTCCTTATAATTGATATGCGAATGTTTCTCCATTAATGCTAACGTCTGTGATGTATTTTTCCAGTGTAAGAGGGGGTTCTGTTGATCTTTTCTCAATTATTTGCAATTTCAAAGTGAGCTGCCATCCAGAAAAATATGAATAGGTCCTTAAGCATTAGTAATTTGCTATTTCCTTCATAAACTGCTGGCAGTCCCATAACTGGTGACATATTTTTTTTCTGTAGTAACGTTTGCAGCTTCTTCATATACATTCCCTCCAAATACTTCTCCCAGCCAGACCTGTTGACTGTTCACACAGTGTCACCACATATGACTGTATGAACCCACCTTTTCATAATTCCTCCAACATTTGGTGCTAATAGCATTATTTATGTTGCTCACCCTTAAAGCAGTTAAGTACCACCTATTCAGGACTTGTATGGCGCAGCCCTAGTTTCAATCAAGAAGGACCACAATGGATCCCTTTTACAAACTGTTTTCAAAACAGCTTGATCAATTCGTGTTAAAGGGGAAGATTTCACAACTCTGTGATCAACCCAGACATGAATATGACAGAGTAGTTAAATGGTGTTAAGGCCTTGGTAACACCCTTAGTTGAGAGCCAGAGTGGTGTAGTTGTTTAATCATGGGACTACAACCCTGGAGATTAGAGTTTGATTCCCCTACTCAGCCAAAAAAACCTATGATAGCTTCACCTTTAGGGTCACCATAAGTTGGAAATGGCTTTAAAGTACACAACCACCAACACCAACACCAACACCGATGCTCTCAGCACCAGCCTCTGCACGCTTACACGGCAGCAATTCCAACTGCAATCAATGAAATTCCAAGGTAAACATACAATGCTGGCACTCTTGACTGTATCCTATCAATGAGTGAGGAAAGATATATTAGATCCCTAAGTCTAAGGCCATTTCTGCATGGCATCACAGTCCTGCTATGGGGACGGGATGGCAGCAGTCTGCAGGTTGTGTTTTCACATGACGTCGTTATGCTCCCACTGCCATCCCACCCCACCCATCACTTTTGCGGGATATGTGTTTAACAGAATAAGTCTGTTAAGCGCCCGTGATCACACAGTGCTGCCATCCTTCCCGGCCATGTGGAAGGGCAAGAACAGCAATGGAGGCACTTCCTTCCCCAGCGAGGCATGGGAGAGCCTGCCTGTGTTGTGGAAGGCAGGCACATGTCACTCGCAATCCCTTTTGCAGGGAACTGGTTTGGTGTATTCCTGTTGTACTTCCTTCTTGGCAAAGGTGCTGCTAGCATTGAATGGGAGGACAATGGGATCAGGTAAGGTGCAGAAATGGCCTAAGTCTACTTAACAAAATACTGAAAAGGCTACACAGAGAGAACCTCAAGGCTGCAGTCCTATACCCACTGATTTGGAAATAACGCCACTGAATTAACAGGACTTTCCTATGATCAAACATGCAAAGGATTGTGAAGGAGTTCACCCAACCCAATTCATTGTCTTTCCAAATTTTGCTCATTCCTTTCTGATTGTTAACTAAACCTAAATAAATAAGTTTAAAATAAGTACTTACCTGAAACCATTTCAGCTGCTTGCATTAGACTACACTCCTCACTCTGTTTGGGCAGATATTATGAGGAGTTGAGATCTTCACAAACAAATGTCTTGATTTTTTTAAAAATTTCCAATTCAGGCTCAGTAGTGTCCTTTGCATTTTCTGGGACAGCATGGATGAATTTTCAGGTTAGCTTCTTGGATGTCTGTGATTGCATCCAATCATTTATCAATTTGTGGTCTGCACTACAAGTGACAACAAGTGTGCTATTGTACGCACTTCACAACATGTTTTCAGTTAGTAATAAGATTTTGCATCGAAAGTCTGGAATATCTTGCGAACAATGTATATGTCCTTGTCATGCAAGGATTTTTGTCTTTTTCTCTTATCCAATAACATAGGTCTGGTTCACATGATCTGTAACTTTAGGCATTACGCACAGTTTCTTAGCTTCTATTACCAATTTCAGCCTTCCTCTTATAAATACCTGTATAAGAGAAAATCTTGTGTGTTTCAATAATTTTACTGTTCTAAGCATGGACTATGCTTCTCCTCATTAAGTCAAGTATTTTGTCAAATGTATATCCTACTTTCCCACCAGGTTACAGAAACATTAAGAATAAATTTATGTACCATGTTTTTGTCCATTCAATTATGGATAGCATGGACTAGTGGTTATGTCACACTACCCCAGTTTTGTGCAAATCATTCCAAAATGTTAGTAATGTATACTGTGATTCTCTTATATTAATTCATTATAATTGCTCTGTCCATCAAATATTGTCTTCATGTGGTTTAAGGGGATGGAACATATGTTGGAGTTGTGTCTCTTCAAACTGTAAGAATACATTTCAAGTATTAAATATTACTACTCTACTTAGAGCATTCCGGTGCTCAAAGTGACTGAAAATATGCTAGGAAAATTCCAAACTGTTGCATGTTTTGTAGTCTTGGATATTTTCAGTAGCAAATAAATACCACAGTTTTGGAACCTATCTTCAACCATTTGTGTCCTTTGCTTGTCTCTTAAACTGCAAGGTATCCTTCATTCACACTTTTTAGATCTCTGAATATTGCCTCTGGAATCACTATGGTCTCTCCTTAGAATATGAAGCCGTCATTCCAACAATCTTGATATTGGCAATTTGTTCTCTTTTCATGGGATTTTCTGTCTCTATCATTTCTTATGTAAGGATCACAACATTATGTTTGTTTTTTCCCTTAATAGATAAAACAGTGGGCCCTTGGTATCTGCTAGGGTTTGGTTCCAGGACCCAGTGTGGATACCAAAATTTATTGATGCTCAATTCTCATTAAGTACAATGATGTAATAAAATGGTGCCTCTTTTATAAAATGGCAAAGTAAAAGTTTGCTTTTGGAATTTTTAAAAAAATATTTTCAAGCTGTGGTTGGTTGTATTGGTGTATCTGCAGATATGGAGGGGCCAACTGTACTGGAATATATGTAGATACCATTGAGGCTCAAACTACGGTAATGATCTCCGTTGTGGTAATACGGCAGGCACTACATCGGAACCATTTGCTCGGCATCTTAACAGACAAATAAGGAAACACATTTGATTCTAAATTTGCTCAAGGATTAATCAGTGAGAGCTTCTGTTGTTATGATTACTACATAGGCTTCCACTCTCAATATGGCTGGCTTTACTCTATCTACTGTACAGAATCTCAGCAATTGCTTGCGCCATCTCAAAAATCTCTCTAGAAGAATATACACTCCCAAATGTTGGGTCTCCCCACCCCACAGAAAGTCACAAACCTTTTTAGATGTTTCAGTTTTATTTAACCAAAGATTTCTGGTTTTCTTCAATAAATTTGGTGACACTTTTTAGGATATATTGATTTCAAAGACGTTGACTCTACTCTGCTTTGGTTAGACCCCATCTTGAATACTGTGTCCAGTTCTGGGCACCCCAATTCAAGAGGGATATTGACAAGCTGGAGCAAGTCCAGAGGAGGGCGACCAAAATGGTGAGAGGCCTGGAAACCATGCCCTATTGGGATAGACTTAGAGAGCTGGGGATGTTTAGTCTGCAGAAGAGAAGGTTAAGAGGGGACATGATAGCCATGTTTAAATATTTGAAGGGATGCCACATAGAGGAAGGAGAGGGCTTGTTTTCTGCTGCTCCAGAGACTAGGACAAGGAGCAATGGATTCAAGCTGCAGGAAAGGAGATTCCACCTGAACCTCAGGAAGAACTTCCTGACAGTCAGGGCTGTCCGGCAGTGGAATCTGCTGCCTCGGAGTGTAGTGGAGTCTCCTTCCTTGGAGGTTTTTAAGCAGAGGCTGGATGGCCATCTGTTGGGAGTGCTTTGAGGGTGTTCCTGCATGGCAGGGGGTTGGACTGGATGGCCCCTGTGGTCTCTTCCAACTCTTCATTTCTATGATTCTATGATCTTGATCTATGACACCAAAGACAAAGATACTGATCTAGTCAGGAGGAAGATATGCAAAGGAAGCTTCACTTTGGATCTTGGATTTTTACATTTATGGGTTTCCTCTCCCAACTGTTCTAAAGGTTATCTAGCAGTCTAACTCCAATCTTCCTACTGTGCAGAGGAATACTTTCTGTCTGACAACCCCCTTTTCCTCTTTCCCAGTTAGTTGGGTGAGCAAAAAAACACCCCACCAAAAAAAAACACACCCCACCCCAACTCAAGTCCCTATTGGACAAAGTACATCTAATACATAAAAGTCAAAGTTCGTGAGTTTGTTTGTGTCAGGCTGAGAAAGACCGCCTATGATAGGCTGTATCAGGCGAGATCTCATATGATTGGTTGTCTAAGAAGATTCTAGGGAATCCTGGGGTTTGCAGTTTAGGGAGGGGCCTTCAGAATTCTCAGCCAGAGAGCTCTTGGGTTGCTATGGAGATGAGGCCTAGCAACAAGGAGGAGGGCAGTGTACTCCCTCAGAAACCCAACCTCTCTGCGTTAGCTATTCTGAATACAGATTGCATTGAGGAAGATGGGGAAAAGTTCCAGGTACTGGACACAGGATCTCAAATTCATGTGGATTTCAATCACATCTAATTCCTAAGGTAAGGTAATTCCTAAGGTATTCCTAATAAATGTTACCTATGAGAGGAAATATACGCTGGTCGTCTATATTTGCAAAATCCTGGATTCAGTGTGAGAGAGAAAAGAGATGGGTAAAGTTATCAGGAGCTGAATTTGTTCAACTGCTGTTACAACTATTCCAGCTTCCTTTCATTTTGGAAAGGAAACTAGGGCAGCCTCCCCCCACGTGGTGCTTTCCCCCTTTAGGACTACAGCTCCCATCAGACCCAACCAACATGGCGAATAACCAGGTATGGCGGGACTCGAGGTCCAAAACATCTGGAGGGGGGTCTCATTGGGAAAATCTGGACTTGGAGGGCAGGCTGCCGAGGAGACGTTTGAAGGCGTTTTTGCCCGTTTCCTTCTGGCGGGGCTGAGCCTCGGCGTGAAAACAGGTGCGCGCCACGAATTCGAGCCCCTCGTTTTCCTCCGCCGCCTCCTTCCCCCTGTGAGAGGCGGGGAAGCCATGACACGGGCGCCCTCGTGCCTCCCCAACCGCCATCCTCCGGCGCGAGCGCCTCTCCGTCCCCCCGGCCTGGGCTCCTGAGGCGGCGGCGGCGGCGGCTCTTCGGGGGAGAAATGCGGCTGCGTGCTCAGCCTGCGCGTGGTTGGCGTGCGCGCGTGCACACCCCTCTCCTCGAACCCTCCGCGGGATGCTTCGCTGCCTCCCTCGCAGTCCCAGCAGACACATAGATTGAAACGGGAATTTCCCTGAGGAAGAAGGAGACGCTCCCTCGCCTCGCCGCCGAGGCCGCCAATGGTCTGCCTTCCCGCCTGACGCCCGCTCCGCGACTCCCCTTCTTCTTCTTCTCCTCCTGCCGGCCCGGCTCGCTCCACCTCCCGCGCCCGGCTCGCTCCACCCCCACATCCACCCCACTTCGCCGCCGCCGCCGCCGCCCCCCCACCTCTTCCCTCCCCCCCCCCGCGACGGGAGCCTCGGCAATAGCAGCAGCTGCTCGTCTGCGCGGCGGGTCCGTCGTCCTCCCTCAGCCGCCATGGCCCGCGCGGGGGCCGCCGCCGCCGCCTCCTCCTCCTCCCCGCCGCCGCCGCCGCCGCTGCTGCTGCCTCCCATGCCTCTGAGTAGGGAGGCGGCCGAGGAGGAGGAGGAGGAGGACGAAGAGGAGGACGACCCCCCGCCCCGGGCCCTGGTGCCCCGCTCCTCCCCGGTGCCCAGGCCCCAGCACCCCACCGCCCCCGGGGGAGCAGCTCTTCCTCCGAGGAGGAGGGGGACGAGCACCCTCAGCACCCTTGCTTGGCAAGGCCCCTCTCCCAGCACCCGCCGGGCCCGCCTGGGCCGCCTTCCCAGCATGCTGTGCGGGATGGTCAAGGGCTGTCCTCCCAGCATCCTCAAGGGCAGCCAGGGCCGTTCTCCCAGCATGCCCCTGCGGCTGACACCCCAGTGGAAGAGCCTTCGCAGCAAGCCGCAGGCCGGCACGTGCTGTTCGCCGACGCCTTGGGCCTGCCCTTGGCGCGCTGGCGACGCTACCAGCCGTGGCCGCCACCTTCGCCCGATTCGCCCCCTGAAGTGGTACCCCCTTTGGCCAATCAGCCGCCCCCCTCGGCCACCCCCTACCTTTTGCCATCCTTCGTGCTGCAGCCCATGGGACAAGGTGAGGACGAGAAGCTTGAGCGCTTGCGGGAGACCAAGGTGGAGCTGGAAGAGGTGTTGCCGCCTGAGCCCGAAGAGCCCCGAGTGCTCCGTGGCACCGTGCGGGTCCTCAACATTTCGTACCACAAGGCAGTGCATGTGCGGGCCAGCCGAGACCGGTGGCGGAGTCACCGAGACTACCCTGCACTCTATATCCCAGAGGGTTCTCCAGATGGGGGCCTGACCGACCGCTTTGCATTCCGCCTGGACTTTGGAGATGAAGAGGAAGATGAGGAGGAAGAAGAGGGAGCCCGGCTTGACTTTGTGGTGCGTTATCAGACTGATGAAGGCGTGTACTGGGCCAACAACCAGGGCAGGAATTACAGTGTGGTACTGAAGAGGGCAGTGCCTTCCCAGTGTCTGCTCAAGAGGTCTGGCAAAGAAGTGGAGTCACGCCGACTCAAGAGCTGTATGAGGCCAGTCAAAACCAGGTAATGCTTCCCAACCAGTGCCCTACCTGCCCCAGGCTGAAATTGATGCATGTCTCAGCTCTCTTGCCTTGCCCATAACCCTGCTTCTTGGCTCCCTAACCAATCCACTAGATATCCATCTCTCCCGAAGGAGAGGATTTGTGACTGAGATTCTCTGTCCCCATTACCTGTGCTGTTATCATTTAATCTCTGTTCCTGCTCAGGAGAGGACATAGGCCTAAATCCCATTGGCACTCCCAGCTAGCATTGACCCATTGGATCAGCTGATGAGTGGTATGTCAGTGCTTGTATAACAGTTGATTCAACGGGCCTGCTCCAGATGGGACTCCCAGTTAGATCGAGACTATCCTGACCAGCAATCTTGGCTCTCACTGAGTTTGCAGTCTTATCTGCATTAACACCCCATCCTTGCAAATTAGAGACTTCTTTGTTTCTGAATAAAAAGGATTTTCTTGGGAAAAGAGCTGTAGGTTTTTCTTAACAGGGAACAGGGAAATTATGACTTAGTAAATTTAAGTGCTCAGATTGGGTTGGCAATGGTCATAATGCAAGATGGGCATCTCTGGGGGAGGTGCAGATAACTGCTAGAGAGGGCATGAGCTTCATGCCAGAGAGGGCATGAGCCTTAGGCCATTTTCAGATAATGACATCATAAGCACTTACGAGCTTGTGGTGTGGACCAGTTTAAGACAAACGTAAGTTTCTAGGTCAGGAATGGGAACCGTGTGGTCCTCCTGATGTTTAGGACTTTCATTTCCCAAAAAATTATAGACAGCTTGGCCAGTGATAAAAGATGATGGGAGTTGTTTTCTAAAACATCTGGAAGGCCAAGGATTCCTCACCTCTAATCTAGCTATTCTTGACTTGTGCCCAAATTAGCAAAAAGCAGAATGTGTTTAGACTTTATGAGGCAAACACAGTTGCTGCACATACAGTAAAGGATCAGACATGCAACCTTCTTTAAATGTTTGTACATACGGTACATCTTGGAAACTGGCTGGTCTGGGTTTCTCAAGACTGAACTCCCACATAGGTAGCAAACCTGTGTCTGGATTTTACCTCTACATTGTAAAGGTGGGATCTTATATGAACTGCCCATCTCTCTCTCTTTCCTGACCACATTTCATATATTTGCTTATACCCCAAAATCTGATTGAGGCAATAAGCCTCACCTACCTCCCTGCCTGCCTTTCTTTTTCTTTTTCTTAATTTATATCTCTTCTTTCTCCAAAAACTAGGAGTCTGGGTGGCTCAGCACAAGAATAAAATGGGTACAAATAAGAACACAAAAAGATGTAATGTTAAAACTTAACAAATTGCATTATTAAAACACTATTGAATGAGTACAGTCTGGGAGCAGCCACTAGGAAGACCCTATGTAATGATTGTTTGCCTTGAGCATAAAATCTGGGGCTACTGTGCAGGAGCAATGACTTGCCAATTATTTGGATGATTAGCATATTTTTTATCACCGTAGGAAGAAGAATACTGTTTAGATGTTGCTATAGAAAATATTGTTTTGTTCACAGCAGGTGAATTTTTGGTATAAACTGTAGCTTTTAGTGTACTGTGTGAAAGCGGCCATACTTGTACCAGGTTAGAGAGCAAAAACAAGTGCTGCCACAAGCAGTGGAATGAGGTGGACTATGACAGACATAGCAACAATCACTAACATAGTAGTATAAACAGCTTTACGAATATCCCCCTTTTGCCCCCCTCCAGTTAACTCTTGTTTGCCTTTTTCTATAGAATTGTTATCCTTTGTTGACTTTTATAGAGAATCTAGAAAACATAATGATCAGATACTTGAAGTGTGATATTTTCTGTGTTGTTCTCCTTTGTTTTTCCTGGGTGACAGGAGCAATCCAGTGCTTTTTCAGCACAAGTCTTGTTGGAGTGGACAGGCAAAACACCAAAGAGCTTTTTGGAGCTTCTGCACCTTTGATTAAAGGTTTTCTTTTGGCAAGTTCTGGCCTTTTTGGCTGCTTGTCAATTTTAGCTTAGCCTTGCTTCATGGGAATAGAGACTAATGTGAGATAATTCAGGGATGCTGCTCAAGTGGCAATTAAGAAGCTATTCATCAGTGATTCCCCTAGTCCTGGTAAACATTAACCACAGAATAGAGGTGGCAGCCAGCCAATTCTCCAAGTGGTTGGCAAGACTCTCCTTTAAAGATGCTACCATTAGACTAACCAAACCAATCCTTCGACTCAAAGCTCACTGTAGAACCCTAGAGATACTATTATTTCAGTGGCCTGTGGACAGACCGCAAGCCACTAGGCTGAGGGAGTTGAAGGAGGAAGCATTTGGAGAGCAGAAGATTGGGGTGTACTGATCTAAGGGAAGATGTTGTTGTGAGTAACTGTCTGTTCACAGTCAAGAGTATCATGGGAATCAAAGGATTTGATTATGTCCAAGGAGCTATGCAATAAAGACAAAAGAGGAGGCTGGGAAAGCAGTCCTTTGACTTCATGATTAGAGAGATTTGGATATGAAGAAGAAAGATGAGAATAATCCTTGACCTCCTGGTTGAGACCAAAGCGGCTTGAACCATCTTCCTGCTTTTTAGATAGAGAGCAGAAATGTAAATGTTAGTTTCCTTGGAAATTTTAAGCGTCAAGGAGTGGGTAGCCCAGTCATTTTGGATCTGTAGTACTTGCCTTGGATGGTATCAAGAGTGACTCTTCACCTATTGTTCCATCCTAGTTATGCTTAATGAAGTTCAAACTATTATCTCTTTGCCTGGGGACAGGCTGATTGTGAACACTGCTGAGGTCCTCTCTTTGGTGAAGTGACAGTACTAATGATTAATAATGTCCTATTTCATAAGCCAGTGTGGCATAGTGAGCATTGGACTAGGACTCCAGAGACCAAGGTTCAAACAGTAAGCCACGGAAACCCACTCAACCATTCTGGGCAAGTCCTAGGACCTTTCCACACTACACTGTTATAGTGCTATTATTCCACTTTCAACATCCTATGGAATCCTGGGGTTTGCACTTTAGGGAGGGGCATTTTGAATTTTCAGCCAGAGAGATCTTGGACCTCAATAAACTACAAACCCCAGAATTCCACAAGATGTTGAAAGTGGAATAATAGCACTATAACAGTGTAGTGTGGAAAGGCTAGTACTCTCTCCGCCCCAGAGGAAGGCAAAGGCACACCACTTTGAACAAATCTTAGGGGGGAAAAGTGGTAGGCTTACATAGGGGTCACTGTAACGATTCGAAACGACTTGAAGGCACACAACAATAACAGTTTCTTACGGGAACTGTACAAACTTCAAAGAAGCATGGGAGTATGTTATCCATTTTGAACCTTTGGATAACAGAAATTTTGAGCCTAGAGAAGTTAACTTTTGGGTACTATAGTTCCCATAATCCACCAGCCATCTTAGCCATTAGCCATGCTGTCTAGGGGAGCCTAGGACTTTTAGTCCCCAAAAAAGGAGCTCTTCTGAGCTCTATTGTTTGCCCAGTTCTGCAAAACGCCTAATGAGGTATCCAAACATACGTGTGGCATGGTGATTCCCAGATGTGAGATTTGCAAATGAGCACTCATAATGTTAAAATATATTCTGTGAAACTTCTGTACCATTGGATTTGACAGGTGTTTGTTCTGATGTTGGCAGTTCTTTGTTCTTTACTTTCTCCCATATATTTCTCACATATTTATGTTGGTGAAATTATTTCTCCATTATGTTGGTGAGTTTTATACCTGTACCAGCCTACAACAAAGGATTGTTCTGGGTTGCCCTAGCTAACTCTCTGAGTTTGTGTCTTTTCTTTTCTTTTATAATAAGCGGCCAAAGCTGACGTCTTAAGACTGGTCTCTTTTTGAGGACTATAATCCTCCCTCCATTTGCAGATTTGACCTGCATGAATTTGATGATTCACAACGCGCCTACTTGTCTTCCCCCTGCAGTTCTCCCCCTCCCATTTCATTGCCTTTTGCCCAGGCCCAGAGAAGAAGGGCAGCACACCCGGGCAAAAGGCAACGAATGGGATGAGGAGAATGGCGGGGAGATATGCTTGTGTCTTCTACACATACAGGACTGCCCCCTCACATTTGTTTGCCTTTTTCCTAGACTCGTGGAAGGAAGGTATGCACGTCCACATAAAAGGCAAGGGAATGGGAGGGAGAGAATGGGGTGGAAGGCATGCTCATGCCTTCTCCATGTGTGGGGCTCCCCCTTCCCATTCACTTGCCTTTTGCCTGGGTGCAGAGAAGGAAGGTACATGCACTCAAGCAAAAAGTAAAGGAACGAGAGGGGGAGCAGTCACTCAGGTGAGGGAGAGTTATTCCCTTTTTTTTAACTTTGGTGATATTTCTGCACCCTGAACCCTGCAAAAGTGGAAGGGCCACTGTATTCATGGAATGGAAAGCAGGAAAGCCTGAGGATTTCCTTTGCAGAGTGTGTTCTGACATAAGCTCCCCTTTCCTGGTGACTTATTCTCTTCTTTTTGCATACCTCCTAGTTTCTGCCCAACTTTTGGCCCCACCATCTCTCAAATTATGCAGAAAACTGTAACTGCCTTTTTGGGAGTATACCTGTTTCTTCTCTTGGATGCTACTCTTTAGTCTCTGTTGAATTCCATTCCCAGCCCCATCACATAACAAAGCTGTATAAGTTCTGACTACAAGAAAGATACTCAAACCCACTTCTAAGGAATCCCAATTCCATGTGAAAAGGGGAGGGGCATTGTGTTTGCTGTGTAAACTCTGCAAAATGAATAAACTTGCCTTGTTTTTCTTTATTAGGTCACCCAAAAATGCATGCAGACTTTTAAGATCTTGAGATCTTTCCATCAGGCAAGATGTTATGAAAAGCAGTTGTGAATGAGGAGAAACTTGATCTCAAAGTCATGTTGTCCTGAGATAGAATAAGTAGGAAAGCTCTGCAGACTCTTAGATGGAGCTCATCAGCAGGTGATGCAATGGTGTTAGGTTTCACTCTACAGCTTGCTTTTGCTTTTTGTGTGATTTAGAGTATAATGACTTCAGACATTCAGCAGCAGAATGCTATAGTGGAAGAAGATTTTATGCTACCTATGAATTAGGATGTCACAGTGCAAGGGTTTATCCCTTTGAACCACTGTAAAGCTACCCAGTTTGGCTACTATTTACTTTCTTTTCCTAATCCACCATCTGAAATTATTTCCAACTTCTGAGATGTGAAAACTGCCTAGTTGATCTCTTTCTGCCAACCAGGGGTCTGTGATCATTTCACAGGATGAAGAGTTTATCATTGGGACAGGAGGTTATTTTCAAAATGGAACACATTTCTGCTTGTCCTGCTCCCAGCAAGCCAAGTAGTTTATCATCTGGTGAGCCTGATTTGAGAGTGTGGCAACCCTTGTCATTGCATCTGAAGACAACAAGCAAGCCGCATGACAAAGTACAGTATTTCTCTCTCCCCTTCTGCTCCTTTTTGTAACATTTTGCCTAATGGAGAGAGATCTAGAATAGTGCTTCTTAGGCTAATCTGATCTGAGAGACCAGCAGGTTTTTTTCCCCCAGTGTGCTAGGGACCAGCACTGTATTTTTGCCCATTGACTTTAAATGTTTCTTCCTTTCCAGGAAATTAATGGCTCAGGGGCCAGCCCTGATCAAGCAAACTACTTTGAATATGACTGACCAAGGCACCACAAAGACTTGCACACATTTTTTGCGCCATTCTGCTTGGCCTAATTACTGCAATGTGGTTTTTGGCATTTGTCTTCTGGCCAACATGGCTATTTTTGGCTTATTTTTTTCTTGTTTGCATAACCAATCAGTACTTGATTTTGTTTTGTTTGTTGGTTGATTGATTGTTTTTACTTTATTGCATCATTTGTTCTGATTTTGATAGTTGTGGAAAGAATGAGAAACTATTTAGGATAAGGAACCCTTGGATCTGCTTGTAGGCATCTTATTTATCAGAGATTCCTATACATGTCTTCTTAAATGCCAGTCCCATTAGTTTGGTGAGGTTTACTTCCAGATACACTGATGAACAATTGCATCCTCCGCTTTTCTCTTTGGCTTCTGAAAATTGGAGAAACATTGCTCACAAATTACAAAGGGTACCTTGCTGCTGGTAAGAGCTAGAAATTTGCACTTGAAAATAAATTTTAAAAAATGCAGAAATAGAGATTCTCAGATGTGACTAGGACTACATTCTCTACTTTTTCTCACTTCTGCAGAATTATGTCATCGATGCTCTCCTACAGATTTAACCTACTGTTTTCAGTTCTGCTGAGTTACACCTTTTAGTTCAGTTCTGCTTGTGAAAAACTTGATGTGATGATGATGCGTTTTCAGGGTATTTTCATCCACTGAAACCTTGCTTTCCATCTTAATCGTCATGCTTTAAATAGCCTCAGAATGTAAGAGTCTGGCTCCCACATTAATGTCTTCCTTTTAGTCTGACTGGACACTTATTATGATTAAAATATCATTATTATTCAATGAGACTGTCATAATATTTCTCCCTAGTGAAAGTACTTAGCTTCACGTGGGTTAGGATAGTGCTTATTTTGGTACAACAAAACCTTCGAGCAACACTGTGCAGTTGTCAGAGTTGAACTCTAGCCATGCCTCTGGCCTTCCACTGAATCTCCACAGAAGAAAGTTACCGTATCTTAGTTTGCTATCCAGGAGCTCCTCAATAGGGTTAATTTTTCTTTACAGAATCTTCTCTAACTTTGATACATCAAAGCAATATTCAAGCAAACTTACATTTGCTCTCACCTCCTCTAAAAGATGCCATGGCTGCTGGCACCCTTGTTCGTACCCCCTGCTTTCTCCACAGAAGGTAGTTATCTGTAGCATTTAGTCTGCTGTACCTAAGGCTTCTTAACATGAAAAGGTTGCACAGAAAAGGTTTTACACAGAATCTTTTCTTAGTCTTAAAGCAGAAATAATGCAGCTTATCATAATTTGACATGTACCTGCCTGGTTGAAGTGAAGCCATGGCCACTGACATTCTTAAGAATGATTTCTGTCATAATTCCTTACTCCAATCCTGGAACAGTGGGTCTATCTTCTTAATTACAGGGAGGGGGATGTCCTTCAAGGAGGGATCAACATTATAAATCTGTTCGTTACCTGATTGGCTTTAAAGTGTATTGACTGCAGCCTGATTGGCTTTAAAGTGTATTGACTGCACACCTATGCACAGGTTACACAAGTCTGCCATCTAGTGACTGAAAATGTTATTGCGTGCTTCAAATACATTGACACATTTCAGTTAATAAAAATTAATCCTTGTAAAGATTGAACTGTCTCTAGATGCACACTCTTGTGGTTTGCTTAATAGGCATTCTAAGTTTTAGATGTCAGGATTTGTGGTCTTTAAACTTATAATAAGTAATATCCTATATTATATAATTAAAAGTATTATTCAGCTTTGACCACACCAAAGCCTATCCACAGTGTGCTTTGTAGATCAGCTGAGCATTCGGTTTAGTCACATTATGTAGGTCAGCTGATACAAACAGCTGATGTTTTCTGAGACGAGTCTGCTGTAACTTGTGGTGTGAAAAAGCAGAGTACCAAGAGACAAGTTCCATTCTGTGAAGGACCAACGGTTTGAATCTGAGGGACAGATTTTGCCAGATACATTCTGCCATGCACTCTGCAGTGGCTTGTGAGTAAACAACAGTAAGAAAGGAATTATAGCATTCATACCATGCCTAATATGTGACATGCTTAATACCTTCTGTTATCTCATTAATCCTTGTAGTAACCCTATTAAGATGAACTCACTAAGTGCACTTAGGTGAGCCACTTTCTCTCTGCCTGTGCCTACATCTTCAAGAGGCAGGATAATAAATGTGAGGATAATGATTGTAGACTACTTTAATTGTTTGTTGTTGCTGTTTGTTTATATAGCCATTTGTGTAGTGCCATCAGTGGCCAAGGCGACTTCCAGAAGATAAGAGGATGTCCCAAGGAGTTTACAGTCTACATTTAAACACAGGGTAGACAACAGGGCAGGGGAGCAGAAATGGAAAAGAGGTTACAGAGAAGCAGTAAGCAGTGATCTCAGTCACCTGTGCTTAGGATCAGCATGCTTCATGTGGATAGCATTGATACGTCTATAGTGGAGACAGAGACTACAGAGAAACCAAATCAAGGTTGTTAGTAATTGTTTGTTTATCATGCCCTCTGAGTTGTTTAAAAACATAAATATAAAAACAATAAAATCACAAATTTTACAGTAAAACAAAAAAACAATCAGCTGAAATGGTGTCAAGATTTTGAAATAGTAGAATGCTAAAGTCAGCAGTAAAACATAACAATAAAAGCAAAAATAGAGTAGGAGAGGTAGTAGAACAAGAGTCCTTGAAATTTTGCTTGGTATTATTCCTCAAATACTTTGCATTCCTTTATAAAAAGAAACAAATATTTTTGTCAATATAATATATTACTTAAAATATGCTTGTGGAGAAGTCAAAACCCCAAAAGCAAGGAGCTATTTTATCTGCCAGCCGCAGGTAGGAGCAGCTATTCTTTTTGCTCTTGTGACTGTAACGATGCTGATAGATTCAAGATTGTATCTTGATAGTTCATTCTCAGCAGAAGTCCCCACCCACCTTTACCTGCAGGATCAGTGATGACCTTTTTAAAAAAAATATTTTTATTGTATATAATTCAGAACACAGAGAAAAGAAAAGAAAAGAAAAAAAGTTACAACACAATAACAGGAACAAGACAAAGAACAAATACAGCTATAAATAACATATACTGATAATATGAAAACTAAAATTAACGGACCTCCCACATGTTAAGGGAACAGCTTTGGGTATTATTTTTTAATAATCTTCCTTTATTTAAAAAGAGAGAGAGAAAGCTTTAAATCTATATTATTTTCCGTTTTCTCATTTCTCTTAAAATAAGCTCTTTGCCATCCGAGAAGAACTTTAGACAAAAGGAAGGAAGCAAGAGGGCTTAGTCTGCCTTGATTTTTGGCCAATCAGAATGATCTCTATATTTATATATGTGTATATATATTAGTATATATGTACAAAAAGAAATCAAACCCAATATACAAACAAAAATAGTATTTTTTAATTAAGTCCTAACACTTTCAAAATTACACATTAACCAATTATAATAAATAAATTAGTTAATCTTTAAATACCAAAGTTAATAATTCTCCAAATCTCTGTTGCATGTAATCTTTATACAATTCCCAATTATTAACAAATTTACTATTAGCTTTACTATTTATCAGATAGGTACCATCTATCACCATATACAGCTAAAGCTACCAATTTCTTTTTGTGATTTATTGTCAAAATCAGAAAGATATAGTAGAAAAAGTTCTGGGTCTAAATTAACTTTCCTCTTTAAGATTATTGCATTTTAGCTCTTGCCAAATACTAGAATTTCTTCACCCTATCACAATTCTACCACTTATGAAAAAATGTCTAAATTTCTTAGCATATTCCCAACATTTGCTATTTGTGTCTTTATATGTCTTTGTTATTTTATCTGGAGAGAGGTACCGTCTGTACATCATTTAAAAACAGTTATGTCATTACATCTCGTATATACATTATTCTTTTTCCACAATACTTCCCAGTTTTCCAAAGCTATATTATGATCCATATCTTTTGCCCATTTAGCCAGACAATCTTTAGTTGATTCATTTTCTAGATTAAATTTTGATAACACTTTACAAACATTAGCAATCAAATGCTCGTCTCCTTTTAATAAGTGATTTTCAGATTCCATTTTTTTTGCAAATCAAATTCCCAGTTTGTATCCATTTTAAATCTTTCTGAAATCTCTAAATAAGGGAACCATTGCATATTTAATCCTTCTTTGATTCATTGTTGAGTAATGACCTTTCTGAATTGCTTTGTCAGGTGACATTTTGCAACTTGGGAGGAACCATGATCTAGTCTGAGTTTCTTTTTTTTTAATAATAGTCTTTATTAGTTTATACATGTAAAACAATGACAACTACAAATGCAAATGCAAATACATTCACAAAAGAAGAATAAAAGAAAGGAAAAGACAATATAAGAAGAAAAAGGAGAAAGAGAAAAAAGAAGAAAAGAAAAACAAAAAACAAAACAAGACACTTGATAAGAAATATGGTAACAGCAGCAAGGATAATGTATGCTAAATATTGGAAATGTAAGGAAACACCTAGTCTTAGTGAATTGGTAAATAAATTAATGGAGCTTGCAGAAATGGACAAGCTCACAACGATATTAAAAGGGAATTCAATAGAATCATATTTAAGAAGATGGAAACCTTTCACGGAACATGTTAGGGAAAAGAAAGGAGATTTAATGGTTGGTGGTTTTGATGTATAAAAGGTAAATACATGAGTGGGTTTTAATTTGATAAGAAGAGCAATGAGAGATGGAAGTTTTATAAAAGTAATATAAAATAGACCTGGGAATTATAGAACTGTATAATAGAGAAGAGATAAAGAAGGGGATGAAGTACCGTACATGAATTCATATACAGAATTACATATAGAATTTATATACAGCATTTATATAGTTATGTGTATACTGTGATTATATTTATTTTAGAGAGAGGTGTAGAAAGCAAATGAAGTTACCACCAACAGATGAAGGAACCTGGAAGCAACCTAGCTGTTTTTTCTTTTTCTTTTTCTTTTCTTTCTCTCTTCCTTTCTTTCTCCTTTTTCTTTCTCTTTTCTGGAGGCTACTCAAGTGTATTGATCTAGTCTGAGTTTTGTGTTATAGTCCAGATCAAGATGAAGCTGATAAAACAATCTTAATCTTAGTAGTGGTAGAGGCATCTAGCTGGGAAGGGTGCGCAGTTGCAGCATCAGCTCATGGAAGGGGAGAAGGATATTTCCAGCTACCTTACTTGCCACCAGACAGCATGTCAGCCTTCCTGTTTTCGCCACCTGATTTCTTTACCCAGCATCTGGGCAACAAGTAGGTTTGAGATTTCTCCTTGTGCAAGGAGAATGTAAATGTGCTCCTACTCCTGCAGCCAGGGATCACATAAATGTTGGGCCAACTGTGGATAACAGCTTTTATGCAAAGGCATTTTTTGGTGGTCTTGGGAGTGGTGTTGTTAATGTTTCTTGTTCCTCTGACACCTTTTTTTTTCTTTTCTTTTTCTTTTCTTTTTTTTGTTAAAGTGATTGATTTTACTAATGACACTCTGAATTTTAAAGATGATTTTTCTTTTTAAAAAAAATGGCTATGTACTGTAATATGAGCTTACTTTTAAATGAACCAGGAGTCTGCAAAAGGAGGCTAGAAAGTTTTCAGGAGATAAAGAAAACATTATTTTAGCCTGAAATGATTGCATCTGATGCTCACCTGGCTATGGTAGCTTCCACCAGCACTTCTGTTAGTCTCATCTCCTGTAGTTTATCCTCATTTATACTTGTTTTTCTACCCTTTGTGCTTTGTGCTGGGTGAAGGTTTACAGAAGCAGTGAACAAAGAGTACCCCCATAAAGCCAGATCATCTCTACAGACAACAGTAAGAACAACATCTTTACCAAATTTAGGCCTGTGACTCTAACCTAGCTGTTTTTGCTTCTCCTGTGTGATTTTTGACACCTTTGTCTGTTGATGAAGCCAGTGGACTGTTAAAGTCCTGAACAATGCCGTTTTGGTTGGCCCAATAAAGGTGTCACTGTTTGTGGATTTTGGATGTTATTGTATTCTGCTGTATGCTTGACCAGCACAAGATTTACTTTTCACCCTCTAGAAATTGTTGAAGTCCAGCTTCCATCAGCTCTGGCCAGCATGGCCAGTGGCAAGTGATGCGGAGAGTTACTTTGCATCACTTGATGGTCTGCAAATTCTTTACTTCTTCTTTAGTATGTGATTTAGTGTGACATACCTCCTTGATGTATCAATGCTAGTTATCCCCAAAGGGTGCAGTTTAGGAAAAAAATACTTCTGTTCAAACACCAGTGAAATGAATCACATCAAAACTATTGATACAAGGAGTAAGGGGAAGATGGAGACCAAATACAAGCAAGCAAGCGTAACTCCATCTCAGTGAACTTTGCCAGCTTCTACAAACTGCCTGTTCTCTGTTTCCTCATTTTGCTGATGGGATTCACTGATCAGTCTCCACTTACTATGTAGGGTATTCTGGGCATAAAAGGGTATCTGCCTATCCAGGACCCGTGTTTGTTCATAATCTACAGCATCAAAACCTTGGAATTTCTCACTAAGGCTGTCTGGATTTCCCCCCCAAAAAACCTCAGTTCTGTAGTGAGCAAAATCTGAATTCAGAAGCCTGTTTAAAATATGCAAATATGCATATTTGTTTATTTGGCAAAACATATTTTGCTTCTGTCATTGGGGGGCAGAGAATGATTGGGCAGGCATAAATATGCTAAAGGGAGCAAAAACATGAGGGAAATGCCCCGCACCACCCCAAATGTCATTTTGAGGTGTTTTTTATTTTACGTGTTTCTTTTGACCCCTCAGTACCCAGGGGGCTCCAAATATATAGTGGACATCTCTTTCACATCCCTACATGTCATTTGGGGATATTTTGGAACAAAATTGGGACATTTGGAGGCTAGATTTTTTTAAAAAAATGACCCTGGGGGGCCACAAAGATGACCCAGGGATTGCATGGGGGCTGTGAGCTTCACTTTGCCTGCCTTTATTGTTTCCTTGCATGTTTCAAATAAGAACTCTGATGCTGAAAGTGTGTTCTGGGTGAAAATTCCAGTGAGATCGAGTTTAGATTAATAATCCTGCCTAAAATGTTTCCTGGGCATGGTATGGCACCCTGTGTTTGGTTTGGAGGACGTCTGGGATAGGGAAGAGATCTTAGCTCAGATGGCTTTGGCTTTAGCAGGATAGTGGAGTTGACAATTTCTTCTTTAAATTCTTTAAAAACAAAACTGCAGAAGGCCTTAACTGTTTGAGATTCAATAAGGATGCAGATTTTTACAAATGTCACTAAAATGTCTTTTGTCCACTAAAATGTCTTCTGAATATTGTTACTGCTGAATATAGAAAGTGATAGGTGGACATTTAAAAAGTTAAAATCTATTTTGGTCAGTATGCTGCTTTCCTTGAATTTAAGTTAGGAAGAGATGCCCTTTTCCCCTTCCTACTGACCACAACTCTAATCTTGAACTGTCACTGATAAAAAGAGACAGAATTATCTTCTTCTTCCAGCTTTTTCCAGCATTAATGAAATGCCCGTCTTATTGACAAGTGTAAGGTAGGAAAACTAATGGATTGCAGGGAACACTCAATATGAGATGGTCTGCCCATAACGCACAGAGTGCCCATTCCACACAAGATGATGAATGAGAACTCTTCTTCCCCACCTTATTCAGGGGGGTGGGGGGAGAGAAACCACACAGTGCCAGGCTAGTAGAAACGTACAGATGGCCACTTGAAGACCCACAGCTACAGGTAAGCAACCAGTTCTTTGAATCTAGGCTGTAGTGGCACAAACCAATCTATTCACACAACAGACTGCTGTGTGTCTGAGGTGAGAAAGGAAGACCTGTATACCACCAGGTGCCAGTCCTATCTTGGCACTCCTACAGGCTGCAGTATTAGCATATCTCTTGGACTTAGTTTGAGTAGAGAGAAAGAAATCTGTTTCCCTAGCCAAGGAGCTTGTTGTAGATCAAGCTGGGGAAATGAGACTGTCTCTTTTTCCTAGAACCTACAGTGCTGTTGCGTTTGAAGGGCTTGGTGAAAGGTTTTCTTTTTCAACTCCCTCTTCCTCCATTTTTTTCCTCAGTCTCAACAGACCAGTAAGAGTGAAAGGGCACATGTGGAGAGGGTAAATAGGTTCTAGACCTGGGGCCCCACTGCCTCTTTCTTTTGCTTTGCTCTGCATGTTGATCATTCTGGAGACACTTGACCTTCATCTGACAAATAGCTCTCAGTGTGTGTGAGTAAAATCTCTTTTTGCTTTGCATCTTTGTGATTAATTTAAAAAAATAGTCTCAATCACTTGCAGTTTTTTGTTTTTAAAGTTCCTTAAATAAGAAGCCACTTTACCAATATGAGACCAATATTAAATATTGTCACAGGCTGCTTGAGCGAGTCACCTTCTTCTGTGAGAAGAAGCAATGTAATATGTGAGTCATAAATCTACAGATCTCCATTGCAACAACTTCCATGACCGCCAACGTTAAATGTACCTTCAAGATGGCTGAAGTGGCGGCAATCTCTTACATTACAGGCATAAACATTGCACTGCTTATGTTGAAGAACTAAACTCTTTGAAGGTGGGAGTGGGGAAGCAGCCCTGACAGCATTTGTACAGAACAGCATTAAAGATCATCTAAGGTCTTATAATGGGTTTGGCATTAAGCAAGAGGTATGGAGGAAGGGAGTGTCAGGATTTTTGGGTGATGTTCCAAACCATGAGAGTTGTAATAGAGAAGAACAGGTCTTTGTGTCTTGCAGCCTACTGAGATGACCAACAGCTTGCCAGATGGTGAACCCCATTGTTTCTTTTTTTTATTCCTATCCCAGGCAGATAGCAAAACTGGAAGACTTACTGAATACCTGCCATAGTTGAGTAGGGGGCTGCTTTTGCCATGATGGTCTGCAGGGTAATCAATCCTTTTATTGTTGCAATTGTCCAAACCTGAGAATGTTGCCTCCTGTTGTTCTTGTGTTAACTTCAAAGCATGTCCAATTTGGGGTAACCCTAAGGTAAACTTATCATAGAATTTTCTTGGCAAGATTTGTTTGGAGAGGTCTGCCATTGCCTTCCTCTGAAGCTGAAAGAGTGTGACTTTCCCAGGGTCACCCAGTGGGTTTCCATGGCTGAGCAGGGTTTTGAACCCTGGTTTCCCAGGGTATGAATCCAGTCCAGTGCTCAAACCTTTATACCATGCTGGATCTCATCTTATCTTCTAATTGGAACAAAGTCTGAGAAGAGAGGAGACATAAACATCACTCATTTTTAATCTGTGTGAAGTTTACTTTTTTCCATTGAGTGGTAAGACCTAACGTACAAACATGTCACTGACAGTCACACATGTCTGCTCTCACTGTCTATAAATCCTCACAGACAAGCAGGTGACACATTTGTTCTTTCACCTATGTCTGCCTTCCCAACCTCAACCTTTCTCCTTTATCATCCACTGAAAGGTTTTGATTCTCTTATTGGCGTAGTTACCACAGGTGTCTGTCTGCACTGATAGGAACTTTTGTTTATTCACACGAGCCTCAGTGTGCCCTGAGGTCTTTCCAAAACCCATCGATCTGAATTACCTGTATCAGTTGTTTGATCTTTGTCCGTAGGCAGGAAAGTCTTTTTTTGTGAGCATCCCATCTTGGTAGTTCTCACTTTCTAAGAAAGATTGTAGGACGGTAGTCAAGATTTTCCAGTTTGGAAGAAATGTGAACTGTGAGGAATATATATTTTTACAGTTGTTGCTGTTCTTGGGTTTAAATATTTTCTGTTGACTATTTTAAATTGACCTTTGTATTTTTTTGATGTTCTTTCATGATACTGTGAGGTGTCTGGAGGTACTGTGTGGAAAGATAGAAATGTGATAAAATAGTAACAATAACAATGGTAGTAGCCTAGATTCAAGTCCCTAATAGAGTGGATCCACTGAATTAATGGGAGCTTGGTAAGTCAAAACTTATGTAGCTTCCATTGATCTAAAGTCTCTTTTCCAGTTGGGATTAACAGTTGAATTTAGAACAGGGTGGAGATGGTATGGCCTTCAAGATGTTTTTGGCCTGTAACTTCCAGTAGCCCTTGTCAATGTAGCAAATGTTGAGTAATGCTTAGAGTTACACTCTAATTACATTTGGAGAGCAGTATGATTCCCATCCCTGAGTTGGCCAGTAACAATAATAACAATAATAGACTACCTTACATATAAGCATTTAATACCTCTATGACTGACTAAAAACATTTTGATCTCATCAAAAGTCAGCTGACTTCTGGGGAAAAGAACTTCTGTTTTTAATATAAATGCTTAAAAGCCAGAGGTGGTCTCTTCCAACTCTTCATTTCTATGATTCTGTGAAAAGGCACTGCCACCCCATGCTTTCCTCTCTCACACAGAATGGAATGCCTTTTCAAAGATGCTACCTAATATGATATAATTGTGTCTGATATATTTAAAAGGGGGAAATTGCTGTTCTTCAAAGCTGTATTATTCATATGTAGATTTGACAAAATGTCAGTTAATTGGCTGATTCCTTTAATTTTGTGAAATGAAGATGACACTCTTATTAACAACACCAAATAACAATAATATAGTGATATTAATAATAATAATACAATAATATACAATATAATATATTAATGTATTATATTTGCTATTATTAATATATTATTATATTGTTTTCCATTCCACCCAATCCCCACCCTTACACAAGGTCTGAGGCCATTTCTATGCTACACTGTTGCAATGCTATTATTCCACTTTCAAGATCTGGTGGAATTCGGGGGTTTGTAGTTTCCTAAGGCCAAAGAGCTCCCTGTCTGGGAATTCTAAATGCCTCTCCCTGAACTGCAAACCCCAGGATTCCCTAGGATGTTGAAAATGGAATAATAGCACTATAGCAGTGTAGTGCAAAAATGGCCTGATTTGCATGGAAGTGCACATTGCTTCGAGAAATGTTCGCAGGGGCTGGATGAAAAAGAGGTGGTAAAAGTTTGTTGCAGTTTCTTCATACTTCATCACATTCAAAACAAAACATCACTAGCAAATTGTATTAATTCTGCAGGCAAGATTCAAGGCCAGAGACCTGAAGAGTATTTGGTTTGCTGGGCCATGCTCATTGCAGAGGGGAGGTAGAGGTCTCTGCAAGGAGTGGACAGAGGGTCCCTTTGAAGAAGGACGTTAGCCAAATAGTTTAAGAGTCTGTACAGGAATTGTGTTGAAGTTTTTAAGGATTTGGTGGCAGACATGATTCTGTATGTAGGACTGAATTTTGAATCAAATCAGGAGGAACAAGCACAGAGGTTTGAGATGTTTATACATATGTGCGTGTGCATGCACACACACATACACAATATTTAAAGTAGGATTGCAAAGGAAAAAAACAGAAAATGGGGAAAAAGAGAAAAATGGGGTAAGCATGTACCTAGGATATGAATGAGAACTGGGTATATATACTAATATAAATTGACTACCTCTTCCAAAATATATTTTATGAAATTGACATGTAGGCCAATTTCAAGAAAATGTATTTTCATGTGTAGCTAAAGTAATAAGATTTTTTTGACCATTGAACAATGATGGCAAATGTTTATCTTACCAACCCTGGAGTATCGCCAGTCCTCCACAGTTGCTAGGGTTAGGGATAGAGGACCCTTGCAAAAACAGGAAAATTGCAAATATCAAAATGTGGGGAGGGGCGGGAGGAGGGTGAGGCATGGGGGGGTAATGGGCCCCCAGGATCCAGACCAGGTAAGAGAAAGGAGAGGAAAGAGGGCTGGTTGCCATGGTGGCCCATTACTTCCTCTCTCTCTCCCATCTCCTTCCTTGTGTGTGGGAGGCATTGGGAGAGAGTTTGTGGTGCTGAGAAATCAGGATGTAAGCTGTCCTTAGCTGGCCGAGGCAGCAGTTGATGGAGGAGGACCAGAGGCGGGTTTTTAAAGGGCTGCACAACCTGATTGGAGCAAACAAGAGAGAAGGTTTCCCCAGAAAAGAAGTGGCTAAGGTGAGTGGGCAGGATTTGAAGAAACTTGAAAATAGTCAAATCCATGAAAGTCAAACCTGCAAATATGGAGATCCAACTGTATAAATCTTTTGCAACGTTAAATGCGCATAAGAGCCAGGTTTTGACCCTCTGTTAAATTCCACATTACAGAAATGTAATTTAAAAGAACCTGAAGAAACTCAGAGTTCTGCAGCTATGAGTTAAAATCGGACTATAAATCTATAGTCAGACTACACACCCACATGTCTCAGGTAGGCAAACACTGAAAGTCTTGACTGACTTCTAAAGTCACAACTTTTCATTGGGATGTTTGCTTAGATGATCACATGAGGCCTGTGTGTATCCCCTAAGGTTTACCACAAAAACCAGTGTCAAAGTAGAACAGACCATGTGACCAGTCTACGTCTGGCAGCGGGCACATGCACGCTTGTTAGTAGCTTCAGTGCTTTGCTTTCACTTTTTAAAGAGCTGTTTGGTTTCAGCAGTCATTTTGAGAGCTTCATTCACACTTGGCAAGATTGTTAAAACGTAGTCATAAAAAAAGAGAGAGAGAAAAGAAAGAGCAGGGGGAGGCACCCATCTGTTTCCCACTCTTTAATGGTTGTATTAATATGTTGCCATTATGGAAAGTTGAGGCTATGTTGTTCTAAATGGTACAGATTGTAGCCACACATTCTAGTTACACATTTCCCTTTTACCCAGATACTAACAAGGCCTCATCCAGGCAGTTGATGTATCCTTTTGGTTTGGTGCTGTAGCATGGTTGTGAAGTTTGAAGTTCCCCAAGCAAATGTATTATTATTTTTGAAGAGCACAGTCCAATGTAGCTTATATTGGTAGCTCTCAACCTTAGGTCTTCCAGATGTTAGCTCCCCGAAGTCACAGTCAAAGTGGCCATTGGTCAAGAATTCTGGGAAATGAAGTCCAGAATATCTGGAGGGCTAGTACTAACTGGTGTGTCTGTGTCTGTGTGTCTGTATGTCTGTATGTGTCCTCTGGGGCAGCAGGCTCAGTGTGTGCCCTGGCAGCTCTGAAACTTTTTTGTGTATGTGTATGTCCTTTATTCAAATGTATTGACAAAGGCTCTGTATACATGCAGGAAAACTTCACACATGCCCGGAACTCAGGTTGCGTTAGCAGTGTTGGTCTAATAATAAGCTGCATTTTGAATCAAGCTCGATCCTAGCAGTCCTTGGGACCAATTTATCAACTAATGTAACTCCAAACTCCCAGAACTTGCTTATTTGTTTTATTTTTCTGTTATAGGCCAGGTGAGAGTGAACTGCGAGTAGAAGACATAGCTCAGCCTGTCTGTACTGAAGGTAGGTTCTCTTTGGGTCTTTCTGGTTTGGCACATTAAAGTTATCCAGAAAAGTTTAGCAAGACTAGAAGAAGAGAAGTCAGCTGAACATGTGCTGAGACACACTGTTGCTAGCGTAGGCTTCTGGCTGGCCACTGTGGGAGACAAGATGCTAGACTAGAGAGGGTTGTTCTGGGAGAATTTGGCCTTCTGACCTGAGACCTTTGGTAGGTATCAGCTGCTTGCCACAGTCTTTTCCCATCACCATCCCCTACCCTCTGTGGCCTTACTCATGTCAGACATGGCTAATCTTGCTTCTTCAGGATCTGTGGATTCGGCTTTGACTGCCTGTCCTGCCATCATTTAGGCAGCTTAGTTAGGATAAGTACTGGCACATTGCTTAGGTTCTATATTGACATAGCATGCTGGACCACTATCCAAGCAACATAGTCAGCATAGGCAACATGAAGGATTTGTCTGGAAAGAAGAAAGGGGCCCAAACCCTAAAAGTTAAGTTGAATTGCTACAACTCTTGATACTGATGATGAAACTAGCAACAAAACATAAAAGAGGAAGACTAAAGAACATCCTGGCAATGACAACGGAACTTGTAAGACCACCTCTCCACCACCAGACCTCCTTTGATGATCTCCTTCAAGTCATGCAAGCGTAAAATGTATTTAGGCAACTGGTAAATGAGATTGGCTTGCCAGTATTGGAGGTACCAGTGTGAGCGGCTGATGTCTATGCTCTTATCCCAGCTTCAGAATTGCATCTGGAGATTGCCTAGACACCTCCCCCACTTGTCTACAAGATGGGAGATGGAATGAGTAGCCACATGGAATTGTCCTAGCAGAGAATTACTCTCTGCAAGCACAATGTAGGATGGCAGTCTGTGTCAGTGTCTTACACATTTGACAAAATGGTCATCAGATTACTTGAGTACAGTTGGCCCTTCACATTCACTAGGGTTAGAGGCACAGGACCCGCGCAAAAGTGGAAAAATCGCAAATATCAAAATGTGTGTGTGTGTCTGTGGGAAGGGGCTGAGGCATGGTGGGGGATGGACACCCAGGGTTCAAACCAGGTCAGGGAAAGCAGAGGGAAGAGGGGTGGCTCAGGGTGGTGGCCCTATACTTCCTCCCTCTCACCCATTTCCTTTGTTGGGTATGTGGGACATCAGGAGAGGGTTTGTGATGCTGGGAAGTTTAGCTGTGAGCCTTCCTTAGCTGGCCAGGCAGTGGCTGGTGGAGGAAGAGGAGGACTAGAGATGGGTTTTTAAAGGGCTGCGAGGTCTGACTGGAGCTGCCAAGAGGGAAGGTTCCCCAAGAAAAGAAGCACCTGAGGTGGGGGGGGCAGGGGTTGAAGAAACTTGCAAATAGTGAAATCCAGGAAAGTCAAACCCGCAAATGAGGAGAACTGATTGTAATTACATTGTAAGTTCTTTGAGGTGAATGTTCCTTGGTAGCATATCTGGTCTGGACAGGACTGAGAATGTTGTCACCGTTGTCAATTATGATAATCACATTTCTGACCACAAGTGTGTCCTGTGCCTGTTAGGTCCAGACCAACTAACACGATCCACTCTTTGGCCTTGACCTTCTGGTTTTAATGACACAATGGCTGTTCCTCACACAGATTCTAATGCCCAGCATAGTCAGTCATCTAAGGTACCACCAATCTTGGCTGCCCACTCCTAGCTTTTCTCTCTGTGTTATTATCTGTTCTCTTGATTCAAGCATAGCTTTTGGTGCCTCAGATTGTCTTGATACCAATCACTAGACAAATGATGTTTGCACCTTAAATGCCTTTTTTGCTGCAACAATAGCTTCTTTAGTTCTTATTCTGACACATACCACTCAAATACTGCAGTATCTGCACAAGGTGCTGTCAAGATCAAACATTCCTCTTATAGTTCAGATATCTGGTTCACAGCAGATCATCTGCTTTTTGGTGAAGAAGGCCTCACCAAATTTGGCAACAAACTTAGAGATAGGGCTACTGAGATAATACATGTATCTTCATCCACTTCACAGTACTCATTGTGCCCTAGTGTGTTGGTCTAGTCTCCAGCAAACAAGACAGCACTTGAAATCTCCAATTTACAAGTCGTTTTGGCCATTTTTAAGTCATTGCTGTCAGCTCACTGGTTCTGCATCAGCATAAGTATAAATCCCTGTTTAAGGTTTTAGCATCTTCCAACAGGAATCTTTAACTGTCCTCATTTCTCATCTTTGTCTTACCCATCCAGCGCATACTCTCTTGAACAACAGAGTCTGCCTGTTTTTCTGTCACTGGCAGGGAATTATCTCAGACAAATGGCTTCTCTTCATCACAAAAAGGAGGGACATGCCATCAGATTCAGCATTTTACTTTCATAGACCATGTACGGAGTTTCCCCAGTCAGTATTAAAGCATCGTCTAAGATTGCTGTCCTTTTATATAATGATGTAATAGGGCCTGTTCCGTGCTTCCCAGTGAACAAGAACTTCTGCATTAGATATTTCTCCTTCTAAAGAGAAGTGGCAGGTTGCAACCTGTATTAGACCTGGGAGAGGTAAACCTTCATTATCTCACAAAAAGACCTGGGAGAGGTAAACACCTTCATTATCACACAATCCATCTGTCTACTTCTTTGGCCTGGAGACTGGTTTGTGATCATCAGTCTCCAAAACGCAAATATTCATAGCACTAATTGACCCTTCCACTGCCATTTATGAGATTTGCAGTCAGTACCAATCACTTCTAATTCATGGTTCCCCCGTACAATTTGTAAATGGCACCAAACATTTTTAGAAAACATATGTGCATACCTGAGGGCTCAAGGAATCATGGTCTGTCCATAAAAAGATAGTTGGTTGTTGGTTGTGAGCTTAGATCAAACTCTTTGTCAAAGTCTCCGCATAAATCTTAACCTTCTAACTTCCCAACAACTCATAGGTCACAATTTAGAGGCTAACATTTATAGCATTTCAGATTCTATCATGGACAGAGGTTGTCTTCTCAAAGACAGCAAGTACTGTAGTGGCTGAAAGTAAGAAAATGCTGTCAGCAATGGCAGTAGTAGCAAAACACTGTCAAATGTTGCTGCATCTCATCCACAGTAGATATTCTGGGTGAAAGGCTCCCATGCAACTACTAATATATCAGAGTATTTTGTCTGGAAAGACACAATCTGTAGCTAAAATTTTGCCTCTTGTCATGAGTTTGCTTCAATATTTAATCTTGCGCATACTGTCAGAAGACACATCTTTCCAGCAATAGAAGCTGTCTGTAGTCGTCAGAATGGCCACAACCACCATAGGACAGGGAGCACATTGCAATCATCTCACCATCCAGGGTCAGTTGTTTTGTACAGAGAAAAAATATCACATCAGTGCTTTAGAACTTCTGGTTGTCATCAAGTCATTAAGAGTATTCAAGCCATTCCTGTGAGATTGCACAGTTCAGTTGATGATTATCAATACTACAATTCTGCATTACCTCAGCAAGCAAGGTGGTATTTGGCTATGTACCCCTGCTGTCCTTGACCTTACAGTTCTGGAATTTGGTGTCAAACGAGTTGAATTTAGCTGGTAGCCATGCATGGTCCAGGAGAAGGCAGTGCAAAAGAAGATGGCCTTCATGAATGGTCTTGGCTCCAGAGGTACTCAGGCTGGGGCTTACCACAAGCCTATACCCACTGCACACAATTTTGCTTGAAAGAAACCCACAGATGGACTTTTCCAGGAATTACAACTGAAGCATTCTGTTACTTTATCCATGTCTGCCCATTCCTCTAATCATCAAAGTCTTCATCAGTGTTTGGCAGGACAGTGCAGACTGTATACTGGACAATGCAGACTCAGCAGTGGCCTCACCTGCCTTAGTTGTGCTCCACTTTTGATGACAGTGCACCTTTCCTGCCTATACTTACCAGTCAGTCTGGATCTCCTGATTTGTCAAGGCGGAGAAATACATCATCTGGTCTGACGTCCTCAATATTGATGATATGGTAGATTCATCTATATTAGGCTGGCCAGCCACTTGAGGTGCCAACTGTCATGGAAGCCCTTAGAAAATTAAGATCACAGGCGTTGTTGTGTTTTTTTAATGGAAATCTTTCAAGAGTTTTCTAGCATCCATCTCTGCAGATACTGGAACATTCAGGGTGTTGCCCATGCTTCATTTCTGCTTTCAATAAGATTGAGAATTTCCACAATCCTCCCTATGTGTTTACATAGCTGCACTCTCTGCATGTTCTTGTCTGCCTTCAGCTTCCTCCTGGTTCTCTGTTCCTAAGAGTAAGAGATTTGTGTGAGGACAGCATAATCTCTACTCAGCTGTGCCACAGCCTACATTTCTATTCTTCTCACAAATGAGGAGACCATTTGAAGTATGCCTAGGACATACTTGAATCTCTTGTTCATACAGATGGCTCTCTGAGTTGCTATAACATACATCAGGAGTGCAAATGAATTATGTGGCTTCTTCTAGGTTCTTGGTTTTTCCTCAAGACAATGTGGTTCACTGACTGGATATCTCTTTTCTGCCCAGAGTTGTCTTGGGTTTTTCCCCAACTAGTTCTGCATACATTTATGCAGAGCTAGCAGCAGCTGTAGACACCATGCTGCACTCATTGAATCCTTGGAAGGCTTCTGTGTCCTGTATTGACTAAACAACATACTTTCACAAATTGCCATATTTATATTGGGTCTACAGAAGCTGAGAAAGGGGTACCTTGTCATATCTCAGTGGTTGACAAAGTGGGTAGTTGCAACAAAAGGCAATTCTATTGCCTCACCCGGTTGTCCTTGACTAGGAATGTTTAACAGGCACTCCACTAGTGCCATGTCCATGTCCATAGAACTTCTGAAGGGAATACCTATCCCAGATCTGTGTACAGCTGCCACACAGTCACAGCCTTGCATTTTCAGGGGTTATTCCCTACTGAATGAGAGATCCTGTACTGACAGGTCGTTTGATTGAGCAGTGCTTGTATGACATCTTTCCCTTGTCATCTTCTCCAGGGTGAGCTCTGTAGTTTTCCATACATGTGAATTGTACAGAGAGCACAGAAAGAAAGAGTTTGCTTACCTGCAGGTTTAGTTCTTATAGTGATTGCATGTAGACTTGCACTACTTTCACACAATCTCATCTCTCTTGGAAGTCCCCTGTCTGTATTATTCTAAAACAAGGACAGACTTGGAACTGGGGTAGAGTGGAGGGAAAAGGCACTGTGGTACAAAGTGCAGGGCTTTTGCTAGGAGATGCCAGCTGAGTTCCAGAAGGTTCTGGATGTTCTGCCAGGGCACAGGGAAAACCCTCTATGTGTGAGTTCACAGACACCATAATTGAAGAACTTGAAGAACCATAATTACAGGTAAGACACTTGTTCATTTGCTACCTGAGATCTTTTTTAATACAATGGAGATGGCAGGTATTGAGCCTTGGATATTCCTCTTAGCCACAGAAAGCAGGTGGTCGGATTCCTTCCCATAAGGTAATAAGGCAGCTGTGATATGGAATGGAGAAATAATCATAAGAAGAATGGGGAAGCACCACATTCTCTCGCTTCCTGCTTTCCCACTTCAAATCTCAACATCATGAAGCTTAGAGAGACAGGCAATTGCTGTAGGTATTTGCATATCACACCTAGCAGAATAAGTTTGACCAGTGGATTCATTTAGCTCAGTTTTCTGCCTGTTAATAGGAGCCAGGCAGATGCTACTGGGACATTCCCAAGCAGGGCATGATAGAGGTTATCCTTTTGGCCTTAATTACTTATACCCATCAGCAAAGATCTTGCCATCTGTGTAATAATGTAGTCATTTCTTAATGCTTGGGGTCATTTTTTAATGACCTAAAGTGGGAATTCAGTAAGTTCATGGTTTATTGCATGAAAATAATCCCTTTAATTTTAGACTGTGTCAATGCTCCCTGCTTGTTTTAATTTTAATGTATGTACATATTTTCTTTCCTGTTTCCAAACACCAAACATAATACAATTGTGTTTAATCTTGTCTTTTCTATATCTTTAAAAGTTTTCTTTCATTTTTGAAATATGCCTTTCTTCAGAACTCTTTTGGGAGAGTATACTCTTTAGAAATATACATCAAGAAAAGAAAAAGCCAGGGGGCGGGGGTTAAAGGATGTTGGATCCTTTCTGGCAGCTCTGCCCTCAGATTTGCCGACCAGATTTTAGTGCTCAGCCCATTCACTGAACCCGTTTGTGTTGTGTGCAAACTTGATTAAACTGAAGTGGAGATTGCTGGGCAGCAGTGTTTGGTGAGTTGTAAGAAAAGCCAGATCTTAAATATACATGTGTTGCTCACTCTGTGTATTGTTTTGCTAGCTGTAGAGGTATGAAGTGGGTCAGGGAGTTATGTGCAACACTTATCCCACTCCCTCATCATTAGAGTTGTGCTTAGCCCTGTGCTAGCTCCTCAGATTTCTCCAGAATGTGCATTTAAAGTAAGTGTGTGTGTGTGTGTGTCTGTCTGTCTGTCTGTCTGTCTGTCTGTCTGTCTGTCTGTCTGTCTGTTCAGATGGTAAGGAATTTTGAATCTGGGCTCAGGATAAAATTCTACCATTGCAGCCAAATTGTGCATGGCCAACATGCATCCATCCATTTGTACTGATTGTAAGTTGCTCATGTTTATTCATTTTGCACGCTGCTGCAAAATGCTGCTTTTTATGAGAAAGGCTAATTTGGATTCCTTTCCTTCTCCTCTCCCCTCTTTCTTGTCCAACATCTCTCTGCACAGAATGGGACACCGAAAGAGACCTGGCCAATGAATTACCAAACTCTCCAGCAGTGCAGCCCCAAACTTTTATGACACAGGTAAGGAGCTTTAAATCACTCCAGAGGCAGCTCTGTAGCATGATACTGAGGCTTTGGGGTTAATATTCCTTTTTTAGGGAGAGTGCCTCTTCCACAGCCCTCTCTTTGTTATAAATTGTTTATAAACTTGTTTATTTAGTATTGTTTAGAGTATCCCTTCTTCTTCGTGGTCTCTGTGCCTCACACAATGGGAATCTTTGCATATGCGCAGTAGCTTTTCGGAAAGTTCCAGAGCTGAGCAGCTTGGCGAGAACCCCTCCCCCATTTGGTACTAAGCATGCTCAGTCCCGCCAAGCTCATGGTCTCCCCTCAGTTTCTTTTCATCCGCTGAACTGTTAGCAGCTCAGAAGGCTTCCATGCTGAGCAGTTCTCTAAATTCTTGACTTTGTTATAAATTGTTTATAAACTCGTTTATTTAGTATTGTTTAGAGTATCCCTTATCTGGCAAGCATCAAACAGTCCATCATTTTCATCAATGATACAATCTTTAGAATTTAGACCAGTTATTCCCATCTTACAGGTTTAGGAAACTAAGAAGATCTTTTCTTTCTGGATATTTTCTCAAGAAACTTATTTGGTCACTTATTCTTATTTGGTCAGACCTCATCTAGAATACTGTGTCCAGTTCTGGGCACCTCATTTCAAGAAGGATATTGGCAAGCTGGAACGTGTCCAGAGGAGGGCAACAAAAATGGTGGAGGGTCTGGAAGCCATGCCCTATGAGGGGCTCTTTAGGGAGCTGGGTATGTTTAGTTTGCAGAAGAGAAGTTTAAAAGGGGACGTGATCGCCACACTCAAATATTTGAAAGGCTGTCATATTGATGGGGAAACAGGAACATGCTTGTTTTCTACTGTTTCAGGCTTGTTTTCCACTGCTCCAGAAACTAGCACAAGGAGCAATGGATTCAAGCTACAGGAAAAGAGATTCCACCTGAATCTCAGGAAGAACTTCCTGACGGTTAGAGCTGTCCAGCAGTGAAATATGCTGCTTTGAAGTTTGGTTGAATCTCCTTCTTTGTAAGTTTTTAAACAGAGGTTGGATGGCCATCTGTTGGGAGTACTTTGAAGTGTGTTGCTGCATAGCAGGAGGTTGGAGTGGATGGCCCCTGTGGTCTCTTCCAACTCTATGGTTCTATGAAACACCTGAAGCCATGTCCTATGAAGATTGGCTTAGGGAGCTGGTTATGCTTAAGTGACTTGATAGCCATGTATAAATATTTGAAGGGATGCCATATGGAGGATGGGATAAGCTTGTTTTCTGCTGCTCCAGAAACTAGGACATGAAACAATGGATTCAAACTACTTTAAAAGAGATTCCACCTGAATATTAGGAAGAATTTCCTGATGGTAAAAGGAATTCAACAATGGAATGCTCTACCTTGAAGTGTGGTAGAGTTTCCTTTGGAGGTTTTTAAACAGAGGCTGGATGACCATTTGTCAGGAGTGCTTTGATTGTGTATTCCTGCATGGCAAGAGATTGGACTGGATAGCCCATGTGGTCTCTTCCAACTCTAAGATTCTATGATTTTGCATGTCTGTGGAGATGTCACCTCAGGTCACGCAGATTTCTTCTCGTGTCATGCTAAACCAGTGTTCTTCTGTAATGTGTGAGCTGGAGACTAAACCTGTGAGTAGGATGCAAAAAGGAGGAGAAAGTCCTCTGATATGATAAGTCCTGTGACAAAGGCCATTTCCACCCAACTCTGTTATAGTGCTATTATTCCACTTACAATGTCCTGTCGAATTCTGGGATTTATAGTTTACTGAGGCCAAAGAACTCTCTGGCTTAGAATTCTAAATGCCCTTCCCTAAACTGCAAACCCCAGGATTCAATAGGATGTTGAAAGTGAAATAATAGCACTGTAACAGTGTAGTACGAAAATGGCCAAACGTCAAGCATGAGGAACAGCGTCTGTTTCTATGACATCAGCTGTAACGTTCTTCCTATCATTCCCTCTAATACTGACCTCTATGGTTTGGTGCTTCTCACTTTGGAAGCTAAACAGGTTCACAAAAAGGCCAGACCTGATTAGAGCTTAGAAATAGTGAGTTATAAGTAACAGAGATACGTATTTATTGGGGAAGATTTTTTTTTAATGAAGATATAATAACATTCCAAGGGCTCTTCCAAGGAGTTGTCCTTTTAGAGCCAGCATTTTTGGGGAAGTCACTCTTGTTTACCAGCTACTTCTAATCTAAAATATCTACTGATACAATATATGTCTGTGCTTCCATATTTCATCCAGAGCTCAAGGTCCAACAAACACCAGTCTAGATTAAAACTGCTATCTCTAATTATAGATGTATTTTAAATCTGTATTTATCCCAAACTTCCAGAATAATTTTAAAATAACATTCCTTTTTCCATAATATACTAAGCTGTGCAGAGGAGCCTTGTTATAAAGGTGCTGTAAGATAAAATAACTTCTCATATTGCCTTTCCTCAAATAGCAATTATATGGGCATGGTTTGATGCATAGTAATATAACTGTCTATTTGATATGTTATAGATTCTGTTCAGGTAATGATCTTGCATCATTTTTATTTTAACTCTGTAATTTTTTTCCCCAAAGGAGTAGCCATGTTATTCTGTTCAGTTTTTCTAATAACAGAAAGCATATGGCCAATGGGCCCCATGTTGCTCAAGGAGACCTGAGGTAGCCCCTGGAACCCCAACTGGGCCACCCCCCCAAAAAAAAATTGGCCTAAATCCCCCCCCCTTTTTTTTGGCCAGAAAACTCATTTAAAAGTAATTGAATAATTTGAATAATATGCTGTGTTAGAGATTCCTTTCACCTTGAAACAGCTGGAATCTCTTCCATGCAGAATTGCTTTAAAGGTGAAAGGAAGTAACATGACACGACTTCAGCCACGCAGATGGGATCTGCAAGAGCGTGGCCGTCTCCCTGTGGAGTTCCAAAGAAGCCCCAAAATTGGTTGGTACAGCCCTCTGGAGTTTGGATCATGCTTATCCTTTCTTAAAAGGCATTCTCCTCAACAAGAAAAATGGCAGTCTTCTTGGGTTCACAACATATCTTTTTAAGCATCTTCCTGTTGTTTAACAGTGTAGCTGAGTTATATTTATACATGTTGTCAAAATCCTAAGTTTAATTGGCCACTTACATCATTAATTAATTGGCCACTTACATCATTTAAACTTAACAGTTTGCTTGCATATCTGAAGATTTCGTCAGGTTTATTTTATAATGTTTTCCCATATAACACTTCATCATTTATCTTCAGCGTGTCTGAGGTTGATTAAACTCTTCCACTGAAATAGAAAACAAGTAGCATCTGCATAAATGCTACTGTTAAATGTTGGCTGTTTCTTTGAGTAATGTAATATTTTTAATCACTAGGATACTGTAGGGAAAAAAGGATGTTTGTTTACATTGTTTGCCTTTTTAAAAAAGAACAGTATCCTTTGTAAGGAACGTGCTTACTTTTTAAAAAGTTGGTGTATTTTGGCACTTATATTGGCAGAGCTCTGTTGACTTTAGTTACCTAGAGCTCTTATTGTGGGAAGAAGAAAAACTCTGAAAAACAATCGCCTGTCTTTGGACATAAACTGGGAGGAAAGACTGATAAAACTAAGGCCATTTCCTAATGAGGTCAATACAGTGTAGTAGCATCAAATTCTTACCCTGCCGTCTGCACGTTGTAGCATTTTAGTGTTGTAGTTTTCCCTATAGTTCTGCACATTTTCAGCTCCTGGCACAGTTCACTGAGATGAGAAACCACTGTATCAGAAAACTGGAAAAACTCCGATGTAACTCTCTCAAACCGGTTCTACTTCATTTTTTGCCTACATGCAAAAGCGTAACATCGATTCACAATGCAGAAGTGGCTGGCTATGGGCGTTCCAAGACAAAAAACAGACCAATCAGCGGCGATGGGGCAGAGTGAGGGAGGGGAAGGGGACTGTCTGGGGATATGCTAATGCAGAAGCAGCAACTGCCATTCTCCGGTTTAATACGGTGTAATTCGGAGGGAGTGCAGCTCAGTTTCAGAATTGGGATATAAAACATCACTCTTGAAATGCATTTAAACGCGCCTCCCTTCTTGTGCAGAAATGGCTTAAGATCGAGAGTCCCATCTTCCCACACGTCCTGTTGCTGGCAAAGTCCTGCACATGGAGAAGTAGCGAGTAATTGGAGCTAGAAATAGCAAGTGGTCACCAGGAATGTTATGGAGGGAATAACCTGGTAACTTTTTCCAGAAACGAACTGCCCATACTGAAGGAGTGTCACAAACAGCCAGTGGGGTGTGATTAGCCTTTCAGGACTTGCCTGAGTCCTAGGACAAGAAAGATTCTGGTTTGTGTCATGAATGTCCTCAGGTGGCAAAGGTAATAGAGGACTAGAGCCTGACTCTCAGGGCTCCTGGCTGAGTTCTATTCTCCCCACAGATGTTTCTATTTCTGGGTGGTGTTTGTTTGTTTGTTTGTTTGTTTTTTAGGGGTGGACTGACTTGTTATATTAAATGTTATGAGTATATTTTCTGAAGTCAGTGGTTTGTTTTACCAAATGTGTGTGCTTGTGGGGTATCCACCATTAGAACTTTTGAAAAAGATTAAATACTTGTAGGAAGAACTGGTAGGAAGATGGAGTGGAGGGTAAACAAGGTATCTGTTTTCCCCTCTAGGTCTGCAGCTGTGCTCAGTATTGTTGTTGTTGCTACTACTAATAAAGACAATTCAAAGACATAGTTTTGTTAGTCTGGATCAACACGCAAAGGAATCTTGTAGCACCTGTGAGACTAAGGGCCTTTCCATAGGATGTTGGCATCCCGCATTAGGGACAAGAGAAGGACGGGACGCAGACAACGCGTATGCACAACATTGTCCGGGTCCTGTCATTCTCATGTCCCCAGGTGATGTGACCACGCAGTAAATCATTGACAGGTTTTAGCTGTCAGTGACCAGCGATCACTCAGCTCTCCCGCACTTACCTTAGGTGCAGAGGTCTTGGAAGTGCAATGGCTGCACTTCCTGCCCCAGCGCAGTCTGGGACAGTGCCCAGCTGCACTACAGAAGGAAGTGGCAGTGCCATCGCACTTCCTCCGTTCATGGAGGCAACCAGTGTCGAGGGGAGTGCTCCTATCATGCTCCCCTCCCGGGAGAGGCTCTGCCGAGATCCCTACAGGAGACTGCTGGGATCCAGTAACCTGCGGCAGTGGCCTAACTGAGAGAAAGAAGTTGGTAGCATAAGTTTTTGTAGATGTGTCTAGTGAAATAGACTTAAGTCTACAAATGCTTATTCTACCAACTTCTTCTCTCAGTCTCATGGGTGCGACAAGATCCCTTTCCATACTAACAAAGACAGTCACTTACAGTCTAATGATGAACCTTGGTGCTAACAAAATGCAGCCCTTTAACTATGTTGTTCCTGTAAATCCACAAAAAGTTGCCTGCGTGAAGTCAAAGATAAAATTACATCCTGGCATTTTCTTTTTCTGTTTCTTTTCTTCTCCCTCCCCAACCTTCCGTTGCCTAGATTCCAGAACTCACAATCACCACCAACTCTCCTGAAAAGAAGGAGCCTTCCAAAGACCGCCCTGTGGATCTCACTGACTCCTCACACACACTCGATTTCAAGATCCATACTGCATCCCATGAGGAGCTGAAAGTGCCATGGGGCTTGATGCTGGGAACTGATCCCCATCCTTTGGGGCAATGGGATATTCCTGAGTTCAGCAGGGGTGATCTCACCACAGAGGGCTCTTTCATGGAGGAATGCATGGAGGACCAGTTGAGAAGGTACCAAGAGCTACCTTACCGCTTGGAGGAAGACGCCATTGACCGGGAACTGGAGCAACTTTACCTCTCCCATTTGAGCAGGCTCCGAGCAGAGGAGCTTGGAGGAAGAGGGGAATGGGCCGAGGAGGGCTCAGGCAGTCCCAGCAGCCCTGCACCCTCTCTCATTGCCTTGCGGCAGAGTGTCTTGACTGACCGAGACCTGATAGTCAACTGGACAGGCCCTGAGAGGGCGCTCAACAGCTCCCTGGCCGAGGAAATCACCCTTCACTATGCCAAGCAGCGGGGCGATGACTCCAGGGACAGTGAGGAGGAGGGATTCACACCAGGGTATGCAACCCTGGCACCACCTGATTTGATGGGACCAGGCCGTGAGAGCCCACCAGTTTTACTAGAAGGCTGCTTCCTAAACCACCTAGAAGAGGGGAGCGTCCAGCAGAGCCCTGCTAAGGACTCCAACTCCTTTGCCAGCCTGAGAGTGGTTCCCCCCAACACCCTAAGGCCAGCCACTCAGGAGGCCACAGTGATGCCTCTGGTAGTCCCAGCCCGGACTCTAGTGCCCTTACCAAAGCGGCCCTCAGACCTGCCGTCCAGCCCTCTTGGTGCTCACGGACAGAGCAAGAGCCCGGGCTTCTTGATAGGGCAAGGCAGCCTCTGGCTGGGGGAAGGACTTCATGTCCACAAACCCCCCAAACCCAATCCCAGTTCTCATAGCGAACTTGAAAAGATCTTGACACGCTCCCTGCGGTTCCTCAGCCTCTTCGTCTTCCTGCCCGTGGTCTTCAGCAGCTGCATGCCCCTGGTGGCCGTTACGCTTTACCTCCTCCTGGATTGGTTCTCATAGTTTGGCAGTCCTGGAGGTGTCAAAGGGTCCATGAGGGGAACCCTCAGTAGCTTGGCTCCATCCCCATTTCTTCTGAACAACCATGGTTTGTGTGAGTAAGAGAGAAAGGGAGGCAGAGAGAGAGAGAGAGAGAAAGAGAGAGAGAGAGAAGTCAAACCCTCTGGGGAGATCTAAATCTAAGTTATGGTGGCTCAAAACTTTCCGAAGTCCAGCTCACTTTTTTTTTTTTTTGGTGAAATCACCCAGTGTGAAAGGTGGATGATGATTAGAGGGCAAAAGTTGTTATTTATGAGTTGGGTCTAAGGATAACAAGGTTGGGCATTTGCCAGCATCTCCTTCCAGTGTTCCCATGAGAGTCAAATTGTCCATTGCTACAATAGCACTCATAGTCTCACTTTGCACAAAACACCCAAGAAGGTCAGAGCCAGTGTGGACATTTCTTGGGCTGCCTTTCCTTTCAGCTTGGAAGTTATGGGGGTTGACTAAGGTTCCTTGCCTGAGGGCCACCTGCCCATCCCACAGACCATTGAGACGACAGCATGTGACATGTTTCTCATTTTTGTCTGGTATAAGTTTTGTAGCACACATCTGTTGTGGGGAAGGCATTACATTTTTCTCCCTTAAGATCAGATTTCCCTGTTGGAGTTTCATAGGCTTTAATCTGATTGTATCGGTCTTCTCTTTCTCATCTATAGCTTTCAGAGGCCAAAATTCTAACTGAAATGTGTTTCTTGGGAAGTGAGTCACGTTAATGTACTTCTAGCATAGGATTGACTGATCAGAAAATTTCTGAAAAATATCATATACATATACTCACAAACAAACATATGTATTTTTAAGGGGAAAGTATGCAGGTATACCTGTGTATTTAAAGTGTGCACTTTGAGAAAATTTTGACCTGCTACCTGTTTTGTGAAAAAGTAAAAGGAAACACATTTTAAAAGGGATAAGAATAGGCTATTTTAAAATGTTAACCAATAAATTGAACATTGACTTAACAAAAAGTAATTTAAAATTATCCATGTGGGAATTCTGAAAAGGAGGATTTTTTTTTAAGTCAAAATATTATTATGAAGACAGCCTGTGCCCATTCTGTACACAGAGTGTCTAATGGAACTAGATTCCTGGGCAGACTGGAGTTTTGAGGAGCCATTGGGTATTAGTCTCAGGAGGCCCTGCTGGATGTGATGAAGGTCACTGGTAATTGGCTAACCAGCGAACTAGTCAGCTCAGTTTCTTTCCTGCTGTTCTCAAAGGCTTAGGGCAGATAATAAAACCTTTAAGAATAAAATGGAATTTGCATACTAGTGTGTGTGTGTGTACACATATGCATACACTGAATTAAATCTAACCCACTCCTACTTAATCCTGAATCACAGAGGAGACTTTTCCAGTTCTTCTGAAAAGCAGTCAGGCTTAGACTTGGACAAGATTGCCTAATATGATAGCCAGGGAGCATGTTCGCATGTCATGAGAAGCTATGGTTTGTGTCAACCATGATTTGTCACTTATGCCACAAATTATACTGCAGACAACTGAACAAATCCTAGCTTGGCTTTGCTGTTTCTGGGGTCTTTATGGTTTGCTTCTCTCTAGTCTCTTTTATCAGCTCCTGTTTCAAGGGAGGCAGCTGGGAGAATGAATAAGGCCATGGCGTGTGTTATGGGTTCAGTCATCATAACAAGCCATGGTTTGAATAAACCAAAGTTTATAAGACAACAAGGAACCGTCATTTCAGATTATGGTATGTGGCTTGTTTAAAAAAACCTTAGCCTTTATTAGCAAGGTGGGCCACACATCACAACAAACCAGATTTCAGGAAAAACTCACCAAGGCTCATCATGACATGCAGATATAGTTTAAAGTTTTGTTAGTGATTTTATGTAAAAATAACAGGAAAATGTACAAACTGATCCCCACCAAAAAGCCGATGGTATATTTGTTCATGGGAGCCAAGGAAATGGTAAGAGTTTGCCCATGTGTGCATACATATATGTCAGGATCCAGCAGGACCTTTTCCTGTGCAGGCTCAATGAAATTAAGGAGAGCTGTGCAAAAATGACATATTCAGTCCACTTATGCTTTTGGAGAGCTCACTGAATTCCAGTGAGGTTTTTGCAGGCAAGAATTCCCTTTGCGTCCTCAGTTCCCTTAATTTGACGTTACCTTAATAAAATGGGCAAACAGAAAGATGCTTTCTATTCCCAAAAGGATAGTGACATTTCCAATTTTTTCTCCATCAAGCTTCTTCAAAATCCAGCCACCCTCATTCCAGATGGTCTCACAGGCGGTGCGCTTAAGTTCTGCTTACAGCCACAATCCTGCACCCATATCCTAGCTGCTCCATGAAAGAGCTTTCAGACTGCTGACTCTGCCTCTGCTCAAAGGATTTGCTTTCTGCCCATGGATCCACCCATGCTTCTCAGCCACCAGCAAGGTCTGACATAGAGAACTCCAGGAAAGCTCCCCCAAACAGATGGTCTTGTATTTATTTTTGTACTTAGTGGGAAGGCCTGACCTTTTCTACTATAGAACTCACCCCAAGATAGAGAGATTTTATTTATTAACCACTAGCGGTACAGACCCAGATTGATGGGTTCAGTGGAAGATGAAAATAATTTATTACTCAGTATCCGTGTGTGTGTGTGTGTGTGTGTGTGTGTGTACGTTGTCTTCTGCAAAAAAAAGGTAGACTGGAAACATCTTGTCTTCATGTGCAATAGGCTGAAGTGGCATTGAACTCTCCATGACAAGACGACCCACCCGCTCCCCATGCTGCTAAACATGCTTTTGTTAACTTTCTCTTGAATGTTGTGCTGTCAATGGCTGCTGTGGTCATAGTTGGTGAGGCCTTATGGAGGAAGAGGCAAGTGTCTGTGTGAGTTCTGAGGCCACTTCCCTCTGTTGGTCCAAACTTGGTCCCGCTTTCCCCATCCAGTGATGAATGCTTTTATCTAGGGAATGTAAGCTGGGTGGGGGAAGTGGTTGGAAGGTGGAATGTTGTTTGTGCTTCATGAATGGAGATTGGAATCCAGGCCTGATTTCACAATTGTCAGTGGAGAAAACCTGTATTCGCCAAACAGAAGCTGAGATGAGAATGTAACTAGCAGTCACAGCTATGTGTGTGTGTGCACATCTATATGTATGTGAGCATACCTTTTGTTGGTTTGTTCCATGATGGTCTTTGTCCTTTTGCCACTGTTTCCTCTTTTGCCTTAGTCAATTTGTCTGACCCTCAGCCTCACCCCTCCATCAGAGACTTGTTTCTTACACAACTGTGCCTGAAAGCACCTGTTCCATCTCACAGCAGTCTTGAAAGTCTTTTTTTGGTACACAGAAGAGTGGCTGCTCAATGTGTGCATTGGTAACAATCCACACGTGTGTGGGAGCAATAGGCAAAGGCAGTATGAGGAGAAGGTGAGGTGGCTGCCACGGATGACTTAGGCTAGGGAGGTGACATTAAGGGCCATAAGGTCGGGAGAGGACATCAGAGCCCTGTCCTGAGTAGTCCCTACTTGGGTAGTTCTTCTGCACAAGCTGTCTTGGAATGAACAGGAGCCGAATAAAAGCATTGCTGTACTTTGCACAGGTCTGGCTTGTGTCCATGCAGCTTATGCAAAGAGATGTTCCCTGTGGAATATGCCTCCTCTTCATTAGAAAATATAGTAAAATTTAATAATCCAAGTTGGTTCCCCAAGTTGAGTTTAGATGTGTAGTAAACCAAGTTCAGTTTCCCTCTTACAATGCAAGGGTGCCACATTGTTTGGTTGTTTTGTTAAAACAGTTTTTAGTCCCCTCATGCTTTTTTGGTCCTTGGCTGTACTATTTCAGACTGCAGGTAGATTCAGGGCTCATGCCATTGTATAACCCACACATCCATTTCTTGTGCATAGAAAATTAGCATGTTCTGGAGAAGGCTGGATGACAGACCTTTCTTACATTAAGATCTATATTTTTTTCCATAAAGACATATATACTTAGGTAGTCTCCCACTTTCAGTCAGATGCAGTACTTCCTTGATACCATTTATCACCTGAGTAAAAAGTAGGTCTAAGCATGTATTTAAAAGAAAAAAAAGATGTATACAGCTGCTACTCTACTCTTGCACTCATGCCATGTAGAACATTGGCTCTGTTTTGGTTAGATCCCATGTGTTAGTTAACTCTTCACCAACCATGATATTTTACAAAATTCAGTGGTTTTCCCTTCCCTAATCAGCAATAAACAGTTTTTAAAAATCTAGAAAGGACTGTATTAAGTTTTGGGTAATAAATATTACCATGAATTTTGGATAATAAACTTTCCAGGTGCATTGAGGAGAGCATTACATGAAGCATGTACCAATTTAGCCTGTTCCTTTGTCTGTAATATGTGAACAGTTTACAGATGACACACTAAATTCCTGTGGGTACTGAAATGTACAGCCTAGAAACAAAGAATACAGAGAAACTAAGTCTCACATTAGTGAGGGAGGCTGTTTGTTCCATGTGTGTCAGGACAACAAACGCAAACATTCCATTTCCTCCTTGCAAAAAGAAAGGTAGGTAATTTGTGGGATACTAACTTGCTTTCAGGCCACTCAGTGTGGAAAAACCTGGCTTTGCTTGTGCAAATATGAAATGCTATCCATTTCACCACATTAGCCTTGGCTTCCTCTGATGGTGGAAGAAAGAATGCCTTATCTCACTTAACAAAATTATAAGACTTCCAAAAGTTTCCAAGGTGGAACAAGATCCTGTTACCCTTTTGTGACTAACTTCAGTTAAATCAAATACTGAGAGCTAGGGCAGTGTAGAATGAACACTGGGAAATGTCTGGTTCAAATATGTAAATCTCGTTTAAATCTCTACGTGAATTTACTTAACCTCAGTCCTCCATCCAGAAGATGGGAATAATAATATTTTTCCTGCCTTGCCAAGTTCTCATAAGGATTACCAAGACAGTGTCAAGGAAATGTTTTGAATGCTCCTCTAAAGCTTAGAAGTGTCATGTTGTTATTGTTAGTTATTCTTAGCTCTGAGGATTTTGTAATCTTTCTTTGCAGAGTGAAATAAGTATGCATTTCTTTGACTTCTGGACTGGTTGGAAGTTGTCACAGTAAGCTATTCATTCCCATCAACAGTGTAATCTATTAAGGTCAGGGTGTGGTTTGCTCTGTCACTTTTGTGACTGATTTGTCCATCTGATCTGTACTGATGTTTTCTGCTGGGATGGCAAATTATCAAAGGACATCAGTCTTCTAGATTGCAGATGGCTTTGTGCATACAAAATGCATGGAGGAGAATGTTGTGTTCAAACTAGCAGTTGCTGTGGGTCCCACTGGCAACTGGTGGCTCTCATGTCAGTGTGGGCACTGAATCTGCTCTGAGTTTTATTCTGAACTTCAAAGGATTCATTCAAGGTGCTAAACCTATTTATAAGGTAGGTTTTTAAGCACCCTTGACAGCTCTTTTAAAATTTGGACTAAAACCAATCATTTTCCCACTTGCCATGGGAGTTGTTGGCTGGTCCAGAGGACCAGTTTGCTAAGAACAGGTTCAGTTGCTGTGAGGGAAAAAATGACTACATGGATTGACTAGACTCAAGTTGAGGACTAATGAATGATCTCTCACAGAAAAGCCCTCAAGCTGGCACTTGCAGAAAAAGACTAAGCCTTACCACACATAATCAATGATAAAACTCTAGGGTTCTCCCTGTGACTGTGGGTTGAAACTAGATTTCAATCTGAGCAGCCTTATTTACTTAAAAGCTAAAAGATATTCCTCAACTAGGGACTTTTGCTTTGGAAGCAAATTTGGGTAGGGTAAACAACAAGGAAAATGGTTGGAAGTCTTTTCCCCTAATTTTTGCTGCCCTTTGTCACTAGCCGTGAGGTAAAGGACAAGATGAAACATGTGGTTTCAGAGGTGCGTGTGTGCGCGTGTGTGTTTGTATATGTATGTATGTACACGCATCATCTGAGCTGTGCCTGCATTGAAAGCACTAATAAAACATCCTGACCACAGCATTTGTGTTCCTGAAAATTTGGCTGGTGGGGGGCATGGGTACATTGGGTCTGATATTAGTGTGTAATGAGTCATCAGATATGCTATGAATTTATACCAACCTCAGATGTAATAACTGTTAGTGTAAAGGAATTGACTTCATCAGGTCCATTCTTCATCAGGTCCATGAAAAATGCCTCATGTGATTAGTGCTTATCCTCTGGCCCTCCAGATGTTTTGACCTTCAACTTTCAAAAGCCCCTGAGCCAGATCACCATTGGTCAGGGGCTCTGGGAAATGAAGCCCAAAAGATCTGGAGGGCCAAAGGTTGAAAATGTCTATTCCAGTGGTGGCTGTTGCTTCTGTTGCCACACTGACTTTCCTCCAATCAGTCAGCAAACAAAAGGGTGTCCTTTGCCAAGTGACAATAGGTCTGGACTGAAATATACCCTACTGTAGCTGTTTGTGATCTCTCTCAAACCAAAGAATCAAAGTAACTGAAGTTTGATCACAGTTTTTGGCTTAAAACAATTTCCAATCCCCCTCACAGGACTGCACTTCACTAGGAAGAAGTATTGCCTATTCAACCAGTTTTGAGAGTATGGTGAAGATTGCTTAGAACAAGGATAGAGAATTGTTGGTCTTCCAGATTTTGGAGTGTATTATAGCTCCCTCAGTCCCATGCAATTGGCAGGGCTGGCTGGGGCTTCTGGAATTTAAAAATACATGTGGGCCCATCTAGGTTAAAGAACTGGTCTCCCGTAATTGGCAGCACTCTTTCACTCCAATAGGCTGTCCCTGAGCATCCCCAGCTGTTTAAATTGTGGTTCTCTTGCTATGAAGTAAATACTGTTCTAAAGGGAAGGGGAGAAGGACTCCAATCAATCTGCTGCCCAGAGGATTTTAGTACACATCCTGGAGTATCTTTCACAGGATATGCTAATTTAAATAGGCAACAGCTCTCTACAGTCATGTTGAGTGCCAGGAGTCAGCCTGAGAAGAGGTAAAAGGCCATTACTTTCAGCATGCGTATAGTACTCTGCTAAGACGACACTGGAGAGTGTGAGCTTCCAACTGCTTTCTGCTTCTTCTGCACTCTAATAGAAGCTGCCTCCACTCTCAAACTGAGGCTAAACATCAGAAGTCTTCAGAGCATTTCACGGAGTGAACAATCCATGTGAGGAAGGTTGGCAAACTTCCACAGCCATATCATTTTTCAATAAATTATTAGGTGGCATTTGCAGAAGACTTTTAAGGTGAAAGAGCATTCATTCTTGTAATTTAAATTGGTCATTGAGATTTGTTGTATGAAGGACCACTGTCCTGGTTTACTGATTCCTTTTCAGTTCAATGCATGGCCTTACCTAACAATGGGTTAACCTGCCCTGATGTTGTACCCTCCACCTCTGGGACCACCACTACCATAAATCACAGCATGGCCAATGGTAAGGGAGAATGGGACATCCAGCAGACACCACATTGAAGAAGCCTACGCAAGCAACTGGAAGCCTCTTGGGGGGGCGAAATCATTCTCCCTGCCTGATGCCACCTTCAAGTTGTCAACCTTTAGGAAATGGAAATAGAGTGTGACTAGGACTAGTAATAGAATGGAAGAGACTGAAGCAAACCCAAATCTGATAAAGTATTCATATTGCACCAGAGGCCTACGTAGATCTACCCCAGCCTTCTCTTTTCTCCGGGTAGTCAACTGGATGCTTCTGGGAGGCTTGCAAGCAGGTTGTGAAGGCACTAGCTATCCCATGATGCTGCTTCCTCCACAGCGGTATACTGCCTCTTGAATATGAAGATGGAATATAGCCAGCAGTGCTAATACTCACTGATAGCTTTAGCCTTGGTGAATCTGTCTAATGTCCTTCTAAAGCTCACGTTAACTAACAGCTGTCAGCACATCTTGCGTAGGGTATTATTTTCTGGGAAATTTTACATGGCAACTGCCTCCACCAAGGGAAGTTAAGCAGTTGTGTAGCTTCCTCAAGGAGAGTGTTGTTGTTACTAATCAGCAGGAGAGGGAGAGGGTGAAGGACCTGGACCCCCTGTGGGCCAAATGAGCAGGAAGATGCAGGCAGCACAGAAGGCACACACATCACTGCTGAGAGGTACAGATCTCACACCAAAGTACCAGTCCAAGGATAGAGGGATGGTAATGCTTACACTGGTGAATCTAGCAAAGGAGGTCAAGTTTTGGATAGGGGTTGTATTTCCTCCGGAGCAGGGATAAGGAACACATGGACCTCTAAACATTGCTGGACTGCAAATGACCATCTCATCTCTCCCCTTTCATGCTGAGGCTGGTTGGAGTCACACCATCCCACTTCATTCCTAACAGATCAGGTTCACAACATGAGGGTGTTTATTGGTGCAGCATAACCACTGGATGCCCCAAAGGATCAGAGGACTGAGGCAGGTGTGGCCACAGTTGCCAATGCGCTCAAAACTCCACTGCTTTGGATTGTAGTGCCTTGGAAGACTGCTTAGAAGCTATGTCAAATATGGTAGGTGCATTTTTCACTGGCATCAGTTGCTGGTATTATATCTTCTGGATACTTAGACATCTCCACTGGTTACTGCTACCTGTTCTGAGGTACAGTTCAAAGTGCTGGCTCTTGTCTGTGAGCTATAAAGGAATGCATCCCTCCATGTTGACCTGTCAGTGTACTACAGTCCTTACTAGAGGTCCTCTCGCAAGGGCCCTCTGCCTTTGCATCTATGTTTCTCCAGATTCTGGAATTTTCTTCCCAAGGAAGCGCATCTGACACCAGCACCAATAGGGTTGCCAGAGTGAAAACTGGAGAAGGCTCCTGTCCTTTCTGTGGCTGTGTAGAAGAGGAAAGTTCAGCAGGTGTTTGTAACACAAGCAGATAGCCAGCAACACCTGCTGAAATTCTCTCTTTTACACAACCATTAAAAGTATTGGAGCATTTCCAGTTTTCTCAACTCAGTGCAACTCAAAGCACTGGGGTAAGGTTAGTATTCTTTATAAAATTCTGAGATAATTTTTCTTTTCCTCCCAGTTTTATCTCTAACATCGTTGTCACTGTGATCACTCAGGGCAGCTGTGGCATCCTTGTTGGGAGTCTATCCACCAGTAATGAAGTCTCACTCTTTTCCTGCTGCCTTCCACCTTTCCAATCATTACTTATTGCAATGCTGCATTTTAACTTATTTGATATTGGCCATTTCCACACTATATTGTTATACTGTTATTCCACTTTCAGCATCCTGTGGAATTCTGGGGTTTGTGGTTTAGGGAGGCCAAAGAGCTCTCTGACTGAGAACTCCAAAGGCCCCTCCCTGAACTGCAAACCCCAGGATTCCATAGGAGGTTGAAAGTGGAATGATAGCACTATTACAGCGTACTGCGGAAATGGCGATTATTTCTATTATCAGCTGCCTGAAGAATATTTAACATTGAAAGGCGGGGTTTAAATTCTTAAGTGAATAAATAATATAAACTGCAGAGGGACTAGGAGGTTGTTCAGGAGTAAGTCTATGATAGTGGTCTCTGGGAATGGGGGAGATGTTGGGGCTTGGGCTGTCCCCCTCGCACAGCTCCAGCATCAAAGGGGGCAGCATCATTTACACACAGTGAGGCAGCCGCCTCAGGCAACAAATGTTAAGTCTGACATCCTAAGGCCATTTCCGCACTACACTGTTATAGTGCTATTATTCCACTTGCAACATTCTATGGAATCCTGGGGTTTGCAGCTTAGGGAGGGGCCTTTAGAATTCTCAGCCAGAGAGCTCTTTGACCTCAGTGAACTACACATCTCAGAAGTACCCACAGGATGTTGAAAGTGGAATAATAGCACTATAACAGGGTAATGCAGCTAGTGAAGTAAGAGTCAACTGTCAACCCTGGAAGAGAGGGCACACCCTCTTGTCCTTTGACTCAGGCAGCAAAAGTCTTGGGCCATGTAGCTCCTGACCGGGACCTTGTTGCCACATAAGAAGGCACTTTTCGGCCATCTCCGCCCTAGGCCATTTCCGCACTACAGTGTTAAAGTGCTGCTATTCCACTATCAACCTCCTATGGAATTCTGGGGTTTGTAGTTTAGGGAAGGGCACTTTGAATTCTCAGCCAAAGAGCTCTTTGGCCTCAGTAAACTACAAACCCCAGAATTCCACAGGGCGTTGAAAGTGGAATAACAGCAGTTTAACACTAGTGCGGAAATGGCCTAGCGCTATTATTCCACTTTCAGCACCCTATGGAATCCTGGGGTTGGCAATTTAGGGCGGGATCTTTGAGGGCAAACCCCAGGATTCCACAGGATGTGGAAAGTGGAATAATAGCGCTATAACAGCCTAGTGCGGAAATGGCGGGAGTGTTCTAGCCCAGCGCCGCCCCACCGCGCTTCCCGGCGCCTTTCGGGGCCGGGATCCCAGGACGGGCGCGGGGGGCTGTGCGGGCCAGGAGGGGGCCTCTTCCACAAGACTTTTAACTGCCCAGGTTTCCTCCCGCAACCCAGTGCTTGCCGGCGCCCTGGAGCGAAGCGGGGAGAGGAGCGCGGGAACTCGGCGCAGGCAGGCAGGCAGGCAGGTAGGCGCGCGTTGCGGGTCTGCGCGGGCGGGCGTTCGGGCTGTCTGCCTGCGGAGCCCGGGGCTCTCGGCCCGCCGCCGCCCCGCGCCCACCCCAGACTCCGATCCTTGGAGAAGCGGGGTGCTGGGCGGAGCCGAGGAGGGATCCGGAATCCTGGCTGGCTCCCGCCCCTCCTTGGGAGCGATCCCCCAAACCGACCGACTGTCCTCGGCTGCGGCTGCCCGTGTCTTTGGGAGCCGCCTCCCCCCTCCATCTTCTGGTGCGGTTGGTGCCTCCCGCCCCGCGCTCCGGAGGATGCTCGTGAGAAAGGGATGCTCCCTCCGTCCCTCCCCGAAACAGTCCGGAAATTCCCGAGGCTTCCCCCTCCCTCCCGCCTCTTCTAGCTCCCAATCACACACCGGGAGGGGAAAGCGAGGCGCGCGGGAGCGCGCGCGCGCACACGAGCGCACGCGCACAAGGCGCGCGCTTCATCGCTGGCCATTGTCCTCCCCGCTCCGCTTCCCACAGCCATTGCATCCGGCGCCGCTTCTTTGCAACACGTCTGCTTTCCTTTCCTCCAGGGACAGCAGCCCAGTGGATCTGGTCCTGCGCGACCCCCCCGTAGATCTCCTCCTCCCCGGGAGCCGGGAGATTCTGGGGCCTAAGCGTCCCCCCGCTTCCCCCCTCCCTCCCTGAGAATCTTCCGGTGGATGGGACCAAGATGGCTTGATTTCCACGGCTACAAGGAGCAGTCAGGGTTCCCCCCCCCGTTTTTGACAGCAGGAGAGTCCTTGCTGGAGGAAATCCCCCTGAAGAAATGGACTGATCCGGAGAGCAGATCTTGGGGATCCGCTGGGATCCGAGGGCAGACCCCGCTGGGATGTTGCGTGGCCCTGTGCCTTGGGTTGCCCCGGTGAAGTGGTCCAGGGGAGGAAGATCTGGTGAACTCCTGTCTTTCTGTTGAAGGGATGGATCAGTCCGGATAATTCCCCCCACCCTCCCTGGTAAAGGGAGGAGCAGGGGATTCCTGCTGCTTGGATATCAGAATGGAAATGGACTGATCCAAGGTGGGATTTGGTAAGAGGAAAACCTTCCTGCCTGGATTTTCTGTTGTTGTTGTTGTTGTTGTTGTTGTTGCTCTCAGATTGATGGGGAAAGTGCTTGAATTTCGGGGAAGGGGGGGAAGAGTAAGTAACCTTGGTCCAGACGTGGCAAATGAGGACCACTTCATCTGGATGCATGCTCTGAGCCAGAGGCAGATTCTGCCCTCCGTCTCTGCCAACCCTCCTCCTCTTCTTCCTCAGCCAGAGCTGCTCCTCTCATTCTCTTAAGCGTTCATCCCCATGAAAAGAAGCAGCAAGGGCTCAGATCTCTCTGCCAGATGCCACCTTACCCAGACTGACTCCTGAGGACAATAGGGAGAGGAGGAGGAGGAGGCGGCGGCGGCAGGATCAGGGCCCGCCGGAAGAGACCGAGGGGGAGGGGGCCATCCTTTCAAGATGACAGCTTCCCCATCCCCATTCCTTCCTGGGAGGAGGCAACAAGACTGGTCCTGTCGCCAAGGCAACAGCTCTGGGACATCCCTCGCCAGCCTCCCTCGATAGGATGTGAGCCCTGAGCGACCAGGACGGGAAGGTAGGGTGGGTTGGGGGACGCTGTTTTTTTGTTCTCTTCCCCACCCGCCCACCCAACTGTTCCGGGTGTCATCTCTGCTCCTGATTTTCCAGACCAGAGGACCGGAGGTGAGCAGGCCCAGCCGCCAGGCAAAACCGCATGCTCAGAACTGGCGATGCAGGGCTGTTGTCTGTGGCCGTAAACTCCCCTCCCTCCTTTTCATGTCTCTGTCTGCCCGTTGCACCGTCCACCCACTTACATCTATATCCACCCATACAGACACACACACACAAAAGAACACTCACACATGCACACCCCATGCCATATTCACCCTGTTAAACATCAGCCATCATAGGAACCCCCCTCTCTCTTTCTATTCATCCATCTCATTCTTCTCCTACTGCCTCCCCCTGCCAGCCAATATACTGCTTCTTCATTCCACTCTTGCTTTTGAGATGTCTCCATGGAGCCACCACCTGTTTCCTTTCTGCCTCACGGTGTGGGATTTGGGGGGAGGGTGTTTTCTCTCTCTCTTTTTTTTTAACCACCCCCACAAACTCATGACCAAGCTGGATGTGGGAGTCTTATTTCCATTTCACAAGAGATATGCCCACCCCACCTTCTCACTGCCTGCCAGCTCCCTTTGTCTGTTACACCCTGTTGCTCCTCAGCCCCCACCGTATCTCCGTTCCAGGGTGGCTTCTCTTCTTTATATGTAGGAGAGGTGGGAAGAGATGGGGAAAGATCTCGATCAGAGCTGATGTTCAAACACCATTATCCACACACATATGCACAATTTGCCATTCAAGGAGCATCAGATAGGAGAGGATTTCACCCTTTTTGAAGAACCAAGCCCACTTGGATGGGAGCTCAGCTTCCAGTACAACATCCAATTGTTAATACTTCCCATCAGCATTGACATAAAAGGCCTAAGATTCAGTGGGATACAGAAAGAAGGAGTAAGCTGTGGGCAGGGGAGCGTGCGGTCTCTTTGTTCATATTCATCAGGCCTGGTCTGGATTTGGTAAGCAGTTACGGGGCATTTCTTGGGTTGAATTGTGTAGTCTGTTGGGGTGCAGCTTTTCTAAATTTGAGGAAAATGTGATGTGGGATGGATTCCTTCCTTCCTTCCTTCCTTCCTTCCTTCCTTCCTTCCTTCCTTCCTTCCTTCCTTCTTTCCTTCAGCAGGTGCCTTGATGTAAGATGAGGGCGAGTTAATGGTAAACAGTTCTAAGTCCTGGTCACTGAGCATTTTTAGACAAGGATTGATTTCACTTGAGAAACAGGACCTGATTTCTTTTCACCCCACTCCAAGCCAGGTGTAAAATCAGAAACAATGTCACGGAGGTTATGGCTATGAATTGTTTGCACTGAACTGTGTACTAATACCACTCAGGAGCATGTCTGTTGTGAATGGTCTGAATTTCTGTTACAGCTAGCTTTACTGATCTCTGCAGTTGGGGATATGTAAATAATCATCTATAGTAAGTAGGAATCACCATCGGGCAACCAACCACAAAAGCTTTACAAGAATTGTTTAGGACCTGAAGACTAATATAGGATGGCTCATAAGGGGAAGACATGCTAGTAATTGATTAATTAATAATAGGCTAATAACTTTAAGGGACTTATTTGCAAGGCTGAGTAAATCACTAGCAAGTTAGGAATATAGTTTTCCAGGAAACTTATATACTCCGTCTAGCTGTTATGTAAGTCAAATATTGCATCGACCCAGCATTACTACACTTCTTGTTGAAAATTAGTAGCAAGTGTCCCACTTCAGATGATGTAAAGAAAAAGAAGTTAGAAATGAGAAAGGGGCAGTACCAAAACAAAGTCTGAAAATAGCCCAGCTGTCCAACCATACATATCTGTAGATGGCAAAGTAACCATGGAGCCAAAAGCTTTTAAAGTTAAACCTCCAGAGCCTCAGCCAAGGCATAGCTGTAGGGCCACCTGAATCATCTGCAGAAAGATGTACTCCTGAAGAACTGGATTCAGGGACATCCCTTTACTCACTAGGAGCTTTTATCCCTTCTTTGCCTGGCAACTTACCAGATATACATCTTGAGGTGCTTGCATTCCCTTGGTCAAAATATCAGCTTTTGCCTCCAACTCAGAAAGAGATTCTGATTTCTTCAGCCCACCTTGAGGACAAGATTTGGAATATGAGAAGTGGAATACGGGAAGGATTTGCTATTATTAATATTTTTGTGTAAAGCCGTAGCAGGTCAAGCAGCTGTATTCCTATAGTAACTTAAGTGATCTCACTGACTGAATGAGTATGATTTTCTAGGGTAAATTAGTTGGCATCTGTGAAGCTCAATGACTAATAGGTGCCTAATCCCACTAGGAGGTCTCTAGGAGCTGTTGCCTTTATTTCATTAATAATGAGGCTGAGTGTCTATGTGTTTGAGGACTGGTGAAAGAACATTTGTGGGCATGTGTGTGTGGTATGGTGCATAAACGAGTATTCATCAATTTAAGTGTGTTTCACTGGAAGTATTAGCCACTGTGTATGAATGAGTGAGGTATGTGTGTGTGAGAGAGAGAGGGTGGAATATAATGCACAGGGGCAATTATAAATGTGTTGAATGAGTATCTTGCACATGCAATCCTAAAATTGATCAGAAGTACCAATGACTTCAGTGGGACTTACTCTCTAGTAAGTGTTTTAGGGATTGGAGACTTACTGTATCAGTGCATGGCAGAATTTGTGTTTGAGTGTGTGTTTGTGTCTTGCCTTGACTTGACCAAGCAGGTTGGGCTGCCACGTGTTCCGGATCACACAGATGTACATGACCATAATAGGATGCTGACGTTTTTGGTGAATGAATGCTATCCGGTGATAGCATGTATATTTTTGTCTGTGAGCATCTGAATTCAAAAGTCCCATTAATTTCTTCTGGTTTAATCTTTGATCATAAGGACTGCCACATCATTATGTCATCACATCACTCTGTCGATCTTTAAGATGCCACAAGACTCTTTGCTCCCTTTTATGCCATCCCATATCTACAACTGGGTTTATGTCTGTCAACAAACTGATGATTTTGCCAATAAAATTGGACACTGGTATGCATAGGTCAATCAGGTTATGAATAGCAATGGAATAATTAGTGTTCCTGCGATGATAATGTGTATTGTGCCAAAAGAGCATGTGGTATTTGAGACCCCGACTTTAGACATTATGGGACCGTTTTCACAAATGTGGATCAGGTATGGATATGGATATCTGTGCTTTGTCTGTCTTGTGCTTGTGAGAGTTGGCGTGACTCAGTGAGGATATACTGAGTATTGTCAAAGGATGTACATGTCTAACCATGACTGTGAAAATCTGTGAGAAAGTACAATATTGTCCATGCCTGTATCTCTATTTGCTTCCTCTCAGTTATATATCATGAGAGTGTCAGTATGCATTACTGACCAATGTTAGAGAGTAACTTGCTTCTTAGTTCCCATTATAAGCAGCAGGTGTCAGTCCTGGAACAATATTTGCTTGGCCTTTGCACTGGCACACTCCCTTCCCTGGTAGTGCTTTTAAATCAAATATGGTAAATGCAGGGATTATCTTTGTACCGAAGTTCTCGGATAAAGAGAGTTGGAGTTTTGGTATGCAGATTCTTAGAAAACTGAAGGGGATAGCTAGCGTAGGGATCAGCAACAAGGTTAAATTCTAGGCTGTTCAGCTGCTCTTCTCCCCAGTTGCCCACCTACAGGTCTAAAAGATGTCTAGAGGGAAGGGTGGGTGTGGCAACAGGACTTTCTGGCAAATCCACTTGGAGTGAAGAGGGGCAACCTTGGTTTTCATAAAAGAGGCCTCTAGTAAAGGGAGTTGCTGGACAGGTATCTAGTGCATCCCATACCACAAGGCAAGCCTGTCAGAGTTTTCTTTAAATCAATCCATGTCTCTCAGAACAAGGCTTGCCCAAGCAGGTGCTTCTAAAGCTGATAAATTCAAGTGACCCAGGGATGTGATCCATTTTCTGTCACACAAGAGGAGGGAGAAAGGGGCAAAACAACCCTTTCCCCTTTCTAGTGTTAATGGCCAATCTAATGTATCGAATAATTCCTTACCAATGTCAAATGTGAGAAGATGGGGGCATGAAGAAATACCAGCTCGCTGATTCATAAAGGAAGGGAAGGGCCATGGTTCAGTGGTCAAGGTGCTGCATGAGATGAAGAAGATCCCTGGCATTTCCCGTTAAAAGTCTCATGTAGCTGGGCAGGGCATGTCCTGCTGGGAAGCTGCTGACAGTCGGAACAGGGAATGCTTTGCTACATGGATTAGTGATCTGAGTCAATATAAGGTGGTTTTGTATTTAAAAAAAAAAAATCAAATGCTTATTTGAAATTAGTCCAGCATCACATTTCTCTGGTCTTTAGTTGGAATGAACCAGCTGGAAGACTGAACACTGTGGGCGAGGAGAGTAGTAGAGAATAATATTTTATTGATCTCTGTGTGGCATGAGGATTTGTGCCTGCAGAAGATAAAATTCAGTTCTTCCGATGAAAATTCAGTGAATTGTATGTGTGACAAAAAAATAGCTATACATGTGCAAGTATCTGTGTGTACATAAGTGTGATTAGACCACAGTGGGTCTGCATACAATTAAAATCTACAAGCTTTGATTCTGAGAAAACATGCTAGTTGTGTGCTTCTATAGAGCAGAGTTTGCTACTTTGGTTCCTCCAGATGTCTGACTACAACTCTCATCATCTACATTTAGCAGGATAAAATGCTGGGTGGAGATGATGGCACTGTAGAGAAGCACATCTGGAGGGTGCCAGGCTGGGGGAATATGGTATAAAAAGGGTCTGCGCACCTCTTCTATCTTTGGCCATTTCCGCACTACCTGTTCTAGTGCTATTATTCCACTCTCAGCGTCCTGTGGAATTCTGGGGTTTGTAGTTTACTGAGGCCAAAGAGCTCTCTGGCTGAGAATTCTAAATGCCCTTCCCTAAACTGCAAACCCCAGGATTCCATAGGATGTTGAAAGGGGAATAATAGTACTCAAACAGGGTAGTGCAGAAAGGCCCTAAGCTGAAAAGCCCTTCACAACAAAGTGTATCCCCCAACCTCCCTTCCTATACAGGTGAGCAAAATGCAGTCTTCTAGATCTAGTTGGACTCCAGTTCCCAGAATTCCCCACCACTGACTATGCTGACTAGGGCTCCTGAGAGTCTCAGTCCAACTTTTGGAAAACTACATGATCCAACTCCAACTTCAGCTCCAACTTCTCTTTCCTATAACTCCTTCTTAATATATATTGTCCTCTGTCAACAGTCAGAGGCAGGCTAATGCCCAGGGCAGCAGTATAGTGTGGCCAGGGTTACAATTTGATGAACAGCCATTCCATACTAGATTCTCTGCTTGGGTTATAAGAGTGAACAGACATACCCTTCAGAAGTGCATTTCTTCCCAACACTGATCTCTCTTCTCTTTATCTTAGCATTCCATCCCTCATGCTTTGCTCCTTTATGTTATCTCTGAAGGAACCCAGCTCTCTCTCTCTCTCTCTCTCTCTCTCTCTCTCTCTGTGCTCTGCCCCCTAGAAGAGATCTATATGGCTGTCTGTCTTTCTGTCTGTCCATCCTTCCATCCTTCTTTCCATCCATCCATCCATCCATCCATCCATCCATCCATCCATCCATCCATCTATTTGAGTTATATCCTGCCTTTCTCTGTATAGGATCCAAGGCGACCTTCAACATTTATATAAAAGCTCTTTACATAAAAAGTTTTAAATCAATTAAATGATAGTTTAGTTTAGAACAGAAGATTAATATACTAATATATAAAGGTCAAAGTTTGTTTGTTTGTCTGTGTCAGGGGAGAAGACCTCATATGATTGGCTATGTCAGGTGAAGACCTCATACGATTGGCTGCCTAAGAAGCTTCTGTGGAATCCTGGGGTTGGCAGTTTAGGCAGGGGCCTTTAGAATTCTCAGTCAGAGAGCTCTTCCGCCTGTCTTGAATAGGCTGGTTGCTATGGAGACAAGGCCTAGCAGCAAGGAAGAGGGCAGTGTATTCCCTCAGCAGTCCGACCTCTGTATGTTAATAACTCTGAATACAGATTGGACTGGGGAATATGGGGAAAAGTTACAGACACTGGACAAGACAGTTTGGGGAATTAGAGACACTGGATCTCAAATTTTTCTAACAAGTATTACCTATGTATTACCTATTACCTATGAGAAAATAAAATCCTGGGCAACACCAGGTATATATGCTAGTACAATAGTACAATATAAAACATAATACATAATATCACATAATAGACACAATAAAACAATTTTTAAAAGGATTTCAGAGAGATAAAAAAAACTACCTCACCCCAAACCCTTTCTCTTACATAAATTATAAGCCAAAGGCCTCCCTGTGTAAGATCTTTCCTTGCTGGTGAAAGGAAAGGAGAGAGGGAGCCAACCAAGCTATGATGAATGCACACTAGATGGAGGTGATGGTTTGATCTCTGGCCCTGAAAGAGTGGGGAATGTGAATGTTAAATTGGTCTCATGGGGATGATTTGTCTTAGGCCATTTCCACACGGCACTGTTATGGTGCTGTTATTCCACTTTCAACATCCTATGGAGTCCTGGGGTTGCAGTTTAGGGAGGGCCATTTAGAATTCTCAGCCAGAGAGCTCTTTGGCCTCAGGAAACTACAAACCCCAGAATTCTGCAGGATGTTAAAAGTGGAATAATAGCGCTATAACAGTGTAGGGTGGAGTTAGCCTTTAATAGAGTTGGAATTCCCCTCTCAGGTACATAGGCAGACTTTCAAAGTTTTGGAGAGATCTGATGATCAACTCCTTATATGTTTCTTTTGGGGAAAGGAAAGGGCATTATAGAAATCCTAACCCTGAAGATTCATGCTTCAGTGTCCTCACTTTGAATGAATCCACACTTTTATAACTCTAGCAGCTGGATGCCATAGTAACTGCCTTGGCTCTGTCTTTTAGAATCTTAAGATTTGTCGCTTGATATGGTTCTCAGAATAACACCCCCTGAACTGCAGCATTAGAGTTATCTGACAGAGCCAGCATGGTCTAGTGGTTCGAGCGTTGGACTATGAGACCAGGGTTCAATTCCATTCAGCCATGGAAACCTGTTGGGTAACCCTGGGTGCATCACACACACTCAACCCCAGAAAGCCCTATGAGAGGTTTATCTTAGGGTTGCCATAAAGTGGGAAACAACTCTGCAACCCGTTCCACATTGGACTGCTATAGCGCTATTATTCCACTTTTAACATCCCGCCTGGCTCCTCCGGAAACTGCAAACCCTAGGATTCCATAGGATGTTGCAAGTGGAATAATAGCACTATAAGCAGTCTAGTGCGGAAATGGCATAAGGCATGCAACAACAATGACAGTTAAAGTGGTATCAAAGTACTATATTTGCATGGTGGGAATATACCCATTTGTCACCTATATATGGACAGAACTTGGAAAAGTTACTGTGTGGACTATCACCATCCTTGTCAAAAAAGTAACTTTTCTAAGCTCTGGGATAAGGATGGGTAGCAGAATGATAGTGGAGAAAACAGTAATTAGAAGAGCCAAGCTGGACTGCAAGCTGAGAGACAAAGATTCAGGCCATTTCCGCACTAGATGGTTATAGAGCTGTTATTCCACTTTCAACATCCTATGGAATCCTGGGGTTTGCAGATGTTTAAAGTGGAATAATAGTGCTATAATCGTCTAGTGCGGAAATGGCCTCAGTGTTGCTTTATATTGCAAGCTATTTCACTGGCTTCACAGTTTTTGGAAATGCCTTACTACATACATGGTAACTGATAGCACAGTATTGGCAAGAGGTACAGCTGAAAGCAAAAGAGCAACATTATACATGGGAATTCTAATTCAGGTTTCTGGCATAGTGTTCCTGTGTTTGTATAGTGTAAGATTGTATTACTATATGCAGATTGTATATTTCCAAGGTTTATTGTATTACTTTGAAGACTAGAGACAATTAGTTTTTTTAAAGGACAGCTAAGCCAAAAAAAACCCATGACAGGATTGCCATAAGGTTGCCATAAGTTGGAAATGACTTGAAGGCACATAACAACAAGAAGGCAGGACAGCCCTAGTTTGATGCTAAGTAGCTGCCTTTTTATGTTTCAGAGTTACTCCATATCTATTTTTTTTTTATTTAATTATTTATTTGTATCCCGCCTCTCCATATGGATCGAGGTGGCGAACAACTTACAAATAGCATGTATTTTCGAAACATTTCTATACATGCCCCCAACAAGCTGGGTACTCATTTTACCGACCTGCGAAAGGATGGAAGGCTGAGTCAACCTTGGAGCTGGGCAGGATCAAACTCACAACCTTGTGGCTTGCAGTACTGGCATTTAACCACTGCACCACCAGTACTCAGTACTCATTTCTAATTACTATTTTCTTTTAGTATATACTAACATATATACCCAGTGTTGCCCAGGATTTTATTTTTTCATAGGTGATACTTGTTAGAAAGATTTGAGATCCTGTGTCTCTAACTGGATTCCTGAGGGAATACACTGCCCTCCTCTTTGCTGCTAGACCTCATCTCCATAGCAACCGGCCTGACTCTCTGGCTGAGAATTCTAAAGGCCGCTCCCTAAACTGCAAACCCCAGATTTCCATAGAATCTTCTCAGGCAGCCAATTATATGATGTCTTTGCCCGACACAGCCACTCATATGAGGTCATTGCCTGCCTGACACAGATGAACAAACAAATTTTGACTTTTATATATTACTAGATAGAGAAAAAGATACACACATACAAATAACACATAGGCATACCTGCATGTATATGACTTTTGTGTGTATACTTCTGTATGCCTACCTACATATCTATCTGCCTGTAACTCCATCCTCCATCTATGTGGAACTCCCAGTGCTTTCCCATTAAGATTACTGGTAATTACACAGCCTTCTCATTTTTAAACCCAGTGTTCTTGTATGTGTGTTTTTCTCTAGCAGGTCTCCTGTACTCTTTCCAGTAATCTGCTGTGCAGAAATACAGCAGGTTCCGATTTTTTCTATCTGTGAACCAGGAAAAGTTTCACCAGTATATTTTTGCCCGTGAGGCAGGTAGTGGTGGGGCCTGTCGGGGGCAAAAAAAACAACAACAATGGGATTTCTTTTGCTTTTATAGTCCCTAACCAACCTTGCATTACTCATCCCACATACTCATCCATCCTGAGCCATTAATCTTGGGAGATTCCTACTGTGCATCTTCCCAGATCAAGCTGCTATTTTCTCACCTCCTTGGGCAGAACACACCTGAGATAAAAATAAGAACACTCTTATGTACTTGTAACACTTCTATTCTCACCAGGAGGAAAACAATCACTGCTTGAACCTCCACCTTTCCACTATAACACGTACTGAATGAAAGCTGCTCTCTGCTTGCAGTATTAATATACTCTGTAATGTAATCTCTCCTGCACTGGCTTAAGAATAGTTTACTTATGCTTAATATCTCATAATAGATCTGTTAATTAGATGCAATTCAAACTACCTGGGTAGGCTCAGCCATGGAGGTCAAATTACAAACCAGTATGTCCATGTTTCTGTGAATATTTGCATTAAATTCAAGGACCATGCCTCCCCTCAGAGACGTAACAGAAAGAGCTAATGGTAACTCACTTTAAACTTTCTGAAAAGGCTCTTTAAAGTCTCTTCGACAGATAGTGTGTGTGGCCCTCCAAATTGTCGAATTTCAGCTTCTCCCATCTCTCACCTTTGGATATTCCGGCAAGGGCTAGATGTTTCAGCTACCAGCATCTGGAGGGCTGCATGATTCCCAGGCTTGATTTATTTAGGTAGATATGTAAAATAAGAGCTAATCCAGATCCACAAATCTAACTGCAAGTCTTTAAAAAAATGCAAATTGCATCCACTGTGTTAGAGAGAATTTAATGGGAATGAAGCAGGTAACAACTGTTTTGTCCCATGTGGTGGTCCTGAGGAAAACTCCTCTGTGGGATTTCTTCTTTGGGTGGAAATCCTTCATTGGTACAATGTACCAGTTAGTTTTTTTTTTTCCAATGGAAGTCCTTTGTCTCAATCTCTTGACTAAGGAGAGAAGAGGTGGTTGGTTCAATTTCCATCTACGACACAGCTTTATTCTAACTAATGTTGACTCAGAAATAACTCTTACTGAGCATAGTGAAACTTGAGCCAAGGACCACAACTGTCATTATTTGAAGATACAACTTTTTACTTCAGTATGTTTCACTTTTGTATGTTAGCGTTTTGTCTTTTTTTTTAAATATAGGATGGGGGACAGGCTGTGGCCCTCCCAATGTTCTTGGATTGCAACTCCCATCAGCCTTAGCCAGCATAGCCAAGAGGGAGAGGTGGCAGGAAATACAGCACAGCAACATCTTGAAGGCCAAAACTTTCCCACCTCCAATATGGGAAGATGAATGAGAAATGACTGTGCGTGTTTTAAATACATTAACACAATCATTCTTATAATTCCATTTTTTCTTAGGGACAAATTCTCATGGTAGCTTACAGAATAAAATACAATACAAAACTAAAAATAAATTTACTACAAATCAGCCAAGAGGATATGAACACAATTCAAAAAAACAGTTTGCCTTCCAGAGAGCTACTAGGATTTTATTCAAATGCTTTCACAAATGACTATCAAGCGTCTAAATACCCTAAAGGTACCAGTGATCCTGTTTAATCTCGGAAGCCAAGCAGTGTCCGTCCTGATTAATACTTGGATGGAAGACCACCAACAAATCCCAGGTGCTGTAGGCTATATTTTAGAAGAAGGAACTGACAAAACCATCTCTGAGTAGTCCTTCCCTAAGAAAATCCTATGAAATTCATGGGGCACCATAAGTCATTAGGCAACTTGAATACACATATGTACACCTCTTTATCGGGTGCCCAGAGACTCTGGATGGTTGACATAGGTGGCAGCCAGCAAATCTTTCTGTGGAGGGCTGAGAGGGTGGCACCACCATTGAAAAAGGCTTTCTCCTTTTCTTCACAAAACTAATTTCTCACAGCCACAGCAGTCAGAACATGGGCCATTTCCACACTACACTGTTATAATGCTATTATTCCACTTTCAACATCCTGTGGAATTCTGGGTAAATGCTATAGCTCTCTGGGTGATAGTTCTAAAGGCCGCTCTCTAAACTGCAAACCCCAGGATTCCATAGGATGTTGAAACTGGAATAATAGCACTATAACGGTATAGTGTGGAAATGGCCTCGGTCTCATAAGAATAAGTATGTGCATGCAGAGGGACATCATACAATAAATTCTGGGAACCGAGGCAAGTGGGTTTCTTGTGGTGGGTTTCTAAAGTTTTGCCACTTCTTTGTGTTTTGCTTTCTATTAGCCCATAAGGAAAATTAACCCAAGTTCTATGTTTTCCACTGCAGTCCGTCAGGGATGGGAGAAGTTATACCTATATATTTTTGTCTTGCAATTCTTAAACATACAGGAGCCCTGAAGTTCTGTACCTTGGAATCCAAATAGTCCTGCCTAAACTGAGTGAGGAATTCTGGGGTTTGTAGCCCATATGTCTGGGGAAGGCTGCTGTAGACCAATCATGGCTTCTCCCCTAGAATACTGGAGTTTATTTAGTGGTCCACAGTTTCCTTCTCATAAGCCAGAAATTGGTAGGACTTTGGCCACCTGAAGAAGCTCTGTTGGATGACTTTGTGCCCATGCAAAAATGGCAGAGAAGAATGATTTCTTTGATGTCATCACTGCTGTGGAATAAACAATTAAACATTTTCCCATGCTATAGATACAGCTCTAATAGAAAGCAACTCTGCAAGTTAAAAGATGCACCATAATGTTGATGGGCAAAGGCACTGTACTTCACAACTGAGGACACCCATTGTACTGTCCAAATGGAAATTCATTTGTGATGGGATTGCACAGATGGCAGGATCTGTGCATCAAAGGTGTTCCCCTCTTCAGACACTGCAGTGGAAGCACATAAAGCAGCAGTGTAAAGGCATTCATACACCCAGCTTTTCAGAGTGTCACAGCAAACAGGCAAAGACCCTTCTGGGTTTGTGCCTGTGCACTCAAAAGACTGACCACCAGCGAGTGGCTTCCCACAGAAGCTTTTATTGATTTACAACACTGTAAAAATTCTGGGGTCTTAAGGAGATCCAGAACCCAGACAAAGAGTTTACAATCTTTTAAATACACTTTTACCTGTGATATTTGATTGGTTACAAGTTTAGGATACACTATTTGATTGGTTCCCCAAAACTAAACCTGATTGACCTGATTGGTTCCCCAAGGCTGAACTTGATTGGTTAAAGCACTAGCATGTTACCTTATTACCTTAGGCACACCTTTCTACCTTTAGCTCATGCTTGTAACATGTTCCTAGGTCATACCGAGGCCATTTCTGCACTAGACTGTTATTGTGTGATTATTCTGCGTTCAACATCCTATGGATCCTGGGGTTTGCAGTTCAGGGAGGGGCCAAGTGACCCCTCCCTAAACTGCAAACTCCAGGATTCCATAGGATGTTGAAAGTGGAATAATCACACAATAACAGTATAGTGTGGAAATCGCCTGGCTTCTTCTTCTTCTTCTTACCCCTTATCAATTGGGCATTGCCCTCTGAGGACCCTTTATCTTCCTTGTGAGGTATGATCTATCCCTTCTAACTCATTAAGGTCCCAGGTTGCAGTTGGCCTACTGCTCATTAATTCTTAGTTAGTTGTTGGCTCTTTTTTCTTTACGTACCCTTTTTGTAAACCCATTTTTGCAGTTTCAAGATTGACTGTTTCAGCAAAGCTAATAATGATAGTATCAACCAGTACAGTAAAGCTACCTTACATCTTCTAAATAATATCAACCTCTGTTGCCTCAAGAATGTCCTGAAGCTGCTTTCATTATATTTGTGTACATGCATATGTACGGTATTGTGGCATAGTGTGTACAATTATTAGTTGTAAACCAGTAACTCTTTAGAGTGAATCTTTGCTCAAGCTGTAAATTCATTGGGAGATCTTAAGCCATTAGATTTCAGTCTTTAGGCTGCCATCTTGGATGGGTGAGTGTGGGGTAATTATATTTATACTGTTAAAACATGAGCTGCTTATGCTAGAAGCAGGCCAGTAACACATTTCCCATCACATAATAGCTGTGGGTGGTGGAATTCACCTGCTCACTTTCTTCCTGTTTAGCTACTGTTAAAAGTAAAGGAGCAGGGAGAGAATATAAAATGGCAGCCCAATGGACTGGGATAAGATTACAAGATTAAGGCAGTAGGGTGTTGAAAAATAAAGATGGTACCAAAGGCAGAAGTAACACGAAAAGTATAGGGGTAGGTTCCTACACCCCACCCCACCCCTCCCCCAAAATAAGAGTAGTTCAACATGCTGCAGCAAACTTTTTATTCAAAACTAACATTATGCACCGGAGAACTGAAACAATCAAGTTGGGTAAGCCTTGCATAAGTAACCAAAAACATTTTGAATCTTCTAGAAACTGCTAGAAAGCTTCTACCAAAAGGCGTCCTGGGATATTTTTCTTTCTTTCAACAGCCTCTGTTTTTCTTATGGGTTCCATTTTGGTAGCAAAACTTATAGGCCTATGGTTTTTCAACTTGAGAGAGTAACTGGTGAGGCAGGCAGATTTGCTTTTCTTTCTGATGCTCAGTGAGTGATTCTGGAGGCAGCCGTTTACCTTGGCTGTTGTATGTAAGCACACACAGCTACAGGAAGACCACCTAGCTAGAATCCCATTGTTTCCAATGTCAAGCTTTATGGCATTGCTTACTACAGAAATGCTGCTGCAACCCAGCACTGAATATCTGTCTTTTTCCAGACTTTCTCCACCATCTACCCAGTGCCAATGCTGGGGAGGGCAAACTTCCAGCTAGATGAAAGAAAAGAAGGGGGCTATGCTCCCATAAAAATACTTTCTAAAAAGATGCTTCTTTGTCAGAGGATTTAACTGAGGTATGCCTGTACTATATGATCTAAGTAAGAAGGACTGTGGTAATATTTTTCAATTTGATGGGAAAACACTTGGTTTATTAATGGTTAAAATCTAGATTTTGGTTAGGTACCATTTGATAAAGGACTACCTTTATTCACCTGATCTGCTATAGAAGATAAAGGTAGGAAAGACATGGTATGTGTATGAGACTGAGACCATTTCTGCACTAAACTATTATAGTGCTATTATTCCACTTTATTATTCCTGGGGTTTGCAGTTTAGGGAGAGGCCTCAAAGGCTCCTCCCTAAACTGCAAACCCCAGGATTCCATAGGATATTGAAAGTGGAATAATAGCACTCTTAACAGTCTAGTGCGGAAATGGCCTGAGTATCAACACAAACAAGAACGCCATTCAATCTCTTTGGCAAACTCCTGTGGACCCATCACTGTTACTTACTCTTGAGGTCTTGGACATATGCTTTTGTGTCTTGGCAGTTGACATGTTGCTGCCCTGGATTAAAGAATAAAATGGTCCCCCTTTCTTATTCCATTTATGAAAGTCCATTGTTCTGGCAATTGAATATTTTTTTCAGTGCTGGTGGTCACACATCCTCCACAACACTTGTTAGCTTAAGGGGCAGAGGCCAGGCTGTTTAGAATAAAGCTCAAGCAACAACCTTGTTTTCTTCAATGCAGGGCCAGGGTAGCATTTCAGCTTATGGTTGTCTGAGTTGCCCAGATTAGAAGGACAGGCCAATATCCCCTGTCTTTGGGAACAAGATTGCCTTTGGGTCAGAAGTAGCGTTGCCAGAAGATAGCTCCTGTACCTTTAATGGCTGAGTAGAGAAGGAATTTCAGCAGGCGTTGCTTGTCACACAACCAGTAACAAGCAACACCTGCTGAAATCCCTTCTTCTCTGCAGCCATTGAAGGTACAGGAGCCCTTTCCAGTTTTCACTCTGGCAACCCTGGTCCGGAGAGATCTAGGGAGAGCAGAAGAGTTCAGATGGAAGAACTGGGAGGGGGACATTCAGAGCTACATGGGCTAACCCTGGCCTTCACATCATGGGTGCACACTGTGAACACTGTGGCTAAACACATCAGAAAGGGCCGGGTGTGTCCCTGTGTTGATGTCTGCATTATAGTCCCTCCGCATAAAGTGGAAGCCAGCATCCTATCTATCATGAGGAGATCTGTGTACATACATTCCCAGTTGACAGATTCAGACAACGCACAGAAAGTGGAAAGTAGGGCTAGTCTACACAACCTTACAATCTCGTTTCACAGTGTGACCATGGGGCAGGGAGGATCAGGTGATCACCCTCCATGTGTCAGCTATCCTTGCGCGAGAAGTGATGGAGTATTGGATTTAGACTGAGAATCTGAGGCTGTGCTTGCCATGGAGTTCCAGAACCAGTCACATTGTCTCAGCTTAACCTTTCTCACAGGATTGTTTTCAGGAGAAAACAGAGGTAGCCGGCTTCATTCATGTACACCATTCCTTGAAGGAAGAGTGAATTGTGTATGTGAATAAAATGTACCCCTCTCTATAATTGTGTCTCCCACATATCTAGGGATCCTTTTAGCCTGGAAAAAAAAGTGTTTGTTATACTTTGGATTTGGAAGGGGCATGGTGTGTAGAAAGAACATTTTTTAACAGGCAGTCTGAAATTCTATCCTCACCTGCTCTCTACCATAACTAAACTGATAGATTTACTTCACCTGCCCAACTTCTAGTTCCTTTAGCTGTGCCTTTTTGTGTATTAAGAATGAAGCTCAGAAGTCTTTACTATTACTTTATTAAAAATAATAATAAATGTATATGTGTATATCTAGATACTGTTGCACAGGGATTGGCAACTTGTGACCCCATAGGCATTGTTAAACTACAACTCCCATCATCTCTCAACACTGGCTGGGCTGGCCTGGCTGCTGGGACATCAACATCATCAGTATGACCACAAGTGGACTATCTCTGCCTTAGTTTGTGGAAACCATTGTCTTATTTTGGGATGGACCTGTTTCACTTCCATACGGATGTAACCACAGCACATCTGAATTAGCTATGAAATGGGGTGATGGTTAGATTAATGATTATTGGGAAGGTACAGAGTATTCCGCGCTGACCGGATTTATAGAAGTAGCCCTTGTTTGGCAGAGGTTTATGTTAGGGAGGACCGAAAAGGGTGTCATTTCAGAGGGAGCTATTTTAGACATTATATGATTTAAACCCACAAAATCGATATGGAGTCATAGCAAGAGGGCGTTCAGATAGCCTTTGTTACTTGCCTTGTAAAATATATAAAATATATTTCTAATGTATATACAGTTTGCCACGTTCCCACCCCTTCCTGTGAGTAACTTCTACCATGACAGGCAGAAAAAGGATCTCTGTTGCAAATCCCTCTCATTCCCAACATTGCTCTTGGGATAGGGATGGGAATGTCAGCTGCTTCCCAATCAACAAGGGAGCAGACCTCCATTGATCCTAGCAGCTGCTTACTGATAAGTGGGGCATAGAAGACTTTCATGGTTTCTATGTAGCCCCTAAACAAGGGGCTGTGTAGGGATCATGACTACAAAGCAGTTGTGAATGTGTAACTGTAGGTTCCGTATTTGCAGTTGCCCAGTAGGATTCTGACCAGGATTTGTGGCAGGAAACATGTTTAAAAAATAACTATGAAAAAAATAGTTTAATTGGCAAAACTACATACATTGACCAAAACTGACGCAGGTGGCAAAGTTATCCCTCTGTCTTTCAACCCATCTACCTAACTTATCATCCACCTTCTTCCCAAAGCTGGGACTCATGGCAGACACAGAGAAAAGGAATACAAGTAAATACACATGTAGCTAAAAAAAAACATACAAACTGTTAAGTTTAAAACAGTATTAAACTGTCTAGAATTAAAACATCGATTTAAAAACAAATAAAAATAATAGAGAACAGTAAGAAAAGTCCTGGAAGGCTGCTGGATTATAAAGTTGTTTGGCTGCCAAGGAAAGGAAAGCGAAGAGGTAATGCTGATGCTATTTGTTCCAGGCCCTACAAAGCAACACACAACCTTCCGGCTGTGGTGTAGTCTGTTCTGCACATTGCTTACCAGACCCCCTCATATAAATGTAGGGAACTCTCTTACTCTTCTCCACTCATAACAAGGAATTGCAGGACTGTCCATGATTTTCCAGGCTCAAAAATGACAACTCCATCTATATGGAGCCTATATGGTTCTGGGTGTTATTCTGCAAAATGGCTGTGTGTTTACATGAGATTGAGTGTAATTTTATATTTGTCTCATGTCCTGGCTAACTTGGTCTCAAAAACTTCTCTCAGAGTTTCAAACAGAAGCGTTTATTATTAAGAAAAGCAAGCAACACAGCCACTTTTCCAAAGGTTGCTGAGACTGAAGCATCTAGGTTGGTTACAGGTTTTGTATCTTGTCGTATAAATTTTCGTACACATATCAATGATTGGTTAAAGTCCTAAATGTCAAGTCACTCCACCAGCACAAAAGTTTCCTCAGGCTTATAACTATTTACATACCTTTCATCATGGGAGCCAGGACAAGTTCCTGTGTCCTTATCTATGCACAGCCTATTCTCATAACACCTTCCTGCTATTTTGCTGTTTCCTCCCTTTTGAGCTTCTTTCCCCTTGCCCATTATAAATTGTTATTGAATACACAACAATTATATAAGGTACGTTAAGAGTTTCAACCAGATACATAGTTGCAGGTAGCAATTAGCAGGGGCTACATTATAGTGCTTTAGCAAGCAATGTTCTATTTGATCTACTGCAGCTATGCTATTACGTATACTAATGCACACATATGACAGGAGCCATGCGCCCTGACAGTAGTGTAGCTTGGTATGGCAGTGGTAAAGCACATGCTTTGCATGCAGGAAGTCCCAGGTCCAGTCCCTAGCAGGTGATGTGAAATACAATTGTCTGATATCTGGGAGATCAGCTGTCTTTCAGAACAGACAATACTAGAATAGATGGATCAATGGCCTGGTACAACAAGGGGGGGGGTTGGTTATTTTTTTCCTTTTATTATGAATCACATGTTTAGTATACATTAATATATACTGTATTATAATGTTATTACAAGGATTTTTTTTTAAACAACAATGCTTTTTCAACCAATCCCACTGCTTCCCACCCCACAAATGGCTGCCAGAGGATCCAAACCCCATTTGCTTTTTCAGAGCTCTGGGATATAATCTCAATGGCATTGGTCACATCTTCATACTCTGATTTTTCTTTTACTTTCTCAATCATTATTTTCCAGTTATCACTCCATGATTCTTTACTACATTGTCCACTATACTTTAAACTTCTTTCCCTAAGAAAGTCAATAATATAGTGGTATACCAGTTATAATGCAGATTTCAATGTGTTATTGTGTGAAGGCACCTGTAAAAGAAGTGCCTGTCTAAGCTGACACATCACAGATGTATTATCTAATCATATCTCACCTACTTTTGGGCATTCAGTGACCTTTTGGAGTTACACTCAAGGCAGCTGAGAGGGGATGGTTATGAATTCAATATTTGTTTCAATACATGCATTTAGTTGGCTTTCCATACCCACTGATTCTGTATCTACTATTTCAACCAACCATGACTTGAAAATATTTTTTAAAAAATCCAAAAAGCAAACATTGGCTTTGCCATTTTATACAAAGGATGCCATTTCATTACACCATTGTACATAATGGGACTTGAGCATCCACCAGTTTTGGTATTGACAGAGAGTCCTGGAACCAAACTCTAGTGGATACCAAGGGCCCACTGCATTAATGAAATGTTAGTGGCTCTTCTTTCAGTCTTAGCACTTGTGTACATGGAACTGGGAGATTTCAGACGAGATGCCGAAGGGCGGGCAGGTAGGGGGAGGATGGTATTTCCTCTTCAACAGTCAAAGAAAACAAGAAATTTTAGCAGGCAAAATTTTTCTCACATTTGTATAACAAGCTGCCCACGGCCACATTTCCTCTTCTTTGCAGTGATTTAAGACCCTTGGTCTCTTTTCTAAATGGTCATTTCAGCAGTGGAAAAAAGATAATCTCATTTCCGAGGAGACTGAAGTGTGGATCTCTTTGGGAGTCTTTATGTACAAAGCTTGAGTGGGCAAAGATAAAGACAGTTTAATGTGAAAATAACATGATCTCTGATAACTGACAAAAGAAGACAGGTACACTTGGTTGAAGTTATGTTATTGAGGGTGAAGTCTTCTCTTTCAGGGCTGGAACCATGGCCTACCAAAGCCATTTTGCAATACAGCCTTGTGCAACCAAACCTTGAAGACACTTGTCTGTTGTCACAAAACTCACAACCACTAGTCTAACATTCTTAGACTTTCAGGATTGTATGCAGAATTTTCCAACATCCCAACAGTTTCACAATTTCCAACATTCAGAATGCAAACCAACATTCAGCATGCAGAATGTCCGGCATTTCAACATTTTCAGCATTTTAAGATTGCCCAAGTTCACACAGTGGATTTCCATAACTGGGCAGGGATTTGAACCCTGGTCTCTCAGGGTCCTAGCGGACTAGGGCCTGAGAAATCAAGGTTTAAATCACTGCTTGGTCATGGAAACCAACTGGCTGATCTTGAACAAGTCACTCTCTCTCAGCCTTGGACAAAGGCAAAAGCAACCCTCCTCTGAACAAATTCTGCCAAGAAAACTCTGTGATAGGGTCACCTTACGGTTGCCATAAGTCAGGATTGACTCGAAGGCACACAACAACAGCAATGTAGGAAAGAAATCTTGCCTGGTCCAGTTCTAGCATAAATTGTATGTTGTTGTTTTTAAAAGCACTACTCTAAATGTATATGTGTGTGTTATGTTATATGCCTTCAAGTTTACTGTTGACTTATGGCAACCACATGAATTTCATAGGGTTTTCTTAGGTGAAGACTACTCAGAGGTGGTTTTGCCAGTTTCTTCCTCTGGAATATAGCTTATAGTACCTGGTACTCATTAGTAGTCTCCCATCCAAGTACTAACCAGGACTGACCCTGCTTAGCTTCCAAGACCAGACAGTATCTGGTGCTTTCCTGGGTATTTAGGCCTTCACCATCCTAAACAGGCTCACTTACATCTCACAGTCTGAGACAGCCAAGGTAGATATGTGGGAGAGACCCAATCAGGTATACAGTCATAAATCCCCCCACCTTTGAGGCAGGTATTCAAATAATTTTACAAAGAATCTGTGCCTTTCTCCTACATTTGTAACTCTTTTGGTGCTTTCCTACCTTTTCTTCTTTTTTTCCTTACCATGCACACACACAAATGTTAAAGAGGAAAAGATAGAATAGCTGTGTGATACATTTCCATTCATGACAGTCAGGACCATTTATTTGAAAGTAACCCAGATCTACCAACTTTCTTTCTTTTTAACTTCAAAAGAGCTTCCTTTGGCTTGCTTGGCAAAGAGTGTACTATAACAATTTTTAAAGTGGTCAGGACAACAAAAGGAGAAAAGCACACAGGAAGGGTAAGGATATGAACAAATATGGCCATTTCCTCTCCAGCTATGTCTGTGTGGGCACACTGAGGTGAAGTCTACAAAACTGGTTCTTAAAACTGAGATTCTAACCCCGTGGTCCTTATACCTTTTGTGAGGACTTTCAGCCAGTATTCATGTGTCCATTAATAAGAAAGATTTTGAAAGAGAACCCCCTTTCCCAATTTGAGAGTAAGCTAACTTTCTGCAATCAGTGAATGATTCTGGATTTTGGTAAAAAAACAAATAGGCTTACAGGCCCTTAGGAGTTGAAAGTAAAGCAGCAAAACTTTTGACTATATACCTCTAGCTCTATGTTATCACTTTAAAATACACAGGACCTGCAAAATGTATTAAAATTCTATTACCAGAAATTAGTCAGTGTACTCAGTGTAAGCGCTCCACATTTGTGGGTTTCACTTTTGTGGATTTGCTTATTTGCAGATTGTTTGCTGTCACCTCTGCCGCCGCCCCATGCCATTTTTAATAGGGACTGCAAGCTTTGTGAGACTGAGAAACTGCGAATGAGGCTTGCAAGTCCCTACTGAAAATGGTGTGGGGCAGCAGCAGAGGTGGCAGTAAGCCCCACCAGCCATCTTCTTCTTCCTTGTGAAGGAACTCTGATGCCTCAAAGGAATCCACGGGGGGTTGAATATGGTGAACATAATTTTTGTGTGTTAAATATGGTTTGGGAGGACCTAGAGTTATTTACATTTTTTTCACTCTCACAGGGATCCTGTGCCCTTCCTTAACCCTAGCATATGTGGAGGGATTATTGTACTTTTTTTTTAAACCAGGGAGCCCTGATGGCGCAGTGGTTAAATGCCAATACTGCAAGCCACAAAGTTGTGAGTTCGATCCTGCCGGGCTCCAAGGTTGACTCAGCCTTCCATCCTTTCGCAAGCCGGTAAAATGAGTACCCAGCTTGTTGGGGGCATGTATAGAAATGTATCGAAATACATGCTATTTGTAAGTTGTTCGCCGCCTCGATCCATATGGAGAGGCAGGATACAAATAAATAATAATAAAAAAAACTAACAGAAGGGTCTGGACCTTCCTGCAGTGATCAGGAACAACTGGAGATGATCAACTGTAAAGGAAGACAAGGCTCTTGTATTTAATTAATTTACATCCTGCCTTCTTCCCAATAATGGGACTCAAAGCAATTTCAGCTTATTAAAAACAGTACAGTTTAAGATCTATACAAAAACATCAGTAAAAAAAGTGTAAGCATAAAAAGTTATTTTAAAAACAGTTAGCTAATCTGTAAAGTTAAAACCATTTAAGTTCATTAAAAGAACATATAAAAACTAGCAAAACAGTGTAAGTCCATCACAGTCCATTTCTAAAAGCCTGACAGAATGCAAATAATTTTACTTGCTGGTGGAAAGAGAGCAAGGAAGTTCCAAAGTCTGGGTGCAGCCAAGCAAAAAGCCCTCGCTATTGTTCCCACCACACAAGCCTGAGAAGGTAGTGGGACTGAGAGAAGAGCCTCTCCTGAAGACCTTGAAATACTAACCAGCTCAAAGGGTGTGTGTGTGTGTCTGGATCCAAACAGTATAGCACTATGTTTTGTACTGATGTAGAAAGAATCCTCTGCTGCAGGATTCTGTTATTACCAACCTCTTTCCCACCCAAATCGTATGTTGGCCAGTCTAGAATTTCCCATGCTTTTCATAGCTGAGATGCACTTTTTTTCCTGAATTAACATTCCATTCCTATCTAAGAGACAAACTAGGGATGACATTAAACATGTGAATGAATTCATTGAATGTTTCAAAGGCCATTTCCACACTACACTGTGCTATTATTCCACTTTCAACTTCCTCTGGAGTTCTGGGGTTTCTAATTTATTGAGGCCCAAGAGCTCTCTGGATGAGAATTCTAAAGGCCCCTCCCTGAACTGCAAACCCCAGGATTCCACGGGATGTTGAAAGTGGAATAATAGCACTATCTGTAACAGTGGAGGGTGGAAATGGCCTATGTTGTTTCTTCTTCCTCTTCTTCTTAATAACAGCAACAGACAGACTAGATCAGGACTTAAGCATTCTTAATGAAGATTCTCTCAAAACTGTTAGTAGTTCTGGGAAAGACGTTTCCATTGCTACCACTGCACCTTGATCTTAAAAGGTTTTATTTACTGAGTAAGAATACAAGTTACCTTTATACAGAAGCCTATTACCCATGTTTCTGCAAGAGTCACTTACCTAGACATGTCTGTAGGTAAATCCAGAGCAGTGATTTGTACACTGTTGGAATGCACAGTCTTTAAGAGATGGCTCACCTGTATATCTGAACTGATACTGTATATCTGGGTTGAAAGTGACATAAAAGTCTAATAATCTCTGAAGCAGGAAGACAGGATTACCAGTCCTAGTGCAGGATGACTGGAAGAGTAAATCATACAGAGATGCAACAGGAAGTTTCATTTGCAGTGGGTGCTTTGGACTCAGACTAATTATTTAATTAATTCTCAGGCCACACTTGTAGTGTTTTCCATTACACACATTTTAAACTTCCTCTCTTGGGACAACCAGGTTAAAATAGGGAATGGGCTCTGCAACCATTTTAGAACTGCATAGAAAAGAACATTTTGGTAGGTATGAATTTTAATACAAGGATGAAAAAATGCTTGCTGAAGTTCACATACTGTAAAATGTAAATTTTGTTGGGACAGTGTTCTAGCTCAGTGGCAGAAAACTTGCTTTACAGGTTCAGTTCCCCAGCATCCCTGGGTAGGGCTTTAGAAAGAGACCCTGGAGAGACACTAACAATTAGAGTGGACACTGATTGAGCTAGATGGACCGATGTTCCGACTCAGTGTAAGGCTGGTTCCACTGTTCCTGTTGAATATTAAAGGTTCTACCTTCATTTGCATTTCATCACCTCAGTTCAGCTCAACGTTTAGCAATACTGATGTGGAAATAAGGTAATGCTTGTGTCAGTTTCTGTTCACTGATTTCATTAGGAATTAGTCTCTAGAAAGTATGCACAGGTTCACAGTATTAACAAAGAAGAGCTTCTTTTGGTGGGAAAAAGAGTCTGTGTTTTGGAGCTCGTTTCCATTGGATAGGATTACAAAATAGCAAAATTCTCAGGGATGCAGAGAGTATAATTATTATTGACTAACGAAATTGCTTTTATTCACTTTGAGTTGAAATCATTTGAATCCCCAAGCTATAACCTCATCAAACACTTGCAATAATATATATTAACTAGCAAGGTGTTAAATTTGGAAAGATTATCTTTTTCTCTGACAATTCAAGAAATACAAAATTGTACTTTGAGCATTCTCTTCTATAACCGTCTGACCATTGTGTGCAATTCGGAAGGTGTCAGGCTTCACAGAAGCGACTTCCTTCTGGCGTGAACTAAAATTAAACTGTGCTCTGCAGAGCTTTAATCAGAAAGACAAATATTCTGAGGGCACACAAAAATTTCATACCAGTTAAAAAGTCACGGGGTTTCCTAAAGCACTCCCCAGGAATACTGTTTGAGATCTGTGTATCACCACTGCCATTGCCATCCCAAGGATTCTCTCTTGTTATTCTCTGAATGGGCAGCCCTACTAGGACTAATGGTAAATATTGAATGTCTTTCCACACCTTCAGTCCAAAGTCACCTGAGTGTGTTGGAACAATGACTCTTACTTCACGCAATAAAGCTAGTAGTGCCTGCCCACAAATTTTTGGAGTAAACTTCCCATAATCTCTTACCTATGACTATGCTGGTTTGGGATGATAAGGTCTAAAACATCTGGAGAGTTTCAGCTGACCACCTCTGCTACAAAATGACACACAGCATGCTTTGGGAAATGTTTCCATTGCACTTTGGTGGACTGGCTTTTTTAGAATGACAGGCCATTTCCTCCAAGAGAGTACTAAGTCCAAACCATGCCAGATAATATTGGAGAATGTCTTTATAATATTTGCCTTATCTGGTCAGAAACAGGTAGGGCACAGTTCCTTTTATTTTGCAAACAGAGGCTGAGAAGATAGTGACCTGCTGAAACTAGTATTGGACATGAATGTGGTCTCCAGTACTGGTTCAATGATTAAGAAAAAGACTTAAGATATATCATTGAGTATTTCTTCTCTAGAATGAGGGCTTATTCCAAGGTTGCGTGGAAGACACTTGATTTGGCCTTTTTATCAACCATAAGCTTGGTTGCTGGAAAATGAGTGCCATGTGAAACCAACCCAGCCTGTTCCGCCTCATGAGAGTTGTTGTAAAGAAAAGGGAAAAGACAGTGAACGAGAAGTTCTTAGGAGGCCAGGATAAAAATGTAACAGAGGTAGTGCAGATACACTTCTACCACATTTCTTGTGTCAAAAAGCTTTAAACCACCCTTAGATCTTTGTCCTTTGTTTCCATGTGCTTGGGAGCATGCTGCCTCTGATTCTGAAATATTTGTGGTTCTTCCACATCATGACATCTTTGTTCTTTGGGGCTTTTGTGTCGCAATGTAATGGCCAAAAAAATTATATCATGACAATGGACTTAACGCTCCCTCCCCCCATTTTTTTCCCCACAGACAATGCCTCCCTTCAGCACTGGGATCATGGGCCATCACCGGGCACGTCGCCGCTGACCCAGTTTCCCCCTTCTTTTCCTCCACCTAAAGATGGCCAGTGCCAATGAGACTGAAGAGGCCTACGGCTCAGCCCCCCATGCAGCTTCCACCTACGCCAAGCTGTTGCTTCTCGGCCTCATAATCTGCGTGAGTCTGGCAGGGAACTTATCCCTCTCGTTGCTGGTGTTGAAAGAGCGTGGCCTCCACAAGGCCCCCTACTACTTCCTGCTGGACTTGTGCCTGGCTGACGTCATCCGCTCGGCTGTCTGCTTCCCTTTTGTCCTTGTCTCTATCCGCCATGGCTCTGCCTGGACTTACAGTGTGCTGAGCTGCAAGATTGTGGCCTTCATGGCTGTCCTTTTCTGTTTCCATGCTGCCTTTCTTCTCTTCTGCATCAGTGTCACGCGGTACATGGCTGTGGCCCACCACCGCTTCTATGCCAAACGCATGACCTTCTGGACGTGCATAGCTATCATCTGCATGGTGTGGACTTTGTCAGTGGCCATGGCCTTCCCACCAGTCTTTGATGTTGGGACTTACAAGTTCATCCGTGAAGAGGACCAGTGCATCTTTGAGCACCGCTACTTCAAAGCCAATGACACTCTGGGCTTCATGCTCATGCTAGCTGTTCTGATCTTTGCCACCCACGTGGTTTACATCAAGCTCCTTCTCTTTGAGTACCGCCATCGCAAGATGAAGCCTGTCCAGATGGTCCCAGCTATCAGCCAAAACTGGACGTTTCACGGGCCTGGAGCCACAGGGCAAGCTGCAGCTAACTGGATTGCTGGCTTTGGCCGTGGTCCCATGCCTCCCACCTTGTTGGGCATACGACAGAATGCCCATGCTGCCAACCGGCGCTTGCTGGGCATGGAAGAATTCAAGGCTGAGAAGAGGCTAGGTAGGATGTTCTACGTCATCACTTTGCTCTTCTTGGTTCTCTGGTCACCCTACATCGTGGCCTGCTACTGGAGGGTATTTGTCAAAGCCTGTAGCATCCCCCACCGCTACCTCTCCACAGCTGTTTGGATGAGCTTTGCCCAAGCTGCTGTCAACCCTATAGTTTGCTTTCTACTCAACAAAGACCTCAAGAAGGGCTTGATTGCCCACATTCCCTGCTGGAGGACAGAGCCTGAACTACCCAGAGAGCCTTACTGTGTGATGTGAGCAGTGCTGAGGGTTGGCTGGAAGGCATCAGCCTGTGCCAAAATGAATTTGTTTTTGTTTGTTTTTTCTTTCTTTCTTTCACATCACACAAGATGCCAAATGATGGGTCACTTTTCTTCCCCTGCAACTTTGGTGATGGTTCCCCAGAGTATTTGGTGTCACAAACAGACTGATCTCTCAGTTATCCTAGAGCAAGCATCCCGCAACACCCATTAACTGCAATGAGATCAGAGCTGGATTCTGGTCTCACCACCACTGGGGTAAATCTAGAGCCATATGATGACAGTAACTGGTCCCCAATAGTATTCTAGACAGTTCTTCAAGGAGGTGCAAAATACCCTGTATTTTACAGAGCTATTTTTGTTTTTGCTTTTATAGTCTGACACCCCAAAACTGCATAGAACCAAAATGCAAGGTTTCTTCACATCCACTATTTCTCTTATCTGTCAGTTCTAAAGGAATGTGTAGTGTCACTGAACGGAGACTGGGTCAGATCTTTGGGCTGAGGTCTCCTAATGCAAAGATAGGGGCATTCCACTCAGTAGACTCAGCAAGGCAGATTTGGTTTTAAACCTGGAGGGGGGGTGGTTGTGATGGAAGCAGGGCTCTAGCGATGGAATCAGCTTTCATATAAGAATAATTTTTGGATCTAATCAGTCAATCCATCAGTTAAATTAATTCCACATGATATCAACATTTAAAGGAGAGGGTGCAGAGGTAGGAAGGATGGAGTACGAGGAAACAAAAGAAAATAGGCAGCAAACACAGCTGTTCTGGGGAATGCCATGGAACCAGCCGTGACTTAGCTCTTTGTCAGTCAGAAGCTGTAACCAGGGAGCCTTGGAAACCCCACCTCAGTTGCCATGGCAGCAACCAATCCAGAGCCCTGTAGAGCATGTCACCCTGGAACAATGCAAGCAGAAGGATATGGGGTGGGGGAGGAGGAACCCACCAAGAAATCCTAACGCACTCCTTGAAGAGTGGGAAAAGAAGAGACATCAACATGCAAGGCAGATAATGAAGGGCTTCCAAGGCTGCAGAAAACGCAGGATGGCCAGAGGGGGATCACGAGCAATGATGTCAGCATGGCACATGCCCTGCTAAAAAAGAAAGCCAAAACATCATTGTTACAAGGCTTATTTGACTCTATAGCGCCCTCGCCCATTCTCCCGCAGTCAAATGGCACAGCTCTCAATCCTGCTGTGTCACATTGCCACAGAACTGGCCACATCTTTGTTGTGAAACACTTAAGAGACCGAGTATGCTCTCCCAGAGTTGCTGTCTCATATCTGGATTTATTCCAGTGGACTAGTTGTCCGTGCTTTGGGTCACTGAAACAAAGGAAAGAAATGACCTCACAGGTTGCAGAATGGCCTCATAGCTCTATACCCATCTCTGAGAATGGACTCAAGCCTAGGGGAGAAAGCTGAGGAGGGTGGGACGCAGGAGTAGGAATTGTACCTGCCTCTAAGAGGAAAAATGGGCACAGAGGGTACAACGAGAAGAGAACTCCAGATTTGGTTTGTAAAGATTCTCCTTTTTATGGGAAGGGGAAACATGGGAGTTAGAATTCTCTGTTCTGTTTTCATCTAAAAATATGAGCGGGATCTGACTTATAGAGCAGGAGAAAGCAGGAATATTGATGCCTGGGTTATGTTTAGCTGTGATGTGCACCTCTCCCAATGTTGTATTACCCTGAGGCAGGTACTCTTGAAAAAATTCAGTCTGAATTATTCCTAGCTATAGTGTTTGAACCCTTCCTGATGAGGTGGGGGGGCACATACAGGGCTCTTCCCCAAACTCTAGATGACTATTATTAAAAATGAGATGCGCTTTCTGGGATGGGGTGGAAGGATTTGGGATGAAAGAGGTGGCAGGAATGCAAGGCCCTAAAGCAGTATTCTTGGCAGTATTGAAAAGAAAACCAAAAGGACATGAGGAGGGATAGGTCAGAGGAAGAGTGGAGAGCAGAGCACAGTTCAAGAAGTGGAGGAATCCAAGCCTGAGGTTGCAGGGATGACATGGGGGACGAGATCAGAGAATGGTGTGGGGACTGGGGCTCCCCTTCCCTCTTTCCCCTCGCAAAGGACCCTGATGTTGACTTCTGCCTCTGAAGAAAAGACTGTTCATCTTACCCTCCAGTCCTGCTACCACAGTATGGCCTTAATCACTGGCCAGAGTTACGGCCACCCCACGGAAATCCATATTTGAAAAATATGGAAAATGAACACAGATTATTTCCGGAATTCTCTTTTCTGGATAGAGACGTTAAAGAAATTTGGGGGTTGTTTTGTTTTTGTTTTTCAAAGGGGAAGTGAATAAAGAAATTGCGACTTTGTTGGGGGAGGGAGGGGTGGGTGGGGGGCACAGGACAGACAGACGGATGTGTGTCCCCTGCAATGTACGCTTCTGAACTTCTTTCAGATGGGGGCAGTTTTGGGGTGGGTGGGTCAAGGGGGCTGGTTCAGGGGGTGGAAATGGAGATTTGGGGTAAGGATTCGGTTTGATCCTGCCCCACCACCCTCTTTTTGTGTCAGTTTGTTTCCATTCCCCACTTTTTCTGGGGATTTTCTTGTTTCCTTTTCTTGTTTTTTTTTATATAAATATATAAAAAAGATGGAATGAAATGCAGAATTCCTGAGTGATTTCTTTGAGTCAGGAGAAAAAAGGAAAAATAATAAAAGAAAAATCCTCTACTGGGGACCAAATTTGACATGACTTGGGAAATCTATAATCAGAGTCCCCAATGTCTTTTTTTTAGGCTTCAAAGCAGCAGTGCTTAAGTGAAGGTTTTACCATTTTTCTTTGTACTGTTTCTGGAAGTTCTGGCAGTTTCTGTGACAAGTGAAAACTCTCTCAAAGAAGTCAGGTACATGACCAGTACTTGCCCTTTTTTACTTCTGTGGCTAATAGAAGCAGGGAGGGAAGGAAACACTTACCAGAAATATTTAATTCTCCCTTCTCCAGTGCTGTGTTTTCAAATACATCATGTCTAATTTCGCCCTGAAAAAATTAAGACATTTTCCTCCTTTTCTTTGCCCTTCTTTAAAACCTCTTTTTCAGCCAATGAAATTAAAGGACATGAGGGAAAATGCTCTCTCCTTTAATGTTTCCATTCTGTGCCTCTAAGTAAGTACAGAGTACATTTTACAAAAATGGAAGATTCAAAGTGCAGTGCTTCTGAGAAGGTATAGAGTACAGTTTATGGAAGATGGCATAAAGAAGAAACAGCATAAAGACAGAATGCTTTTATGCATCACCAGAGTGCCTCTTCCTCTGAGTAGTATTTTCTTTACTTCATAAAACTGAATGTTATATAAAGTAGGGAAATAATGCAAACCTGAAAAACACAATCTCTTTGCTGATTTTATACACTCCTTTTCTTTTAACTGGCCTGGAGGATGAAAATCTGGCATGAATGGTAAAACTGGGGCAAGTTGACAATCCTAATAGGAAATATAGGGAACAGGGAATACTAAAAATTATATGGCATTCAAGAAAGGGTGAAATGGAAGAGAAGTCTTATCTGTGCACAGGTTTTGCAGCTGCATTCACTGTTAGGGTATAGAGATTAAATAATATTACTGGCAGCTTATTTGTAGGGACATTTGCTGACTAGCAAGAGAAAGAGGAGCATCTATTAGCTTCCCCTCACCTTGCGGCAAACCTCTATGTATCTGAACCGGAGGGAAAACAGCCACAAGGATGGCTTGAGGCCTGGGTATTCTTTTATTAGAATAAAATAAATGCGGGGGGGGCACAACTTGGAAATTAGGGATGGGCCAACCGAATCCTTGAATCCTTGGCAGGGATTCGAGATTCAGGAATCTGAATCCCTTTGCCAAAATAGGCGAACCGAATCTTTCGAATCCGCCACCCAAACAGTTTGTTGGAGACCGGGACGGCTGAAAATCTAAGAGACCAGGATGCCTGAAAACCTGGGACACCAGGACACCTGAAAACTTGGCGGACTAAACACACAAGGGCAGTGGCAAGTAGGTGAATTTTTCCCTTGTAGTAATAATGGCCTTTGCTAACAATTTCACAAATTACATCTAGGGTTGTATTCTAAGATTTAAATTGAACATTTCATATTTAAGTTCAGCACTTGACTGGAAGCTACAGGCTTGAGATTTCAAGGACAGCTGAAACATTCCTTTGCATAGCTCCCATGCAAACCTCTTTAAGACACAATTCTGGGGTTTCTAGTTTTACAAGGTGTCACAGCCTTCTCTGCCAAAGTGTACTGGTGTATCATCAGACTACAAACCCCAGGATGCCAGAAGGAGCTATGCAAAGAAAAGCCAGTTTTCACCTGGATTCTCTCTCCGCTGTAGTGGCCTTGTTTACCCAGGCAGAAAAATACGGGATTAATCCACATTTTCCTGCCTGTGTACAAAGGGCCTTCATGACCTTTTCAGTCTGGGGAGATCCTGAGGCAAAACTATGACAATTGTCCTGCCCAGATTTCTTCAGCGGGAGGTTTGCCTTTGCGTAGGCTTTTGCTAAGGCTAACAGAGCGTGTCTTGCCCAAGATTATCCTTCTTTTCTTTGCTTTTTAAACCCTTTTTTAAAAAAACGATTTGAAAATTTGAGATTCGTGAGATTCCCAGAACCTTCCAGGGATTCAGATCTGGATCCGGAAAATTTTGGATTCATCCCATCCCTATCGGAAATACTTCTGTAAATAAAACAGGTATCAGTCAACTGGCAGAAGACACCTACCTGTGTTTTGCTACTATTTGCCACTGATCATTTGCCACTGATTTACACAAAACATAGCCACCATATCACCAAAGGATTCTTTAGTCCTCTTTACCTCAGGAGTAGAACCACCAGCACAGCTTTTCCTTTAGGCACCTCAAGACTGTTTTTTGGTACGCTCAGTGAGGGCTGCACACGGGAGTGAGCACCTAAAGTACATCACAAGTGAAGAAGTACAAGGAGAGGAGCGACATTAGACCTCAATGAACAAAGCCATGTTGAATACTCATCTCAAGCTCTCCTCTGTCATTGCATCACACAGAAGCAAGCACATTTCTTCCGGCACACTAGGTCCTAACTCTGAAAACTATTCCAATAACCATTAAATTCGCTTCTTCCACAACTTTACTCCCAAATTTGCCAGGTTTCACCTCAGTTCTGACTTGACCCAGCAGATTCCAGTCTATTTCCCCTCATGATCCAATAAATTATGGCAGATTCTACCCAACTCTATCATCCTATTGTATTTTCCTCAGACTCTGCTTGTGGTTCCACTTGGCGGAAAATACTTTGAAATCAAACATTGAAAAAGCTGACCTAACCTTCTAAAACTGAAAGTCATGGTTCCTTTCTATTTATGCACTTGTTATATTAACAATATTATAAATTTACTCACATTTCTGGAAACACTGCCAATCATCAGGCCCTTCTTAGATGACATCGGAAACTACCACCATAATATTCTAAATCAGCAGTTCTTAATCTTTTCTTTAAATATATTTTGTTGCCAAGACTTAAGGTCTTCGATTTGGAGAGAAGGGAGAAATAAGTAAATGTACACACTCCTCTTATAATTCTTTTATTGGAATTCTGTACATATGTGTCTTGCTTCCTTCCCTCCTTTCTTTCTTTCTATTTTAACAGTAAAAACTCATATCAATTCTTCAAGCCTTCACAGACTGCCTGTGAAGACATCATGGCTCCCTTGGGGTCCACAGACCCCAGGTTAAGAACCACTGTTCTAAACCATACAGAATTGTGGGGTGGTCAGTGCAGTATGTTAGACTAGGGTCTCCTTCACACTAAACATGGTGCTACGATTCCACTTCAGCTGCCATGTCAACACATTATGGAATCCTATTATTTGCAGTTTAAGGAGGAGCATTTAGAATTCTCGGCCAGAGAGACCCTCTGGTTCCTTAAACCCCCAGATTCAAGAGGATGAAGCCATGGCAGTTAAAGTGAAATCATTGTTTTCTAATTATGTGGTGTGAAAGGGCTTTAGGACTGGAAAGACTAAAATTCAAATCCCCCTTCAGCCATGACAGACTCACCAGGTAACCCAGGGGCCAGTCACTCATCATCAGCTATCACTCTCACCTATGGCTGTATCCCAGCTCCACTGTGCAGTATCATATCCCTGTTTGACTTCTTTACTGCCATGTGCACCTCTTTAAATCTAAACTGAAATCAGTTTGGAAAGCCACACCAGACCTCAATCATGTCATCACATCAGTACAAAGGGGTGTTTCTACTGTGTGCACATGTTCCCTATATCAGTTTATTTCTGGTGACGACCACAGTGGTCGGGGGAAGGGGGCGGAGTTTTTCCTGCAATGCATGCACATATTTCCACATTTTCTTCTGACTCCTATTGGATTGGGTGCATACCTGGGCATTTACCTCAGCCATCACACATGTTGCCTCCACCCTGTCTACTTTGCTGCCTCATTTTCAAACTTAATTTCCAGGAAAGTGGGTACAAGATTAGGGATGTATGGTGCAATCGTATACAGGTCTATTCAAACATAAGTCTTACTGAGTTCAATAGTGCTTACTCCTAGGAATGTGTTTTACAGTGCTTGCCCCATGATTTGAGCATTGGACTAGCGCACTGGAGATCAGGGTTCAAATCCCCCTTGGCCATGGAAATCCACTGGGTGACTTTGGGCAAGTCATACTCTCATGGGCCTCAGAGGAAGACAAAAACAAACTCCCTCTGAACAAATCTTGCCAGGAAAGTCACATGGTGAGGCCACCTTAGGGTTGCCACAAGTTGGAAATAACCTGAGGGCACACAACAACAACCCCATGAGACCTCCACCCTGTCACCCTACTCAAAAGGACATCTAAAGGCAAGCCAATATTCAAAGATCAAAGATTTAGAGTTTCACATATGCCTGGAGAACAGAACATAAAAGAAAAAAAATGTGCTGGCTCTGCCAGCGCTTTGTAGGCAAGCAAGAGTCCAGGTGACATATCTCCAGCATCTCCAACTCCATGCAGCCCACCCACCAACTGGCCACCCCTCAACAACCTGGCCCCACCCCTCCCTACCCCAATTCTACCTCAATCCCAACTTGAAGGTCAAAACATGTTTTTTCTTTTAAAGCAGTTTTTCCCAAAAATAGCGAATTGGGTTTTTTAAAAAATTGCTTTAAGGCCCTCAGGCATCAACAGCAGGTATTTTCACGCTGGAACGAGAGGAACGTTGTGTGTTCCAACAGCACTGAGATCAAGGTAAGAATGCATTATTTTGCCTGTGCAGTTTCAGCCCTAGTTGTCATGAGAATAAAGAAGGTTGTGTGGGAATCATGTGTATGTGTCTTTGTCACCTATTGACCTCTAGCGACTCCATTAATTTTTTTATAGGATTTTCTTAGGCAAGGGAAACTCAGAGCTGGTTTACTGGTTTCTCTGAAATATAGTCTACAGCACCTGGTATTCTCCCAGGTTTAATGCTGCATAGCTTCCAAGATCAGATGGGATCTGTTGGGACCCACACATTTCCACTAATATAAGTAACTACTATTTTAATGTCATGTAAGAGAGACTCAAGGAGGTGCAAGTTGATGAGACATTCTCTTGATTACACAGAAAAATATATACATTTTTCACTCAGACCTATTGATCTTTGACAATATATATTTTATAGTGGTATCATCACCATGGGCCTCACCGTCAACTTCCCTGTCCCGTGTCTGTTGGCATCTTTAATCATGCTTTAAAAAACACTTGTAGCAGAGTTTCATAAAAATTAATCACAATGTCATATCTTAACATCTTTAACATATGTAAATGAGAACAACTACAATGGATATCGGTAACAAATTTAAGGCCTGTCCTGAATGCTTTTATTTCTGGGATCACCTGGTCATCAGCTTAAAGCAGTCTCAGGTAACAGAATGCCAGTAAGACATTTATTTCTGGTGCTCACCAAAGAATCTCAGGGGAAGAAATCTTTGCATTTCTCTTAAGCCACTGGAAAGAATTGGTTATATGCAGTGCAGTATTGGAAAGGCTTATCCCTTCTTGCCTCTCACAGCAACAGACTTATCTAGGGAGCCACTCTTGTCCTCCATCCTTTTTCCCTATGAAAATTCTTTCTTCTTCTGATCTTCATTTATGCACCTCTATAACCCATCCAAAGAATATGATGCTGCTGCCTTATGTTTTGAAACAAAAGCAAGGACATTTATTTAGATCAGTTTCCCAAAGTTGGTGTATGATCTTCCTGACTTAAAACCCAAAGGGAGTACAAAACATGGGGCAGACAGACATTTTGAAATTGCTCAGTCTAGACTGTAGTCCCTGCCCCCACCTTGACACAAGCTCCTAAACAGGGCATCTAGAAAACCTTGAAAATTCCACATTTGGTTGCTGACAGATGGGTTTCTTCTCCCCCAGTGGTGCTGCTATGGTGATTAATCTGATTTAATTAGCACAGGAAGATCCAACAATAGTTTTGAGCATCTCAAGGGGACCCATCATTAAAGGGAGATGAGATGGTTCCAAAATTATTTTATCTTCCAAGACCTTCTTAAGTCTTTGAAATAAAAATAAATGGCACTTTGAAATAGATGCTTGGCTCTAGAAAAATACTTGATAGTGGCAGGTTTGGTGTGGTACTTACCACGAAGAGGGGAAAATTTGGATTTTCTGCTTTATGAGATTAAATATTTTGGACCAGCTGGTTGACAGTGTATGCAGTGACATTACAGGCAGTATCCTCCACCTTTCTTTATCTGCTACAAAGCACTCGGGGGAGACTTTTCTGCATGAAAAATAACAAGAGAAGCCAGTACATACAGGTGGAGTTTAAATCAAAGGTATCAATAAACACAGGCAAACTATTTGACTCTGAAATAGAAAGTCACTACTACTTTGAAAGAACAGGAAATCAGATAAGCCCCTGCCTATGGCATCACCAACATATTTCTTTCTCCCAATTCTATGACTGCCATGCAGTTTGTAATTGTTCTTGCATCTAACTATCTATTACTCATTTATTGAACTAAACAAATATATACCACTCTAAAATATTTTTAAAAGGCATATTAACCAGTATTTGATTGAATGGTATACTTTCTATTTGCATATCACATGATCAGTCAAAGCACACTGTGAGCACTGTTTTTATGCACAGCAGACCAACATTCTTGGCTATCAGCATTTGTTTTCAAAAAGTGTGTAACAGTGTTTACAAGTGAAGTCTCAGCAGTACTATGGTTAAAATTCAAAATATCTTCACTAACATGTTCCCAAATAGTTGTGCAAAAGTTAGATGATGATGGTGGAAGTGAGACTAAATACTGGGGCCATCTAGTTTGGCAACTGAGCCACAAGTCTGAGTTAAAAATGGCAGTCAGGGGTACAGTATAATATATTAGCAGCCACCCCACAGGTTTTGAGCTGGTTTTACCTGCCTCTAAGCTACTGGACCCAGGAGTAGGTAGCACTGCATGTCTGATGAATCTGGCAGGAATGTGCTACAATGCAGGTCCAATCTGGCTTAAAAAGAGATGAATTTATCTCATTTGTAGCTGGAAAGGCAACAAAGAAGTTTTCTGTTTCAAATAATACTATTTATCATTTATAGAGTACATTTTGAATATTCCATGTATTTTTTTCTCAGTAATACCTTGGGGAAAACACTATAAAAATCCAAGGGTTCTCGATAAGGCAAAAATAACATGTACAATTTGGAGAACTTCCCTTGGTTTTTTTCTCTGTCCCATTCAGTAGAATACCCCCATTCCTTACTACTCTAGGATCAGCTTCACAAGTGAAATACATAGCTTCCATCTTTTTTTTCCCAGAAGCACAGCACCCCCAACTGGTCCACTCACTCACCATAAAATGAAGACCTACTTCCATAGCATGGGCCCACATTGCCACCTTATGGTGCGTACTGCTAAAATACCCTCCTTTTCTTTATTGCTTCCCTCCCACTAGCAATCTCTGTTCTTTCTATACAAACAGCTCCTCCAAGCTGTTACACAAACAGGAAAATGCTTTGCCACACACAATTTTCAAAAATATACATTTTTGGTCCTCAAAGGCTGCCTTGTTTACTGCATATATTTTCATTTCTAGGCTCAATAACCCATATTGCTTAAGAAGGAAAGAGAAGACTCACTCCAGAAATAGACATGATCAAAAGACAATTTATATTGAAAAATCACTTGCTCCTTTTCAGTTAGGGTGGTTCAGCATGTTGTATTAAGCTGTTTAAATGATAAAAATATGAGAAAGGGAGTCAGTGGCAATGTTTGCTTGTAAAACAATAGTGGGCTTAATATCCGCCATCTCAAGTGTCAGAAAGGAGGGAGCCGCAGAAAATACCTTGATGTGAGATCCATTGCCAATTTAAGTATCTATTTTGGCTAGCTGGATCAGTTGCCTGACCCAGTACGAATCACAAAATCATAGAGTTGAAAGGGGCCCCATAGGCCATTGAGTCCAGCCCCCTGCTCAGTGTAGGAAATCCAGTAGGTAGCTCTTCAGTCTGTTTCTGAAGAGAATGTTATACATCACCATCTGCTTCCTAGCAATGTTCCCTTTTTAGAATAGCCTCCTGTAACATATGATGCAAAGCTTGCAATAGTTGTGCCCAACCATTTTGCCAAATTAGTACCATTCCAAAGTGCAACCTGCACCCCATCTTGAGGCTATTAGCTCTGGTCTACTGACCATGAGTGGAAACATTAATGCAGCAATGGTGAAACAGTCAGGCCAAGATTTCCAGTCAGACCTACAGACCTTCCTACTCCTCCCTCTTCTCATTTGTGGGACTCATGTTGTTGCTTGGCTAGCAATGCTTTATGCTAAGTCAGACAAAGACCCATGACAGGGATTTCCCACATCCTACACAGAAATGCTCCCCATTTCTGCTGCCAGTGTACCCTTGCAAAAGACTGGAGCAATCGTGCAACCACTGAGCTGTGGCTGAGTTCTCAGGTCATGATTTCTGTAACAGATACAAACTATCTCTGGGATGAATGACAAAATCCTCCCTAGAGATAAGGCTGCCTGTTTCAGACATAAGCTAGCAGGAAGGGGCTGAACATGGCAACAATTATAACTGGACTCTTTATTTTCCTTTCAATTTTATATCATTAAATATACATCATGAGATTGATGGGAGAGGTATTATTATTATATACTAAAACCCTATGAAATTCATGGGATTGTCATAAGCCAACAGGCAACTTGAAGGCGCACACGCACACACAGCACGGCACAGCACAGCATTTTACAAAGCATGATAAGGCAGTTGACTGTCCCAAAGCTCTCACATACCACAATTAACCCAGGAAGACAACAGAAGAAGGGAAAGAGGATGATGATCCGAGCAAGAACGTACCATTATTTTAGATACAAATATAGCTTCTTAACTACAGCAAAATAGAGGTGGACAACTAGGACTCAGAAGGGCTGCATCTGTAGAAGCTACAGAAAGCAGTGTTATATCCTTTAAAAATGTTAGTAAAAACCCCAAAAGGCTGAAAAATTCCAAAGGGCCACTGAGGCAAAATCCATCTTGAATTCAGCACTTCATTTTTAGCAATAGCTGGCCAGGGGCAAAACAGCACATCCTTTTCTCCACTGTTCCTGTGGCATGTTGTACTCAGGCACACACTGCTTCTGATCCTGGAGGCTCAATTTTCTTCTGTTGTGAATGGCCAAGTCAACTTCAACTTGTGGTCACCCTATGAATGAGAAACCTCTAAGTCATCTTATCTTCAACCAAGGCCATTTCCACACTAAGGTGTTATAGTGCTATTATTCCACTTTCAACATCCCATGGAATCCTGGGGGCCTTTGAGGCCCCTCCTTAAACTGCAAACCCCAGGATTCCATAGGATGTTGAAAGTGGAATAATAGCACTATAACAGCCTAATGAGGAAATGGCCCAAGTCTTGCACATTCAGGGTACTTTCTTCCTTGACTGAGGCCATTTCCGCACTAGCCTGTTATAGCGCGACGATTCCACTTTCAACATCCTCTGGAATCCTGGGGTTTGCAGTTTCGGGAGGGGCCGAGCGGCCCCTCCCGAAACTGCAAACCCCAGGATTCCAGAGGATGTTGAAAGTGGAATCGTCACGCTATAACAGGCTAGTGCGGAAATGGCCTGAGTCTATCCATTTCCTCTTCTCCTGCTGCCTTTCACTTTACCAAGCATTATTGTCTTTTTCAGTGAGTCAGACCTTCTAGGACCCATCTATTTGTCTTTTTAGCAGTCCTGGGATCCGTAGAACTCAGACTCTATGACCACATCTCCTCACAGATAATTCTTAGCTTATTACACTCTGTTGCTTGAAAATACATATATATATATATATATATATATATATATTTACTGTCAGCCCCCGACTTCCAGCACGTAAATTCCGCCTCACGGATTCACTCTGGATGTAACAAAGACCCCCCTCCCCCATTTCTGTAAACATTATTATCCTGCAGGACGAAGCGCGCACCCGCGCGCACCCTCCGCGCAATCTAGCCCCCCTTGACCTTCCACCCCATTTTGACGTTGGCAATTACGCCCACACCCGACACAGCCCCACGCGCCTCCCAAAACGCATGCGCCAAGAAAACCCGCGCCTCGAACTCTCCCTGTGCGCATGCGCCGCTCCCTGGACGTTCACTAGAGGCTTCCGAGTTGTTGTTTCTTTTCCGGAGGACTAGACCGAAACAAGCTCCGGGGGGAGAGGGAGGGAATAAAGCTCCCCACAGAAAATGGTCGAATGAAAGAGAGCAATTATTGACCTATCATCGTCTGATTGTCCCACGTGGTGTGGGGGAAGGCGGGCTCTTGTTGGCGATTGCCTACCAGGCTCAGCCAATCCACGCCGGAATCATCAACAGAGTTAGTTTCTCCGCCATTGGTTGCGGAGGATCGAGGTCGGGCCAATCAGAAAGAGTTGCGCAGGATCCTCGCGTTTTGGCAGTTACGGCAGCCCGTTCCGCTCGCGCCCTTCCCCCATCCTCGCCTCGCTCGCTCGCGCTGCCACCCCCACCCCCGCTTTTGAAATCGGCGGTTGGGCTCGCGGCTTCCCGCCTCCCCACCCCCACCCCCGCAGCTTGGACCTGTCGGTGCGATCGGCGTTGAGCCTGCCATGAGCGGGGACGGTGGGAACGGGGACCCGCCACCCCCGCCCGCCAAGCAGAGGCGCTTAGACCCGGCTTGCCAGCTGCAGAAGGAAACCGAGGCTGCCCAGACCCTGGCTGACATGACGACTTGGGGCGGCGGGAGCCTTGAGACCGTCAACCAGCAGGAGGCGCGCGAAACCTCCGCGGCCGCGGCGGCGGAGGGCGAGCGGAGCCTGGGAACGGCCGGCCTGCAGGGGGCGCGCGACCCTCCCGCGCAGGATCCCGGCGGCAGGGATGGCCGCGCCGGCGGGGACCGCGAGACCGCCTCCGGCGGCCAAGAGGCGCGAGGCGGCGCCGCGGGGGGCGCCGAAAGCGACGGGGCGGGCCTAGAAGGCCCCGCGCAGGAGCCCAAAGGGGCCACCGAGGAGGCCGGGGACGGCCGCGAGGGCCGGAGGAAGAGGAAGGAGGCCCGGGAAAGGCGGAGGGCGGCCGAGGCGGCGGCGGCGGCAGAAGCGGCAGAAGATGAATGCTCCATCATATCCGTGGGCGAGGAGGACGACGACGACGACGAAGAAGAGGAGGACGAGGGGGGAGGAAGGCCGCAGCCCCCGCGCAAAACGGAGCAGTATCTGGAAGCGCTGGAGGCCGTGCAGCTGGAACTGGAGGCCGTGAACCAGCAGGCCAGCCGCACCTTCGCCCAGCTCAAGGCCAAGTTCGGCCACATGCGGCGCCCGCACCTGGAGCGGCGGAACCTCATCATCCAGAACATCCCCGGCTTCTGGGTCACCGCTGTATCCTGTCGTTGCCACGAGGGGTCGGGGAAAAGGCCTTTTCAAAAAGACCCCCCCCAGGGTTTCGAACCTGCACCACACCACAAATGCTGTCTTGAGTGGGATTTTGTTAAAATCGCAGAGACCAAGGGTTAAACCATGTGCCCTTCCAGTGATGTATGGCACTACCTGGAGAGAGCGCTGTGGTGTGGAATTAGGCAATGAGGGGTGGGTGATTGATACATTAAGGTTTTTGAATTAGAGGTTGTCAGTGGTGGCTGGTGGCTTCCACTTGAGTGGCATGGTGCCTCTGCTCCACATTTTAGCTGATCTTTATAGGAGCTGTCCAAAGTGCTGGACCAAATCCACCAAGTAGGTTCAGCACCATGAATAGCTCCTTTGAAAGATTAAAACCCTGAGTGGGTGGATCATGCCACTGACATGAATGCCACCAGCTGCCAATGCTGGTTGTTTATGCTAACAGTACAAGTCTTGAAGCGATGGTAGAGCATTCCTTTTCTCCCTGTTGGTTTATGATGCCGCCTGATGGGCCTTACCTTGGCCAGCAAGAGATAAGCTTGTCCCACACTGCTGAAGAACTGCTTCCCCTTCTGAATTTCCATCTGTCTTGTCTTGGCAGGAAATGACAAGCTTGACCGGGTTGTGGGGACTTAACAGCCTTCTTTTCCGAATAATCCATTAGGTGACTTGAGCTAAGAGACGTTCTGGGGAAGACACTTGAATGGGGTTTCTTTTCTTGACATGGCAAGACTCTGAGAATAAAAGCCCAGAAGCTTATTACAGATTTTTCTCTTCTTTTTGCCCAAAAGGAGCATGGAATAGTTTAAATTTTGTTATTGTTGTTGTTCCTTACTAATTTAATACATTTGTATTTTTCCTTCCAAGCATTGAGTGGCATACATGAAGTTTCTTTCCTTGACATTTAACTTTGCAGTTTCTCAATCATCCCCAGCTTTCAGCTATGATCAATGACCGGGATGAGGACACCCTGAGCTACATGACCAATCTGCAGGTGACAACTTTAGCAAGCCAGCTGCTCAGAGACTAGGGTAGATAAGACTCCCAAGTTATGGAGGGAAGTAATCCAATTGCAGTCTGGAGTCCTGGATTCTTTCTGTTTGAGGGATTCCCTCCCCTGAGTCAGGATGGTGATAACCAGTTCTCTGCTAGCCTTGATTTTGACATTCTTTGATATACCAGGTTGAAGATTTCACCCATGCAAAGTCAGGCTGCAAGATCAAATTCTACTTCAACAGCAACCCCTACTTCCAGAATGAAGTCATTGTGAAGGAGTTCCAGTGTGGTTCCTCTGGTATGCAGCAGGGAACAATGTTTTAGAGGAGCAAAATGCCAGGTATTCATGTGTGCTTGCTCACACCTCTCCTGTGTGTGTCTCCATCCATTCCAGGGAGACTGGTTTCCCATTCCACCCCCATCCGCTGGTGGCGGGGCCAGGACCCATTAGCTCATGGTCGGAAGAATTTTGAGATGAGTCGCAGCTTCTTTAGCTGGTTCTGTGACCACAGCTTCCCAGCAGGAGACCGCATTGCTGAGGTGGGAGCTGCAACCTGTACCTTGTCCTAAAATTTCTCCAGTATCCTTATGACTCTATCCCTCATATTCCTTTCTGCCTTCTCATAGATTATTAAAGAAGACCTCTGGCCCAATCCACTGCAGTACTACCTGATGGGAGAAGGTGGTGAAAACGGTGAAGATGACAGGTGAGAAGGCTAAGTGGCCAGTTGCTTGGCTTGTTGATGTACTGAATTTGTTGCAGTGAGTACTATGGTATAAATCATATTATTAGCAGGAATCTAAACGTATCATTCTGCATAGATGTGCATTCTGTCAAGGTTCATGGATAGCAGGAGCCCTGGTGGCGCAATGGTTAAATGCTGGTACTACAGCCACAAGGTTGTGAGTTCGATCCTGCAGGGCTCCAGGTTGACTCAGCCTTCCATCTTTCCGCAGGTCGGTAAAATGAGTACCCAGCTTGTTGGGGGCAACTAGCTAACACATTGTAAACTGCTTAGAGAGCACTTAGCTGATAAGCGGTATAGAAATACACATGCTATTGCTGTTGCTGTGCTATGCTGCTACTTAAAATTACAAATAATCATGACTCATGAAAAAGCTTTTTATGTCCAGCTGAGGGGCCAACAGAAGATAATGGATAAATGGTGACAAATTTCTTCTTTCCCTTTCTATGTATTTAGTGAGACAGAAAATGGTGATGACTTTGTAGTAATTGTGGATGATGATGCTGAAGAGGAGGAGGAAGAGGAGGAAGAAGAGGCAGATGTTCATGAGATCATGGATGAGGAGGAAGGTGGACAAGGTAAATAGTGGTTAAATAATATAACGCCTAGTAAAAAACTGCAGTTTTTGGATATCAGAGTGGAATGCTGATCATGGAATAAACCTGGAATCTACTAAGCCAGGACTAAAGGGGAATTGCTGGTCTTGTGGGAGCACATGGCTTATTTAGCAATTTGTACCCCCAGGGCTGGAAATGGAATTGGGGGGGCAATAGAGCATCAGAGGTATATGAGCTAGGAAGGGACAGTTCTCATTAGCAGGCCAGGGTCCGAGAGGCATCTGAACATATTTTACTTTTATCTTACTTTTCTGACACAGGTGAAGCTGTGGAAGAGGTCCTGAGTGGACCAGAAGACGATGGTGTTGACCCTACATCCTCCCTTGGTGAGGAAGTGGATGGGAAGGATTCTGAGGTGGAAGAAGATGGCTAGATCGTTGTAGAGGGACAGTGTGTCTGGTTGGACTTTCCCACAGTGACTTCAGTGGCACTTTGTCTCTAACCAATTGCACTTGGATATGGCAGGATATGGTGGTGACGGTGCAAGATTTTAGGAGCAGTCATACTGGTTATTTTATACCTTTTTATTTATTGCAGCGACTGCTTCACCACCCACCCTTTAATCGTCTGATGCTTAGCATCTCTGCCTGCCTGCATATGGGGGCTATATGCATACGTGCCCTGTCCCCTGATGGCTACTCAGGGTATTGCCTGCCCGGTGGCCTTTACAAATCAGCTCAGGGTTCCCTTGTTCCATTCAGCATTATTAAGCTGCTGATTTTCGCACCTTCCCTGCACTTCTCTTTATGAGGATTCTACTCACTCTGTACATACTTCAGCTTTAGATAGTCTGCTGGAGGCCAGGTAGCGCCTCTGGAAATCAAAACACAATCCTAGCCATCATTTCTCGCAACCATTTTGGGACTTTCCTGTCGCTAGCACTCTGCCTATTTAAATGAGTTTAAAATAGTTCCTGCTGGTCCCGATGGTAGTGTTGCACCTCTTGGCAGAGTTGAAGCAATAATAACTCTCTGGTTGCACAGTATTCTACTTGGGATTGTGTGAGAGAATGAGTCACTAACTAGGAAACTAGCTAAGTCCTTTCTCAGTGTTTCAGAATGTGCTGGTAGTGATACATTTTTTGAAACAACGTGACACCAAGGATGTATGTGCTTTCACAACCCCTTCTCTATGTATAAATGGATAACAATTTTTTTGAAGCATCATACCCAGCTGGACTCCTTCCTTATCCTCTCCACCCATAGAGGCTGTTCTATGCAATGCTACTGATATTTGTATAAAAGCAACTGTTTTCCTTGGCTGAGATTTTTTGTATATTTCGTATCTGGACTTTGTATTTTTTTTTTTTTTACTACAAAAAAACAACAACACTTAATATACAGAGAGCTTTCCAATGTGGTGTGTGGCTCCTTTTTTGGAGGTCTCGAGCCAGAGCTGTTCATATTCTGTGGTCAGAATATCCTGTATAACAATCATCAAACTTTGCTCTCTCATTTGTTCTGCACTGTACACTGGTGTTCTTTGCATGTTTGAATTCTGGAAAAGAGGAGTAGGCAGAGCAAAATGAGCATGAAAGATATGAGCAAGTTGTAAGAGGAGGCTCAGGACTGTAGAAACATGACAGGGACTGGTAAGCTTTTCACAGGTCTCAGCCACTTTATTTTCATAAGTCATCTCAAAAAACTCCCACACTTGTCATAATACAAACAATTTTGGGGATTTGGTGTAAGAACCTTATAGAGAAAGTGCTGGCAGGCTATTATGAAATGCTCTTCTGTTCCTTAAACTCTTGTGCTAAATAGTTATGGACTAACTGCTGTATGAACTTTAAAGAGCAGATGGGGGCAAGGTTGAGGGGTGATAGCGTCAGAACTATCAGAACAGAAAGTGTGGAACATGTAACTGGCAGTTGTCATAGTTAAGGCTAATCAACTGGGGCAAGCATGTGCAAATGTGTAAAAGAATATACATTGACAGGAACAAGATACCATAGTTGCTACAAAATGTTATATTTTCATTGCATGTGATAAAAGTACTGGATTCAGGTAGATTTCTGTGTAGTCCACTACCAGCTTTATGGAGAAAAGTGCGTGTTACACTTAGGAATGAAGACATAAGTCTCATGTGTATTAGTTCCCTCCATATTAAAAAAAAAGTTTTTTTTATAGGATGAGTTATTTTAGCCTAGCTTTCTTTTTAATATGCTAGCTCTTCAGCTAAAGGGTACTTTTGATATGGGGAGGAATTTAAAGATGTAGTTAACTGTTTTCTGCAGTGATATACTCACGGAAGGATTTTTCCATGCTTTATTTTATTTTTTAGAATAGTTCAGCTGGATCTTAGAAAATGTTAGTTTGATTATGTAGCATAACAACCTAAGATATGCAGTATCTTCAGATGTACTCTGCCAACGTCGCCTAGAAATCTGAACTGCAGGAATGGAATTTCCCTTTAACTCTCACTTCACCTGAAAGTTACTCCATTGTGCAGGAATTTGATAAATATTCAATTTTCAATTTACATCTTTCACTGATCAGTCATTTCACTGATACTGACTTCCAATGAAGTGCCTGCACTTTGGATAATGTGTTGGAATAATCAGACACTGAATCCACATAGCTAGTGAACAGCTTGAAGAAAGTTGATTCATTGACAGATCCTTTGTTCTTGTCTGGAGATTTTAACTTGACTTTTCAGTCAACACTGTGCCTGAAAAGTCAGATTGCTTTGATGATTAAGAAAGTTCCTCACCATCTCCTCTTGTTCAATGGCTGTCACTTACCTGGTTCAAACCTAGCAACTGCAGTGCATGGTTTTATAACCTTGAAGCTTGGTTAATGGAACAAGCTCTATACAACACCAGTAAGGGATGCAGCTTAGAATACAGTAAAGAGACAGTGTGGTTAGTTGTTTGAGTGTTGGACAAGGATACTGGGAGACCAGAGTTTGAATCTGCACTAGGCCATGGAAGCATACTGGGTGACTTTGGGCAAGTCAAGTCACAATCTCAGCCTCAGCGGAGCTGAGGGCAAACCCCCTGAACCAACTCTATCACAGAAGAACTCATTATACGATTGCCATAAGTTGGAAATGACCTGAACGCACACAAAAATAAGTGTACATCATGGTCACAATGGGTGATGTCAGCAAATTTAGATTTAATCTAGATACCAGTTGTTGATAGCTAGTGAGGCATACTTCTTAGATGCAAAGTGTATGTTTCTCCTTCTATCTTTTGCCATACAAGGAGGTATTACAGAAGAGAAGGAGGTGATTCACATACAGCAGACTTATTTTCAACCTATAATATTCATGTATCATCCAAGAAGAAATAGCTTGATACAGTTTTAAAAGAAGCACACACTATCTCCTTGTGTGATCAGCGGCTTTTTACAGATGTGTTACTGCTGTGACAGAATATTGGAGGATGTCTGTACTGATCTCCAGAATTAAACGGATGGCCTCCACATATAAGGAGGTGCATATCACAGTTACATTTAAAAGCAGATACTGGCTTTGCAAGAATACAAGGTAATAGCTTTGAGATTCTTTCTATTAAGTCTGCCATTTGTGGTATTGTTGAAGATGAGCACAATGGAGGATGTTTCTTTTTCAAGTTTGCACAAAGCACTTAGATACCATGTAATTCAACTGCAACAAGACACATCTGGCTGTTTCTCATGATCAGTTATTCTAACCCACCCCACCCCTGCAAAACAGACAAAGTGAATATTGTCTGTGAAGACTTTACTCACTCACAAATTACCAGGAAAGGGGAAACAAGGAGTGCTCAGTTGTTTAGTTCATCCAATGTCTACTCAAAATGATGGTCCTTGGACCTGTGCCAGTCACAAAGCTTGTTGAGCTTCCAAGAAAGAAAGAAACAGTTGTCCAATGGGCACAAATACGATACCAGTCCCTGACACACTGGGGAAAAAATCCCATAGCTTATTTCTGAATAAGCAATCTCGGAGTACTTTATGCAGCAAGACTTCGTTTGCCATCAGCTTACACAGAGATGTAGCCCAGTGTTCACTTGGTTATATGATAATGAAATAGCATTTTTTAGCCCAATATGCTATGAGGTGGTACGATATTTGTCACTGTACTACTGTATTCACATAGTTTCCTGGAGGCTTGCTGCAGACCAGCAGCCGATAGTTCACAAGCTGGCACTAGTGCATGGACAGCCACTTTTGAGTAGCACTGCTGCAGCCAATCTTTGCTCTTCACATATATGCAGAGATAATATTTGCATGCTAGGTGAGCTAAATAATTCTCAAGTGTGTATGTGCCTTCAAATGGCCTGTCAACTTATTCTGGCCTCATTAATTTCATAGGGGTTTCTTAGGCAAGGAATACTCAAGAGGTGGTTTTGCCAGTTCATTCTTCTGAAATATAGCACCTGGTATTCATTGGCAGTCTCCCATCCAAACACTAACCAAAGAGATCTATTGTATCAACTGCAAATAGTGCCTGGTAGGATACCATGGTCCCAGCCTTAACCATATTAGTCATAAAGTCAGCAGGACTTTAATATTACAGATTTCAAAAATGCAAGCTCATAATTGCAATCATATTGTCCCAGAAAAGCTATGCCCCTTAGTTTCTTTTTCTTTCTTTCTTTCTTTCTTTCTTTCTTTCTTTCTTTCTTTCTTTCTTTATCTAGAGTTTCAGGACACTCACCAGCCTATGGCTTTTGATTTCAAAATAAAGCACTAACCTGCTTATTCTTAAAAGATCTCCCTAGAATTTCTTCACTGCTTCAATTCCACCCATAGTTAAATTACACTCTAACCTCGCTTCAGACAGTTATGTCCATGTCCTAATTTTACACAGCAGAGAACTATATACAGTCAGCCCTCTACATGTGCAGGTTTCACTTTTGTGGATTTGATTATTCATGGATTTTTTGCTGTCACCCCTCCTGCCTCCCTATGCCATTAATAGGGACTGCAAGCCGACTGAGAAGCTGTGAACGAGGCTAGCAAGTCCCTATTAAAAATGGTGTGGGGCAGCAGTGGAGCTGGCAGTAAGCCCCACCAGCCACCCACTTCTGCCGTGGGAAGGAACTCTGAGGCCTCAAACAAATCTATAGTGGGTCGAATATGGTGATATATATATTTTTGTGTGTTAAATATGGTTTGAGAGGGCCTACAGTTATTCATGGGTTTTTCACTTTCATGGGGGTCCTCTGTCCCTAACCCTAGCCAATGTGGAGGGATGACTGTACCTTCAATTTAGGGCACCTTACAAGAAGCAAGAGTCTAAGTACCCTAAAGGCACCAGATCCTTTTCCTCTACTACCTTAAAAACCTAATTACCTAATTGCTCTATATGGAAGAGAAAACCTTATGTGGTTCAAGGTTATTTTGCCGACTGTCAAGATGTTGCTTGGCCTTTATACATAAAGTCAGGGAACCTGATCACTCAATTACACTACTGTTGGTTGGCAGGCTTTAGCCGTGTATGACAGCAACTGCAGATAAGGCAATGAGGCTCATGTGAGGTGGGGGGCGTAACGGTGGAATTGGAGGGTTCTGTTGCCATCGCAAGGGCCTAAATACCCTCAAGGAACCAGATCCTGTCCGGTTTTTGAAAGCTAAGAAGGGTCAGCCTTGGTTAGTACTTGGATGGGAGACCGCCAGCGAACACCAGGTGCTATAAGCTGTATTTCAGAACAAGAAATCGGCATACCGCTTATAAGTACTCTTTGCCTAAGAAAACCCTATGAAATTGACGGGGTTGCTATAGGTTGACAGGACACTTCAAGGCAAATTCCAGAGCTTGTTGTAGTAAAGACATGAGTCTTATGGCGCCTTATCACTTTTTTATTATGGCATAAGCCCTTCTGGTCTCGCCCAACTAGGAAGAAGTTTCCTCTAACGCGGGGGGGGGCACAGCTTTATTCCAACCAACGGCACTTACTCCCGAGTAAACCTCGTCCATCTTCCGCCCTGGCGCAGCTCCCTCCGACCGCCCACCGGCTCCTTTGCTGTACTTCCGCCCGCTCTCCTTAGAAAAGAGGTGGAGCTGGAAGGGCTGGCCCTTAGGGAAGCAACATGGCGGCGGCTCTGAGGAGCGTGAAGGTAACAGTCCCGGGGATATCGCCGGCGCTTCCCCCTACGGGATTCGGGAGGGGACAAAATGCCTGAGTTTTCAGCCTGAAATCGTTCCGGCTGCTGTAGGGAAAAAGATTGGGTGAAACCATCAACCTCACCGAGCAGGGGGATACCGCTGGATGGCTGGGAGAGACCAATATTTTTTTCAGTAGCAGAGGGGATGGCTGTGTGTATGCAGTCTGTGCTTTCAAGTCTCTTGTCGACTTATGGCGGCCCCATAATTTTCAGGGGGTTTTCGCAGGCAAACAATACTGTTGTAGTTTTGCTAGTTCCTTTCTCTGAAATATAACCTAGGGCTCCAAATCTTCGTTGGCGGTCTCTCATCCAAGTACTCACCAGGGCTGACCCTGCTTAGCTTCCAAGATCACAGGGGATCTTGTGCCTTTAGGGTATTAAGCCCCTTTGGGGGAGAAAGGCTAGAAGACAGCATTTCTCCAAGCACTAGGAAAAATAGATATGGCAACTAGCAAACCTGTTTGCAGGGGCAGCATGGGGAAATCACCTTTCTTTCCCTTAGGAGGAGTTTCTCAAAGAGGCAGTGCAGCTAAGCGTTTAACAGGGGCATGGCAGATAGAAATAAAGCAGGGATAGTTTTCCTGAGGACAAGGTATAACTGTTGGAAAAACTGCACTGTTATATTTGTTGCTATCATGCTATAATTTAATGGGTAAGTCTTGCTGATGGGGGCAGGTACCCCAACTAACTCCTAAAGCTACTGTACTCCAAAACTATTGCATGCCAGACAATTGCATCTGTGTTGCAGGCTGTGGAGTGGCTATGCCTTTGTTTCCCCGTCGTATTGCTTTTTGAGCTATGGGAGCCCTGTGCAGGGGATGATTGCCCTATTTCTGTCAGGAAGTGAAGGTGTGTTTTTCAAGTTGAGAAATCTTGAAGGCCTCCGGGTGTTTTCTGTGTTCCTAGGAATGCACCTGTGGTTTGAAATCCTTATTGTACCTGCATGTTAATTTTCTCATTCTTTATCGCCGCACAGGGAATGGTGGGCCTTGTGACCGGCGGGGCTTCCGGCCTGGGCCGTGCCACAGCAGAGCGGTTGGTACAACAGGGAGGTAGTGCTGTGCTTCTGGATCTGCCGAAGTCTGACGGGGAAACTGTGGCCAAGTCGCTGGGAGAGAGATGCGTCTTTGCTCCTGCGGATGTAGGGCTCTTTCAACTGATCATTTTAAGCGTTCAGGCCCTTGAGGCAAGGGACATGATGCTGTGGCTGAGCTAAATGAATGTCTTGCTCCTCTTCCAGGTGACATCAGAGTCAGATGTGAAGGCTGCCCTTGCTCTGGCACGGGAGAAATTTGGGCGTGTGGATATAGCTGTGAACTGTGCAGGGATTGCAGTGGCTATTAAGACCTATAATATAAAAAAGGATCTTCCCCACAACCTGGAAGACTTCCAGAGAGTTATCAACGTAAGTAGGACATAAAATTCTAGTTTTTTGTCATCATTTGTTCCTTGCTTCCTGCCAGGAAACAGCCAAAAACATGATAGATCACCAATGGGGGGGGCAACAAAATGTTGCAGTGTGGAGTGTTCCTATTCAGTTTCTTTTCATAGATGCTTAATACCATTTCTGCCCACTACCCAGTTTTCTGGATTCGCTGCCCCACAAAAAGTCAACTCAGCTTTGAAGACTCATTGGGCTTTGTAGGGGTGGGGGATTTTATTCCCAAGTAAGCGTTCTCTCCTCTTAAAGGTTTTTTTTTATTTCTGAAAACTTTTGGATTCCCCCCAAACCTGTTAATTTGTGCCTGGATGATTCTGCTTGGGTGCATAAGGACACTAAAAAAAAACCTGAGTTAATTATTAATATCTATCTAGGGGGACAACTTTACTTAGAACAAGGATTGCTTTCAGCATTGATTGAGCTGTTGCACATACACAACACATACACAGCATACTAAGGGATATTACCAACAATGGCAGTGGTAATACCAACTGTGATCTCTGTGGTAAATTGGTGAGCTGCTTCAAGTCTCAATTTTGAGTAAAAAGTAGGATATAAATAAAGTGATTGACCGATTGACCAGAGCATCTTGGACCTCCCCAGCAGGTCCAAAAGAGCTGTGAAGAATTCATATTGTTACAGATTGCTCACATGAAGCATATATGAAAATTATTGGGGAGGACAGTATTTGCAAAGCCCATAGTTAATCTTCTTGTCTGCTGGTGTAGCAGTCTGGCCTTCTTGATTAACATGGGAGACCAGGGCTTTGGTATCCTCAATCCTTTTCCCTCTGTGTCTCTCAGGTGAACATTGCTGGAACATTCAATGTTATTCGGCTGACTGCAGGTGAAATGGGGAAGAATGAGCCTGACTCAGATGGACACAGAGGGGTGATCATCAACACTGCCAGCGTGGCTGCTTTTGAGGGCCAGGTGAGTCTCAAGCCTTCTCTGCCAACTAGCCTTCAGTGTGTAACAGTAGCAGAGTAATCTGCTCCTCTTGTAGCTCTTGAGTCATGCTTGGCTCTCTGATCCCAAAGGCCTCTGGGCAGAGAGATATGGCTGGGAAGACCCTGGGCATGGAGGTTGAACTCATCCAAGGGTGGCCAGCTGCCAGTTTAGAGGCAGCCTGTGGTTTGTGGAATGCATGGCCAGGAGCAAAGATGCCTCTGTGAGCCTGAGCACAGCACACAGCCAGGCTTGGACTCCTGTCAGCATCACCTGAGCCACACTGTTCTATAAACTACAGGCAAAGTAAACCCAACAGGCTCAGAGGGCTGTATATGTTCTTCAATATGAACTAGAGCAGCCCAAAAATGTTTCATGAAGCTACTCTTTCAATAACTACTGATGACTAGTTAATTCCAGCACAAGCCTCCTCTACTTTTCCTCTTTCTTTACCCCTCACCCATTCAGACTGACTATTTATTCCTCCTTGTATTACTGTAGGTCCTTATAACTCCAGGGATTTTTTTTCCATGTTACCTGCCATTCACACCACTTTTCATGTACGTTTCAGATAATACTTCTAACCTGTGATGTGACTGTAGTAAGTGTGGGTATTATTCTGTTATTGTTGTGAGACTAAGCTATTAATTGTGTATCCTTCAGGTTGGCCAAGCTGCATACTCGGCTTCCAAAGGAGGCATCGTGGGGATGACACTGCCTATTGCCCGGGATCTTGCCCCTATAGGGATCCGTGTTGTTACTATTGCACCAGGTACCAAATCTGCCATGAATCTGGGCATTGGAAAAAGAGAGTAGAATTTCTTAAGGGAGTGCAGGGGAGATGGTTACAGGCAGGGGTTATATGTACTTGTCACTTGTGGGGGAAAAATGTTATAAAATTCAGTTAGCAAAGTAATTCAAAATCTGCATATGTAATATAAATTAAAAGAATTTATGCAAATTTGCTTTTTCAATAACCTATTCTAAATGTTTTTGCTATTTACATATTTAATTTAGATTGGGGGAGGAGCACTGAAGCTTGGTAGCTCACAGCCTCTGAGAATCTTCTATGAGGCCACATCTTATTTCACATCTTAGATTTCAGCAGACATTGACTGTGTACGTTTAGGCCTTTCTTTATCTCCAAAAACCCTAGAAAGTGTGTTTTTCAAATGGGAAGTCTACACCTACTGCTCAGAAACTATGGTGTACATCTAAGTTTTAAAGGTATTGTTGAAAATGTGTACAGAGGACAGGAGCAACTCTAATTTTTTTTTAACTTTGTCAGGTTTGTTTGCAACACCCCTGCTGGCATCACTTCCTGAGAAAGTGCGGACATTCTTGGCACGACAAGTGCCCTTCCCAAGTCGTCTTGGTGCTCCAGAGGAGTATGCCCATCTGGTGCAATGCATTGTAGAGAACCCTATGATCAACGGTGAGGTGATCCGGCTTGATGGAGCCATCCGAATGCAGCCCTGAGCTGTGAATCTGGCTTGTGCAAAAAAGAAGGTCTGTCCTCCTCATTAGCTGGGCATGTTTATTTCCACTGGACCATAAGCATAGTACTTTGAACCTGTTGATCCTTAACACTGCCCATGTTGCGCTCTGTTGCCTGGAATTTGGGCCAACAAAGCAAATGATTTATATCTGGATCTTAATAAATGATTGTTCTGCTCTCTTGCTTGCTGTATGAGGCTTGAGTATATACTCTGCCAAAAGGAAAATCAAGGAAACACAAATCTTAAATTGTGCAAACAAGGGAACTTATGTTACTTAATTCTTATATAATGTAGAATTCTTGGTTAAAAAAATCATGAGGGCACAGAGTGGCAAGTAATGGTAACTGGAGGACAGTGTTTCAGAACAGAGTAAGGCATGGAAGTCAGGTTTCCACAACACCATTTTTCCTCCCTGCCTTCTAGCTTTTGAAGAATAAAACCTGGGTGCACCCTGAAAGGTTGAATAAGTCATGTTCTGCTGCTGCCTATTCTCCACAAAAGCGGGGAATGCTAGTGGTCCAGTTAATTAATAGTTACTCAGTCCAGGACATACTCACGGTGAGAGCGGGCTACCTAATTGGCTTGTGGTGTAACGTTATTGTCTGTCACATGGCTGGAGTGGACTATCTGAGATTACATCATCCTCCTGGTCTGGACTGCAAATACAGAAAGCTAGCTTCTAATCCTCTGAGGAAAGGCTACTTAGAGGTGTCCTTGGACTATATTACCCTGCGTATTTGCAAAACAAACCACCTATTTTTTGAGCCACTTTACACTGAACAAAGTTCACAACATGCTCCGTCATTTGTGCAAAGCAGCAGCTTGTCATGTGAGCTGAACAATCTTTTCTACCAGTGCCAGCATCCAAACAGAAAACCACCTGATCAGTTAAAAAGGCTCCTCATGGAATGATCTGGAATGGATTTCTCTGATAAGATAAAATCATCCAAACTGGACTGTTCCTGGAGAGCACTGCTTATTTTGTCCACCAGAGGGCTCCCTTTGCCAATTAAAAATACTTTACTTGTTGATTTCCAGAGACTTCAATCTTGTCAGCATTTGCGCATGCTTAAGTCAGCGGCTGCTAGTGTTAAACTGCAAGTGGTAGTGGGCTGTGGGTGTGTTGGTGTAGACTTCTTTCTCCAGATACTGTAAGCTGTAAAACAAATAATAGATACATGTCCTGTGGGGAAGGCTTCTTCGTTTGTGCTTCAAATCAGCCCTGGCATCTGTTTTCAGTGACAAAATTTAGCTCAGCCACATAGGAAAATCAGACAAAGGCACCTGAGTGTGTGTGTGTGTGTGCATAATGTGCTTTCCCCACTGTTGAGTAGCTATAGAAGGTGATACTTCCAGGTAAACATGAGCTGCATATTTCACAAAGTTTACCTGTTTAGCCCATCTATGCTCTGGGCAGACAATCTGTAAAAATATGCCCCCACCCCAGGATGGGCAACTGCATGGGGGCCAGGGGCCAATTCCTCTTCCAGGCTCCCCTCCTCCATGGGCTGCACCCTCCTCTTTGTGTGTCATAAAGTGGTTTTTGACTTATGGAGACCCTAAGATGACCCTGTCATTGGATTTTCTTGGCAAGATTTGTTGAGGGGGGGGTAGCCATTGCTGACTTGCCCAAAGTCACTCAGTGGGTTTCCATGGTTGAGTTGGGACTTGAACTCTGGTCTCCACAGTCGCATTCCAACTTCTAAACCACTATACCATGTTGGCTCTCCAGCCTCCCCACAGCAAGCCCAGATATCTCTGTTTTCCTCCCCAGTCCCTCTCAGAATGGCAAAATGTCATTTTCTATCAACATTTGGGATACTGTGGAGAAGAACAGAGGTATTTTGGGGCAGTGTGCAATCCTGTGGTCCTTATGAAGAGGCAGTGGAGTATATCTGCTTGTTTTCACACATTTGGAAGGCTGGTGTGTGGTTTCTGTGTGTGTGTGGTGTTTGGCAAAAAAAAAAAAATGCCTAAAGATGTGCCAAAAATGTTTTTTTAAAAAAACCTTGGGAGGAGAAGCTAGAAGGGTTTGGACCACAAAAATAGGGTGCAGGGGTTGCATGTGGCCCATGGGCTACAGTTTGCCCACCTCTGCCATAAGGGTTATGTCACCTGCTTTAGCTGCCCAGGTCCATCTGGCATTGAGCATGATACAAGAGGCTGCCCTGAGCTATTCTGCTGCTATGTGGCCATCCAGTGGTGTTCACCCTCTGCTAAGCCAGAGGTGGGCCATTACAGCAGCTCTGGGCCAATATTCTGTCCCGGGGAGCCTCTGGGAGCTGCACAGACTGCCAAGAAAGAAAAACTCTAAAGCATCTGGAAGCCTGCTTGTACTTTTGTAAAATGGGAATTTTCTGAGATTAAACACTGCACAAATCAATTTAAAAGGTGAGTGGTGTTTTTTTGGAGGTTTCTAGGACAGACAAACACCCCTAGCCCCTTTTGGTCATTAACAGAGCAGCCTGGAGGGGCTGAAAGCTGCACCTTTGGGTTCACCCTTACACTCAGCAATATGGATGTTCTTACACAGCTCTTATGCATTCCAGTGAAAATCAGGGTGAGATCCCACTCTGCCACTCTTCAGGCTACTTCTAGTCTCACTAGTCTCACGGGCAGAGTTGCTTTCCAGCCTTGGGCTACTCACTTTGCTTTCTGTGCCTCTGACAGCTCCCGGTTGTAGGCATCCAGGCTCTTCCTCAGCTGCAGGCGGAAATTTTGTTCCTGAGCTTCCATCTCCATGGCAGCACGATCGGCCAAATGCCGCTGTCGATCCCACTCGGCATCCCGTTGCTGCTCTTCTTCCCTCAGCCTCTGTAGGGAGGAAAAGGCCCAAGGAACTTGAAGGCTGGTGCCTGGTCTAGGGTAGGAGTGCCAGCTCTGTTGTTCCTGGTTCACACGCCTGCTCTCCCATAACCAAGCTGCTGTGCACTCAGCCTCTGTCCCATCCTCCAAATTTTAGTATGGGGATCATACTAATCTACCTTACAGGGCTGTTGTAAAAAGTTTTTGGCCTAGGGTGCCTCCGAAGCACTTTGGAATGCTTGAATCAAGCTGCAAAATTGCAGAATAACTTTGAAATAAAATATTCCAGCTGTGAGGCTGTCTGCCATCTCTTGCTGTAGTATTTAATTGATGCCATCAAGGAAAAACAGGTACCCCTGAGAAACACTAAAAGAAGGAGAGGCAGAAGACTGTAATTGGGGCCTAGGTTTGCAGGGAAGGAAATAAGTTGCCTGTTTCATAGGGTTGCCTAATTCAGTGCTTCCCACACTATCTGATGTGGAGGACCAGTAACTATTTTTTTGCCAGCATGCCACAGACAGGTACCATATTTGTGCCCAGGGGCTACAACTCTTTCTTTCTTTCTTTTTGGGAAACTTACCTGGAACAGAAAGCCAGTGGCTTGGAGACTAGCATCATTCCAGTGACTACCACTAGCACTGCCACAAGATACAGTAAACCAGCCCTCCTGGCTTAGCTGTTTTCTTTTTTCCTGGTCATGTATGGGTGAGGAGGGTCTTTACTAACAATTCCGACTTGCCATAGACCAGCAGCTGTTGGCTCAAGCATTGTTAGCCATCCAGGGAACACCCCTTTGAGTGGTGCTGGCCTAATCAACAGAGCTGCATCTTGGAGCAGAGTTGGAGAGCCTGTAACTCCTAGGGAGCCTTCAGATTCATTTTATGCAGGCTTTAGTCTTACTTCAAAATTTCTCTGAGTTTACAGTTTTGGCAAGAATGGTCTTTTCCTCTCCTGAAACCCACAAAACAAGCAGAGGGAAATGGGAACCCTGTCTATTGTGTACTCTCTTGTCTGAGTAATTACACATACACCTCTTCCACTGCATGTTATGCAAAGCCCCACTCACCCATATCACACAGCTGAGTATACTTTTCCACTCTTGTCTGAGAGCCCTCCAGTCTTTCAGTCTAGTTTTCCCAGTTGGTCATCTTCCAGCTGTGTTGGACTGTTGACTTATTTATTAAAATAGTCATATCCTGCCCTTTATTGTGGGATCTCAGAATGGCACACAAATAAAACAATGTAAACAATTTAAAACAATTCCAGATTAAAATAAAGTAATCTGAATGGAATATTTGAACTCATCAAATTTGATAAAATTTGAATTATTTGATTCAAATAATTATTTGAATAATAACCTAATAGCATGGTGTAGTAGTTTAAGCATTGGACTAGGATTCTGGAGACCAGAGTTTGAGTCACTGCTTAGCCATGGAAACCCACTGAGTGACCTTGGGCAAGTCACACTCAGCCTCAGAGGAAGGCAAAGGCAAACCTCCTCTGAACACATCTTGCCAAGAAAACTCTGTGGTTAAGTTTGCCTTAGGGGCACCATTAGGTGGAAATGGCTTGTAGGCACACAGCAACAATCTCATATCTTCAGATTTAAAAAAGCATGTGTGTGTAAGTAAATCAGTCCCCAAAGAGGTTTTTTTTTAAGTCATATTTTGGCTTTGCAAAAGAAAAAAAATGTTGGCACCAACTGGGCGTCTATGGGGAAGCATTCTGCATTTGGGGTGCCATAGCCAAGAAGGCCCTCTCCCATGTCTCCTCCCACATTATATTGCCCCCAATGATGGGATTCAGAGAAGGGCTCCTCCTGAAAACCTCAGTTCTTGGGCAGAGTTTTTTTTGTGTGGGTGTATATGTATGTATCTACCTACCTACCTACCTATATAAACTCCATTATCCCCAACCAACATCTGGTAGGCACCAGGTTGAGGAAGGCCATATTTCCTACTAATGACCCTGTACGCTTCAGCTGTGCCAGCATGGTGTAGTGGTTTGGGCATTGATCTACAACTCTGGAGACCAGGGTTCAGTTCCCCACTCAGCTATGGAAACCCACTGGGCGACCTTGGGTGTATCACACACTCTCAGCCCCCAGAAAACTGCATGAAAGATTTGCCTTAGTGTCACCGTAAGTCAGACATGACTTCGCAGAACATAACACACAGTCTTTAAGTAGTACCTCTTTTCTGGACATGGTAAGCAATTCCTCTCTGGCCTGCCTCTCCCCTCCCTGCTGCGCTCTGTGCCACTTGCCTGGTTCTCCTTGCACTGCTCCTCCTGCTTCTTCAGCACAGCCTCCAGTTGTGCATGGGTCATCCCCTTCCAGCTGCTGGTGATCACGCGGTGTGACCCCATCGCACTTTGGGCTATGTCAGGATTTTCCATCAAGAGGTTGCTGGTCAGATGGTTGTGGATTTCCGCATAGTTGTCATCCTGCTCCCGCTGGTGGGCCAAGCGCTGCTGCTCAGCAACCTCGGCAGCCTGGTTTGGGGCAAAGGAAGAAAGATGGGGCTTGATGAGTGCTCCCTGCCCAACCCGCAACAATGTTTCTGCACTGCAGTCCAGATCTTTGAGCTCTCTTCTGTCTCTAGTCTGCGCTATGTTTAGCTGGGCATGTTTAGCTTGGAAGAGAGAAGTGGGAGAAGTGATATGAAGGCCATCTTTAAATAGCCGAAAAGATGTCATGAAGAAGAGGGAGCAAGCTTGTATTCTACTGCTCCACACACCAGAACATGAAGTAATGGCTTCAAATTGCAAGAAAAGAGATTGTACCTAAACATGCAGAAGAACCTTCTGAAAGCAAGAACTCTTTGACAGGGAACTGCCTTGCAGGTTAATGGATTCTCCTTCTTTGGAGGCCTCAAAAAAGAGTCTGGGTGGCCGTCTCTCAGCAGTGCTTTTGTTGTGTAGTCGTGCACGGCAGGAGGTTGGATTAGATGGCCCTTGCAAGTCCCTCCCCAACTCAATGATTCTGTGGGGTGCGGGAAATGCAACCCTGCATTTTTGTAGCCCTAAACCACTTGGACTCCCTTTATTCCTTCAAAAAGGTAACTATCACTCCTGGAAGCTTCCAGAAGCAGCAGTATCCTCCACAAGAGGTCAGGGCCCTCTTCCACTCTCTTTTTTCAAAGGTGGAAGTAAATTTCTGGTTACTTCCAGTTTTGTGAAACATTAAATGAAAACCATTTTTGTCTAGAACATGGCCCTTAGACCAGCCAAAGCCCCTGCTCCCAAGAGTTCTCCAGATGCAGGAATAAAGAGATGGTGGTGGTACCTGGGCTCGATTAAAGTCTGCTACTGCCATGGCTTTGGCTTTGCGACATTCCTCCTCCAAACGTGCCAGCTCCAGGGCTCGCAGATCCATCTCTATCCTTTTTTTGTCATCCAGGATGTCTGCAAGGAGAACAGGTCCACTGCAAAGGGGTGTTCTGGCATCCAACCTAGGCATTAGGCTACCTTTGTATCTTTCCCACACAGAAATAAGCTGGTAGCAGATTTGGGGTGCTATAAGAACATCAGGAGAGGCAGCACAGTGTAGTGGTTTGAGCACTGGGCTACAACTCTGGGGTTTGAATCCCTGCCCATGGAAACCCACTGGGTGATCTTAGGCAAGTCACATTCTCTCTATCTCTAAGGAAGGCAAAGGCAATCTCCCTCTGAACAAATCTTGCCAAGAATATCCCATGATAGGGTCAACATAAGTTGGAAATGACTTGAAAGCACACAAAAGCCTAGCACGCAAGAATAGCAGAGTGGGAGATAAGACAGGTCTGTGCTCTTCTGCTCTAGCTCCCAATGATTTCACAAGGACTTCTAACAATGGTGATAAGCAGGTGATGATCCACCTTGCATCATCCAGCATTCCCCAACTGGCTGTCCTTTAGCTGGGATGGACTGCAACTTCTTTTATCCTCTGCCAGCATGGTCATCTGGAAGCTACTTGACAGGAGAAGGCTGGCTTACTCAGACAGTGATATTCACTTGACTGTAGGGGCTAGTCTTTCTCCAGGACCAGTCTTCCATGCCAATGAATGAGGCTGTAGTTGGGAACGCTGTGGCTCTTCAGAGGTTTTTGGACTGCGCTCCCAGCATCCCTCATCACTGCCCCTGCTAGCTATGGCTACTGGCAGTTGCATTTGAAGGGCCATGTGATTCCCACCCCTGGACCAGGTAAGCTAGTTGTGCCACTGAGATGAGGAGTAAAAGTTAGCACAGAAATGGGTTGGGAGGAAATATTTTATTAAGGATCCAGCTCCAGCTTGCCAGCTCAACTGCATTAAGGCTAAGCCAACATTCCTTTCCCCATTTATTTCTCCTTGGAATCAGAGGTCTGGGGGGAAAGCCAAGAAAATAATAAATACCAGCCAGAAGTCAGCCTACTGTGGCATAAAGAGTGGAAGTCATCTGCCAAAGGTAAGTTTAAGGTACCGTTAAAAGCAGCAGAGTGTGAGACAGGTCTGACAAATTCACTGAGTACTTTTGCCATGCAAGGCCAACTATGGATATTATGAGGAGCTTAGTTTCAAAGAGAGTTGTAGAGGTACGTAGACTGAAGTATATGGACTGGTGGTGGGTGGGCCATATTTTATGACACATTTTCCAAATGCAGGTGACTTTTCCTAAGTAATCTAAAGACTTGGGAGGAAAAAGCAGCCATCCTACAGAGCTCAGGAACCTGAACAAAACTGTTGTAAATTAGCGTGGGTGTCCAGAACTGAGTTGTTGCAAGCTGCCTTGGAACCCATTTGGGAGAAAGGTGGGATATAAATTCAATAAATAAATCAGTAGACAGAGAGACAGACAAATAGAAAGATAGTAGTTTTAGAGCCAGGAATTAAGCTCACAAAAAAGCCTGTTGCACAGATTTCGAGGATGGTGGACGTTGTAGTGAGACATGGTGAACACCAAGAGAAACATTGAAAGGCATTTACAAATCTCTTGGTAGACTGTGCATCAGATGATAGTTGTGGCAAAGCTGTGGACTTTTGTGTCCCTGCCCCCGACCATAGCCACCAAAGGGTCTTGAATAAGGCCCATGCTTTTGGCTAGCAGGGTGTTATTGCATATTCACATTTAGCAACAGCAGCAGGTCCACAATGCTCCTTCCCATAATCTCTCACACCAGCCTTCAAAGGCAACACTGCCTCATGCCCGTCAGCCAAAAAGTAGAGCTTGGGTGCATTATTTTGGATGCCAACTCTCAAAATCCTTCAGCAGACATAGCCAGTGGCTATGCCAGCTGGAGAATTATTGGAGGTATACTCCAAAAAGGTTAGCTTTTCCCAAGCTCTGCCAGAATGTACCTGCATATTTTTGGTCAGAGAGATTCTTTTCCCGTTCAGTTCTCTGCTCCTCTAGGGCACGCTTGTTCTGCTCCTTCTGCAGCTTATGCTGGGCTGCAGTATTCATATCCTCCCCAGCAAAACGCTGCATGCTCGAAGGGCCGCAGCGAGGGTCATCATCACTCACACGAGCTGGGAGATCTTTGCGGAGTGTCTCAGGATCATAGATATCCCACTCCCGGCGTGTGGACGGCTGCTGCTTCTGCTCCCAAAACTCCACCATGGCCTGGTTCAGCTGCTTTCTGCGTTGACGTTCCTCTTCCTCCAACATCTGTGCAATCTTGTCACACTGGACCCTGCTTGCATCTGCACAGAAAGAACATTGGATGCTTCTAGGCACTGTGATCACTGATGAGCCCACACACTTTTCTGAAACAAGTGGGTGCTGCGTTATAGTAGCAGGCCAATATTCTGCATCAAATGGATATGTAAACAAAAATTCTGGACCAACAGCATCAAGAATGTGTGAAAGAAAGGGGAAGAATCATGAATTTTGCAATACGTAAACATTTTTTTAAAGAAATGCTTCTCAGTCTTTGACCCTCCAAATGTTTGGGACTTCAGCATTCAGCAGTTTCAGCCAGTATGAGCAGTGGTAGAGAATTGTGGGAGCTGAAGTCTGAGAACCAATGATGTAAAGTAAGCAAAGGTGTTGCTTTCTCTTCAGGATCATATAGATCTTTTGCTTTTTTACTTTATCTTCCCATTCTTTTCACAGACTCCAGATGAGGTCAAAGTAATGATTCCATATTTGTGTGTATGTTGTTGTTATGGAAAGTTCTTGGCTTAAATGAAATGGCAGTGCCAGCCTATCAACCGTTAGAATGCTACTGAGCATTCCAAAAGGTATGGCCTCTTTCATTCTCTCTAGAATCTACTCATTCATCCCCTGATGCTTTTTCATAACTTCTGTTTGCTGTGTGTTTGGCATCCAGGATATTACTAATTAACTGATATTTTGTTAGTAATTTCCCATTTTCCATGGTAGGCAAGATTACATTTGTTTTCCCATTTTTTGTCTTCCAGTGGTTGAGATTATCCAGGAATGGGCTAATATTCTTCCTTATAGTGGAAGCAGAAATATAAGAGCCACTTTTTTTTTGGCCCTCTTCAGTGGGACAAGTCCACTCCAAGTTCCAATCATCTGCCTCTAAGTAAAAGGACTTTCACGGAACTGCATGCTCTCTTTTTGATGTTCATCTGGCTAGATGCAGTTACCTGACAATTTATACAGCCCCGCTGAAGGATCTTTTGCTATATGCCTGTAATACTTCCAACACAGGCAAAAGGTAGAACTGGCGAAAAAGAAATTCAGAGGCCTTTTTCAGAGTTTGCTCAGCAGATCATAGGCCTGCCTAGGACACCAGTAAATCCAAGACACTGCCACTCAGTCACAGCACTGAAGGGTAAAATAGCTGGAAAAACCTAAAATGGGTCCCCCCACTCAAACAGTTAATAACAAGTTTCTAAAGATAGTTTTTTAACTACCATGATTCCATCCTGCAGTGGAATTGTGGGATTTGTAGTTTGATGAGGGACTCAAAGACCTTTAGTTTAGCCCCTGAATTCTAGAAAGAGAGCTCTCCAGCAGATAATTCTAACTTCTTCCCCAAACTACAGACTCAGTATTCCATGAAGTAATGTCATGTCAATTAAAGTGGGACAAAACTGCTGTAATTGTGCAGCATGGATTCATCCTTAATCTGCCCAGAAGTTAAGTAATTGGCTGTCTCTCTTCATTTTAAGTTTTCACCTAGCTTTTAATCTGTTTTTTAAAAAAATGTTCTTTGTTTTCTTTGTTGGTAATATTGATACAATGAAAAAGTCTTTGTTGATAATATTAGTTACTGTATTTCCCGGTGTATAAGACTCACTTTCCCCTCAAAAAAATACTGTTTGAAAATGGGGTGCATCTTATATGCTGGTGTGTCTTATACACCCACAAATATGGTAGTTTATCCTTTGTTTTATCTGTATTTTAATTGATTTTATTGTATTTTCATTTGGGTAGGCCTTATAGAGCATGTAAGTTCTTTTTTTTCATTTTTTACAATAGTTCACAAAAACATTAAACAAACAAAAAAGTACTAATATTAGTACCCAATACAGAAATAAAGGGTATTGGACACATCACACAATAAAGATAACATACTGTCATCACTGTTGGAACCATTGCCTTCATGTCTCCCAAATGACTGCAGAAAGCTACAGCTACAATTCTGTAGAACAACATGAAAGCAAGGTTGCTTTTGCTATATTAAGCAACTTCTTTCTCTTCTGAAATTTCACTAAGACACTGCCCACAAATTTCCAATTACATCCTTGCAGCGAGTAAGCTGGAAAATAAAGTGTCTTGTTTGGTCTCTGAAGTGAGAACTGAAATTTCTGAGAGGATGAATAGTCTATTGGTGCCCCCACTTCTACGTTTCTCTATGCCTGCAGCATCACAGTACAGACACAGCAATTCATCATAGTAATCTGTTCCGAAGGCCTGAAAGGGATGTCATCAGTTCACTCAGTCTTCTGTATTCATCCACCTAGCACAAAAGACGGGCTCACAGATTAGCTCAAGATGCCATATTGTAGCAAACACTCACCAAGATAAACACTATGGAGTTAGGCAAGTTTTATGTGTTTTACTGATTTACCATATTTATATGGACACACATCAACCAATGTTATCTGAGCAGCTGACAGAATTGAGAATGCACACAACAAGATGCAGTAAAAATGCAACATACACTGAAAAATAGAGAGATAGAACTTCCCTTCTTAGCAGTGGAAAAATAATGCCAGCTCTCAAAAACTTATGATGTGCTTTGTAAATTGCTTAAAAAGCTGGGTAAATAAAAGAGAAAGACAATAAAGCCAAGCCAGCCCCTGGGGATGCTACTGGAAAGTCAGTTTTACCTCACTTACTGGGGTTCCCACAATATAAAAGAATTTTTTTCTTTCAAGGACCCATTTCCACAATAATTTATCCACTGAGGAATCCCTGCGTTTCTGCTATGAGATTCTTGCACGTGGCAAAGGATTTGGTCCACATCCTCACTTAGAGTGAAGTGCTGGAGCAAGTCTGTTGGGATTAGCTGTTTCTCTGTGTTGTTTTGTAGAGGAAGACTTAAAGGAATGTTACAGCCACGTTGAATCAGACCAAAGGCTTATCCAGTCAAACATTCTGTTCACACAGTGACCAGAGAAGCTTTACATGTGGAGCAAACATACTGATCCATTATACATTCAAGCCTCCACATTCACTAGGATTAGGAGCACAGAACCCCTGCAAAGTGGAAAAAACGGCAAATATCAAATTGTGTGTGTGCGTCTGTGGGAAGGGGGCCAAGGAATAGTGGGGAGATGGGCACCCAGGGTCTAAACCTGGCCAGGGAAAAGAGAAGGAAGTGGGGATGAATTGGCATGGTGGAATATAAATCCTCTTTCTTGCCCATCTTCTTCCTTGGGTGTGGGAGGGTAGTAGTAGAGTGTTTGTGATGCTAAGAAATCAGGCTGTGAGCTGTCCTTAGCTGGCCAGGCAGCAGGTGGTAGAGGAGGAAGATCAGAGGCAGTTTTTTAAAGGGCTGCCTGGCCTGATTGGAGCTCTTGAGAGGGAAGGTTCCCCCCAAAAAAGAAACTCCTGAGGTGAAAGGCAGGAGTGGGAGACATTTTCAAATGACCAAATCTGTGAAAGTGAAACCTGCAAATATGGAGGGTTAACTGTATCTAGTTTTGCCAGTTTTCACCAGTAGATTACTTCCCAGAGATACTTTAAATACAATCCTATGCATGTCTATTCAGAACCAAGACTTAGCCTCAGATAAGTATGTTTAGGACTGCTGTCTTAGGCTACAGTCTAAAACTGTTAGTCCCAGCTCAAGCAGATTGTCTCAACCAATGGGAGCTTGAAAAGTTAACAAATAAACTCCATTGACTCAGTGGGTCTACTCTAGTTGGATCTAACAACTGCAGTGAAACCTTGCTGAGCTGATACACTTAATTCCCCTTGAGTCATGTACTTTTCTGCCTTTGAAAATAACCCTTGTTGGCTCCAAGTTACATAAAAATAAGCCTATAGGCTCAGTTCTCTCACCAGTATCCGAAGGCAAGTCCTGCACAGAAGCAGAGCAGAAACACTCACCAAAAGCTTCATCTCGTCGTTTCTCTGCTTCTTCTCTGAGTTTTCGTTCTTCCACCTGTCTTTTCAATCCTTCAACATCCACCTTAAGAAGAGTATGGGAAGAGTAAGAGTAAGAAGAGCACAAGTTAGTAGCAAAAAAATTCTTCAGCAAATGGCATGTAGGATGCCTTCCACCTCTCTCAGCTAAAAGCAGAGGACACTGTGATACTTCAGAGACTAAATTTGCTATGAAACAAGCTCTTCTATTTCACAATTTCATCTGGTTCAGAATGGAGTGGCAAGGCTGTCAACAGGAACTTGTTAATTTAAAGCTTGGGTCTCTGCTCCTACAGTGGCTTTGTGAGCACTTTTTTTTTGCTAGGCTCGAACTGATGCATTGGTTATTATCTTTAAAGCCAAAAATTCCTGATTAAAAAAAAAAACCCGGCAGTCTCCTGACGTGTGGGAAAGCCCTGCTACATTTCTTGCTGTCATTGGAAGTTTATTTGGTGAGACTGGAAAGGGCCTGCCCTTCCTGCTCCTATTGGTGACTTGAAGGAGTGTGCACACACATGTACACACAATGGTTTATTACATTTTGATCTGCTATATCCTGCTGCTGAATTGTTTAATTCTAAAATTTTATTTTCTTGTTTCTGATGCAATCTGCCTTGAGTACCTATTCTGTATCAGAAAAACAAGACAAAAATGAACTTAGCAAAGTTTGGCCAGTATAACGCTATTAGACTCTATGTGTGTGTGTGTGTGTGTGTTTTAAACCACGTCTAACAGGTCTATACCTCTAGAATTCATCCCCCAGTAAAGCATTTCAATCCATTTGTCCTGCTTCCATTTCAGAAACCCAGGGCTGCAGCCAGAATCCTCACCATTCAGTTCTGTTATCCTTTCTGATAGGGTTTAGAGAGTGAAGACAAGAAAGGACAACGGATTGTAAATGTGACACCTCCTATCATTATTCACAGTTGTTCATAGTGTGTATCCAAAAACATTCAGCTTCTGTACCAAAGAAGCAACTCATATGTTAACTACAACATATAAATCAACAGCCCCCATGCAGGTTTGATCAGGGACTCAATTAAGATAATCCTTCATTCGAAAACAAATGACGGACTTGTAGATTGATGCACTCCCTTTTCTCTTTTGTACAATTTTCGTCTTAGTTTCCTGTTTAACCCTAATCATAGTTTGCCATGATTCCTAAACATTAAACCATGTTTAAAACTTGCCAAAGTAGAATGAGAAACAGTTTTGAAACCTTGTTTCTTGGCTCAGAAAACAAGTGTTTAATACTATTGATAAATTCATATGTCCCATCAATCTACCATATTTGTCCGTGTATTAGACACCGGCATATAAGACACACCCCACTTTCAAGAGGTATTTTTCAGGAAAAAAAAATTAGTTCCCTGGTGAGGAGCATGAAAGGAGTGCTGTAGCAGGAGAGGAGGGAAGTAAAAAGAATGCTGCATCAGGAGGAAGGGAATGAAAAGAGTGTTGCGCCAGGAGATGAGGGGAATAAAAAGAATGCTGCACCAGGAGAGGAGGGGAATTGTTACCCTGATTTCTGGGAGTCCCGTGAGGGACACCTCAGTGCGCTCCAAATATTACAAAGTTGGGAATTAGCAAAGAGCACAAGCTAGCACTACAAGAGGCAGGGCAACATAGCGAGATCTTTTACCCAATGTCTACGGGGTCAGGCCAAGTCAAGGAACAAACAGAAGTAAATGATAATTGTTGTTTTTATTGATATACAGTCAAACACGTGTATGCAACACACTCACACAAAGATCTATAGAAATAAAGGTTGGAGTTGGATAGAGAGATTTTAAGAGGGGGTTTTGTATGGGAAATGCTACACCTGTCCTGAAGCCTGGGTAGTCTGAAGAAAAATGCCCGTAGCAGAGGAGATTCTCAGCATGTGGAGCTGAGGGGAAGGCTCGTCGAACGAAGCGACAGCAAGGCGGGAAAGAAGCCAAGAGCGATCCGAGGAAGCGCTCAAAGTCAGGGGGTCTTATAAAGGAAAATGTGGCCGTAGGCTAGTCCATTCCTGGGGATAACAATGAGTTTCAGGCTGGAGACAAAGCCTCCGAAAGGTCAGTAATTTACATGATTGAGTTATGACAGAGTTGTCAATAGCTCAGATAGTATGCAAATGTGGAGTGCTTGACATTTGAGTATTCGGCTTGTCAAGCTGCCCACTCGGGGCAGGGAGTCCTTTGTAAGTAGCGTGCATACATAATGTAGTACTTGCCTTGAGGTCTCCTAAAGTGGCAGTCTGGCTATTTCTGGCCTGCCTGTATTTGTTTGGAATGTTTCGGCTATTGTTGGCCATGCCTGTGTGCGTGCTTGTCTGGGGACCTTGCAAGCACGTGGAGAGGACGGGGTAAGGAAGGCCAAATTATTGATATCAAATGATATCTAATATCCCACAAGTCCAGGCTAGAAATTACAGTAACAGAATGAAAAGAGTGCTGCACCAGTTTTTCTTGGGCTCTAGGAGAGTCAAAATGCACAGGAGAGGGGGAGAAGGTAAGAAGTGCTTCACCTGGATTCCATGACCCCTTCCTTTCCTGTTTGCTTGGGCAAGAAGAACTTTGGCTCCCAGTTCATTCCTTATGTTTTTATTGTTACTGTATTTTCTGGTGTATAAGACGCACCCCATTTTCAAAGGGTATTTTTTAAGAAAAAAAAGTGTCTTATACGCCAGCAAATACAGCATGTTTAGTCCCAAATAGGAAACTGAAAAGTAAATTGAGTTCAAGGCATGCCAGGGAATATTTAAGCCCATGAATAATTTCAACCTCTTCAAACCATGATTTCGTCGATCATCTGAATTAAACCATACTTATTTAAATTTAACATTTTAACCTGATCTTTGCATTTGAGCTTCTGTGAAAGATATTCAAATACCATCCTTCTTCCCCTCTACCCGCAAAAAAAAAAAAAAAAAAGGAGCACAGTCAGAAGCAGCCCCACCACAGGACAAAATAGAGATACAGCTCAATTTAGGCAGCATTAATAGCAGCAGACAAATCTGAGGGAAAGGATACAATGCACATGGGATTCTGAGTAAGAAAAGAACAATTACCACACTCTTATACAAATCCCATTCTGTATAGATCATACCCCATTTTAAGTAGTGGAGTGTGGGTCATTAGCAGGTACTGCTTCAGAAATCAAAATGTCTTCTACAGTTTTTGTCAAGTATTCCCCAGTATTCAAGATCTTACATTTCAATTAAAAAAAAATCCAATTCTTATGAAAGAGGGAATTTCACTGGTGTTGAAGAGCAGGATTCCCCACTCCCTTCTGGTCCAAATGACATCAAGGGGCATGACTACATCTCAGGCGACAGTATCTGCTTGTTCCTGCTTGTCCAGTATTATAGGATATGTTTCAATTTGTGCAACCTGAGGCTGTGAACAGGATATAGTTAGCCCCATATCTGCAGATCTGTATCCACAGATTCAACCAACCACAGCTTGAAAATATCCTCCCTCCAAAAGAAAAGAATTCAAAAAAGCAAACTTTGATTTTGCCATTTTATATAAGAAATGCCATTTGACTACACCATTGCACACATTGGGACTTAAGCATCCACAAATTTTGGTATCCACGGAGTATCTTGGAACCAAACCCTAGTGAATACCAAGGTCCACTGTACTTGGAGATGTGACAGCCATCACATGCATACTAGACCCTATGGCAAGAGCGCTCCTATAGCCAGGGCCTTGATCAAGGAAGCTTCACCAGCATTGGGGAGGGTACGGGAAGGAGAAGCATAAAGCAGTGCTTAGTAGAATCACCACTGTCACCTCTGTTTAATTATCAAACATAACTTGTGGGACTCCTAAACATGCCTGCTCTTCCCTCACCAAGGAAGATAAGTGACACACAGAGGAATCTTTCCACACCAGGTGATGGAGCTTCTCCTAGACCTTCCATGGGTCAGATGGGAAATCTTGCCTGTCTTGTCATTATAAAATAAAGCTTGTAAATGCCTGAATATGTGAGATCTCAGAAGCCAAATGGGGCTTTTGCTGCAGTATATTTGCTACAGTTGAAGTGAAATTATCTTCTTTGTTGTTGCCAAAAATCCTAACTATCTGAAATGGAGATGAGCTGCATTAGTCATTAGTTTCAAGCATTTCGCATGCATGCCTAGTAAATTATTCCCTGGATATCTAGCACCTGGGGAATTATAATGATATGTGCTCTTCCCAATGAACCACAGAAACAAGTTATTTTGCTCCACCTCATTGATCAAGCTAAGATGTGAAGATCCAAGTAATCTCCTCTAAAAAGGGATATTCATATTAAGGACAGTTTGTGCGTAAAAATCACTTCTGAGAGCTGTTTCATCTCTAGCAGATACTTAGGGACTCCATTACAGTTTCCCATCAGGACAGCTCTTTTCCAAGGCTAACATACAGCTCCACAGTCCTGCAAGACTCACCCCCATTGTGCGGTAGCGAGCATCAAAAATGCGGCTCTGTCTTTGCTTCTCCCGATTTCTGCGGGCTTCAATGGCAGCTGCATCTTTTTTATCTGGCTGAATATCCACTTTATACATCTCTGTACCTGTAACTGAAAGATGGATTTGTGTGTGAGACAGAGTGAGAAGCTTCAAAACAGTCCCAGCTCTTATTCAATAGGAAACTGAGCCTGTTCCTGGTGGACTATTGAAAACAAATGCTTAACTAGAAGTTAGTAAATAGTCAGGTAGCATGAAAATCTCTGACTATTCTAGGTCACCTTGCAGATAGCTTTTGGTGTATCAGCAGAAAATAGTTTTTATCCAGCATCACATCTCCCTAGTCACTTCTGACTCTTTCATTCCTTTGCCCTCAAAACCAGTACTGGGGAACATATGGCTATCCAGATCAGCCCTAGGAGTAAATAGCAGAGCTTGCTCGCCACTGCAGGTCAACAACATTTAGAAAGCCACTTATTGTTTATCCCTTCCCAAAACTGACTGTGTCTTGTAAGGAAAAGATTGAGACTTCCATTTGATTCCCTGTTTGGCCATGGGTTTGATTCCCTGCATGGCCATGGAAACCCACTGGGTGCCATTAGGCATGTCACATACTCTCAACCCGAGATAACCCTGTGATAGGTTCACTTTAGTGTCGCCTAAATTGGAAACAACAACAACAACAAAAAAAAACAAGATTGAGACCTCCATTTGATTCCCTGCTTGGCCATGGAAACCCACTGGGTGCCATTAGGCATGTCACATACTCTCAACCCGAGATAACCCTGTGATAGGTTCACTTTAGTGTCGCCTAAATTGGAAACAACAACAACAACAAAAAAAACAAGATTGAGACCTCCATTTGATTCCCTGCTTGGCCATGGAAACCCACTGGGTGCCATTAGGCATGTCACATACTCTCAACCCGAGATAACCCTGTGATAGGTTCACTTTAGTGTCGCCTAAATTGGAAACAACAACAACAAAAAAAAAAACAAGACTGAGACCTCCATTTGATTCCCTGCTTGGCCATGGAAACCCACTGGGTGCCATTAGGCATGTCACATACTCTCAACCCGAGATAACCCTGTGATAGGTTCACTTTAGTGTCGCCTAAATTGGAAACAACAACAACAAAAAAAAAAAACAAGACTGAGACCTCCATTTGATTCCCTGCTTGGCCATGGAAACCCACTGGGTGCCATTAGGCATGTCACATACTCTCAACCCGAGATAACCCTGTGATAGGTTCACTTTAGTGTCGCCTAAATTGGAAACAACAACAACAACAAAAAAAAAACAAGACTGAGACCTCCATTTGATTCCCTGCTTGGCCATGGAAACCCACTGGGTGCCATTAGGCATGTCACATACTCTCAACCCGAGATAACCCTGTGATAGGTTCACTATAGGGTCGCCTAAATTGGAAACAACAACAACAACAACAAAAACATGAGAAAGGTTGCTGGGAAACAAACTGGTCCAATCAAGACGTCCCCTATTGACATGTAAAAAAGTTGCATGAGGAATGCACAAGCTAAATTTAAAGGACCATGATTCTCAGAAGGTTCCCAGTGTATCCTTCTCCACAGGCAAATCCAGCTTTTTTTGGCCATAGTTCAAATTTGGTGTCACAGCACGAATCACACGAGGTTCAGTGGAACCTCAACTGAAGAACACGGGCAGGCTGAAAAGAAAAGGCACTTTGCAGAATAAAAATGCCATGTTGTGAGAAACTGCACTCCTTCACTTAGACCACAGGTGGGACTCAGGCGGCCCACCCCGGTTACCGTTGGGCTTCGACTCCCAGGACGTCTCCGCAGGGCAGGACTGCTGGGACTTGCAGTCCAACAAAACCCGGAAGGGCTGAATTTGAACCCAGCTCCCAGCCTCGCTCGGCCCTCCAAGAAGGCTCACCTGTTCTCTGGTACGGCTGCTGTTCAACCGCGTCTGCTCTCTGGTTGCTATGACAACGAGCCAGCTCACTTCCCAGACCTATTACCTGCGGAAGGGACCCATTGGCTTCACCCACACGTCACTTTATGCAAATATATAAGCGGGGAGCCTATCAGCATAGCGAGACGTCCGGGGTGGCTCGAGCTCCCTCGAGAAAAACATCGCCCGCTAAGGTCAGGCGGAAAGAGGGAGGAGTTTCGTATGCAAAACGTATACGACGGCGCCATCCTATCCACAACCGATATTTCGAAAGAGGCGTGTTCTAAAGCGGTGCTTTTAGTGGTCATGATCTCTCGCGAGATTTCAAAGCTCCCGCCCTTCTCGCAGAAGGCGGGCTAGAGCGGTAGCGTCGCGGGGCCTGGAGCTCCGGACCTCGGGGGCCTTGTTGTCCCGTGTCCCCTGCCGGGCCCCGTAGTTTGCGTCCCATTTTGGTCTCCCTCCCGCTCTTCGAACCCTCGAAATGGGGTTCCTCAAGCTGATCGAGATCGAGAATTTCAAATCGTACAAGGGGCGCCAAATAATCGGGCCCTTCCAGAGCTTCACGGCCATCATCGGGCCCAATGGATCCGGTAAGGCGGGCCTCCCCGGGGCGGGAGAGGAATCTTGCCTCCGAAGAAGGGGCCCCAGGCCGTGTCTGCACTAGCCTGTTATAGCGCTATGATTCCACTTTCAATACCCTATGGAATCCCGGGGGGCCTCTGAGGCCCCTCCCTAAATCGCAAACGCCGGGATTCCATAGGATGTTGAAAGTGGAATCATAGCGGTATAACAGGCTAGTGCGGAAATGGCCCGAGTAGTGGTCGACACAAATATATCCCATCAAAGGCCGCCCGGCCCTTTCAAGGCTAAGAGTGAGGCCTGGAGGACGGGCGTCCTGCGTCTGGGATTCCTCTCTTCGGATCAACCCGGGCTGTCTGAAGAGGAGAGGCGAGGAGAGGTTCTGGCTTAAATCCCTCTATTAGTTCTTGCTCCACTAGATCCGCTGAATCGGTGGAAACTACATGAGTGGTGGTTCACCGAGTTCCGGTTGATTCACTGGGCTTGCTCTGCGTCCAACTCAGCTGGGAATGAGGGTTGACCACTTAGGCCATTTCCGCACTAGCCTGTTATAGCGCGACGATTCCACTTTCAACCTCCTCTGGAATCCGACCGGCCCCTCCCGAAACTGCAAACCCCAGGATTCCAGAGGAGGTTGAAAGTGGAATCGTCGCGCTATAACAGGCTAGTGTGGAAATGGGCTTAGTGATTCTTGCTTGCCCAGATATGGAACGGAGTTTCCCTCTGCAAGGCCTTTCACTCAAGGGTTAGGGAAGTGGCATCCTCAAAAAGCAAGGCAATCATAGACCCAGAGATGATGGTCTTGTATTTGGCCTCCAGAATTCACACCTAGCAATAATACTTGTGTTAAGTTTTAACTGCCATCAAGTTGACTTTGATTTATGGCAACCCTATGAAAGACCTCCAAGTCACGCTTTTATCAACATCCATGCTCAGGTCTTGCAGACTCAGGGCTATGTCTTCTTGCACCTATCCATGTATAACGGGGGTCTTCCTCTTCTCTTTCTGCCTTTTGTCTTGCCAACCATTGTCTTTCCTAGTGAGTCATGTCTTCTCATAGGTCCAAAGTAAGGCAGGTATCAGTTTAGTTCCATGTTAGTTGTGGGAGAATTCAGGCTTGATTTGCCCTTGAGCTCATTCATCTGTCGTTTTGGCAGTCAGTGGTAGCTGCAGAACTCTCCACCACCACCACATCTCAAGTGAGATAATTTGCTTTTCAGTTTTCTTCCACTGTGCGTCTTTCACAGCCATACATAGAAATCAGAAATACAGTGGCATGGACAATCCTGACTTTGATATTCAATGATGTATTTTTGCACTTCCAAAGCTTGTCTAGTTCTTTCACAATTGCCCTTCCAAGTCCTAATCTTCTTCTGATTTCTTCACTGCAATCTCCATCTTGATGATGACTGAGCCAAGGTATGGAAAATCTTGAGATATTTTGATGATTTAATGACCTGCTTTAAAGTTATATAAATAATCTGGGGTCATTATTTTTGTTTCCTTGAAGTTCAACTGTAAATCTGCCTTTGTGCTTTCTTCCTTGACTTTCTTCAGTAATCATTCCAAATTTTTGCTATTCGTTATAAAGTCTCCCCCAGTCTCAGAGGAAGGCCATGGCAAACCTCTGAACAAATCTTGCGAGGAGAAGCCCATGATCAGTTCATCTTAGTGTCTCAATATATTGGAAATCACTTGAAGACACATAACAACCAAGCAGTATGGTGTTGTCTGCACTTCTTAAATTGTTGATGTACCTTCCTCCAATCTTCATGTCACCTTCCTCCAAGTCTTTATGTATAATATGCTCAGTTTACAATTTAAACAGATAGGATGGTTAAGTGCTGCCTTATCTGACCTCTGCCAATTGGAAACCATATCATTTCTCCTTATTCTGTCCTAACAGTAGCCTCTTGTCCTGTGTACAGGTTCCAATCCCCTATGATTGCCAACACGTTCCTATTTTGGTGTGTGATCAGTTTCTTTCTGGACTCCAGTGTAGAATCTTTCAGTTTCTTTCTCTTCTGCCTCTGTGGTTGGAGTATAAACTTGGCTTATGGTTCTGTTGGTCATTTCCCTGAAGTCTTGTTGATATTATTCAATCAGACTTTGCATTATATCCTTTGACTGCTTTTGCTACATCTCTCCTCACTATAAATGCCACCCCATTTCTTCTTAGAGTTTCATTTTCTAACTAAAACACTAAAACTAAAAAATTATCAGATTGCAAGTGTCTGTTCCTGTCCACTTTAACTCCCTTACTCCAAATATTACAATGTGTATTACAATGGTGCCTCCACTTTTGCAAGGTTTTGGGATGCAGAATCCTTGTGAAAGTGGAAAGATTGCAAATAACTCTCCCTTATGCTTCCCCTCTTATTCTTTTCCAGGGGTTCCCACCAATCTCTTGCCTTTCACCTCAGCACGTGTTCCCTCTACTGGGGCAAAATGCATGGGAATGGGAGGGGGGAGCTCAAGGCGGGGGAGAAGAAAGGTGCATGTGTGTATGTGCGCCTTCCCCTACCTCCATTCCCTTGTGTTTCGCCTTGGTGCATGTTCTCTGTGCCAGTGCAAAATTCATGGGAATGGGAGGGGGGAGCTCCAGAGAGGGGAGAAGGAACACTTTCCGTTGCCCCCATTCCCTTGTGTTTTGCCTCAGCATGTCTTTTCCATGTTGGGCCAAATGCATGGGAGTGGGAAGGGGGAACTCCAGAGGGAAGAAGACATGTGCATGCCTCCCTGCCCCCATTCTTTTGCCTTTTGTCTGGGCATGCTTGTCTTCCTTGTCTGCACACGGCAAGACACAAGGGAATGGGAGGAGGGGGAAGCACACATGTGTTTCATGAATAATCAAATTCACAAAGGTCAAACCTGTAAATGTGGAAGACTATGTTTCCATTTCTTGTTTTACAATATGTAGCTTCCTGTGATCCATGCTTCTCACTTTCCATGTTCCTGTAATATGTGTCATGCAGCTTTGGACTTTGCTTTCACCTCTGAGCACATCAACACTGTGGTCCAGTTGTGTCATTAGCTACAGTGCTTCTCATACTTGTCTTCCTCAAGAGCTTGTTGACTGCCTTCCAACCTGGGAGTTTGATCTTCTGATGCTATTTCTTGTTTCATTTCAAATTTTCTCATCATAGGGCTTTCACAGTAAAAGACATTCAAAAAGGAATTGCTGTGCCTTCCTCTGCTCAGTAATAATAAGTGTTAGATGTGGCACTCCTTCCATTGTCTCTTAAAGATCCTCTGCCAATGTCAGCCCCCCACTATTGCTGCTACCCAGTTTCTGTTTGGCACATTTAGCCTGGCTCCTCAACAAAAGCCTGTCTGACATGGGAGACCCTACCAGCAGCACTGCTACTGTCAACAGTGTCTCTTGCCTCACAGGAGCACACAATCGCACCACTGGAGGAAGGTAGTGCAGTAATGGGAGTTCTACTTGTGTTAGGCCAGCCAAAGGCACAAAAAGTTTATTGCTGGCTTTTGAAATCAAGCTTACTTTTGAAAGACGTTTAAAAACTGTGTAAGGGATGGAATGGGAAGCAATGATATTAGTTTATCTTCAGAAGGCATGTGAAGAAGAATGTACAGACTTTTGGCTTCACCAGGCACCATCTCCAGTTGCACTTAAGCAAGTGGCGCCTAAACCTAGCAGAAGCAATTCAGAGGAGGTGTTCCTTATGAGAAAACACTTTGTGCCTGTTTTAAGGGAAATCTGTTGCATTATATTCAGGGTCGAGGTCTAGACCTGGTGAAAAAAGAAACTGTAGGGCCAAAGTGTAGCAATTAGTTATTTATTGGATTGATTTATATCCTACTTTTCTCTCAAAACTCAAGGTGCCTCTCCTCAAGAGCATGGGAGCAGCAAGTTACAAGCAATGATGTTACCTGTAACTAATTACTTTTAGGGAGTAAGAAGAGTATTGGCAAAGTCACACTGCAAAAGCAAAGTTACTTTAATTGTGTAGTGGGTAACAGTTTTTCACTTCAGTATTTAAGACTAAAGGTTGCTTTTAAGGGACATCTTGATAGGTGTTGAAAGTTTTTTCCAAGATTTATGATATTTTCTTAGGGGTGTTGTGTTCAAAAAAGTAACAAAGTAATAGAAGTATTGTAAGTAGTGCAAAAATAACACAAGTTATTTGTTTTCTTAACTGCAGTGAGTAACAGGAATGAGCTACTTTTACAACGACATAAAACCTTATGCAATGATGTAGAAGAATGGAAATTAAAAGTCCTGAATATGGTAGAGACAAAAAAAGTTAACATTTTCTTTGAAAGATAAACCTATCCAGAACTTTGGAAGGGAATGGAGAGAACTTTTGAACTGGATAAAGACATAGTATAAGAAAAGAAAAGGGAACAAAGTAAGATTGTATGTAATGTAACAATGTAATGTAACAAAGCAACAATGTAAGATCATCTTCTCCTTTGAGTAAGCAGTAACTATGTGTGAATGGAATGAAAACAAGCGGATTCAACTGGAAAATAAGCTTGGAAGTGGGGTAGGGTTTTCTTTATTTTCAATTATAAACTTCAATAAAAATATTATTAAAAAACGTTATGCAATGAAATACTTTTTAAAGTAACTTTCTAAGCTTTGAGGCTAAGAGAAGGTACAGATCAAAACACCAAAATAATACTGAAATACAGGTCAATAAATTGTAATATTAAACATGCTTGAATTCACAGTATTTAAAAGCACAGCAAGAAAGTAAGCACCACGCTGACCCATTAAAAGCTCCTTCCTCCAAAAGGCAGTTGCTGGACAAGTTGGCAGCTTGCAGAGAGGCATACTGCATCTAGTAAACTGCTTTGCTCTTTCTTGGTGCCTCCAACCAGGCAAATCGAATCTCATGGATGCTATCAGCTTTGTACTCGGTGAGAAGACCAGTAATTTGAGAGTGAAGACCTTACGGGACTTGATCCATGGGGCTCCTGTGGGAAAGCCAGCTGCCAACCGGGCGTATGTCAGCATGGTCTATTCTGAAGAGAATGCTGAAGATCGCACTTTTGCGAGGGTCATTGTGGGTGAGTTTTGTGGGGAAATCTTAGCAGGCTTAATGCTTGGGATTCTAGAAAGAGGATTGTGCAGAAGCTCTGGGATGCCATCTTTTACAGGGTTTTTAGTTGGAGGCCAGAACAGCAGGTTGAGTTACACTAAGTGGAGGTAGCCGAGTGCGTGGTGGTGTTTCTTAGCCTCAGGGAATTGTATGGAATATTTTGGACTGAAAAGGATACGGCAGCCCAGTCCAATAGATACTTACTCAGAAGTGAGTCCCACTGTGTTTGGTGGGTCTTATTCCATGGCAAATGTGCATATGGCTGGGAACCAGTGTGGTGGAAGTGGTATGAGCATTGGACTATGACTGGAGACTAGGGTTTGAATCCTGTGCAGCCATAGAAATGCACTGGGTGATCTTGGCAAACCACAGTCTCTTAGCCTCAGAGGGCAAAGCCAAAACCCCTCTGAAAAATCCTGCCAAGAAAACCCCTGATATGATTGCCTTAGGGTAACTATAAGTCAGAAACAACTCAAAGACAAATGTGCATATGGCTATAGTTTTAATCACCCAAGTCTGAAGCCCCCTTTTTTAATCTGGCTTGTACTTTGACAGCAGTTCATATATCCTGTATGATCTTTCTTACAAAACTAACAGGATATCTTTGCTTTGGTTCTCCGTCACAATAGTATTATGTTCATAAATCATCAGGCTGGCAGGTGGCAGATGTAACTGTAAATCCTAAAACCCTCATCTTATGAATGAAGAAGACATAGCCTCCCTTTTGCACTTTCTCATTTCCCTAATTTTCCTCTGGAATTGCTTCTCCCTCCCTAGCACCATGCATGGTAAAAACTAGAGAGGGTGAAGGTAATGAGTCTCCTTTGGGTTTCTATTTTGACTGAAAATAATTGAAACGTGTGTCTTCTAGGAAGCTCATCAGAGTACAAAATAAACAACAAAGTGGTACAGCTGAGCGAGTACAGTGAGGAGCTGGAGAAACTGGGCATCCTTATCAAAGCTAGGAACTTCCTAGTGTTCCAGGTAAGTGGTTTTTTCAGGTTTATGGTTCAGCAAAAGTATGTATGTCCATTAGCTGCTACAGAACAGAGTGACATGTAATTAGATGTTTTGGCATTTCTCTAGCTTGAGCTTTGACAGACAGCCCAAGCATATGGATCTTCTCGTAACAGAGGGGTGGGAAGCATGCCTCCATATGTTGTCGGACAGCACCTCCTACTAGTCCTAGCCCACTGGGGCCAGTGGTGATGCATACTGAAAGTCGCAGTCTAAAGGGCTACATATTTCCCATTTCTGTTACAGCATTTCTGACAAGCATTCAGGCCTGTGGTTAAGGTGCCTTTGAAGCTGTCACATTCTGTGGATGTAGATTCTTGGGTGGGCTTATTTAATCTTGCAGGGGTGCGGCAAGGACGTGGATGGGATTCCTGCCCAAACAGGATTATTGGCCACACTGGTTGCCAACTTTTATTTTAACAAATGTGCCTCCTGCCTACCAGTGGATCTGAAAAGTTTGATAATAGCGCTGTTATTGTAAGTGGTGAACGTGAACTCAGACTCTTGTTGCCTTTGCGATAGTTTTGCCTCACGTCTCCTGAGCTGGAGCTCTTAGAACAGCACAGTGCTGAAGTGGCAGCTAGAAACTTAGCTTGCTCTGTCTTGTACAAGAGTGAGCAATTTCCAGGGCCTGGGGCTGCTGTGACATTGCACTCACCCACTGCATGTCCGATCTCTGAAAATTGGCACAGGGGGACACGTGGCTGGATAGCAGTACGTGTGAAAGGAATCTAGGAGTCTTAATAGACCACAAGCTGAACATGAGTCAGCAGAGTGATGCGGCAGCCAAGAAAGCCAATGCAATTCTCAGTTGTATCAATAGGAGTATGGTGTCTAGATCAAGGGAGGTACTGGTACCACTCTATTCTGCTTTGGTTAGACCTCATCTTGAATACTGTGTCCAGTTCTGGGCACCCCAATTCAAGAAGGACATGGTCAAGCTGGAGCAAGTCCAGAGGAGAGCGACCAAAATGGTGAAGGGTCTGGAGGCCATGCCCTATGAGGAACAGCTTAGGGAGCTGGGGATGTTTAGTCTGCAGAAGAGAAGGTTAAGAGGGAACATGATAGCCATGTTTAAATATTTGAAGGGATGCCATGTAGAGGAGGGAGTGGACTTGTTTTCTGCTGTTCCAGAGACCAGGACGAGGAGCAACGGATTCAAGCTGCAGGAAAGGAGATTCCACTGGAATCTCAGGAAGAATTCCCTGAGGGTCAGGGCTGTCCAGCAGTGGAATATGCTGCCTCAGAGTGTAGTGGAGTCTCCTTCTTTGGAGGTTTTTAAGCAGAGGCTGGATGGCCATCTGTCAGGAGTGCTTTGAGGGTGTTCCTGCATGGCAGTGGGTTGAACTGGATGGCCCTTGTGGTCTATTCCAACTCTTCATTTCTATGATTCTATGATTTGGGTTGCTAAGAGGTCTTTGGGAATCACATGTGTCCCTTGGCCACACTTTCCCACACAGACTCATGTGGTTTGTTTGACTAAAAGCAGCTTTGTATCAGGGTTGTCACCTTTGTTCAACCTATCTCAGATGAAGACAACTGGAACATCAGGCACAAGGAGGTGACAGCCTCAGGCAGGTTTGGTATGTCATGAAAGAGCAGCAAGTTTTTCATAATTTACAATGTTCTTTTTATAATGACGCTGCTAGGGAGCAGGAGAGGTCCCTGTTGGATTTCTTCCTCATGTTCCAAAACAATGTGGCTGGGCTTGGTTAATGCACAACATGAGTTGGGTGAATGAACAGCAGGTGGGCCAGTTAGTCAAGGAGCAAAATGTCTTGGGCTGGTCCTGGAGGGTTGTACCATAAAACTGGCCTGATGCGATCATTTTTCACTGTCCCAGGGTGCAGTGGAATCAATTGCTATGAAGAACCCCAAGGAGCGCACAGCACTCTTTGAGGAAATCAGTCGCTCAGGGGAACTGGCTCAGGAATATGACAAGCGAAAAAAGGAGATGGTGAAGGCTGAGGAAGACACCCAGTTCAATTACCATCGTAAAAAGAACATTGCAGCTGAGCGTAAGGAGGCCAAACAAGAGAAAGAGGAGGTAAAAACAGAAAACTGCCGTTGGCTGTGATGGCCTCCAGGTGGCTGACTTCATATCCTCAATCACTGGCTGGAGGGGGTAGTGTGTCTTTTATTAGTGGACTGCTCTGTTTGGTAGCAGTTGTCTCCCAGCCAGCCTGCTGTTCTCATTGGTGCTTCTGGGTATATAGTCCACAACTTTCGCCATGAGCAAACTAATGCTAAGCTTCTGGGATTTCCCGTCCCACCTCCAGCTCCGATTGAGGTGTGGAATTTCTTTTTGGAAAATTCTTCTTCTTAATCTTCCTTTTTCTTCTTTGAAACCTTTATTCCCTGTTCTGTTTTCTGTTTACTTGACCATATCTCCTATTGGCCTATATCAAGGGTGGTTAAAATGAAATAAAAACAGATGGCATTTAAATCTCTCCATGCTAAGTAAGATGTGTAATATGTGCAATAACCCCTGCTGGAAATGTGATGGACAAGAAGGGACATTTTTTCATCTGTGGTGGTCATGCCTGAACACAAAAAAATTGAAAAAATGTTCATAAAATTAATGTCTGAAATTCTTAAAATTAAAGCAACACCTGGATTCTTCTTAATGAAAGTGCTATCTTTGCTATAGAGAAAAAATTTTTGGAATACTTTATATGACCACCTCTGCTCAAATTGTCTATGCGTGGTATTGGAAAAACAACCAATTACCAGAAATAGGTGAATGGCTAATAAAATTATTTGAAATGAAAGATGATGATACTGTAACCAAAATGTTAAAGGGAATACTAAGAGATGAAAGTGAGAAAGAATGGCTTCCAATTTTGACATACATTAAGGAAAAATTTGTAAATGATACTGTTGCAACAGGATTGTAAAGATTTAAAAATACATTTATGTTAAAACACAAATACAACACACAATTTTTGCTAACTGCGCTCTGTTTTAAAACATTTTCAAAGGCAGATAATCATAATTAAGATTTAATCTAGTACGAATTAAGAGTCAAAAAGATCAGAAATATGGTTAATAAATGGAGGAGTCTAATTTCTGAAATAAACCCAACAAAGGGTAGTTGGAAGTTTATTTATATGATAGTTTTATTTACAAATGGGAGCTTGTGAAATAATAGAGACTTGATTGTATGTTACCGCTAGTAATCAAAGGAAAGATACAAATCTGTTGAATATGTTGTGTTAATACAAAGTATAACAGTAATGTACTGTTATTCACAGAACTTTAAATCATTTCAATGCAATTTATTTTATATTAATTAATATTAATGAATAGTAATTAGATAATCTATAATGACAAAGTTAACATAGCTTTCTCACTTGAGATATATGAACATTTATTTAATATTCTTGTGTGTTATTAATCCTCTTCTGGATTTTAAAAAATAAAAAAACATGAAGTAAAAAGAATGGAAATATTGGCTTGTAGAAGGACAGGCAAGAAATTGGAGGCCACATTGCCCAACCAGTCATCTCTGCCTGTTTGCTGGCTGATTCAAAGGGGTTGGGATGAAGCAGGAAACATTTCTTGTATATTTATACCCTGAACGACTGAAACATAGGTAGGTAATGTGTGGCTTTCACAAACAGTGGACTGTAATTCCTGCCAGCTCTTGCCATCTTAGACAAAAGTGAGGAGTGGTAGGAGATGCAGTCCAGCAGTATCCGGCTAATGCTGTCCCTGCCTTATGTTCACTGGGGTTTCCTGGTTACAGCCAACTTTAAGCTCCTGCTTTTTAAAAAAGCATCTTCATTCTTTTTGCATTCATTTTTTTCTTTTTGTTCTCCTGATACATACATGTTTTTTAAATTAAATCGGGCTTATCAAGTCCACAAACATTACTAGCCTGTAAATTTTGAGGTGGGGGTCAGGTTATCTCTGAAAATAGATTCTTTTGCAGTTCTAAAGGACAGTTTTCACTAAGGATAAGTGCTTGCACAAGACTCTGTGTGGCTTCTTACATTATTGGTTCATGGCATTTTTCCTGAGCTTGCCTAATCATTGTCGGTTTTGGTTGACATTGAGTTCTGCTTTTGTTCTTCCAACCGGACACTTGCAGGAATTGGGAAATATGGAAATAGTTTTCCCTGTATAATTTCTTGCTGATCAGATGTGTGCATCACGTGCTTTTTGAAAGCCAATGGAATAGGTGGAGCGTTTTCTAGGGATTATGGCTTTCTTTAAAAGAAGATTGCTTTGCCCTGTTGACCTGACAAGCTTACATTGCATCCAGGATCTATGGCCCCTGCAGACTTGACAGTATCCTGCAACCAAAGAAGGGTTGGGCTGAACATATGGGAATTGACACACACAGAGGTTTGGATCTCTGGTTTGAGCTTCCATACAATTCTTGGAATACGAGGTTTTTTAGTTTTGAGCCCCATCACATTGCTTTGATGCTTTCTCTTTTTCCTTTCTTGGGTGCCAGGCGGATCGGTACCAGCGCCTGAAGGATGAAGTCGTGCGAGCCCAAGTGCAGTTGCAGCTCTTCAAGCTATACCACAATGAAGCTGAAATTGAAAAGCTGAACAAGGAGCTGGCTTCCAAGAACAAAGAGATTGATAAGGACAAGAAGCGTATGGACAAGGTGGAGGATGAGCTCAAGGATAAGAAGAAGGAACTGGGCAAAGTGATGAGGGAGCAGCAGCAAATTGAGAAGGAGATCAAGTAAGGTGTTTGGTATTGTGTGGTGTGGTCTGGCGGTGGAACCAGGCTTCAGATTTGTGGGATCTGCTTTCTTAAAAGCTGGAGCTTTTTGTTTCTACCAACAAAGAACTCATCTGAGAGGCATAACTAGTCTATGATTTTGGGTGACCCAGTCTCATACAAGATCAGAGTTCATATAGAGATCATGAGTATTAAACCATAAATGTGCCACAGGAAGCTTTTTAATAATTACATCTTAACTGGCCCATTTTCTTAAACATAGGGCCTTTTAATTAAGGTTGTGCTTCGTACTACGCATGGTGGAAACTTACAATCCAAACAGGCTGGATGTTATGCAGAAGAAATGACTCAAGAAAGTGAGTCACATTACAGGTCAAATCTCTCTCATATAATGAAAGTCTGGGGAAAAGATATGTTTGACAGATGAGAGAATGATTTTATTTTATTACAGTGGTGCTTCCTTATATTAAAACTAATATACACTTTTAACTCATGTTCCTTCTGTTGCACAAAATCAAAATTGAAATGCATCTTTGAAGATGCATTTGCTGTTGTACCCATGAGAATCAAAACAAAAAAAATAGTTATTGTTTTTGTCCTGTTTTTATGTATCAATGATTGAAAAAACTGTGTGGTTGAGTAAGGCTGCAGTCCATTGAACTCAGTTGTGCTGACTCCTGAGTAGATATAGAATTGCAGTATAAGACTTGGTTAAATGAGTGATAGTTCTGTTTGTAAGCAGAGCTAGGAAGTAACTTGCTAGTTATTTCAGTAATGAACTGTAATGCAGTTCCTTTTTTTCCTGTAAAGGCCATGGCTGTAATTCACTCCCTTTCAGTAGAATAGGAATATATTTTCTTTCTGTTAGTCTTTACTGGGCATGTGTGCTGACCCAGCTGGAGTGCTGGGAGGGGGAAGAAGAAGGATCCTACGTGTGATTGTCCTGTACCGATGACTTTGTGGTGTGTCTGCATTTTTCTCAGAATTTCTGAAAGTGCAGTATCAGAATTGACCACTTTGAGGAACCAGAGAACATTTTTCTATATTTTCCAATGGCCCAAGAGAGAATAGGAATGATGATTTGTTAAGAATTTAACTCAGTGAGTTGCCTTGCTGGACTGCAGTAACATGAGTACCTGTAGGGTGATCTGAGTCATGGGTAAAGTAACTAGTTTCTTTTTAAAAAGTGCTTCCAGCTCTGCTCACCATCCTTGATCCTTGGTTGCAGAAAAAATACATTTCTGTATGTGTTACAGAATTCAGGTTTATTTGATATGGACTTTGGGAGGTATTGAAGTGTCATGTCATGTTACAATGATCTGTGGTCTTAACACGTGTGTGTGTGTGTGTGTGTTTAGTTTATTCTTCTTATTGGAGCTGTCAAAGGTTAGAATAATAGTTTACATTCAGCTTAAGTTTGCAGAATGTTCACATTTAAATTTGGGGACAGGGGAGCAGAACTTTTTCTAGGAGTTGGGTGAATACCCTCCCCCCATTTTTGGCTGCCCATCAGCCTGAGCAGAGCCCAAAGGGCAGAAAATTGGTTCCCACACCCACAGAAGTTTTCCATCCCAATTCTAGAGAAGTCTTCATCACAGCAAGTCTAGTCTGATCTAGGAAAGAATTTTTAACGAATCCCTCTTTCTTGCAAAGAGAATTCTTGAAATTGGGAACTATATGTACCCTCCCCCGCCCAAAGAAGACCCCATTATTGCAGGCATGTTAGATGTAAGATCAGTTTAGAACTTGATGGAAATGAGGTCATACAGAGAGGTAGTGAATTGCCTCAGTATTACCATAATCTACATCAGTGACTTTCAAACAGTGTTTCAGGGAAATGTTGCCTTCTGTGATGAGAATAGTAGGGTGAGCAAGCTTTTTTGTAGAGGGGAAAAAAGATACAGATTGCTCATTATTAATCTATTCTGTGTTGATTGTATCCTGGAGCACATTTGGAACAAGAATGAAGCCTAAGAGGTCTAGGCAGTGCCTTATATGAATTGACTGTGTGACTAAGCACCCTTTCCTCGGAATCCTCTACAGCAAGCCTGATGGTAGCTGCTTTCCTCTGGCACTAACCTACACAGCTGTGGCTTGTGTGCGAAGACCAACCAGCTGTGGAGATGGGGCCAACTGTGTGTGTCAGTCCTAAGCTAACCTGCTGGGAAAAGCCACATAATCATCCGCCTCTCTCCCTCACAAGGTTGCAGCGTTCAGAGCCACCACATCTATGTGGGATAGCGTCACAAGGGAGTGGGTTGAATTTACTGGGTGAATGTATATGGAACATTTTGAAAGTTGCTGTTACAGGTTATCTCTGTAGGAGAACTCAGGATCTAGACTGGAAGTCCTGGGAGATCATGAACAATCTTTAAAAGCAGCAGTGGTGGGGAGTGTGTGGTTTGTGGATGTTGTTGAATTGCAGCTCCTGTAAGCCCTAACTAGCAGAGCCAGGGGTGAAATACAATGGAAACCACAGTCTAACAACATCTAGATGTCCTCACATTTTAGTTTCTTGCTGTAGAACCTAATGATTGGGAATGGGTGCATCTGTTTGGTTCTCACAGAAATTAAACACAGAATAAGGAGATTTTTCCCATGGTATTCTGGCAGGGAGAAAGATTCTGAGTTGAACCAGAAGCGTCCTCAATATATCAAGGCCAAGGAAAATACATCCCACAAGATCAAAAAGCTGGAAGCTGCCAAGAAATCCCTGCAAAATGCCCAGAAGCAATACAAAAAGCGGAAGGGAGACATGGACGAGCTGGAGAAAGAGATGCTGTCTGTGGAAAAGGCCCGGCAGGAGTTTGAGGAGCGCATGGAAGAGGAGAGCCAGAGCCAAGGGAGGGATCTCACACTGGAGGAGAATCAGGTGCAGTCCAGACACAGGGCTCATCATGGGGGGGGGGCTTGCCATCTGTGGTACTGTAGTACTCAGGGGTAGCCCAAGGATAGGCAACACGGCAGTTACTTGATCCCATCACTGCTGCTCTTACTGTCTCCACAGCAAATTCACCAGCACAGCAGGGTGAGGTGTGACCAATGATGGGAGCAATGCCAGAAGTTGCCTACCATTATCTAGCCAGAGTGTGACTCTCTAGTGCCCTTCCCAGCCACGTCATGGTTACATTGTATACAATATATAGGTATTTTAAATAATTGCAAATAAATTTTAAAAATGATATTGCCCAGTTTAAGTTTCAGTGCATTTGTTCCCCTGAAGTATATTCCTGTCTCACAGGCAGCTTCCTTCCTCAGGCAAGGAATACTAGGCAGATATCCCCCATTGGATCTGGCGATTATATAGGTTCATTTTTCTCTCTCCCCGCTCCACCCCTATTTATCCAACAGGTCAAGAAATACCACCGGCTGAAGGAGGAGGCCAGCAAGAGGGCAGCCACCCTGGCCCAGGAGCTAGAGAAATTCAACCGTGACCAGAAGGCAGATCAGGACCGGCTAGATCTGGAGGAGAGGAAGAAAGTTGAAACTGAGGTGAGTGTTTCTTTGTGTCTCTGCTAACCTGTTAGCCCTGCTATGGCAAGCTCTTCTTACTTATTTCTTGTTCTCAAGAAGTAACCTATGCATCTCACCTCAGAATGTGCATGCTTTGTATTAGGAACCAACAACTGTAAAGGGCTGCACTGAAGAAACCCCAGATTTTGCACTATGAATTTACAATGTATGAAATTGCTGAATGAAATTGTATATGTCAGTGGTTCTTAACTTGGTATCTGCACAGCGCTCACAAGGGGTCTGCAAAACCTTGCTACTGAACACTGGCAGCAGCAACAACAGATGTGGCACCAAGCAGGGGGGTGCAGGCTCCCAAACTACTCCCTCATTTGCAAATAGGGAAGCAGTTTGGGTGCGTGCACATGCCTGCCACCAGGTCCCTTTCACCAGGGATGCAACAGCGGGGGTGTGGGTGCTGAGGTGGCAGCAGGTGTGCGTGTGCACCCAAACTGCTCCCTCATTTGCAAATAAGGAAGCCGTTTCAGTTTCAGTTCAGCAGTTGCAGTGCCTACACCTCCTCCCCCCCACCACATCCCTTGACAAAAGGGATGCACAGCAGCAGGCGTGTGCATGCCCACAAACTATGAGTCTAGAGACCAAGGTTTGGATCCCCACTCAGCCATGGAAAACCACTGGGTGACCTCAGGCAAGTCACATTCTCTTAGCCTCAGAGAAAGGCGAAGGCAACAAATTTTGCCAAGAAAACCCCAGTTTTCAAAGGGGACAGTGGCTCAGCTTGAAGTGTGTGGAGGGGGTTGGGAGGGAGGGGGGCTATTTCCAACTTACAGCAACCCAAAGGTGAACCTATCACATTTGGGGCAGGGGCAGATTTGTTTAGAGGAGGTTTTCCTTTGCCTTCCTCTGAGACTGAAATAATGCAACTTGCCCAAGGTCATGCAGTGTCTGAGCAGGGATTTGAATACTAGTCTCTTAAAGTCTTTAATAACAAATATTTGAGTGTCTATATCTTGAGTCAAGTCTTGGGGATTTCTGGCAACAAATTATATTTACAGGTGGTCCCTGGTAAAGAAAAAGGTTAAGAATCATTGTCAAATGTCTTATATTTCTTTACAGATTTGTGTCAATGTATTTTGCTTCTTGAAGTCTGAGAAAAGGGCACAGAGCTATGCAGCATACCAAAGCCTTGCCCTCTTGACTGCTGAGCATCTTCAGCTGCTTCTTTACTATCTGATCTTTCAAGTCTGTCTCTACAGCTGTAAAGACAAAAGCATAGGTGAACAAGGTCCTTAGCTTTCTTTTACAGTTCTTCATCGATCCTTATTTTTTTAATTGGCATTGAATTTGCTGTAGAAATTTAGCAGCAAACTGCCAACTACCCTGTAATCAATGGGAAAATGAAAAGAATGCACTGTAGTCAATATCATGGTCAGTTTACTTATTTTCAGTTTAATGCCAGTAGTCAGTATTCTATTAATCAAAGCAAATTTAAGTACATTTAAAGTCTATGTCTACAAAAATTTAATAATACTCATTTAACTAATTTAATAATATTCAAGTATAAGTGGGAGGGTTTATTGTATTTTTAACATCTAAAAATATTTTTAACTACCCTCCCACAAGAAAACCATGAAGCAAAGCATAGCCCTTAAGCTTTGGCAAACCTGAATGGCGGACCCTTGCTTTGGGCAGGTAGGCCGTTTGCACTGTAAAACGTGGGGTTTGCAGAGGGCTGAGTTCAACACCAACGTTTATGCTGCTCTCTTCCTTCTTCCCCTTCCCACTCCAAATGAATTGCTGTACATAGCCCTGCTCCTATCTTTTGGCCTTAGGGAGGCACACTGTATCCTCTTCTTCCAACAACTTCTGCTTCTCTTCAGTCATCTCAGAGCCTCCTCATCCCCATGGCCTACTTTTTACCACATTATGTTTTTATGTTACACTTCCCAATACATTTATATGTTAAAATGTATGGGGAACCATAAAAGTAAACACAGGTAGGTGGGTCTGTGGGTGTATACACACACATACCTGTTGTATGGTGAGGGGAAATAATATGAGAGCCTACTTGAGACTATAATAGAGTTGAACATGGAGACTCTTAAGAATAGGCCAATGACATTAATGTTTGTATTGGCAGAATTGCTGAGTAATCACAAAGCTATATGCACCTGGCTAAAGAGTAGCAGACTTAGGTTTCTGGTTTCACGCACACTGTGTTAAGGATAAGCTAGCCACACTGACATTTGGAAAGCTTGAGAGAGAAAGGGAAAGGAAAGGAAACCCTTAACTTTTGGGCAATGACAGCCAAGAGGAGCTGGGATGCACAACAGAGGGGCATAGCAGAGATTAGCAAAAAAAGAGATGTAGTCATGGTTCACTGGGTCTTTTGAAGGCAGTATGAAAAGAACTGATTTTTAAACCATTTCCGCACTACACTGTTATAGTGCTATTATTCCACTTTCAACAGCCGGTGGGATTCTGGGGTTTGCAGTTTAGGGAGTGGCCTTTAGAATTCTCAGCCAGAGAGCTCTTTAGCCTCCATAAACAACAAACCCTAGAATTCCTCAGGGTGTTGAAAGTAGAATAATAGCACTATAACAGTGCAGGGCAGAAATGGCCATATTTGCAAAAGCATCCATTTAAGAATCATTTGAATTTTCTTAGTTAACATGGCAGAGCATGTTCCCAGTAATATTACAGAATAGGGGAAGGCAATGTGCTGCTTTCCAGATGGTCTTTACTTACCTCAGCCTGGAGAGCCAGTGGTTAGGGATTATAGTAGTCCAAAACAGAGAGAGTATGAGATTGCCACTACTTACTGTAGAACATCCATTGGCAGGGAATCAATCAAAAAAGGAGTTGGAAGGGTAGAATTTGCATTTGTGAGGCAGGTGAGATCTGAAGACCTACTATCTTTCTGTACCCAAATCCCAGTTGTAAACCTAAATAAAAATATGAAATCCTCTTTTAAAAAAAATCTTGCATAAGATGTTTGTCTGTTTGTATAACCAAGATGGGCTGTCTCTGATCTCTTTTTGCTTTTCTCCCCTTTGCTTCCCATCAACCTTTTCTCATATTTCTCAAAAAAAAAAAAATTGACTTTGGTGCTTCTCATGTGATTCACCTTAAGTAAAGGGTGTGACTAATTCTCTAGCACTTGATAGATTAAATCACCTCCTTGGTTCATAGCCCTTCCTCCTAATATTGTCTTCAGTGACAGTTCTCACCAGTTGGAAAGAAAACTGTGTGTGTGGTGCTGGTTGAATTGGACCTTTGTTTTGAGCTCAGTTCTTTTATGTGTCATTCTTTCCTTATAGGCCAAGATCAAGCAGAAATTGAGAGAGATTGAAGAGAACCAGAAGCGCATTGAGAAGCTGGAGGAATACATTGCCACCAGCAAGTAAGGGGCAGAAGAACTCCTATCTTCTTTCTATTATGGTGGGATGGGATAGGATGGGATGGGATGGGTGGAAGAGCAGAGAGTGGACAAAAGCTAAGGAAGCTTGGTGTTGGGGATGCTTAAAAGGGGACACTCACGACATTATCCCAGAGAACTTGGAGTGAGCCTCTGTCCCATCTTCCCATTGCCATTTTCCTCTTTCTTTAGGCAGTCCTTGGAAGAGCAAAAGAAGCTGGAGGGGGAATTGACAGAGGAGGTAGAGCTGGCAAAGCGCCGAATCGATGAGATCAACAAAGAGCTGAATCAGGTGATGGAGCAGCTGGGAGATGCACGCATTGATCGGCAGGAGAGCAGCCGGCAGCAACGCAAGGCTGAGATCATGGAAAGCATCAAGCGCCTCTACCCCGGCTCTGTGGTATGTGGCTCTTCCAAATTAAACCATGGCAGAAATTGTCGGGGTTGGCAGGATTTGGCTCCTCTGAGCATGAGCAGAGTGCTATCTGTGAAGCAAGGCTTTGCTGCAGCAGAGAGTTCCAGTGAAGCAGCAAAAATTCCAGAGGGTCATTAGTTAGACTTAGGGTACTGATTAATTGCCGCACTCTAAGATAAGGCTGAGCAAAAACATGCAAGCTTGCCAGCAATTAGAAAAAGAGGAAAAACAGAAGATAATGGAGAAAAATCGGGCAGCATCTCCCCTTACAAACAGAATACTGCCAATAGCACGGCAGGTTCAGCTAGGGAGTCTAACTGGCAACTGGTCAAGGCAAACACCAGCCTTTTTATGCTACCTTGTCACCCTGAAACTAGCGGGGTGACCCAATCAGTGCTCTGGCATGTGGCCTACTCTAATACACAAGACATATCCTGCTAGCCTTGCACCTGGCTGTCTGGCCACATTGCCTCTTCCCTCTGCCATCCACTCAGAGGAAATCTTTGCCTGCCCAGCAACAACCTCAACAGATATTGTGCCCGAGGTGTACGTTTTAGAATGCGTGCAGCAGAGGGGAGATGAAAGTGGACTGTCTCATTCCTTTGCTTCCCACAGTATGGGCGTCTAATTGATCTCTGCCAGCCCACCCAGAAGAAGTATCAGATAGCTGTCACCAAGGTGTTGGGCAAAAATATGGATGCCATCATTGTTGACTCAGAGAAAACTGGCCGGGACTGCATCCAGTACATCAAGGAGCAGCGAGGAGAACCTGAGACTTTCCTGCCCCTTGACTACCTTGAGGTGAGGCCTTTGCTGCAGGTGGGGAAATGTTGTTGGCTTGTGCTAGGGAAAATTTGGTTGTAATTATTATAGTATGTTTGTTTATATACTTCCTTTTTTTCCAGTGCAGGTATCAAGGAGGTTTCCAGCAGTTAAAACAAACAGCTAAAAATTCACCTATGCAAAAGTTAAAAGTGTAACTAAAGTATCAACAAAATTAAAACCAACATAACCACTAAAAATAAAACAGGTAGAAAATACAGCCCATTATTACATCATCATCATTATTATTATTACTATTACCGCTACATTATTTTTAATACAGTTCATTCCCTATGAGCAACAGTCTTCAGAGGACTACTTTAACAAAAAATCTTCACATGCTTGTGGGAAGAGAGCAGGGAAGGTAGCAGTCTAATCTCTCTAGGATAAGGAAGTTCCAGTGACTAGGAGCAGTCACCAAGAGGGCCCCCTCCTGTGTTCCCACCAGATGAACTGCAAGGGAGGTGGGACAAAGAAGGGCAGAGTCATATGGGAGAGTGTGGTCTTTCAGATGAAGCTCAAAGGAACATCTCATTTCTCAGCATAACATGAGATGGCCCAGTGTACGCTATCTGAACTCATACAACCAGGACAGAGGGATGATAAAAAATAGATAAACCACATACTACCTGTCCAGATCCTGTCTGATACTGGAAGCTAATCAGGATCATCCCTGATTAGTACTTGAAGTACCAGGTGCTGTAAGCTGTCTTTTGGAGGAAGAAACTGGCAAAATCACCTCTGAGTATTCTTTGTCTAAAAAACCCCTATGAAAGTTAATGGAGTTCCCATAAGGTGAGAGGTGACTTGAAGGCACATACATGTGTGCTCTTTCTCTTATGCACACATGTGTATCCTTGTTCTTTTACTTTCTCTCTGTTTCTGCTGTTTCTTCCTCCACTTGTATTGTGGACACCCATATCATTCTACAGATAGCTTGTCACACTTGCCACGTGCACTTAGCATGGGGATTCTGCTCAGCCTTATCTAAGAAATGTATACGTTTTATGTTGTTTCTTGCAGTTTTCTTCTCCCTGTGCACATGCTAAAATTGTGCCTCTTGATTTGGTGCTTGGAATCAACAAAGGAGGTCTAAGCAAACAAACATGCACGTCTCACTTCTTTGGGTCCTGCCCATCTGTCAGCCAAAGTGCCCGACCATTATATACAGGGCCTGAAAATCTACTTTCTATGAATGCCACAAAATCTATGTGCCCTTCACCCCAAGACATTTTTTAAAAATTACTTAAACATTTGTCCCTATCCTATAGGCCTATGTAGGACAGTTTTTCCAAGTTTATGGCCTCTGACCAGATTTAGGCAGAGGGGGACTTCTCTTTATGCCATAGTAAGGGGAGGAAAGGGCCTCTTGTTGGTCCAAAACAGGCCTCAAAACCTGGTGAAATTGTCTCCAGAGTCCCTGGAGGGCATGAGGTGACTTTTCAGTATAGTTTTCTTCGTCTTTTTTTTTAAAAAACAGAGGAGATTCAAGCCTTCTGGGTTCAGGAGGGGGACTTTGTGGCCCCTAGACCTGGGGTAGTCACCCAGCCATTTCAGTTGGATTCATTACTGTACCTGTTATAGTTTTAAAGGATAATTTGTTCTTGAAAGTTTAACTTATGGCTTAGATAAAAAATCCCCTCGTACTGCCCCCTCCTCAGCATTTTACCCTGCCCCGGAATGACAAGTAAAAAGTATTCCTCCCTTATTGAGGTAAGGGAGAGTAACACTGATAATTTTTGTATTTTTTTCAAAATAACATTGTTGCCACAAAAAGAACTTTGTATGCTGATAACCTTGTTACTTGTAACAGGTTTACTTGCAAGCCCTTATTGCCTTAGCCTGACCTTATTTTTGTACTGTCTTTCCCAGGTGAAGCCCACAGATGAAAAGCTCCGGGAGCTCAAGGGAGCCAAGCTGGTGATTGATGTGATCCGCTATGAACCTCCTCACATCAAGAAGGCCCTGCAGTATGCTTGTGGGAATGCCCTTGTCTGTGATAACGTAGAGGATGCCCGTCGCATCGCCTTTGGGGGACACCAGCGCCACAAGGTCAGAAGAGTCTTACTCTGTATCTCTCCAGACCTTTCTGCCACTCTGCCAGTAGGAAGAAGCCCTTTCACATACAGCCCCACAACACAACCAAAGTCTCATGCAGCAACGAAATGTGAATTTTATCACCAGTGCAAAATGTATACAAATGATGAAAATGTGTTGACATTTACTTTGCAGAATGTGTTAGGTTTCTGTTAGCTGAATCTAATCAAAGATACTGAAATCTTGCTAGTGGCAATCTTACTTTTGGATTTCTGAGAACTGGGGATAAGCAAATTTGGCAGTTACAGTTTCATACAGTTTCTCATTTTTTCCACCCTTCAATCTTTCGTACTCCATTTCCACATCAGTTTCTGTTTTTTTAATGTCTACAAGAAAATTTGTGTGTGCATGTATGCGAAATTTTGCCTAGTGTGCGTGTTGTTTGTACTTTAGGGAAGATAACATACTTTTCTCCATTACATTTGTTTTTCTGTGGAACATTTGACTTGAAAACTGCATTTCAAAATTCAGTATAGCATGAATGTCAAAGTATAACTGCATTTCAGGGCAGCTAATGATTCAGAAAGAGTGACTTAGGTTAAGCTTTTGTTAGCATTAAATTACATCAAAATGTAGATTGATCAAATGTCTCTCTATTTCTAGTGTAAGTTTACTAAACATTTGCCCGTCTTTGCAGCTGGAAGTTTGTCATAAGAATTTTCTAGATGTGTAGTGAGGTGTTCAGCATGCAGAATTCTGCATTCAATTCCTAATTCTATGTTTGCACAGATATGTGGAATATCCTCTGCTTGGTCTTTTCTCTAGCCAGGGCTGGGGATCCTTTGGCTCTCCAGATGTTTCAGTTTGTAACTTCCACAGTTCCTTTTAACCTTGCTAGGTGCAAACCAGGGATGGAGACGATGCAGTCCTCCAGATGAAGGTGGAGTACAACTCTCAGCAGCCCTTGCACAGCTGGAAATGCTGCCAGTTGCAGTTCAACATCTGGAGGGCCACACAGTTCCTGCCCAGGTGTGGATCAAAATAGCTGGTGAGCCAAAGGCTCACCATTGCTTTCCTAGTCCAGAAAAAGGCTGCTTCCTTCTTGCCAAAATGGTAGTTATTTGTAGCTGTTGCAAAGGCTTGACCCCTTCTTCTTTGATATAATATTTGCTTTTTTCTTCCTCCTTTTTTTTTTCTCCTGATGCAGACTGTTGCCCTTGATGGAACCCTTTTCCAGAAATCAGGGGTAATTTCAGGAGGTGCCAGTGACCTGAAAGCCAAGGCCAGGCGCTGGGATGAAAAGGCTGTGGACAAGCTGAAAGAGAAGAAAGAGAGGCTGACAGAGGAGCTAAAGGTCAGAATGGCTGTTGAATCTTACTGCAGCGCCTGCTCACTTCTGTTTTCCCTATAGATCACATGGAGATGGGGAAAAGCTGACTGGTGGTACCTGCAGACTGACTGACGTGTCTCATTTTGGAAACTGGTTTAGAGCTCTTTGTGGTGTTGAGAGAGCACAAAGATGTACAGCAGCAAAGGGAGGGCCTTAGGTGCAAGAAACTGGTGACCAAACTGTTACTTGAAGGTTATAAGTATACATAACTGAGAAATGTGGTTTCTAACTTTCTCCTAAGAGATTCGGACTGCACAGTGAAAGAGTAAAGTGAGAATTAAACTGGAGTGGAGGGTGGTGCTCCAGGCAGTGGTGAGTTGCACCATTTCCTTAGCAGAGGAAGCCATGTTGAGTATGGGAGTGAAGGAACTCTGTTGAACACAAGCATCTTGTGTATTTCCCATCAGAAATTCCTTCTGCAACTCCATCTTCTTTTATATTTCAGTCTTCCTCAGAATTCAGTCTGAAATATCATTAAATGCAATAGTCAGAATCATCCATGCCACAGCATTCTGATTTCAGTTTGTGCTTGTGAAGGCTGGATAGTGAGGAAAGCTGACAGGAAGAGAGTTAACTCATTTGAAATGCTAGAAAAGAGTTCCGTGTATACCGTAGACTTACCTCCTTCCTCAAAAAAATAGATAAATATGGGTCTGAGGGTGAATCAAGCTTAAACTTTTGCTAGAAGCCAAACAGATTAAACTGGGACTGTTGTCCTTTGGACAAAAAAACCCAATAATGCTCAGTGAAGTGGAAGGTGATAGGAAGAGAGAAACCTGGATTGACAACATTAAGGAAACCACAGTCCTCAGTTTGCAAGGCAGGGCAGTTTGCAGGGCAGTTTGTTCACAGCTCATAGAGAGCTACCAGAATGCAAAGCCAGCTAGATGGCAAATAGCAAGAACTTAATCAACATTTATTTAATTACAATGATTTTTTTTTCCTGCACATGAGACCTCTACACTTCTCACCACACCCCAAGAAGAGGTAATCTGTCACCAAAAAAATAAAATGGTTAAAAGCAACAAATTCTTTAAGTACTCTAATGGTCAGACTTGAAGAGAGTGACAGTGGAAAGAACTGGACCACAGTGGCTTACACAGTATGCTATTTTCTGTTGTGGGCTGAACAAGGATGGAGTGGTAACCCTTTCAGAGAATCTTGGTTTTAACAGTGAAAAAATGCAACTGGTGTGAGCATGTCAGTGGGGCTGCTGCCACATCAGACTATAGGCAGGGACTAGAGCAATGGAATGCTACTCCTTTTACAAAAAGTTGTTCTTTCATACAGGAATTTAGCTTGCCTACAAGGAGAGTAGACTAGATTCCTTCTCCACATTCAGACAGAGCCTTGTGTTTGTTTGTTTGGTTGTTTGTTTGGATTTGGTGGTTGTTGTTGTTGGAAAGGAATGCTTCTGTTTTTATTTGTGCATGTTTGTTTTCAAGAGCATTCCCTCTTTTAAGGTCCTCATTGCAGAGTGGACTGGTACACCTCAAAGCGTATTAGACATCTCTGGCTGCAGGGCTAAACACTAGAGGAAACTGGGGGGAAAATCCCACTGAATTCAGTGGGTCTTGCTTTAAGTAAATATGCTTACAGGTCCGTGAGTTACTGTTTAAAGCAACAGTGTAGAATTACAGTTCAACAACTGGTGGGATGTAAGTTGTCCACCTAGATCTAGGAGATCTTCTTAGAGTTGGCTGCAGCACACCGACAAGTTCATCTTCTTACTCAGATATATTTTTCCCCTCTACTCCTCTAAATCTCCCTTTTCCAGGAGCAAATGAAGGCCAAGCGGAAGGAGGCAGAGCTGCGCCAGGTTCAGTCCCAGGCTCACGGCTTGCAAATGCGGCTGAAATACTCCCAGAGTGACTTGGAGCAAACCAAGACCCGCCATCTGGCTCTTAATCTCCAGGTAAATTGGCTTGCTGGGGCAAGCTGGCCTTCAAGCTGCCAGATTCCACAGCAGATCTGAAAAGTTATGTGAAGAATGCCTTTGGGTGAAACTCTTGAACTCTGTGTAAAAAGATCTGTGTTACCTGAATTTGCATCCTGTGACTATCTTTTTACTACTGGGGTCTGTGGGAACCTGCTAAAAGGATACTCTCAAATAAATGACTTGATCATGAAGGATGAAAATCTTTCAAAAAGTGAGATGCTAGTCTGTCATAGCAAAACTAGTTAGTTTAGTGTTTTGGACTGGGACCTGGGAGATGCAGGTACCTGTTCGTACTGAGCCACAAAATTCACTCAGTGACTTTGGACCAGTAACTCTATCTCAGCCTCATAGGGTTGTTGCAAGGATAAAATGAGAAGGAAGAGAGCCATTTATGTTGTCTTGAGCTTATTAGAGGAATGGTGAGGTATAAAAATAACCAAGAACAACATCAAGACTATTTTAGCATGCAGGTAAATTCTGTTAGTCTCACCTTACCCCACATGCAAGCGCCAAAGTCCCAGTCTTGCAGGTTTTGAAAGGGGATCAGGTTTAGTCAAGTTTTTTATTTAGAGAAGGAAAATGGAGGAGGATCCCTGACACTCTGTCCCTGATCTAATGCTATTTCCAACAGGAAAAATCCAAGCTGGAAAGTGAACTGGCTAATTTTGGGCCCCGTATCAATGACATCAAGCGCATTATCCAGGGGAGAGAGCGTGAGATGAAGGAGCTCAAGGAGAAGATGAACCAGGTATGGTGGGTCCAGTCCAAGGGCAGCTGGCCTGAAGTGGCATGGATGGAACAGGAGAAGCTGGGGAGGGCAGAAAACTGTGGGAATTTGATTTTCTGGGAGAGCTGCAGTGTTGGCAGAGGTTGTGGAGAGAAGAAGATGATAGTGGCTTTGAACTTGCATTCCAGGGAGCTTGGATGGGATACATATGTGCATGATGGTAACAAGAATAGCAGTAACAGCTCCCAGATTCTTCAGAAGCTGTCCTCAGGCAGTTGTCTGTGTTCTTTTAAGCAGCAGTTTAGTAAAAGAGGATAAACAGACTGTTACCCTGTTTACTGGGGGTCCCGGGAGCAACACCAAAATAACCTTACAATTAGAAAAGATGGGGAAATTAGTGAAGAGCATTGGTTGGCGCTATGAGAGGCAGGGTAATGCAGCAGGATCTTGTAACCCAATGTTTACGGAGTCAGGCCAAGTCAAGAAGCAAACCATGTTGGAAATAAATGAATGATCTTTATTAAATGCAGGCACACAATGTAAACAACACACGCACACAGATAACTAAGGAAAATAAAGGTGTGAGTACGATAGTGGGATTTTCAGAGAGATAGTTGATTTGGGTGATACAAAACCTGTTCCTGAAGCCCGGAAAGAAGATAAAGAGTGATGCTGGGGTTCGATGGATCTTAGCACGTGGAGCTGAGCGGAAGCTCGCCAAACAAAGCAGCAGCAAGGCAGTCTGGAACTCGGGAGCGATCCGAGGATGGTCTTGGAATCAGGGGTTTTTATAGGGAGAGATGTACTGCAGGCTATGCCATACTTGGGGAAAATGATGCATTTCGGATGCAGGACAAAGCTTTGGAAAGGTCAAAATTTAGCATGATTGAGTTAAGTCTGAATTGACAAAGAGGTAGACAGTATGCAAATACTCAGTGCTTGGCAGTTGAGTATTCAGCTTGCCAAGTTTCCTGTTCAGGGCAGGGAGTTCTTTGTAAGCAGCGTGCATACCTAATGAGGGTGTTTGCAGAGAGGTCTCCTAAAGCGGTGATCTGGCTATTTCAGGCCTGCCTGGGTGGAGAATGGAATGTCCAGCAATTAGTGGCCGAGCCTAGTTCTGTGCTTGTCTGGGGGACTCACAAACACGTGGAGAGGGGTGGTGGAAGAGAGCCAAATTATTGATATCAAAATGATATCTTTATGCTATCTCCAAGGAGGCCTAAACTGCAGTAACAAAACTTAAAAGACATTCTGCCATTATTAATCCTGCCTTCCATGGAAGTGCACAGAATGAGGGGTATATTGGCTGCATTCCAGAGTGTACTCTTGATCAGCATGATGAGGGACCATAATTCATTTGAAGAGTACATGCTTTTCATACTGGACATTCCAGATTCGGTTCCTGGTGTCTCTGCTTGGAAGCAAGGGGTGTGAAATTCTTGAGATCTTGCAGAGCACTTCTAGCCGGAGTTGAGAATACTGGAGTAGATGAACAACTCATCTCATCTGATATAAAGCTTCGACAACAGTAGAGCATTTGTCAGTGTGTCCCGCTTAGGCTGTGCGCCAGAATCTTCTGCGTTTCATAGTGGGTGGCACAGCAGACCACTTGTGACGAAGTTGCTTTGGGGGTCAGCTATTTGGAATGCAAGTACAACTTGATGGCGGGTTGCTAGGTAACACGAGTAGTACCTTAAGAGTGAAACCGAGCACAGTGGTGTGCGTGGGAGGAGCTTATGGATGATAGGAATTATATATAAGGCAGAGAATCTGTTTGAGAAGGGAGCCATCAGGGAGATCTTGGCCAGATCAGGTGGCTGGGGAAAAAACAGAGAACTGATGTCTAAGCCTGGGAGTTACTGGTATAGTCTGTCAGAAGTTTAAACTAGTTAATGTAGTAACACTGTATTTTACATGAACTTTGGTAAGGTACTTAATTTCTGGTGTATTATAATCAACCATGCAGTTCATTTTATAACTATTGAACTGACCTGCATTATCTAAAGTTACTGGCAACAAAAAAGAATGCACTACCTTGAATAAACTAATTTGTTCTGCGCTTAAGACCCTAGCCCTTTTACACAAAGGTTGTGATAAGGGGGGGATTAGGGCTAAATGTTAGCATCAGGGTGCCTTATTAAGTTGGACCTACAAAACTAGGGGAAAATCAAGGTCTGTCACACCACTCAATGTGGAAAGAGCTTTTTGAAGGTAGAAATATGTGTTGTGGAGGACAAAAACTTCTGTGCTTCAATTTATCTCATCCCACTATGAACACCTCTATCCTAATGTATCATCTCCCTATCCTTATAGGTGGAAGATGAGGTCTTTGAAGAGTTCTGCAGGGAGATTGGAGTGAGGAACATCAGGGAATTTGAAGAGGAGAAAGTGAAACGCCAGAATGAGATTGCCAAGAAAAGGTATTGCTCCCATTTCTTTTTCTTCTCCGCCCAATTTTGAATCTGCCCGTTTCAAGGATCCTGAAGATTTATGGGCTGTAAGAGATTTGGATAAAGGTCTCAACTTTTCCCCTGTCCTTCTGTAGGCTGGAGTTTGAAAACCAGAAGACACGCCTCGGCATCCAGTTGGACTATGAGAAGAACCAACTGAAGGAAGATCAGGACAAAGTGCACATGTGGGAGCAGACAGTCAAGAAAGATGAGGCAGAAATAGAGAAGCTCAAGAAGGTACAGGAAGGGTCATGATGGGAAGGGTTAGGTTTGGGTTCAGTGGGGTGGGAGGCCTATAGTTTGAAGGTAAAGAAGGAGCACTTGAGCCTATTGGAGACCAAACAATGTGTCTTTTCTTCTCTCCCCTGCTTAGGAGGAACAAAGGCACATGAAGATAATTGATGAAACCATGGCGCAGCTGCAGGACCTGAAAAATCAGCATTTGGCCAAGAAATCTGAGGTGAACGACAAGAACCACGAGATGGAGGAGATCCGCAAGAAGCTGGGTGGAGCCAACAAGTGAGTCTAGGCTTCCTTGGACACCCTCTGGGATTCTTCTGCTTCCTAAACTCCACCCTGTCCTCTTGATAGATCTTAGTCTATTTGTGTTTTGATTCATACCCTTCCATTTCCTCTAATGGGATGGAGTAGGAACACAAACATTCTATAAAAGGGGCCAGAGTCGATCTCTATTCTGTGTCAAGCCAAATACGCCATTCCATGTCCATGAACAGCCAGCCCATCTCTGGGAAATTTACTGGCTGGTCTTGTGATTTGTATTCTGTCTCTGTCATCCACTGCTTGGAAGGTGTTCTTCCTCTGAATGAAGATGTTTAATTTAATTCCCATTGATAAGTCTATGAGTTTGACTTTTTTTTCCCCCTTCAAGCCTGGGAATCCACAGATTTGGGTTAGTTTGACATTCCTTTTGTGCTTACCCCTGACTCTGGCCTGCCTGACTTCCTTGGGCATTCCCATGAAAGCAGGAGGGTGATTTCTTGTGCCTTGACATAATGAGGACCCATTTCCCTCCTGCATTTTCTACATTTTTGGAAAATCTAGGATGAAGGGATCTTTGGGGTAAGCATGTGAGGTGGATGACATTACCAGAAGCAGAGGAGTGGTCATCATTGACAACCAGAGGTTTGGATTGCCATCGAAGTCCTCAAACATAGCAACTGTCACTTCTGGCAGTGAAATTGATATTTTGAGTACCACTGTGTGAACAAAGTGTTATTTTTCTGTCAGACACAATGGCTACTAATCAGTTCCTTTGGATCCTTGAGTTCTAGGATAATATTATAGAAAAAGAACTTTCTCAATCTTTACTCTTTCCATACTGTTTGTTTTAATTGGCCTCTGATGATGTACAGCACTTAGCTTCTCCTGCTCACCTACAATTTTTTTCAATTTCCTTATCTCATGTGGCCACATTTGTTCAAGAGTACTTCTAAACTGTGAGTTAATGATGGGAACCTACAATAAAATTCTAGGGCAAATCTACTTGTGACACTTAGTTCCTGATGAATAAAACACTTGCTGATTAAGCTACAGCCCATGAGAAGGATTTGCAAGTGAGTTAAGAATAAGGGTATTGCAACACATGGACGTGAATGTGAACATACAAACCAAAGAGTCCACCCACTGGGATGCCCTGTCTCTAATCTTTCTGTTCCATATGTGAGTGGAAATTGCATTCCAGAATCCTTTATGCTAAGTGTGGGGAACATATGACTCCAGATGTTCTCAGACTCCATCATAATCAGTGGTGAAGAATGATGGGAATTGTGGTCCAGCCACATCTGAAGCGCCACATGTTTCCCACCCCTGTTTATATCTTTAGAAGATCCTCTGGTGTAGTGTTCCCTGCAGTGGAGTTTGGTCATGTCAGAGGTGGTGTTTGTAGTTTTCATCCTTGGAGGGCTCCAACCCAAGTCATATTTGTGAAGGTGGCAGATGGATTCCCTTTTAATGGTTCTGAGATGAGACATTTGCCTAAAGCTACTAACTTTTGGTGCTGGCTGTGCTGACTCTAGCAGATGAATGATAGTTAGTGGTTTCAACAGGTTGGCATCACCCTTTCTGCCTCTTCAGTGCAGACGTTCTTTGCTGTTCCTCTCACTTTGTGCCTCTTTGGTGTCTGCTGGCAGGGAGATGACACACTTGCAGAAGGAGGTGACAGCCATTGAGACCAAGCTGGAACAGAAGCGCAGCGACCGCCACAACTTGCTACAAGCCTGCAAGATGCAGGACATCAAGCTGCCCCTCTCTAAAGGCACCATGGATGATATCAGCCAGGAGGAGGTGAGGAGAACATCTGCCACCTCACAGGAGATGCACATGAGGCTATGAAAAAGGGAGTAAAATGGTTTTCTTCTTCGCTGTGATGCAGGGCGGCTCTCAGGGGGAAGAAACAGCCAGCAGCTCACAGAGAACTTCCAACATGTACGCCCGAGAAGCTCTCATTGAGATTGACTATAGTGACCTCTCTGAGGACCTGAAGGTAAGCTTGTGTCTGCTCTTCTGTGCGGGAGAACTGGGTTCATAGTGGTTGTGAAAGACCTACTTTCTTCCCTGCTTAATAAGAAGCTGCCAAACTTAGTGATTAAACGAGCGTGACTTGCACGTATGTAGTGCCATCTGTGGAATCTTCTAGAATTAAATAATTTGGTGCAAACCTCCTCTTCAGTCCATGTGCTTAGTATGCACCTAACTGCTATCTCCTCAGCTTATTTTCTTGTGCCACATGAGAACAATATTGGGGATTTAATGTGCAATATTTATAGCCTTCATTAAATGATCTGCATGATTGCCAACTTCAAAATAAAATGATATTTAAAAAGCCAGCATAATAGCAGCTGTGTAGACTATGGTGCATACAGTAAATGACAGCAAAATATGTAAGTAGTATTTTAAAAGTAAAATAAGGGAAATTAAAACCAGGCAGATTTTGCTTTCTGCTAACTTGTATTCTTTTGTTGGAATTTTGTTGTTGCCTATAACCTATTAATGAGAAAGCCCAACAAGACACCCTCAGGATGTCTAAAATCATTATTGAGAAAGTCCTGTTATACACCAAGCCTCAGATAGCTAGAAAATTGAAACCAGTGCCTCCAACTATTAACTGAATGAGTGAGCAGATTAGTTTAAGTACTATCCTGAGCTGAGGGCTTTGCATTTATGGCATATGCTGGTGAACTTGCAGAAAAAATGTAATTAACCGAAGTACCTGTGACCTTCATGTATAAACTTGGCGTTAAGCAGACATTACTTGGTCTCGGTTAACCATGGTCATGGGGATCAGGGCTGGGGAAGCATGTGAACTCTAGTTCCCATCAGTCCCAGTCAGTGTAGATACTGACAACTTAGGATGGGAGTAGTGGTTGATCAGCTTCATAGCCCTGATGTGATTATTTGTAGGGGCTGCTCTATTTTTGAAAAAGCAGTTGGGAGCTGAAATATATCTGACCGTGCAAACTAACTAGCACAGACTCTGTGCTATCTCAGTAAAATAATCCAAAGCTTATAAGACCCTTTTGGGTGGAATTTAGAGTTGTGCCCTTTGACATTCCCTGTCCCAACCATGTCTCATACTGTTTGGTCCATGATACAAACTGAGGTAGTGATTGTTACGGAGGAGTGGGGGAAGTAATGCGGGCTTATTACTACTGAAGTTGAAGATGTGGGAATTCTTGCTCATGGACCACAGATGGATAAAATGGGCGGAGCAGCTACTCATGAGGAAATCAAGAAATCCTGGATCACAGAATGGTTACAGCAGTTGTTTTTAAAGGGAGATGTATCTAGCTTCTCCTGAAATATCTAGATCCATGGGAGCTGCTTAGTTCTCTGACTTCTGGAGTCATTTTCCGGTCTTTTTCCTCACAGGATGTCCAGGCTGAAGATGAGATCAAGCAGGAGATGAACCAGCTGCAACAGAAGCTGAATGAACAGCAAAGTATCTTGCAGCGCATTGCTGCACCAAACATGAAGGCCATGGAGAAGCTGGAGAGTGTGCGGGACAAGTTCCAGGAGACCTCTGATGGTACAGGATTACCTTTGTAAGCCTTGCTACAGCAAGGCTGAGGAATTTGGGGTCCTCCAGATGGTGTCAGACTGCAACTCGCATTGGACCTAGTCACTATATCCAGTCGTGATGAGATGATGGGAAATGCAGTCCAACAATATTAGGAAGCTCACATGCTCCCCTGAGCCTAGAGCACAGCTTCTCAACCTTTGGTTCCCTGCATGTTTTGGACCTCAACTCCCAGAATCCCACACCATCAGCTATGCTGGCTAGTGTTTGGGGGAAGTGAAGTCCAAAGTAGCTAAAGGACCAAAAGATGAGAGCCAGTGGCTAGAAGGCTAAGAACCTACACTGGAAGCCTTTTTCTGGAGAGGTGTGAATATTCATCTTTGCTTTTTTCTTTCTTCCCTGGCAGAATTTGAAGCTGCTCGGAAACGTGCTAAGAAAGCTAAGCAGGCCTTTGAGCAGATCAAAAAGGAACGCTTTGACCGCTTCAACTCCTGCTTTGAGTCGGTGGCCACCAACATCGATGAGATCTACAAAGCCCTGTCCCGAAACAGCAGTGCCCAGGTGAGAGTGCTTTCTGGCCTTACATGGACCATCCCACAGCATCACAGACTGGGGTGGGTGTCAGCCGTTCTTCAAAGACGTCATTCTCAACCTTTGGTCCTCCTAAACTTCAGTTCCCAGAATCTCTGATGGTTGTTCATGTTGGATAAGACTTCTGGAATTCAAAGTCCAGTACATCTGGAAGACCAACAGCTGAGAAACACTGCTTTAAAGAAAGAGAGGACCAATAATTACTTTAATTAGGAGTGGGGGGAAAGTTAGTTTTTTTATCAGCTCACATAAATTAGGTAAATTAGGTAGATTTGGACAGTATTTCATCATGCTTCTTGGCAAATGTTTCTGCTCGTACATCTTTTTTTTTTTGTCTTCCTGCTCTTGGGGGAGGGACAAGGAGTTATGCAGGATGGTGACTACTGGTCACTGACCATTTTACGTAGTCACTCCTCTCCCTTCTCAAGATTCAGCATCATTGCTCACCCACTTTCAGCAGCAACTTCTCAGCCATGAGGGATAGCAACTTACTGGTCTGTTCTTGATTTGGGGGTTTGTTTATTTTTTTAAAAAACTGTAAGTGCTGCATATCTTGTTATATATGTATCATGCCTTTCCTTTAAGGAGTTCAAGGTGGCACATGTGGTCCTCATTTTTATCCTCACAGCAGCCCTGTGAGGTAGTTTAGGATGAGGGACAGTGACTGACTCAAAGTCACCCAGTGAGTTTCCTGGCCAAGGGAACTTGGGTCTCTTCCGTTCTAGTCAAATTGTCTAGCCATTCGACCACACAACCTTGAAACTAAATTCTGTGTGCAGTACCACATTCTGCAGTTTTTAATTACTTCCACATAATTGGAGCATAAACACAATACGAAGCCTTCAGACTATGATGTTTAAACATTTATTTCTGGAGCTGTTACAATGGAACCATGCCTTAAAATAGTGAAATGGAATGGAGTCCATCAGAGAACAAAATGTCTCTTTCTGTCTGTTTTCTTCCTTCTAGCTATCCAAGGTTTGGTAGGTGGGGTTTTGTTTTGTTTTGTTAATTAGAAGTCAGTTTGCTGCAAATTGGAGATCCAAAGTCCATTACCCATGGGAATTAAGAGGATTCACTGAAAACTGTCTATAGAAATTGTATTCATGTAAATTTGCCTTCCAATTGCAACCAAAATGTGTCTTCTAAAACATCAATCAACAACCAAAAAGACAGATTACAGCCTAGCTGCTACTGTTCCTATTCATATGCAAAATATGCTATTTATCCATTTGCTGGGTTTTGAAATGCTGTCCCATATTGTCCTTAGAGCAATTCTACTGACAAGCAACCACTGTGATCCAGCTTGATTCATATTTGCACAGAAACAGGCTTCCTTCCCTGCATGTATCCCAAGCTGCCTCAGGATCTGTGCACATTGCCCCAGTCAAGTGGTCTGTAGTAGCAGCATCCCTTGTTTGTGAACGGGGGGGTGAACTGAGTAATTGTCCTGAATAATCATCAGTCTGAGCTCCCAGTGGAGAATTTCTCCAGTCGTAAGGACTAGTAACTAGCAACTCCACCAGCTGCAGCCACATATAGGTCATATACACATACACAACACTGCTGCACTACTGAAATTTTGTGGCAAATGATACCACCAAATTTCTGCTGCTGTGCAGAAAAAGCCATTGAAAGAAGTAGGAATTAACTTGTTTCAACATGGCATTTCTGGGGTTTTTTTAGTGATATTCAAACCTCAAATTTAAAAGAGAGGTTTGGGGTACCACGTGAGGCCCACATGTTGCCTGTCCCTGTTTTGAAGAATGAATGCTGTAACTGCTGCCTTTCTGAGAACATAATAAGAGATCGCATGAGTCTGTATTCCATAAAACTGCTGTTCTGAAGCATACATATATACACACACACACTTTTCCTTCCGTAGGTGATACAATAACAGACCCTATAGGATTCACTTTTTCATCTTTCCTCATAAAAGTTCATTTTTAACAGGGTGTAGCCCTATTTTGTAGTGCTGTGAAAAACGGTTTCAAGTATTAACTAGAGGTGGGGATTGAAGATTTCTTGTGGTCTGCCTCTGACTCGTTGCTCCTTCATCTCATTTTCTGAAGGCCTTCTTGGGTCCTGAGAACCCTGAGGAGCCTTACCTGGATGGCATCAACTACAACTGCGTAGCCCCTGGCAAGCGCTTCCGACCCATGGACAACCTGTCTGGTGGGGAGAAGACTGTGGCAGCCTTAGCTTTGCTCTTTGCCATCCACAGGTGAGATCAGCCATGTATTAAGCCAGGTTGTATCTGCACTAGTCTCTGAAAAAAGTTTAAGTTCATGATTATTCAGGATTTTTGGGAGTAGTTTGGTGGCAGAGATCCATGATTTTTCATGGTTTTTAGACTTTCTTCCTGTAGCTTTATATAGGAGTCTGCATGTTAGAACAGGTAACAAAACATAGTTCTTTTGACACAGGGGAGAGAGGGGGCCATAAGAATGGATTTTGGAGGAACAAATAGATGTGTTGATGCAAATCCTCCTTCCACTGAAAGGGTATCTTTTTGCAGACACTGTGTGTAGTACTGCCATAAATATCCATGATGGCTAGAGTCCTGCCTTATGGTTTGTGAAAATTTCTGAAACCTTAGATTCCATCTAGCAGTAGTGTGGAACACACAGCTACATGGGATTTTCCCAGCCCATTTTTATGGACCTGGAATCCCACCAGTCCACTGAAAAGAACTTCAGCTGAAAAAAAGGAGAACTGCTACTTCTGGAAGACTCCAAGAATAGTGGCAGTCCTCTAAAGCAAGGTGCAGTGCGTTCTAAGGTGAGGGGATTTATGTGGGGGTTCCCCACTGAATGAGAAATGCACTTCAGCAGGCTTCCTGTTTGGGAGCGAAATAGAGGAGGATGGGAATTGCACTTGGGGGAGACTGGGTCTGAGAGGGGAGAATTTTCCTCAGATCTTGCTCATTCATAACCCACCACATTGTGTTCCTCTTTCTACACAAACAGCCAATCAGCTTGTATTTATAGCACAGAGTTAGGAATCTTTTGGTAGCTTCCCTGGCCATGTCCCCTAGGATGTTGCGGGGTGGGTGGATTAAGATTGAGGGGGTATGTCTTAGAGAGAGAGTGTGCTTGTAGATATAAGTTCCCAGGTGAAGTCTCAGCATTCAGATGGATAGCAGTGCTCAGCAGGACTGCTTGCCTCCATCCCTGGAATGCTGCTGCCAGTCAAGAGTAGACAGTACTAGATAACCAACAGACTGTCTCCGTATAAGGCAGTTTCAGATGTTCATGTCTCTTTTCCATTCCCAGCTACAAACCAGCTCCATTTTTTGTCCTGGATGAGATTGACGCAGCTTTGGACAACACCAACATCGGAAAGGTCAGTAGGAAGCGAGATAAGATGGGCCACTGGACCCTGTTGGCTCAGCTTTGAAGTTAGCCTGGAAAGGTCACTTAGTTCTTCTGTTCATCTGCCTGCTTCCTGTCTTCCACACAGGTGGCCAATTACATCAAGGAGCAATCTACCTGCAACTTCCAGGCCATTGTTATTTCCTTGAAGGAGGAATTCTACACCAAGGCCGAGAGCCTCATTGGTGTCTACCCCGAGGTATGAAAGTAAGCAGGGGAAATGGGCGGCAGACAACACACTACTCTCACTCTACTGCCAGTATCAGTGACTGATGTGTTGTGGCTCACCCTCACAGACACACACACCAGTGCAGATTCTTTTAAAGCCATATCAGTGGACAAAATCTGAAAGTCTGAAGCTGAGGATGTCCAGTCATTAGGTGCTAGTGGGGTTGGGGGCACTGTTAAGGGTGGGCATTTGAGAAGACAAAGCAAACTTGGTTCTGAGGTCTGTGGAGCACCCCTGTCCATACTGGAAGGAAGCCTTGCTCCTCACTCTTAAGTCATGTTGTATTTGGCTGGCGGTGAGGGAAAGCCTACTCTGTACCTGCTCAGAGATTATATTGCTTATTTGAGAGAAGAGACCTGGGCCAGGGTAGAAATGATGATGGCAGGTCAGAATCTGTTGTCATGGAGATCTTTAAAGAAGATAGAAAGAAAGGGGAGTGGAGTGAACTATCTGTACAAGATCTGTGTGCCTTATTAAAATCATTGCTCTGTCATGGTTTTTCCCTTCCTAAACAGAGGCAAGAATGAATCCTTGAAACTGGGACTTTTCAAGCCTCTCTTATGTTAAACCTTTGCAGTCTGTATGAGCTTAAAGGGGTGCCTACTATACAGAGGGAGGTGATCTCAAGAAACTGAGAGGGTGTGGCTGTCATTTGACTTTTCTCTCCCCTCCACCTTTTTCCTGTTACAGCAAGGAGACTGTGTCATCAGCAAGGTCCTGACCTTCGACCTCACCAAGTATCCTGACGCCAACCCAAACCCCAGTGACCAGTAAAAGCAAATGATGGAAAAAGCTGGACTCCAGTGCTAAGCATTTTGCAAACTTTTTTTTCCTTACCCACTGTCACTTCTGTTCTCCTAAGGCCTGAAACTGCCGTCTACCTTTTACTTGTCCTACAGAACTTTTATTGAATTGTGGGGGAGGGTGGCTAAAATATTTCAAGGCACAAGGGGGGGGGTGTAGGGCCATCATTGTTTTTGCAGTGACAAGTTGTCCCCACATGAAGCCCACTTCTTTCCTAGATTTTGTCCCATTTTTTCCAGTGCAATCTCTGATTGCTGGGGGCGGGGGGAGAGAAAAGGAGGAAAGATAGTTCCTTCTGTGTAACTTAAATTGTTTTTAAAACTCTTTCTAGGACCAAAATCATGATGGTTACACGAGATTTTTCTCATGCCAAGCTCTCACTTAATTCAAGGTGGGGCTCTTGATTTTGCTTTTACCTCTCCTGATCTAATAAAATGTGTGTGTTTTTGTGCATGATTGGAATTAAAATACGCTACTTCTAGCCTTGGTTGTTTTCTTCTTGCAGAAGATGCTGTGGGAGGAGAATACCAGGGTGAAGTCAGGAGCAGGATATATTAATTCTTCTTACCTAAACGTACCAGGTTGGGCCAATGTCATAGAGCCCCCTGGATGTTCTCTTCCACTTCCATTTCCCCATAAATCATGGAAGCAGTGATCTTGAGTGAATGCAGACAAACAGGTTGAGACTGGGTGCAGCAGATTAACAGAGGATCCTCATATGAAGAATTTTCAAGGAAGTATGCAGGGTTTGTTTTTTCAAGGACAAGGATGTCTTTGGCAGGAATTTATTTTCTGTGGACCACTCAGCTTCCCTGTCATTTAGCAAGGGATGGTTTGCATATAGGAAGAATGCTGGGTGATCTGATTAGACTTAAAATCAGTCTAATGACCTGGATGGCTTGCTGACCAATGGGATCATAATCAGAACTGTGTATTTCAAAATTTAAATCCAAACTTGGTGTTATCTTTACAATCATTGAGACTAGAAACTTGTTTTTAAAGGGGCACATTCTCAGTGAATTTTGTCCTCAACACCATTTCTGTGCGCTCTCTCTCGCTCTCTCGCTCTCTCTCTCTCACACACACACTGGTTATAATACACGCTAAATGAACATGGTGGAGGGACTTCAGATCCAAGAAGTAAGGTGTTTTACTTTACCAGTCTTTGATTTTAAAAAGAAGCAGGTAAGTTTCCAACCCTTATGACTAAAACTTTAAGCTAGAGAACCTGAAACCAGTTCTAACTAGTCAGAAGGGCAACTGGGTAGGATTTAGCTGTGTGTGAAATTGAGTCTTCAGTGATTTCCACAGCTCCTAGCCTTTCTGCATATGAAACTAGGGACATATTGCACATTTTCTTTCCCTATATGAAGGTGGGCCTGTAGTAGACATTCCCATATTTACCCTCAAATGCGGCCCAAAAAAATACAGTGGGACCTCCATATCTGTGGGGTTCCATTTCAGGAACCTCCACAAGTAATAGGATTTGTGAATGCTCACATCCAGTTTTATCCAATGATGGCAATGTGTGTGTGGATGCATCAGCATGGTATAGGTATAAGATGTGACGTGGTTGTGGATGCTTGAACTTGCACACCCGGAGACAACATGTAAGCAGAGCCCACTGTACTCCACTGAACATTCACCTTATTTCAGTCCTGATTTGTGTCCCTGGCTGCTACTGGACACCAACTTCCTCTTCATCCTTTGGTCTCATTGTTCCTGGCCTCACTTGTCCGTGTTGCTGTTGTGGCAGCTCACACAATTTTGTTCATGAGATCCTTCTCAGGTCAAATTCAGTATGATGATGTCAGCAACAAAATCATAGAATTCCACCACTAGCAGGGGCTGAGTTTTGAAACAATGTTAGTGAATGCCAAAAATAGCCAAACAGTGGAACATCTTGTCAACCCAATGACACGAGCTGTCGTGCCTGTGTTGATTGAGGCTGATGGGAACTGTATTCCAACCAAGCTGGAGAGTGACAGCTTATAGAAGGCTGAATTTGCACAATCATGATTCTGGCTCTAACTTGGCTAAATTCAATGCCAAATGATATACCAAGTTTTCCAGGATGGGTGTTTGCTTCCTTGGGTGGGGTGAGAGAGTGCAGCAGTTCTTTGCTCACATGTTGAGGGCAGACAGTGTGACTCTATGCTTGGTGAAAGGATGTCCCACTAATGCCGAGTATCTTTATTTGCTCTGCTGCTTTTCAGCTGTATATTCATATGTGGCATTAAGTAGCCTGAATACCACACTTGCAGGATTAGTCCTGTGATGGATTCTCTTCTCCAACAACAAGTACACCCTGGGGGGATGGTTGCTGCCAGCACATTCTAGGCAACTCAATAATTGATTGTTAATATATTTTATGGGAGCATTTGGATACGTTTCCAGGAATAGGTCAAGGGGGCAGTATGAAAAACAATTACGTGGGTTCTGAAAGAAAATACATTTGATGCAAAGTGAGATCGCTCTATATGTTGGCCTGTAGAAAAGGAGAAAGGTTCCTTTCCAGGAGCAATCGATTGCATCAGCAAGAGTTTGCTGCCATTTGTGCTGATAGTAGAAATGGGTATTGAGGATTAATGACATTATGAACTTTGTTGTTGGTTTACTAGCAGGTTTGTCAATAGCACCCAGTGGAGTATACCTTTTCACCATGGAAACCATTGATATCAATTAATTCTGTGATTAAATGTTAGGGGCTTGCTGCCAGGAAATTTGTTGAGGTAAGGGAAAACAAGATTATCTCAAACACTGGAGCCCTCTCCCAACTTTTGCCCCCCACCTCAGCTTCCTCTGTGATTACAGCTCTAAAAATATCCCAGGGAAGTTGTTGGGAAAGAGAGGAGGAGGTATTGGCTCATGTACGAGCTGTCTTTTAGAAAGCGATAAATATGCATAGATCTCGTATGCCTTAACTGTCTTTGCTCAGCCCTGTGGCGTTACATGGAGACTAAAGAGAAGCCTTTGTGGAGGCAGCGTTTTCTGTCATATTGAGTGACTGTTGAGCCCACACCTAGATCCTTGTTATGGAATATTGTTGCCTCCCTATCCCTAAAGGAGAGGTGGGTTCACTGGTAAGCAGGCCTCACTTTATATGGTATTTCTCCATACAAAGAAACTACAACAACCAAACCCAGCTCACAGAAAACCAGACTTTTCGTGTCCTGCTAGTTCTCTACATGTGTGCCTTTATGTCATTTCCAACTTAGGTCACCCTATGGCAAAACTTTCATAGGACTTTTCTGGAGGCTGAGAGTATGTGATAACCCAAGGTCATCCAGTAGGTTTCCATGGCTGAGTGGGGAACCAAAACCTGGTCTTGGAGTCACAGTCCAATGCTCAAACCACTATACCACTCTGGCTCTAATTCTCTATATACTAGTGTTTTTAAAATGGAGGGATAGAGTTAGACATGTGGGTACCACTTGGTGTGCAGTGCAACACAGCCGAGACACAAGTTTAGAGCCTCAATGAAATTAGCCTAAATGGCCATGCCTTTAAGGCCATGAAACCTATACAGTTGACAGTAGGAATGCAAATAAGACCTTAGTGGTGTGTATCCTGCAGCTACTTGGTTCTTAAAATTAATTTAAAACTGTAGCTTGTAATACTATCCTCAGTCACTAGGTGGCAGACTTATCTAATAAGAAAAGAAGAAGCCACTGTCAGGCATCGCATATTCAGCTTCTTGGAGGGCCTGTAGGCAATTCCACTAGGCCAAAGCACCAGAGGCAAAATGACACACTTGTAACTGCTGTTTTCTATACAAAGCCTTGAGCAATTCAACAAGTTGAAGAAAGGAGGTGGTGAGGGTAAGGAAGGGAATAGGCAGGAGGAAAAGCTGAATGAGCACTAGAGTAGGAGAGGGGAAAAAAGAGGATGAGTAGAAACAGAAGACAAAAGAGCAGAGAGAAAGAGAAAGATTATAGGGAGGGAAAGACAGCACTAAGGTGCATGAAAGAGCACCAAGAGGAGTAAAGTAGACTTACTGAGGTGGTAAACAGCTGGTGGGATCCAATAGGTGAGAAAACCAGTGCCTCCAGCTGAGGGCTGGGGTTTTCCTAAGCTGTGCAAATCTCAGTACTTCTGCTAGGGCAGGGCTTTCCAAATGGTGTGCCGCAACACATTAGTGTGTCGCCTACAATCTTGGAAATGTATGTTATTATTTACAAATCATATATTTTAAAAAATATATGAAAGGTTTTAATGAGATATGTTGTGTTCCTGTACATTTTGTTATTACAATTTATGTATGTGTCTGTATCTCTTATAAGGGGTTAGTTTAACCTCTGGTTTGCCAGTAAAAACTGAATTACCATATCACGAAATGATGCATGTCTACAAAGTGTGTCACCAGCATGAAAAGTTTGGAAAGCTCTGTGCTGGGGTGTAATGCCACACATAGCCCCTTTCCTTTGTCATACTTTTTAGCATAAACCTACACTCTTCGACAAGTGCTTCATGGTTCCAGAATGGCTGAAGTTGGGTGATAAAACGGTCTTGTCAGTTTATCCAGCTACAGAGATTATAAATAGTTACACACTGCGTTGTAGGGGAAGTATAGCAATCAGAGAGCTATGTACTCCTAGTGTGGAAATGGAACAAGACTGGAAATATAAGAAGAACTGGGCTTAGTATCATTCTGGCAGTTCAGTGAGCTCTCATTGTGTATCGATTCACAAGCAATGTTAGGACTCAGGACCATACGGCAATCTGTTATGATACTGAGAGAAGGGGAAGCAGCTTCTTGGGAAATAGCCCACTCCCTCCTCACACACCCTTGCTTCTTTTCTTCCTCCTCCTCAGTTAGGGCCGGAGGAAGAAGCTGAACTGGCTGTTTGTCCATCTACTGGCTGTGGGATTAATTACTGGAGGAAAATAGCAACAGGAAGAACAGCTGCTGCTAGTAGTAATGTATGAGAGGGGAGATGTCTTTTAAGATACCAAGTGCTCAAATATTTTGAATTGCTGAGCAACGATGGTAGATCTAGGGGCTAGTTTTGTAGTGTTGAGATACTTTTGAGACTGCATAGTGACAGAAGTGTCAAAACAAAACCAGAAGTTATCAGAAATTATTTATTTAAAGTATTTCTGTATCACCTCCCAGTCCACAAAGGCTTCCAAGACAATGAACAGATCAATTAAAACCAATTAAAACAATACCAAGATAAAACTCACTCAAAGTTTTCAAAAACAGGTGGGAAGATCCTGCCACCTATTTAAAAGATGAATCACCACCCTTGGAGTCTTCCCAGGGAGGCAATTTCTCCCTGTTTTTCAGCCTGAAAAAATGGTCCTGGGAATTTAGGGTTGCATTTGTGGGACAGTGAGGCTGAATGTATTAAACTGGCTATACTCTGCCCATCTCTGTACTCTTAAGCATCTCTTCTTTTGTGTGTTTTGAGAGCTTCCAAGTTCTTTCTCCTCTTTATTTCAAAAGATTTCTTAAATCCTCATTAGTTACAACTGTATGGATTGTTAAATCCTAGTAAAATTCCTTCCACTCATTAGAACTTCCTTTTGAAGTTCTGCCTAATAAAAGGATAAGCAACAGAGCTGCATTAGTCAACTTCAGAAGTCCCTCTAATGGATATCACCTCTGCTTTTAGAAGTGTCATTTCTTTTTCTTTCCCTTTCCCCTTACCTGAAATATTGAGTCAAGCATTTTTAGGGCCTTTCTGCACTACATTGTTATAGTGCTATTATTCCACTTTCAACAACATTCTGTGAATCCTGGGCTTTGCAGTTTAGGGAGGGGTTTTCAGAATTCCCAGCCAGAGAAAGTAAACTACAAACGCCAGAATTCCACAGGATGTTGAAAGTGGAATAGTAGCACTATAACAGTGTAGTGTGGAAAGGCCCTTAGAGTTGAATGGGAGCTTGGAGTCATTTTCTTTGGAACCATTATGGAGCCAGCAAACAGGAGCAGAGTACTATGACAATCTTGTGAGGTATGCTAGGTTGTGTATGTGCAGAAGACAGAGAGAAGAACTTAAGGCTTGCTGAAACTCCCTTAATTATAATCATTATGATGCCTGAACTCAGGTTTTGCACTTATATTCAAGCATAGTATTGTCTTACACCACAATTTTTCCATACTTCTGCAAATAACTAGATTTCTGAAGTGTTTATTTACACTATTATTACCTCAGACTTTTCGAACCTGCATGAATCTTCTTTTCCTAAACTTGTTCCACCTGCCAATAATCGCTGTCTCCAAATTCTTTGCCAATACCTGCTTGGCAACTGAACTTATGGAGATTATACAGGCTGCGTGTACAATTTCATCAATCAGGATGAAGGGATGTTAAGTTTTTGTATCAATCTGTTTCTTTCCCCCACACGCCTTAATCTTACCTGGCTGGAAAATCTCCACCACCCACACCACCCCTTTCTTTCCCCTTCCCACACTTCAGGGACTGAGTTTGATTTCCTGTACAGCATCTCTGAGAAAAACTAGCAGAGGAAACCGGATGGCGGTTCTTTGTTCTCAAACTTAGCGTTCCTAGCTTTATAGCACTTCTGATTCCTCCCACCCTGGGCTCCTGACTCTCAGCTTAAGAGTCTTGTTGGAAAATACTGCTCAATCAAGCATTCTCTTTACACCCACATCTCCCATTTGCTGCTAGAGCTGTATGAGCTATAGACTATATAGGACTTTCCTGCATGCCTCTACCTTGTTCACGCTTCCAATATTTCTCCATTTGCACAACCATCAATTGTAATGCATGGTAATCAACAATCCATATATCTAGGTAGCCAATCCATGTGACCCCAAGAACTCCTAGGGACTTTCCACACTACACTAGCACTATTATTTCACTTTAATTGCCCTGGCTGCACCCTGTGGAATTCTGGGGTTTTAGTTTGATGAGGCACTGAAGCTCTCTGGCTGAGAATTGTAAATTCCTCTTCCTAAACTGCAGATCCATGTGATATTGCCATGGCAGTTAAAGTGGAATAATGGCGCTACAACAGTAGTGTGGAAAGGCCTCTAGACTCACCTCCCTCTCCCTTTACCTCCCTTCTCTCCTCCTCCAAGATGATGTGTGCCACCTTTCCTGAGCTGCTTCTCTACTTGAAACTGTCCTTTAGTTAGTGAAGGCTTAAGCAACCTATGTATACATGTTCTGAATATGCATCTCAAAATAACTAGCAAAAAGTATTAGTTATGTAATTTTAATAGTGCCCATCTCTGTGACTTTGCTGAAGCTAGGTACAAAGGGACCCAAGAAATCCAGTGTTTTCTTTTGCAAACCCTCCTGAAAGAGACTGACTCTTCACTGAACCAGTATCCATCTTTCCCAAAGATAACTTTACACCCCCAAAATCTACCCCAATCCAACAAATTTGAAGCAAGGGTGAGACAACTAAGGTGGCCCTAGGGAGGAGCTAATCCTGGGATGCTTGGGGCTGCGTGAACAGCCAAAAAAATTAAAAAATACCAACAACCAAAAGACCAAAACCCAGAAATGGCTGGAAGTCCTTAGTTTTTGAAAATGTCAAATAATTCAGGTGGCTCCTGCTGGAATATTGGTTCCTTAGGCTTCCAGAAGCAGCAATTTTGCATTGATTGATTGATCAGAAAAAAGTCTTCTGGAGGAGTACATACTGTCCCAGTCCTACATTTTGCCTATCCTGATCTAAGCCTCAGGGCAGCCTTCCCTAGTCATACTGGTTGGGAATGATAGATACTGCAGTCCAATAACAAATTTTGCCAAGAAAAGCCTAGGATAGGATCATCATAAGCTGGAGTTGACTTGAAGGCAAATCACCAGGATGAGATATCTGACTCACCAGATGGTCCTGGACAGCAGCACCCATCATCCCTCACCAGTTACTCTGAGGCCTGTGGCTGATGGAGCCTGAAGTTCCACAATATGAGAAATGACACTCATTCTCCTCTCCTGGTAGATATTAGGAACTTGTTTTGAGAAGCAATTGGGCATTTTTTCTGTACTATATTTAATGTCCTCACTGTATTTAGAGAGAGATGGTTTGCCCTAAACCTTTGCTTTTTTTCTCATGTAGCGCTGTGTTGTTGTGACAGTATCGGAACCTAGCATGGCGAGGGAGATCTGGGGGCACTACCTCCTGCATTCCTAGATTAACTTGCCTTACTTAATGAGCCATAAAATGAACTCAACACTTTTGGGGAAAGGTGCATCATTGCCCCAGCATGGCTGCAGTTGAGCAATAGTTTGACTCAACTGCCTCCCTTCCTCTATCTGTTACCCAAGACAGAAATTCTTCCCTTCCCCCATTAGGTTGGGTGAGACTTGATTATCTTGTGGCTTCCCACTCTCATAATCGTTTAGCACACTCGATATTTTAAAAAGTCTTCAATGTGTCTTGTTTCCATAACAACAGAGTTATTTTGCTACCAGGTGGATCATTCTCTAGAGGATGAGGAGGAGGAATCTGTGAGAGGGAGGGAATTTGACCTTTTAGTACAATCACAGGCAAGGCACAGAGCAGTGGAAGCTAGGCATACTGGCCATCCCAAATAAGACATACGTCTGACATAGAAAATCCAAAGAACACTCAACTCCTCTATAAATGAATACATGGCCCAATGTACACCTCAAAATTCTCCTGCAAAACTCCTGGGAAGTCAATGAGAACTACTTTACTCAGTTGTTCTCTTATGCGGCTTGTCATAAATTTAATATGGCTTGTGCAGGAATACTTCTAGTGGACTGGGCCCCAGCAAAGGATCACCAATGTTGGGTGCCATACTTGGGATACCCAAGGTGCCCAGACTCCAGTACCAAGAAATACTCTTTTTTTTTTTCATTGTACAACCATCACAATGAGCTAAAGGTATTCCCTCATTTTCTCTCCATCTTAACTTGCTGTCTTTGCTATGTAGCATGTGTGTGTGTGTGAACTCCTGGCAGGGGCTCCCCACACCCACATTTCTCAAATTTAAGCTTTAAGGTCATTTGGCCTCAAAGTCTGTGAGGATTTCTCACAGTGTCACATTCTGCCCCAATTACATGTGCCCTTTACAAGGACCTCTAGTTTTGGTATAACACTCACACACACTTGACACTGATTAGCTAGGTCCTGAGTTGTCTGAACGCTCCACCTAAACTTCACTCTCAGCCATTTTCTGTTAATTCTATTCCCTCATAGCTTTGCTTCTTCTCTTTCCCACTTTTAGCCAGGTGTGGCTCAATATACTTAACATATATGCTCTGTTTGTGTGTGTGTGTGTGTGTGTGTGTGTGTGTGTGTTTTTAATAAGGGTAGGAGGAAAGGGAGACAAGTATGATGCAAGGTGAGAAACCTTCTCAACTGCTGTACTTAGGCCTTACCATTAGACAGAACGAGCAAGCCACCCCGCACAGGAGAGGTTTTGAAAGAAGTTTCTGCCTCAGCCCCTAAAATAACTTGGCTTGCCTTTGGTACCATGACTTTGGGTGGGGTGGGGGTCAAGGGGAAGGAGTGGCATTTGTTGTGCCACCTCAAGGAGTCTTTTGTCTTCACTAGTTCTGCGCCATGTTCTGGATATTGATAAAGATGGCATGGTGAGATGCAAACAAATGTAACCTCTGAGGCACAGTCTCTTTGGGAAGTTTACTTCAACAGACTGGTATAGGAGAACTTCCTAGCAGATTGTTTCATAAATTAATTTAGTGAAGAGAAAAGCATGATTTAATGAAGTATCCCGTTTTTGGCACCATCAAATTTATCTATATAAGGCATTTATCAACCACCTCTTGACCTACTAGGACCCCCAAGGTGATTCACAATCATTAAAAACACCTTTTAAAAACATTTAATACGGAACTAAACACTGAATGAAAGCATTCCAAACTCCTCATTAAGAAGAGGTTTAAAACCAGACAAATACTTTAAAAAACAGGCAAAGCATTTTAGCCCGACTTTTTTCATCAGTTCTCACTGGACGTTTACCTCACAGAACACTCTACCACTGAGAACTGGTTCAGAGAGGTTTGAACCGGGGCATTCCTAACTTAGTTAAAGCTCTGCATCAGCTATCTTTAATAAGTAAGTCCAATACGCTTTTTGTCTCTGCACCTCACACCATACTCAAGGGAGTATAAAGATTATTTAGCTTCTGAGAGCTTGGATTGTTTCTCTAGAGTGCTGTTTGTGTACATGAACGTATAGTGTGTGGTAAGAGCTTGGTCAACAAGAGATAATTCAACAAGACTACTGTTCCAGCGTCTGGTGACAAGGAGAAGCCAGTGTTTCCACTCTGAGGCCTCCTTGAGCCTGCTTAATTAATTACTGAGTTCTGATTAATAAAAACATATTTTGGTCTATAATTTAATCCACCTTGTCCATATTTGAATCTGTAACCAATCTTATGCCAAATATAAAACAAGCACCAGATTTATTTTTATTTATTTTTATTTTTATATTATTTTATTTGTACAATACACAAAGAAGAGTCCACACACAATCCACCCTGGGCAGGAAACTTGTACACTTCGGCCTTAGTGTGCTGGAACTGGGATTTGAGATCTACTCAAGAAAGTGAGGACTTGTTTAACAAGGAACCAAAGAGGCCAAGTGGTAATGGTAGGTATGCTCCAGCCACAGATGCACTGTCTGTGGCTGCAGCCCTACTCACAAGGAGGTAACCTGTTCACCTTTAACATACCCATCCAAAATCAAACAAACAGCAATAGATCACCTTCAGTCTCCACAGTCTGGATAGGGAAACCATGGCCTGAGTGTGGCACCCGTCACTGATTATCTCAGTGCATTGGCCTGTGCTTCAATGATACATAAAAGGAATTTTTTTTTTCTAGCTTGTCGTCCTGTTCTATATCTGGGCCTGTGCTTGTCAGGGAGACAAGGTTTTCTGACGCTTCCTGCTGGTGCCTTACGAAAGCCAGAAACATTGAGTGGGCTTTGATCCCGCTGTCTCCTCAGGGATGGAAGGGAATATATGTCTGGCTGCACTGACAAATCAGGGGGATCAAACAAGCAGCTTCAAATGGTTTCTACTCCTGCCTACCCTATTTTGATCGCAAAGGAGCTGGAAGTCTTTGATTTGAGCAAAACTGTTAGTTCTAATAAAGATTGTAGTACCTAACTTGCCTCGATAGTGTCTTGATCAGCTCAGCTCACTGTGCGATTCTCCTGCTGGGTCACAAATGGGGCCATCACATATGGCAATATGCGTACACCATCCCGAATTCTGACCTCCCCCCAAAAACCTAGTAGTTTCCATGGAGGCTGTAACCCTTTCAACATCCAGACCTCTCAGCTTACTGCATTTTTTGCTAGCAAGGCCTGATAGAGCTGGAGGGAGTGCAACCTGATAAAATGTAAACTTGCACTCATTTATACATTAATGTACAATTAAAAGTGTGGGACGTGGAGTACATTTATTGCCTCCTCTGCAACAAGTTTTAGTTGCAGGCTCCTTGGGGAAGGGAAGTATTGGAGGTTACTTCGTTAAATGCTATATATACAGGAATAATTAGAAATACAGCCTAAATACCCTGAAGGTATCAGATCTTGATCCTGGAAGCTAAATGAGGACTGGTTAGTATTTGGAAAGACCGCCAGGGAATACTAAGAAAAACCTATGAAGTTCATGGGGTTGTATTTAAGTCAACAGATCACTTGTGGACACCTACTACTATTGATTAGAAATATATGTAATAAACAAGGACAGTGTTGAAATCATTCTATAGTGCAGATGAGGGAATCCAGTTTTTCTTGGATCAGAGATCCCAACATCCTCACCCCTGGTCAAAAGATGGCAAGAACTGTAGCATGATGTCTAAGAGGCCCCAAGTGCCTTCTCACTGTACCAGCATCAGGTTTACATGGAGTCAGGCAGCCCAATAGCCCAAATCCTGAAATCTAATTCTGCCATGTTGATGATGCTTTGTTCCAAACTTCTTTTGGCCGAAAGACATAAATCAACCCTGCCTTGGCAGTAAAAATGCGGTAATAATAAATCTCAAAATCCGTCTGAAGTGTCTGTCTCATTGTGCCAGCAGTTTGCCTTCAAACAGTAAAAGATATGCCCTTGTGAATGGACACTTGAAATGACTTCACATGCGATGGCCACCGTCCAGCAAAGGTGAATTGTGAGAGGAATGCTGCAGTCTTATACACACATTTATGAGGGAGTTGCTCCCATTGGATTCAACGGGGCATGCTCCCAAGCAGACATTTAACAAGATGAGGGCCATTTCCGCACTAGCCTGTTATAGCGCGATGATTCCACTTTCAGCATCCTCTGGAATCCTGGGGTTTGCAGTTCCGGGAGGGGCCGGCCGGCCCCTCCCGGAACTGCAAACCCCAGGATTCCAGAGGATGCTGAAAGTGGAATCATCGCGCTATAACAGGCTAGTGCGGAAATGGAGATAGATAAAAGCAATGGATCTTGAATTACTTTAGAAGTAGTCTCCAATTGCCAAATTTCGAACTGAAACCAGGAAACAGGCAACGCAAAATCCGACTCGTTTTGAATCCCCTCAGGGCTCGGAGGTTCACTTTGTTCCAGTGGCACCGGGGCAAACTTTGCCGCGACTCCCCTTTTCACGCGTGTGCCTAACCAGGGGCTAAGAACCGAACGCCTGAGCGGAACGAAAACGAGAAAACGGGAGCTCGGCCTCACTATACGAGCGAGCTCACCCTCGGCTTCTCCCTGCCTGTACGCTTGGAGGGGAGCGCACAGGGGGCTCGTCACGTTCCTCCGTGGGATCCCGGTCGCCCGAAGACTCGGCTCCGAGGCAAGCCCCTCCCAGGGAGCGCACCCGCAGGCCCCCCAAACTCTGCAGCGAATCACGGCGGAGCAGAAACCACGTCCCGCCCGCCGGCCCCCCTCCCCACGCCGCCTGACGGGCTCCCCGAGGTACTGACGCCCCCTCCTTCCCAGCCACGTGACGCGCGCGGCGCGCATCCTGGGGCGACGGACCCCCTGCCTCTTTGCCTCTCCACAGCGCCGGAGGGGAGGAGGGAACCGGGAGACGGGACCTACCGCGCTCCTTCCCGCCCATTTTGTGCCCGACTGTGCGGGTATGCCCGCGCGCCCTGGCAGCGCTTGTCTAGTTTCGCCACGCGCCGCCGCCGCCGAAGTCTCCCGCTGAGTGCCCGCTTCCCAAACTTGGACCAAGGCGCCCAGGCTCTTGTCGCCGCCGCCGCCGCCAGGGCGAGGGCTCGACGGGGGTCGGCCGGCCGGCCAGCCGCAACTTGCCCAAGGCCTGAGGCACCTCACCTCCCGCCCGCCGGCCCGCCTTCTCCCTTCCCTCTCGCCTTCTCCCCCCCCCGCTCCTCCCGCTGGGCTGAGGCTCGCCCGGGGCTCGCCGGGCGGCGCGCTCGCAGTGCGCAGTGCCTCTGCAGCGACGGCAGCGGCGGGAGGAGCAGGCGGCTCGCTCGGGGCTGGAGCGGGCGGCGGCGGCGGCGGCAGGGGTAGCAGGCGCAATAATAATAATAATAATATTCCAGCGGCGGCTCCTCCTGCTCCTCCTCCTCCCGCGGCCGCGCTCCCCCTCGGTCCCCCGCGGACAGGATGGTGGCCGTCGCCCTGCAGCCCTCTGCGGGCCGCGGGGCGGGTCTGTAACCGGAGCGGGGTGGTGCCCTTTGCCGCAATCGGGAGCCGGAGGCGCCGGGCGCCGGGCGCCGCGCAAAGCGCCCGCGCGCCCCTCTTCCTCTCGCTCTCCATGGACGGGGGAGCGGGAGGCGGCCCCGGGGTGCCCGGCTCGGAGAGCCCCAACCGGGCCGTGGAGTACCTGCTGGAGCTCAACAACATCATCGAGTCTCAGCAGAAGCTGCTGGAGACCCAGCGGCGCCGGATCGAGGAGCTGGAGGGGCAGCTGGAGCAACTGAGCCAGGAGAACCGGGACCTGCGGGAAGGGGACCGGGAGAGGGACCGGGGGCACCGGGACCGGGACCGAGACCGGGATCGGGACCGGGACCGGGACGGACAGTACCACCACAAGGAGAGGGACAGCCACTACCAGAACCGGTCGGAGCGAGACGGGCAGCAGTACCAGAACCGGGAAGGGCAATACCAAAACCGTGCCGAACGGGATGGGCAGCAGTACCAGAACCGGGAGAACCGGACGGACCGCGAGAGCCAGTACCAGAACCGCGCCGAGCGGGAGGGCCAATACCAAAGCAGAGCAGACCGGGAAGGGCAGCAGAACCAGTACCAGAACCGGGACAAGGAGCGAGATCTACAGCACTATGGGAACCGGGATGGGCAGCAGCAGCAGCAGTACCAGAACCGGGAGAGCCACTACAGGGAGCCCTGCCAGCTGCATCGGGACCGGCCCCCGCAGTGCCACCAAACTCGGGAGAAGGAGCAGCAGCAGCAGCAGCACGAGTACCCCCGACCACCCCGGGAAAGGGAGAGGGGGCAGCTGAGCCGTGGGGCGTCGCGGAGCTCCAGCCCCGGCGCCGGAGGGGGCCACAGCACCAGCGCCAGCACCAGCCCGGCCACCACTCTGCAGAGAAAGTAAGGACCCTGGTGTGGGGCCTGCGCAGCCCCTGGTCTAGTCGGGCCCTCCTTCCTTCCTTCCTTCCCTGTTAAGGTCAGGTCCATTTACACCAGTAGCCCAAGACCATTATAGCCCCTTTGGGGGTGATGGAAGCCACGCCAGCCAGGCAGTCGGCACCCAGAGAGTCCTTGGCAGCATCCTTGCCTGAGAGCCAAAAGGACCCCTGCTTTAATTCCCTGTGAAGGCCTTTTGGGAGGGGTGTAGTGTGATGTTTTGGGGCATCAGGAGTTTGTGGCCCTCTGCTCCTGGCACTGCTTGTTTCCTCTTATCTGTCGTGTCTGTTGGTGTTTCCAGAAGAGAGGGAAAATGGAGCATTGCCAGGAGGCCAGGTCTGAGAGTGTCTTCTTACTCTTGTTAGCTTCATTTGTCTTCATTCACTAACCTTCCTTGCCGGATGTCTCCCCTGGACCCTGCCCAAAATCCTGCCGTGGCCTCCCCTACTGCAGGCTGCTACATGGCCTCCCGTAGTACCCGCAAGCCCTTCTAAGCCATCCACACTGCTGGCCCTTGGTTTCATTCATTTGAGCCTGGCTCCCTCTGTCACCTTTGGCCGTTTCAAACTTCACCCTTACTTTCCATCATCCTTCCTCTTTCCCTTTCTTCTGGAATATATCCCTCTGCAGAGGGACACACTTTGGTACCAAAACATGTGTTTCTCTCACCTGCCACCCTGACTCCTTTTTGCTTCAGCCATGCTCCTGTCAGGCTTGCTGCAGAGAGAGGTCTTCTTACTGCAACAGATCACTGGGAAATGCTCTTTCTTGCCAGTCAGGCTTCTTTCCCCCTTGCATTATCCCAAATAGCAATCTAGACACCCTACCCGACTCCATTTCTTTTTAATTGTGTACTAGAAAACAAATTAATATCTTCTTAAAAACATGAACAGCGCGTCTGGATTTTTCCACATTAGTGTGCTTGAATTATTGCTTACACATAGTTTAGGACTTAACCCCTGCAAACATCCATCAATGGCTAAACTCATCAACTAAGGGCTAAGTGGATTTCTCTAACTCCCCCAAAGACCTTCCATTGACCGAACCCCTGCTGCCTTTTCCTGTTTCAGCTCTTGTCCTATGAAAGAAAAACAATCCCAGCAACACAGTGGACTTGAGAGGGGAGAGACTCTTCATGCTGCTCCAAATAGCCTGTCTCTGACAGGGTGCCTCCTTAACATATTCCTATGGCTGTTTTTGTAGAGATACCTTTGCTTCTGAGTAATAGGCAAATGTGTATTTCTCTGTGTGTGTGTGCAAGTGTGGGCATAATGTATGGATACATGCACTTATACATTGGGGCGGGGATCATGTGGCATTCTCCAGATGTTGTTGGAGTACAATGCCCAGCATTCCTGTGCTGTCTAGGACTCTTGGGACTTGTAAGAACTGTTTGATAGTGGAATAGGCTGCCTCAGAGGGCAGTGGGTTTTCCTTTCTTGGAGGTCTTTAAACAGATGCTGACCATCCTTCAGGAGTGCAGTTGTAGGGTATTCCTATGTGGCAGTGGGTTGGACTAGATGGCCGTACAGCCCCTTTCAGCTCTAAGCTTGTATGATTCCATGAGTGTCTAGAGGGTCGCATGATTCTAACTCCAGATACACACGGCTTTTCTCCTCGCAGTGGTAGTCCTGAGTGACTGGCCTTCCAGCGTCTCTCCCTCATGGGACAGGTGGCAGGAGGGAGATACTGGTTTGGGCAGGGAGTAGATTCTTTCCACTGCCAACCCTCCACCCACAGGCTTGGCTGAACGGTGTGTTTGGATGACATCCAGGGGAGGGATGTGGCTACTGAGTGCACCATTTGCTGTGTTGAGAGAGGGAGGCACAAGACACAAAAATGATGCACGAGGGAGTAGGTGTGCGTGTGTAGGTGTGAAATAACGTTGGCATGGGCTACTAGTGTTACGTACTGAGTGCTGAGTTCAGAGCCTGGTAAAAGAATATGGCAGGTGGGATGGAGAGAGCTGGCCCCAACGTTTGGTGTGTGTAGGCACCACATTTTCCAAAGCATTTTGAGAAAGGAGCAGGATGTAGCCACTTTCCCCAGACTGATGCCCCCTGGTGGATCACAACCCCCACCTCTTGTGAATACTGTTGACCTCAAGAGGTGTTGGGAGTTGTAGTCCAGTGCCTCTGGATGCTGGACCTGGCTCTAGAAGAGCATGTGGGTTCCTGTATGTTTTGTCTCTTGGCTAGCATCATCTTTTAATCTAGAGATACATGGCAGTTATGACATATTTAGCATCTGAGCCTCGTATACCTTAACTCTGTATTCCCAAGCAACCACTTTGCAGGGTTGTTAAAATGCGCCAGTCAGGGTAAGGTTGAAAGAAGAAGCTTCCTACTGGGGTACGTATCAGAGGCAAAATCTGAACCCAGGTCCCACTCCCTGTTCTTGTAAAATTGGCATAGGTGTCATTTTGAAGCGTCTTGTTGCTTTTAAGCCGCAGAGCCTCCATTCTGTGCTTTGCTTCAGTTCTTTTGCTTTGCTTGGGTCTTCCTTTCCTCAGTTGGTGTGACTCTCTGGCGGGGGTGGAAATTGTATGGCGCTCTAGATATTTCTGAACTACAACTCCCGCCATTCCTTGCTACTAGATTTAAGTCTAGGGGTACTGGAGTTGCAGTTCAACAACCTTTGGAGGACTACCTGATAGCCACCTCTGGAGAGTTTCTGCTTTGGGGAATCAGGAGTGTTGCAACTAAAGCCTACACCTGGGCACTTGACCTCTAGGACAAGGCCCGTGCTGAGTCTCTGCTGGAAGTTAGGAGCATACAGTTAGCCCTGAAAGCTTTGGGATCTGCTTCCGAAAGCTTGGCAGCAGGGGAGGCTGTGTGTGGGGTGGGAATTGACGAATCCAGCCGCGTGTTCTTTCTCTCTCTCTCTCTCTTTCCCTCTCTCTCCCCCCTCATCACCGCCTCCTTCCTCTGGTTGGAAATTAGCGAAGTGGTTTGATGCTGCAAATGACTTAAATCCAGCACAAATGTGTCTTGCCATTCCCGCCCACTCCCCTACCAACACTGGGGAGGCATTTTTTTTAGAGCTTAGAGTGGCAATGCAGGAGGTGGGGGGTGCAATGATTCTCGCTTCCCTGCTGGCAGAAAATTCAGAAGTGGCTAGAAGCATCTCCAACTGATAGACACTACTCCCTCTTCTGCTGAGCTGGGAAATGTAGCATGATGTATGAACTATATGCCCCAAAGCTATGGATGCATTCAGTAGTCTCAAGCAAACCATCACCTCCCTACCCTCTGTCTGGAATGTGGGGATAATAACACAGACCTACCTCACAAGAGTGTTTCTAAGATCCATAGCAAAAGAATGTGTTCAAATGCTCTGATAACTCAAAAAGCAATATCTGGATTGGGCACTAAAGAGAATGAAGGTGCTCCAATACCTAATCATCTGTCCATTCCAGATGCAGGAGGAGTGTGTTTTTATATCCCAGAAGCCTCTGCAGGAGATAGGAAGGGAACTTCTCTTCTGTTGGTCCAGTGTGGTTTGTTGCACGTGATGAGACATGTGGTTGTTGAAATCTTCTCTGAAATTTATTTCATGCCATTCAGGAAACACCATTGCAGCCCATTCCAGGGGCACTCGCAGGCTTGTATTTGGCAACCTGGGAACTTGCTGTTTGTGGCTAAAGTATGTGCTGATTCTTCTTAGCCCGGACACCTAATGGGAGATGGGGGAGTCAGCTCCCTGTCTTCATTCCTCTCTCATGCCATGAACTGCAGGCATGCAAATGAGTGAGAGCAAGAGGGAAGCAGTAGCTAAGAATCCCTCCCAGTGATGTGCATGGCTCATCAGATATTTCTGAGGAGTGCTGAAGACTGTGTTCACATTACGTAATCTTGGTGAATTGCAGAACTGCTGGCTCCCAGAGTCAATGTTGTGAGAGGGAGTGAGGCATGTGGTGAGAGATTTTCTGGGAGACCCCAGCCAGATCTCAAGCAAGCAGCCTACGGATCAATTTAGTATTGCAGCTGTGTGTTGATCTGCGTCAGCCTATGGGACTGGTTTCGCTCACAGACCCTGCAGCTAACTCCTCATCACAGAAGGGGTCCTTATGTATCTAAGTTGTGGCCTCAAAAGGAGGTGTTTTCAGCAGGCTGTTCCTTTTCCTTTCTTCTTTCCCTCCTGGGAGAGAAGGAGGTATTAGTGATGCAGCCAGACTTCTTTTTCAGTGATATTAAAACCAGATAGGATTTAAATCTTCCAGACAGCATCTTGGATCATGCTGTGCTTTGCAACTAGGTTGTCACATGGATACCACTGCTTTGAACTTGGTGCTGAAGGCATGATCAGCCAGGCGTATTTTAGTCCAGACCCAGGATTAGTCTGGCTGAGGCTAAATCTGTCTCCAGGTTGCCGCTTAAGCTTGGAAAACTACTCTTTTAAGATGAACAAATATAATGATGTGCTGAATGTGTCCATAATTTAGTAGTGGGTGGATGATGTTGCAGAGGTCACAGAGCCCAGTTTATGGAGGTTTTCTGCATGCCGTTATGTTCATACATCTAAAAAATAACTTCCCAAGTTCTGGTTGCCACTCTAGTGGCTAAATGAGATGCTGTGTGAAAGATGTGAAATCTCCTGATGCTCAGTTCCTCCCATATTCTGACTTCATAACATCTACTAGCATGTACCCATTATCCTGACCTTGTCTCTACCTTTCCCTGTGTCATCAGTGGCAAAGAATGACACTCAGTGGGGGTGGCACTGGTGGCCCTTGTTGTAGCCACTGAGGGATGAGCCCCTTTTCTTCTTGGACCACAGGCTGTCACTATAGGTGGGGTGTAGTTAGAAATAAGAAAACCATGGACATAGGGTACAGCTACCAAACATGGCAGAGAGTGAGGAAGAGGGGTGGGAACTTGAGGCATAGTGGCCTTTTTTTTCTGGTAACCATATATTTTAGTGGGTGGTGGATGTATATTCCTCCAGAGACTGCAGGACTACATTTTCTATCATTCCTAGCCAGCATAGCTAATGGTGAGGAATCATTAAAGGTACAGTCCAGAAACATGTTGCCCACCTGTTTTAGTGTCAAGTCTAGCTTGGCTATAGGGGACCAAGCTGAGCTCACATCCCAGAAACCTGGTACAGTATTAGAGAGGAATCTATAGCACATTTCTAGTCTTTGCAGAAAAGAGAGCCAGTGTGATGAAGTGGTTAGGGTGTGGGAGCAGGACTCTGGAGACCAGAGTTCAGATGCCCACTTGACCACGGAAACCCAGTGGGTGATCTTGGGCAAGTCACATTCTTTCAGCCTAAGAGGAAAGCAAAGACAAACCCCCTCTGAATAAATTTTGCCAAGAAAACCCTGTGATTGATTGGTTCAGCTTAGAGTTTTCATAAATCAGAAACTATGTAAAGGCACACAGCAAGGCTTTGTTGTGTTGGAAGAAGTATGAGAAGCAAGAGCTATGTGCTGGTTCTGGAACAGTATGCAGAGCACTGCTTGAATGATGATGCTCCAGGCATTTTGTGTGTTCTGCCTGGCTGTCTGCCTCTAGTTAAATGCACCTATGCATACTCCAGTTCACAGTAGCAATCTCCAGGCCTGTCACCTACCAGGTTTTCTATGAGGGCCAGGTAGAGGCTTCAGTGCCCTTTGCCAAGCCACTACAGAATGATTGCTGTTTTCCTTCCCCCTGTTTCTTCTCCCAGTCCATATAAAAATCTCACTGCCAGTTCATTATCTCAATTTAGTGAGGAAGAAAATAGATTACTCCTAAGTGCCCACATCATAGTATTGCCCAATTTGTACACTTTATGGCCTTAGTTAGTTAGTTAGGTGGGCAAAGGTTCTAGCCAAAGGCAGGGGCCGAGGGGCCTGTTTGCACATATGTGTTCCCTTCTGGATGACACTGCAGTATGAAATGCATGTGTGAATGAGCCATCACAGATCTAACCCACAGAAAGAACCATGATATCACCTTAGACATAGTTCTTGTCCCTGGGGTCAGTTCACTCTTTCAGAGATGAGTCAGTGTTGAGTAATCAAGTGATACACACATTTGTGTGAAGCAGCTTTTGTGTTGGTAGGAACTTAACGGGGAGGGGGTCTTTGGGGGATCTGTCATGTCAATAATCATAGTGGAGCAGTGGTGGGATGGTAATTGTCTTTCTCACATGGACAAACTACCAAAAAACCTCCCCACAAAAACGCAGCAGCACATCAAGGATTCAACTGGTACATTAGTGTCAAGTTGTAGTGTGGGTCATCCATTTCACTCTGTGTTACAGCTCTCTGCATGAACGCAGCCTTGCACACTCTGGGGAGCTGGCTCAGCAGCTGTTTCCCCAGCTGTCTCTACAGCAAGGAGATGCTCCCTGCATCTTGATAAAACAAGATACTGCTTTACAAAACAGGCCCATCTTCTTCCAGTCCCACTGGCGATGTTTAAAGTCTTCCTACCTACACGCCTTCTTGAAAATAAGTCTTGCTTGGTGAATTCACTCGGACTTATGCCTGAGTAAGTCAGCATGCATTGGCTTTCAGCCCGAACAGAGTGTGTTTATTGAGATGAAAGCTCTACGGAGGTCAGTAGGAGGTATACACAGGTAAACGCCCAACCTTTTGAAAGCGAGCCTCATTCCCAAGGCCCTTAAAGAAACAGGCAACAACTCTAGATTGGAGCAGGTATCAGCCTTATACTAGAATATATTTTCATCTAAGCACTGCGAAAGGAATGATTTTATATAGCCTCCTAGGAGGTCAGAGTTTATTTATTTAAAGGGTTGGAATCTTTTACACATTAACCCGAGAATATGTCACACTGAACAGAGTGGGATAGGAATATAGATCTGGATTTATATCCTTGAGCCTATTAACTTTATATTTATTTCTGAGTCTGAGCTAAAGCTTACATTCTTGCTTGCTTGTTGCAGGGCTTATAGGATGGGATAGGATAGGAAATTCCTGTCAAGCCCAGAAGGACTAAAGTACTTGTTGTAATCCAAATTTATTAAAACTGGTGATTGCATCAGTTAGGTGAGATCTTATTGTTGCTGAAGACAGATCTTTCTAATGGTTTTGCAGACACTAGTATAGTATCTGGGAGCCTAAACCCTAAAAGCACCAGATCTTGTCTGACTTTGAAAGCTAAGCAAGGTCAGCCCTGGTTAGTATTTGGATGGGAGACCGCAAAGGAACTGGCAAAACTGTCTCTGAGTATTCCTTGCCTAAGAAAATCCTATGAAATTCATGGGGTCACCATAAGTTAACAGTCAACTAGAAGGCACACATACTCTATCTTACCTAGAGGAGGCATCATGATATAATATGAATTGGTGGCAAAGGCAAATGTGTGTATTTAGGTCCACGTTCTTCCAATGAAACAAGCATAAAATTAGGCTGGAGGTAGCTCTTAGACTGAATTAGAAAGCCTCTTCATATTTTGGGAGTGAGTATTTTCCCCCTGCAACCCCACCACTGCCATGCAGTCCATGATCCACTAGTGGATCAATCTGTGATTGTATAAAATGGTTTTCTACACTTTTGTACACAAAGTGGTAAATGAAGAAATGAAACCTGGAGTCAAGGACAATAATCACTAGTTGTGAACATTTTCAGACTCCAGAGCAGGGCTTGGCTTTCCCTTCTGGAGCTGGTTGGGAGGGAGCCCCAAATTGGCAGCAGAAGGGGAGGAGTTTGAAAAGGAGGGGAGAAGTAAAAGCAGAATCTCTTACACAGTGCATGTTCTTTCCACACAGTTGTTTCCCAAGCTGTTAGGGGACACAATGGTTCTGCAGACATGTGGAGGGTTTTTTCATGATATATTTACCTCCAGCAGAGAGAGCCACAGGTGCTTTGGGACTTAATGATGCTTGGAAAACCAGGCTAGTATCCTTCCCGGGGCCTGTGGTTTCCAGTTGGGTTAGGAATGAATAGATTTGTTTAAGGAAGGAGGAAAAAGAAGAATGGTTTCTGCAGGGCCATCTTTTCTTTGGTGCATTTTTAAAAAAATCAGCCCCCAGCTTGTAGGGGAGGAGCTGTTTAAAGAGCAGCTAATGTGGGCTCTCTATGATTTGGGCTTCTTTTTTAAACACTTGGATTTATTCCCAGAATTTTTTTTTCCGGCAGGGTAGGGGGAAGCTGTCTGAGACTGAAACTGCATAGAAGAGAAAGAGAAGGATTGCTGTAAGAGGAGGTTTCAGTACTTTTAAGCCATACATAGGGCCTGAGTCAAGGCTCAGTGCTGATCTGTTTTCAGTGCTGTGTCTTGGGTTCATAGGACGTAAAACAATAACCATAAAGTGTAGAGTTATGGAGCACACACAGAATATATTTCCCTCACCATTGGATAACCAGAATTAGACAAACACTGAAGGTTGGGAGGGGTGATGTTCAGGCATGCCTCAGCCCTAGAGTCTCTCCCCACCAACTCAGTTCCTCAATTAAGAAGTAGCCTAGCCAGGGGTGGGCACTCCAGGTGTTGTTCAAGCCCCCTACTCCCAGTGTTCCTCACCATTGTGGCTATTGGTGGTCAGTGCTGATAGAAGTGCTGCACAAACAAATGGAGGGTTGTACTTAGTCCACCCACACAGCAGATAATAAATGTAAAGAAAATTACAGTAGCCACATACTATTTTTATTTCTTTAATTGTGATTAAAGGCAAAGATAGAAAAACTATTCTGCAGATGATATGTAGTTTGGATAAAGATCCATTGTAACCTGCAACATGAGGAATTGCAGTTTACCACTAAGCAAAAGCTATTTGTTCCCCTCAAAGTCTTCTTCCGCAGGCTTCCTAGGAAGGTGATGTTTTTAACCTTTGCACCACTGCTGTTCTGAGGTGTAATAAAATGGTACCAGTTTAAGTGCCTGTTCTTCATATTCTAACTACTTAACATACATTGGCTGGCATCCTGCTGGTTAGTTCCAACCCATTCAATCAACTGTTGAGCTGTAAGGCCATTTCCACACTATATTATTATGGTGCTTGCTATTATTCCACTTTCAACCTCCTGTGGAATTCTGGGGTTTATAGTTTATTGAGGCCCAAGAGCTCTCTGGATGAGAATTCTAAAGGCACCTCCCTAAACTGCAAACTCCAGGATTCCTTAGGAGGTTGAAAGTGGAATAATAGCACCACAACAGTGCAGTGCTGAAATGGCCTAAGTAAACATATAGACAAATCTAGTCATTTTATTGGGAATGGTTGAGACAGAACTAAAATAAGACTTAGGTTAATGTTTACAAGAAACTTGTATGATAGGTTAGCATTGTTATCCTGAAAGACTGAGGGGCAGAGAGGTGACATTTACCTTAAAACTGAACCAAGGATTTTCTGGTTCACAGACTTTAATCACAGTATTAAATTACCATCCCAAAGGAGACACTCTTTTCTGGGCAAAGTATGACGTTTTGGTCCCATACCTTTGACAATTGTCTTGGATGAGATAGATATTGTTGATCTCTTTGAATAAGGCTTTCCAAACATTCTCAGAGAACTTATAAAAAATTGGATTGTGTTCCAGGAAAATGCCTTAGTGCAACATGTGTGAACCCTGCACATTGTGAAGTGTTAATGATCAGAGCTTTTAAAGCTTTTTTTAGACTATAATTCCCAGTGTCCTCTAGTCAGAAAGGCAACTGGCTATACTAGCTGAAGGATTCTGGGAGTTGTAGTCTGAAAATGTAACTTTTGCAAACTCTGCTCTTGGTAAAGTTACCAAGTTACCTGAGGCCTTGTCTCTGAGACTCAGGGGGTGAAGCCTGGGAGGACAAAGGGTGGAGCTTGATCACAGAAGGATGTAAAATAGTACTTGGTGGGATCGTGGAGTAGGGCCTAAGAGACATGGACTCAGAGTCAATAGCAGAAGCTTACAAGTCAAGAAGAAAATAGCTCTGTGCCTCCTTTATGTTGGCCTATCACCCTGAGATTTTACTCCTTTCCTTAGAAACTCGGAGAAGGAGGCTAAATAATTTGAGATGATCAGCTCAAGTAAGGGAGTTTTTGGACAGCGCTATCAAATGTGGGAGCAGGCCAGTGTAGTGTTGTGCTTTGAGTGTTGGATGAAGACTCTGGGAAACCAGGATTTGAATCCCAATTCAGCCAGTGAAATCTATTGAGGCCCCGTTCACACTGCTGAATTATAATGCTATGGCAACTGCCGTGGTTTCTTCCTGTGGAATCTTGGGACTTGTAGTTTAGGGAGGGATGTTTAGAATTCTCAGCCAGAGAGTTCCAGTACCTCACAGAATGATAAACTCCAAGATTCCATAAGATGCAGCAATAGCAATTAAAGCAGAATAATAATGCTATGAGCTTGTAGTGAGAATAAGCCTAGCAAACCATGCTCTTTCAGCCTTAGAGGCAAGAAATGGCAAACCTCCTCTGAATAAATGTCAAGAAAACCGCATGAGGGGTCACTGTAAGTCAGAGTCACCTTAAAAGCACACAATAACAGTAAAAAAAAAAAGCAAATAATTATCCCACTAGGCTCTTTAGGGCAAAAAAGGCCTTGGTTTTCCACAGAATTCTAATGGCTTTACCTTCCGGTACCTGGAAGGTCCACAGTTTGGCCTCCATGTCTAATGACAGTGCCACCACAACAGTCAAACACAGTATTACCATCACTCCCACAAAAATACACTAGTGCAGAGCTGTGCAATTATGCAGTCTTTAGGCTGCATCATAATCCCTATAGTTAACTATGCTGGCTAGAGCTGATGGAAGTTGCAGTTCAGCAGCATTTGGATGGCCACTCATTTGACCACAACATTTGGATGGCCCTGAGCCCTCTTTTTTTTAGAGAAATAGGTAGAGCACAATAACTGTGCTACTAGAAGTTGTTAACACTGATGGTATATGTTGAAATATGATTATGGACACTCCTAAGAAAGAAGATCCAAAGCAACCATTTGACATTGTCAGTATTGACAGTTATATTTCTGTGCATCATTTACATGAGCAATCATTTGAAAACCAGCCAGCCCATACAGTCCTGAGCATATTGAGAAGTAATAAATGTGTTTAAGGCTGCATTTCTATATACCAGGGGTAGTGAAAGTATGAACTGTGGGGTGCCTATGGCCCATGAGTTCCCATTTTTGAGTAACCCAAAGCCCCCCTTATTTACAGTTTTTGCACATGCAAAATGGCAAAACTTAGTCTCCACAAAACATAGTGATTTTGCCCTCTCAAACTCATGTAGTTCAAGAAGGTAACTACAAAATTGCCCCCAAATCAGCCAAGACTATCTGTAAGCTATGCAATGTCACCACTGGTCATGTCAGATGCTCTGGGGAACTCTCCCAGGGAGAAGGCACGGATGGAAAAATTGATTCCTGCCCCCTCTGCGGTTACTCACCCCTGCTATACAGGAGTGGTTCATTATGGGAGGCTTCTTTGTGCCCCGGCACCTCTGGAACCCATTGGACATTTCCCCCCCCAAAATCTCTTCTACCATAGAAACAGGAGTATATATTACGGTACATCAATTTAATGGATAGTAGGACAGCAGCGTAAATGTATCACTGTTTGTACTTTGCACCACAAAACTTGAACTTCAGAGCAGGGAGATGAATCTCAGATGTAGGAATCTTTCTGGCCTGGGTCTCACTGAAGTTATAGACTGCTGCCTGTCCTGTAATATTTCAGGTTGCAGGTGAGAGCTCACACATGATGGAATGTTCCTCACTAGTTTAAGGGGGGACAGAGAGAAACCTCTACGTATAGAACACTAACCCTTGATTTAGCATTCTAGTTTTCTTCATTCAGGGTTGTTGCTACTAATGGATAGAAGGGAAGCAACTAATTGATTGATGGCATGTATATTGTTAGCATGATGCAGTGGCTTGAGCCTTATAGTCTAACACTAGAACCCGGGGTTCAAATCCCCACTTGGCCATAGAAAACATCGGGGTGATGCTGGGTGAGTCATATTCTCTCATCCTCAGAGGAAGGCAAAGGCAAACCCTCTCTGAACACATCTCCAAGAAAACTCCTGTGAAAGCTTTGCCTTAGGGTTTCTGTAAGCAGGAAATGACTTGAAAGCACACGACAACAACGCGTATTGTACCTTAGAGAGCCAGAGTTGTGCAGTTGTTTGAGTGCTGGATTAGGGCCCTTTCCATACTAGGCTGTTATAGTGCTGTAATCTCACTTTCAACATCCTATGGAATCATGGGGTTTGCAGTTTCGGGAGGGGCCGGCTGGCAAGTGGAATCATAGCGCTGTAACAGCCTAGTGCGGAAATGGCCTAAGTCAGAAATGACTTGAAAACACACAACAACAATGTATTGTGCCTGGTTTTTCCAAGACATTTAAAGGAGGAAATACAGTCTACATACATTGTAATATTCCATAACAATCCTCCAAGGTGGGTTAGAGGGAAAAACTTCCTCAGCCCAAGGTCATCCAGAAAGCTTCAAGACAGAAGGGGATTTGATTCTCAGTCTCCCCAGTACTGCTTTGATACTTTATCACACTGTCTACAGGACATTGTCAGCTAACTTAATTTATATTTAACTCCATAAATGTGTGTGTGTATATGCTTTCAAGTTGGCTGTTGACTTATGGAAACCTTATAAATTTCATAGGGTTTTCTTAGGCAAAGACTACTTAGAGATGGTTTTGCCAGTTCCTTCCTCTGAAATACAGTCTACAGCATCTGGTATTGATTAGCAATCTCCCATCCAAGCACTAACCAGGTCTGACCCTGATTATCTTTCAATATCATACAGGATCTGTAGCCTTTAAGATATTTAAGCTGCAGATCACTCCATAACAATACCAGATTAAATATTTAATTTATGCTTATTTAACTGCATGTGTTAAAGCAGTAGATTTGCCATAGTCTCAGTGGGCTTTGCTAAAGCCAAGATGCAGATTGGGTTTATTTTCCAAAGAGTCAGGGTGATTAAGGTCTTTTCAAAGGACTGAGCCAAATGTTTTTCTTCTTTGAAAGGGTGACCTGACTTCCAGCCAGTTGCTTCTTGGGTATTGCAGACTCAGTTAAACAATAACGTTCAATGAAATAAGAGCCCCAAGTAATTCATACAGATATTCCACACAAGTAAGGGGTTAACGCCTAGCAAAAGACAAATGTGCAATTCTAGGTGGCAGGCCCCTTTAAGGGGTGATTGATGATGATGAAGATCTACTTAGGGCATATCAAAGAAGGCTCTGGATGTGATGGGCCATTGATTTGGGCAGAGGAAGCATTGTTCTTGGCAAAGGGAACCATTTAGCATTTGACAGACAGATTAAGGTGGAAGAACTTCTCACATTAAGGCTATAGATTAAGTATTAATTCAGCTCTACACTACATTCTTGGTACAAACCTCACTTTTGCATTACTTTTACAGAATTAAGTAGATGGGTGGTATATGAAGTGCAGACCTCTAGACTGTGGACTACAGTTTCTGACAGTCCTCACCATTAGCTACGCTATCAATGGCTGCTGGCAGTTGCAGTCCAACAGTGTCTAGAGGGCTCTACTTTGTCCACTCTTTTATTTAGACCATGGCTGCCATATTGCTTGTTGCATTCATACAGTCTGTAATGTTCTATACAGGCCTAAAGTCAGAATTCTTTCATAATTACAGTTTGTATTCCAATTTGTAAAAATCTTATCATCCTTGATAGCCATGGTTGTATATAAGAAGGTGATTTTCAAAACAGGAGGGGATAGTTTCTGCATGACTTATCTGCAATTGATCTCTTGCACATCTGCTTCTGAACTCCTGTGTTTTGCAGAGAATTGTGGGAAATGTGTTCATGCTAGACTCACACTTGGTGCTGCTCTGGCCCAGTAGATTATACCATTGCTTGGCCATGTGAATGGGGAATTCAGCCTGGAATGCATCCAACATTTTCCTATGACTACACATTTCAGTAGGGGAAGATGAATAGTGATGGCTGTGTTATGTTTTAGAGAAACATGTCTGCCATTACTCATGTTCTCACAGAGGAAGCCCCAAAGTTTTTGAAGAACCTCAGGAAGAATTCTTCAGCTAGAAAACTAGGCGGTTAGAAAATCACTTTATTATATGGTCACATTCTGACCTCTCACTGTTATTACCTTCAGATCATTTCCAACTTATGGCAATTCTATCAAGGGGTTTTCTGGGGCTGAGAATGTGTGATGCGCCCTCGGTCATTCAGTGGCTTTCCATAGCTGAGTGGGAAATCAAACCCTGGTCTCCAGGGCCAGAGTCCAGTGCTCAAACTGCTACATGATGCTGGCTCTAGCCACATAAAAAGAGTGGTTAAAGTATGTTAGCGAAGCGGTGACACATGTTTACATGATTATTTGCCCTCCCAAAACATAGATTCAATCCAAGACTTCTTAGTGCTTGAGATATACCTGAGTCATGAACATTTTGCTCCTATTTTTACAATGGGCTTTGATTTTTCAGACCTTTTAGTAGTATGTCTTTGTTTTAGCAGTATTTTTATGGAATGCTGTGCTTCAGTAAGAACCCTAAGTCAAGCAAGCTGAAGAGGCTTTCTAGACAAAAAGCTGTTCCTGGACTACATCTCTACAAAGTGCACTGACATGAGGAGAGATTCAATGTGCAAATATTGTACTACCCCAAGAGGGGAAGAATATGTTTAAAGCTAGCTAACAATGCTATTGATTGACACCTAGTTTGTTATGGGCGGGAGGAAGAGGAGGAGATGATGATCATGATGGTGGATGTAGTGATTATGATAACAATCAGCAGCAACAGTAGTAATTAAGAACATGTAATTACATGGAGGAGCATTTAGTCATGTGGTCTCCCACATGCAGTCAAAAGTTATAGTCCAGAAACAGTTTTGCCATATGGTACACTCCAGACCAATGGAGAACTTCCAAACTTCTGGAAGAGCAGTGCTACTCAAAGTGGTGGTCCATGAACTGATCCACTCCCATGGGAGACATTGCTTGTCTTTTCACAATGAGTTTCCAGGAAGGAAAGAAAGAGACAGTGGTAGCCATTGAGCACAAATGGGATACTGATACTGGTGCTTCCTTCAGCTTGGTGGATCACAGGTTGTACAAGTCTACCTGGAATTTGGTGACTCTCCAGAAGTTGGTCAACTGCAGCTACCAGCATTCCTGTCTAGGCTAAGGCTGCTAGAAATTGAAGTCTTTACAACATCTGAAGGGACAAACTTTGCCTACATCTTATCTAGGCAGATCTTCTCAGTTTCTGCCACTTCCTCCCTCCCCTTAATACGGTTTTATCGCTAGATCTTTCCTTGCTTTACAGGTGAGCCATTACCTCCCAATCCTGGGAGCCAAGTTTGCTTATGACATTCTATGTATAATGGCTACATTTAGCTTTGCTTGTCCACTTGTGGGACAGTTTGTGCCTCTGTTCTCTGTGCATGCCTCACATGTGGAATAGAAAGTAGAACCACACTTGCTGTTTCCATCACTGAAGTCGGCATGCTCAAGAGTACTGCATCCACACACATCTGTCTGTGTGAAAGAAGGTCTATATTGATGTCCATGTTCCTCATGTTCAGGAACTCTGGCCATGCAGGGATTTAAGTGAATGGAAGGTCATTTTAAGGGATGAGGATTGTTTGGCTCTCCAAAAGTTTTAGATTTTAACTTCCACCATCTCTCCCTGTTGGCCACATTTTGGTGGGTCCAACAGGAGTTGAAGTTCAAACTTTTAAAAAAATAAAATGTTTCTCACCTCTGGGCTATGTGCATACAGCAGCACTGAGTAAACTTTCATGATTAGCACTGAGCATGTGGAAATTATATGCTGAGTGCATCAATGTCAGTGGCAGGGCTGTATTTGAGATAGGCATCTATGAATGCCTAGAAACACTGGAAGAGCAAATTTTTATGTTTTAACAATATCTCTGTGTGTGATGATGCCAGAAAGAAGATAACCAAGATGGAAAAGCTGGATAGTAATAGAAAATAGAGGCCTTTTCGGAAAGTATAGTGCAGGGGTGGATATCATGAGGCCATTCAGTTGTTGTAAGATAGCAGCTTTTAGTCTGCATAAATTATTTTTTTACTGTTTTAAGTTGTTTAAATTTATTTTATTATATGCTGCCTTGAGTTCTTTAGGTACAGGTAGGGATAAAAATATTTTAATAATAAATAATTACATACATTTCCCATCAGCCCTAGCCAGCATAGCCAGTGATGAGAAATGCTGGGTGTTGCAATCCCACAGCATCAAGACGGGGTTGCACGATTCCACTCTCATGTAACCAAAAGTATAGCGCACAGGAATGATGCTAGGTGGCAAACAGAGCTGGAAAAAGTTGCTTTTTCAGACTGCAACTCTCAGATTCCCCCAGTCAATATGGCTGCTTGAACATGTTGGCTCAGTATTTCTGGGAACTGTAGTCCAAAAAAGTCGGCAAGTGGAGCTTCTTAGCTGATGCCCAGGCCATTTCCGCACCACACTGTTCTAGTGCTATTATTCCACTTTCAGCATCCTGTGGAATAATTCTGGGGTTTGTAGTTTACTGAGGCCAAAGAGCTCTCTGGCTGAGGATTCTAAAGGCCCCTTCCTCAACTGCAGACCTCAGGATTCCACAGGACGTTGAACATGGAATAATAGTGCTATAACAATGTGGTGCAGAAGTGACCCCAGTGTGGGTAATATAGGCATGATGGAGTACAATGTCTGTGTTCCCCAATCCTGATTTCCAAGATGAAGAATGATGGGGGGATGTTAGGCCTAGCTGCCTACTGGTGACAATGGAGCAGTGAGGAAGCTTTTACTTTTTAAGGAACTCCTTCCATAGAAACAGGTAAGTAGGTCAGCTGCTTGGGCTTTCTCCCCTTATCTATCAAATGCCTATCCAGAACATTGAGTGGTTTTGTTTCAAGCAGCTCCAGCACGGCCCCTCCCTTTGTGACTGCTGCTGCATGGCCGTTTTTGAATTTGTTCTCCTGTCATTTTCAATCAGGGAACACCTCTGTTGCAGCTGGTTGACTGGCTGTGATGTGGACAGTATGGTTTGATTTGCAATGAGGGGCTGCTGGGCTGCAGCTGGACAGGGGCACGATGCGGTTGGTGGAGCCCCTGGCATGGCGGGGCCTTGCACACAGAAAAATGATGTGATTTGAGCTTACGTGTGCGAGATCATAGCCTTCTACTCGGTGGCAATCCATCTGTAATAGTAATCAAATGGTTCCCCCTGGTATCCCACATGTACTGTCACCAATGTCAGTTAGAAGCTTCATTCATCACACAAGCGAGTGCTGAAAGAAAAAGATAAGCCTGCTCTTTCTGAGAAAGCAACTTCATTGTTTTGATGGGGTTAACGACTGAATGTGCAGAACTTCTTGTCACAGTGCATTTATATGAACTGCTTGTAATCTTTTGCCTCATTCTGTGGAGACTTGTGGGAGGACAATGAGAGCTAGACTCACTGTTGCCTTCCTGGGATCGACTTCTTAAAACACTGCCTGTGAGATCTTCCCTTTTGTTTGGGGGGCAGATTGTTTTATTTTTTTACTGTTCACTTCCCTTTGGCCATCCTGATATGAGGTGCAATAGTCCACTTCAAAAAATGTTAAGCAGGGATAAAGGTGTTTTGGCCCACGATTCCTATCAGCCTCAATCAAACACCATGCCCAATGGGAAAATGGTTGTGGGGTTGTAGAACAAAACATTATGGGGCCAACAGTCTTCACCCTTGGTATTAAGAAATAGCAATTCCACATGGTATTATCTTAGGCCACTTCCGCACAACATGGCTATCCTGCAACAGCATCAGGTTGTTTCCTGTGGTAACTGTGGCCATTTCCGCACTAGCCTGTTATAGCGTTATGATTCCACTTTCAACATCCTCCCGAAACTGCAAACCCCAGGATTCCATAGGATGTTGAAAGTGGAGTCATAGCGCTATAACAGGCTAGTACGGAAATGGCCTGTGTGTGCTACCACACAACAGCATCACTATCCAGCTGCTATCCCATCCCCAAGCATCGCCAAACCACTGTGTTCTATTTCCAGAAAATATCCATTTAGGGCCTCCTTTAGCACTTCAGTCCCATCAGCTGGCTCAGTGCAGAACTGTAATAAGGCTTGATAGTGCTTCCTGTTAAAGCAGATTCAGCAGTGGGTGGGCTGTGGGCGTGCCCAACTTGTCCCTTCCTCTGAGACTCCCTGCAACTTCAAAATCTATCACCTCTCTGTGTTTATTTTAAAGTTCTCCTTTGTGCTAAATCTTTTTATTTTTTAAGCATCATAGCATGAAAATGCAATAGTGTACTGCAGTGTCCTGCTGTTACAACATTGCTGCGCTAGTATGGTTTCCAAAGGGGGGAAAAAACCACCCAGTCAGGGGCAGTGGAGTGGGATGACGGCAGGACAAGGGAGTGGCTGAGGGGGCTGTAATGTGGAAGCAACAGCCATGGCAATTCTACTACGCATCTACTTAAGGTGGAAAGATCAGAAAGGAGCATTCCTAACCCAACAGCATCACACAAATGGCAATGCCACCGTTGTAAGGGTATATTGTGCTAATGGCCTTTAGAGCACAAATGGCCTCTGAGCTGTTCACACAGTGGCACTGTGTATGTATTCACACTGCATGTAAACATGTTCATATGTTTGTGAGAATCTCTGTAGCTGTGTTTATTCCTGCTTTGTTCCCAGCTATAAGAATCCTCTTAAATCCAAAGTAGAGATGAAGGCTGTCGCTATGTCTGGGCGGAATAAACTCAACGTATGTATGTTTGTGCAGATTGATCAATACGTGCTTACTTTATGTAAGCTGTAAATCTAATCTATAGTATTCCTGGGCCACAACCATTTTTGTCCCTAAGGAATTATCATAAGAAATTCTGAGGAGCACCCCCCCCCCCCTCTGTTCATGTGTGTGTGTAGTTGTGCACATGCATCCGGGTGGGTGTGGGTGGATGGGTGGGTGTAGGTGTGAAATAATTCTGAGGGAGAGTGGAAGCTCTAAGAGAGGAAAGAGGCTGAGGAGAGCACAAGGAAAGCTAATTAATAAAAAGCAACCAACTGTAGAAGGCAGCAAAAAACAGAGATGCAGCTAGTACACTCAAAACAGCCTTTCCTCCGAAGCAGCTGTGAGCCCCAAGAGTGACAAAATGAAGCCTACAGTTGCATTGCAGCCCAGGGCTATGCAGTAAGAGCCAAGCCTGAGACTCTAAGTGGATATCTGTTTTATGAGACCCTATTCTTTCCTGTTCTGTTTTGCTTGAGAGTTAAATTATCTGAATTGTTCCCATTGTTTCTGTCCCCTCCTTGTCAGAAAATATTTTGGATTTCATTAGTACTCCTATTGCATTTTCAGAATTTTATAGCAGTGCTTTTGGTAAATAGAAGGGAAGATACTCTGCATGATTTAAGTAAATAAAAATGTAATTGTTTGGGCCAAAATAGTAACTTTTACAGAGAGCACACTCCAATGTAAGCCCCACTGAACATCCCAGGGCTTATCTCTGAGTAAGGTAACAGCAGTAGTTTTATTAATAGTTGCTTAATTTGTTATTTAAAAAAACATAGCAATTCATCAGCATATCAGTTCCATATTTCTATTGTTTGTTAATCAAGGAAAAATAGTGTAGACCCAGAAGTCTTTGTATATACCCATATTCATTGTGTACGTGTGTATCTGCCTTCAACTTACCTGTCAATTTATAGCAACCCCATACATTTCATAAGGTTTTCTTAGACAAGAAATACTCAGAGGTAGTTTTGCTAGTTCTTTCCTTTGAAATATAGTGCACTGCACCTGGTATTTGTTGGTGGTCTCCCATCCAAGTACTAGCCAGAGCTGATCCTGCTTCAGTTTCCAAGATCAGATGGGACCTGGTACCTTTAAGCCCTAGGCATTCCATTACATGTTAATAATTGTATTGTGGTGGAAATCAGCAATCTGGGCACAGAATATATATGCTGAATTGTGTATATAAAAGTGCTACCTGTGTACAGATCACCATTGTGTATGCACATGTATCCAGACTGTATCGGCGTGGAATTTAATTAATGAAGTCTTTCTCTCAACTGGGCATTCTCTGAATGAAATCTACTAATCTCAATTTAGGTGAAGAGTCCAACTATACTGAGTGAAATGCATTAAACTGCCTTCCTCCTTTGATAGCTCCACTATTCCTGACCTTCATCAAGGAGAAAACCAATTAACTACGGTGAGAAAGAAATAGAAACAAGGCTGGTCATGTTTGGGGGTTGGCACTGCAAGAAACAAATCAGCGAAGCCGTGGCTTTTACGGGAGTATTCGAGTGTTAAGTATTACCCTAGATTGGGCAGCCGGCTGGTTGGTGAAGTGGCTTGGCACTCTCCTCCCAGCTGTGGTGATTTTTCAGTAGTCTGTGACTGAGTCTGGAGGGTTGCCAGGAACAGACCACACCACTCCACATCCGTTTGCTGACACTGGGGTGCTATTCTTTATTCCCTGAGGCTGTGTGAAATGTCGTCAGCTCAGACCAGCATGATAAATACAGATCCAGCAGCCTGTACACATACATGTGGGGCAGCTGATGACACGCAGCCTGCCAGCCATGTGCGTGTTGCAGCTGTATTTGTTTTTCCTCACCCAGCAATGAGATGTGAGAGCCTTTGGAGAAAGACTACACAGAAGCTGTTGTTTAGTGCTTTCTGGAGCATCTCCCTGGGGAGGGCCTTGTGGTAGCCTGGATGAGAGCAGAGAGTACACTATTGCATTTTCATGCTATAATACTTAAAAACGTATTTTTTTGAAAATGAAAAGTTAAAGGAAGTTCGATTTTTGGACTACAACTTCCAGTATCCCCCAGACAGCATGTCTAGTGGCCATGCTGGGAAGGGGGTTTGGAGAGTTCCCATTCAAAATAAAAGCTTTCCAGGCTCTTGAGTGCTAGAAATATTGAGGCCAGACGAGACAGAGACAGAGAGAGAAGCTGAATAACAGGGGGAAAAGGAAGAACAGGGTGCTTAATTTGGGAGTGGGGGCAAAGGTAAGTCTCGATTGGGATGACCCATAATTGGCAATGCTCTGTTTTCAGCCACTCTCCCCCACCCCCAGGGCACACTTTGTCAATTTTCTCCCTGACAGAGCCCCTAGCAGGGATCAGTGTCTGGCTGCATAATTGGCCTGTGGAGTGGAAGTGAACACGGCCCTTGGGGAACGTACCAGGCAGGCTGGAACCTCGTGTGCCCTTTCCAGTACAGCTGCTGCAGCAGCATTCAGCCAACCATAGCGGTGCCAGGCCAGAGATCGTGGGCTCCCCATCCAGCCCTCCCTTGTCCTTTGATGCTCTTTCCTTCGCAAACTGGCCCCTATGCAGAGAGGGCAAAATCTTAAGGACAGCTGGAGCCTGATCGGGGTAAAGGAGGACTTCATGTTGGTTGACAGGCTGTCCAGCTCTTTTCGTGCCCTCTCCAAGGCTGGAATCCGGCAGCAGATGGTGCTGCTGGCAGGTGCCCGGACAGCGGGCATGTGCCAAGGAGCCAGGAGGTTGAGTGAGAATCTCTTCCTCCTGCCATTCCAGCACCTGTTCCCAGGAAATCAACCTGCTGCCCTCCAGTGAACTGTCCACTGGGGCCAAAGAATCAGCAGGGACTGCGTATTGGTGCTTTTCAACAAAACTGGCCTGTGTGTGGATGAGAGCCAGTGGGGCTAGCAGGAAGAGCAAGTTTTACTTCCAATAGCTGACTTTTTGATTGGGAACTGTAACTGGACTGACATGGCACAGAGCCTAGAAAAGGTCTTTTTTCAGGTATAACTTCCAGAACTCTGAGGCATTGGGCCTGTTGGTCGATGTAGTCCAAAAAAGTAATTTTTATCCAAGCGCTGGTGTAACCCCAATTCTAGTGGGGTCCTGTCATTTAAGTGTTTATCTTGATGATTGTTCTGGTCTCGAGAAATTGCCATGTTGGTGCTGATCAGAAAAAAATTGATATGATAGTTTCTGTATACAGTTTTAAAAAAAAAGAAAGAGAAAGAGAGAGATTAGCATTCAGGCATACCACCATTACAAACAGTTGGACTTGGGGCCATCTTTGAAGAACTGTACTACGTGACCATAGAGCCAGTGTGGTGTAGTGGTCTGGGCATTGGACTATGACTCTGCAGACCAGAGTTCGAATTCCCACTCAGCCATTGAAACTCACTGGGTAACCTTGAGCAAGTCACACTCTGTCAGCCTCAGAAAAGGCAAAAGCAAACCCTCTCTGAAGAAATCTTGCTAAGAGAAGCCTGTGATAGGTTCATCTTAAGGTTGCCGAAGTTGGAAACAACTTGAAGGCACATGACAGCAATAATCAGATGACCATACCAATTCTGTTCCTCAGCCTGTGTTCCCTGTGCTCAGAATAAGCCTAAGGAGAAAGAACATGGTGTTTCACTTTAAATTTCGGTGATTTGGAAGTGGTTTCACTTCAAATTTCACTTTCAAATTTCACTTTTCTCTGTGCAGCTACCTGGAATGTAGATGTTTTGAAATTTGCTGAGAATCATGTAGTGAAAATGAACCCTCAGCCTGTTATCTGCTTGTTGAAGCTTCAGCGTAGGGTGAGAATCATGCAGCCTTCCAGGTGTTGTTGGACTGCAAGCCCCATCAGCCCAGCCCAGCATAGCAAGGAATTCTGAGAGTTGTAGTCCAACAATATTTGAATATTTAATTATGAGAGAAGTCATAATTAAAAAGATAGAAGAGAAATACAATTAAAGAGAACTGCATCACCCAAGTGTTTTGTTTTGATTCTCCAGTCTAATCTTCAAGTGACACTCAAGGCTGCATCCAGGAAAAGGAAAGGGAATAAATCATGTGGTAACTCAAAGTCTGCCTGTCTCTTTGACATGCAACCTGAATAGTCTCTCTGTCATCATCTAGTGGGCTGTTTCCTACTAAGCCAGACTTTCAACTAGAATCCCAGATGCTGATTGGCTACATGCAAGGCCTTCCTTCCTTCCTTGTACTTATTCTTCCTCTATGCAAAAGTGAACACAAAAGATGCCTCTTCAGCTGAAAGAAAACCACCCATCATCAGCTCCATGGAGCTTCCTGTGTGGGAGGGATGTTGTCTAGCTCCATTCTAAAGAGAGGCTAAGGGATTACATGGCTCATTCAGGCTCCCCCTCCATTTGCCTAATTTCTACACCCTGGTTGACTTTTTGGACCTTGCTCCACAGACCCATGTTGCCAGTGTGGTGTAGTGGTTTGCGCACTGGACTAGGATTTGGGAGTTGCAAGTTCAAGCCCCCACTTGGACATCAAACTCATCAGTGGCCCATTTACTCTGCAGAATTATAATTCTACTTTAACAGCCATGTTTCCACTCTATGCAATCTTAGAATTTGCTGTTTAGGGAGGGTCATTCAGAACTCCTGGACAGAGAGCTCCTCTGCTGTCTCTTATCTACTAATATATAAAAGTCAAAGTTTGTTTGTTGTCTGTGTCAGATAGGTGAAGACCTAATATGATTGGCTCTGTGAGGTGAAGACCTCATATGATTGGCTGCCTGTGAAGATTCTATGGAATCTTGGGGTTTGCAGTTTAGGGTGGGGCCTTTAGAATTCTCAGCCAGAGAACTCTTGGGCCTGGCCAGTTGCTATGGTGACAAGACCTAGCAGCAAGGAGGAGGGCAGTGTACTCCCTCAGGAACCCAACCTCTGCATGTTAATAACTCTGAATGCAGATTGGATTGGGGAATATGGGGGAAAGTTACAGGTACTGGACAAGACAGTTTGGGGCATTAGAGACACAGGATCTCAAATCTTTCTAACATGTATTACCTATGAGAAAATAAAATCCTGAGCAATGTCGGTTATATACGCTAATCAAACTATAAACCTAAAGATTGCATAGCATAGAGCCATGGCAGATAAAGTGGAATCACAGTGCTATAAATCTGTAGCGTGAATGGGCTGCTGGTGATGTTGAGCCAGTCACTCTCTCAGCCAGACCGACTTCACAGTGTCTTTGTGAGGATGAAGTGGAGAAAGGCTGGAAATAATAAACAAGTAATTAAATGAATAACTGAATATTCAGATCCACTGTTCCCATTTGGTAAAAAGGGTTTCCAACCAGCATGTGTCTTTGTTATTTAAATGGGAGTCTCCAAGAAGAAGGATATCTGGTGATGTTGAATTTTAATTTGTGAGGAGAGTAGTCTAGCTTTATAAATTTGTAACAGTGGGTGGGTGGGATGGGAGTCTTAAGCCTGAGGTAGGGGGTGGCAGAACTTAGTGCTACCAGCCTGTGCTATGAGTCTATGTGAAGGGCAGATTGTCAGTGAATTTCTAAAATGGACATATTGGGATCTCAACTGAACACATGGATGGTTGTACCATTTCTTGTCCCTTGAAGCATGCAGACATGCACACACATATATACTGGTATATATTCTCCCAAAACCCAAGTATAATGAAGACAGATTGTGATTGCTCAGTGGTGAGAGATCATCTGCACATGGTCAGAGCTTCCTATTTCCACAACTGAGCCATAGCACTAAAAATAAGGCTCTGGTGTGGTGAGCCCTGACTCAACTTAAAGCTCTACTTTTGTGTGGCTCAGATAATTGGTTCTTTCAATTTTAAGGAGATAAGTAGCTTGACATTTAGGGGGTGATTTTTTAAAGCAGTATAAAAGTACAAGCAAGTGTTCCCTGACTTTTTAAAAAGCTTTACTGTACTTGTAATGGGGGTAGCAGGGAAGGTGAGAAATGCATGTGTTAATCAAAATATTTCATGAATTCAAACATGTGCAAGGTGGCATGGTTTATTTTCTAAATGAAAGGCATTAGGGCTGAATTTTACTTGTATTCCTCTGAGGCTGAGAGACTATGACTTGCTCAAGGTCACTCCATTGAGTATCCATGGCTAAGTAGGGATTCGAATCCTGGTCTCTAGAGTCATAGCCCAACAGTCAAATCATTGCATCACACTGGCTTTCTTTTGTTGTTATTGATCACCTATTGCATTGTGCAGTCTGTCCTTCCCAGGTGATGGATCAGAACTGAAAGGCTTGCAGCAGCCTTCACAGACCTGGTGCCCTCCAGAGGGAATGGAGTACAAATCCTTTTATTTTCAGCCAGCAGTCAGCCAGTTGCAGAAGGCTGCCCTACATAGCTCAGGACAGCTTCCTCTCAAAGTTTTCTCAAGCCAGTCCTCTGAAACGCCCAGAAAATGCATCTGTTTTGACATATATTTCTGGAACTGGGTTTGCAGATCGCCTTCACATGCAGGTCATACCCAGAGCTTGGAAAAGTTATGTATGGCACAAAAAAGCAACATGTGCAGGCTCTGCTTTATACACACTGTAGGTCCCTCTGAGATAACCTTTGAGTTGCAAGAAATGCAGTACAGGTATACCTCAGTTAACAAAGCCTCTGACAAAAAAGTATATTTTACAAAATTTTTATGCCCCCCTCCAGCCTCCCTTTTCCTCCTTGCTTCTGTCTCATTGGTTTGTTTGTTTATTTATTTATTTTAGTATCATTGGCATTAGGAGGACGATGAAGAAGGCTGGAGACTTTCTGTGTTGGGTTGCAGCAGCATTTCTGCAGTAAACAACGCAATAAAGCTTGGCATGGGAAAGAATGGGATTCTAGCTAGGTGGTCCTCCTGTAGCTGTGTGTGCTTACATACAACGGGTGAGGTAAATAGCTGCCTCCAGAACCCCCTACTGAGCATATGTGAAGAGCAGGACAGAAAGAAAAGGGAAAAGCAGCTCAGCTTGCTCACCAGCATGTTGAAAAAACATACATTGAGTTCTACCAGGAATGTGGAAATTAAGAATAGTGGAGGCTGTACAAAGAAAAAAAAATAGAATGCATTTTGGAAGAAGCTTTCCAGGGGTCTCTTGGAGATTCAAAATGCTTTTGTTTATTTGTGCAAGGCTTAAGTCTCCTAGATGTTTCGTTTCCCATGCTCATAATGCTAGTTTTGAATAACACGTTTGTTGAAACCTGTTGAACTGCTTATTCTTTTTGGTGATGTGGGAACCTGTCCCTATTTTTTTCCTTGTTATTTCTGCCTCTGGTCCCAAAATTCCTGTTAAAGAAGTAAAGCCCACGAACATATCTACCTCGTTAACTGAGGTATATGTGTACAGTGAGGTCTCTGTTACCGCAACCTACACATGCACAAATGTGAGATTGTGCAAAGCTTTGCATCTCATTATAGTCAATGGTTGCAGCGGGTGTTTGCCTGCATTGCCACGGGCATGCACACATCGCATCCATTGACTGTAATGGGACATGATGCTTTGCATTTTTGTGTTATGCAGGGATTCCTGAAACTGAACCCCCACATATGTGGAGGGCACAATGTATTTAACTCCACTAACAAGCTTAGATACATTCCACACTTAAATTGTTTTTCTTCATCGTTTCCACTTCCCAGGAAGCTTTCACCAATGCTACAGTTCCCAAGATGCCCTGGAGGAAACAAGACAGATTAATATAAAATCCCACATTCACCCTAGGTAGCTTGTTTCATTGCTGAACTTCTCTGAATAACAAGGAAACTCTTGCTCATATCTAAGATTAGTAATTTCTCTTGGAGTTAAAATGCATTGCTTCGCATCTTGTTTGCAATAGACAACAGAAAGTTGTTCCTCATCTTCCTGGTACATATATTTGTAAAGTTACCTTTTTATGTATATGGGCTGGCTTTTAGCAAAAAAATTAACAACACAGCAAAACACACCCACTCTTTTCATTTTCTTTCCTCTTGTCTAGACTTCAGAACTGGTTGTGTTTATATCTTGGGGCTTACCCTGAAAAGTATATATTATGTACGTGGGCTCCTTGCATAAGCAGACTAACATCAGAGGAGAGGCTGAGAAAATATCACAGGGAATGTTTCTATGGGCAGGATGTGTTCAGGGAGACAATTCTGTTTTTCTGTTTTGTAGGGAAAATATAAAAATCAAAAAACTGGGGAAAAACATGTTTCTGGAGTGTCAAGAAACCATAATGGGAAGAATCCTAAACTAATTAGAATTTTCATGTTGTTGTTTTGTTGTTGTTGTGTGCCCTCAAGTCATTTCCAATTTATGGCAACCCTAAGGTGAATTTATCACGGGGTTTTCTGGGGCTGAGAATGTATGATGACCCAAGGTCACCCAATGGGTTTCCATTGCCAAGCAGGGAGTTGAACCCTGGGTCTGTAATCCAACACTCAAACCACTATACCATGCTCGCTCTCCGTAGTTAGGATTTGTATCATGCAAAATTCACATAGGGTTGTTTTCAACAGAAAAGAGTATTTTATCTGTAGGAAACGTCTTTCCTATATGGAAAACAGTATTTTTGCAGAAATGTTATTTTTTATGTAGAAAATGCTGTCACCTGCACAGAATGTATTGTCACCTGCACAAAATAGCATTGTGCAGATTTTGTGTAGAATAAGTCTTGATCTGTGAACAGTCTTTGAAAACTACACAGAAAGTTGCTAAAATTACTTGTTGTGTCATTTGTGAAGAAAACTAGCAAAGAATTTTAACACACAAGCAGTAAGTATAATTTTCTGTGAGAAGCTCCACCCGCGTTATTCTACTTCTATAACTGGACTGCTTTCATGAATGTCCAGTGGACCATCGATATCTGCTAGGCTTTGGTTTCCGGGAACACCATGGATACCAACATTTGTGGATGCTCAATTCCCATTATGTACAATGGCGTAGTTCAATGGCGTCACTTATATAAAATGTCAAAAACAAGGTTTGCTTTTTGGATTTTTTGAGGGGGTGTGTGAAAATTTCCAGGCTGTGGTTAGATGAATCTGTGGATACAGAATCCATGGATATGGAGGGCCAACTGCATTTAAAACACACACACATACAGACCCAGAATGGCTGAGAAAAATAGAAGCTGTGCTCAACATAGAAGCTGGGCCAATTTGTAGCTAAAATCCATGGACTCCTACACAGAGCTTGAAAAAGATATCTTTTTGACTACAGATCCTAGAATTTTCCTGCAAGCATGACTAGTGTTCATGCTGCCTGGGGGATTATGGGAATTATAATCCCCAAAAGCAACTTTTCCAAGCTTTGCTCTTGCTGTAGCTATTCATCAGTTTTGATGAGCCTTCTGCACTTGTAGGGTTGCCAGAGTGGAACCCAAAGAGGCTTCCTGTAACTTTGAGGTTGTGTAGAAGAAGGATTTTCATCAAGTGGAAGATCAGGAAGTGTGACAGAGGCGCTTCCTTCCCCAGCGCAGCATGGGAAAGAGCCTGACTGTGCTGCGGAAGGCAGATGTGTGTGGCTCCCTTCTGCAGAGAGTCAGTCCTGGGTGTGAAGGGGAACATTCCTGTCGTACTCCCTTCTTGTCAAAGGCACTGCCATGATTATGATGGGAGGAGAACGGGGTCAAGTAATGTATGGAAATAGCCTCAGTTAAGGGGAAAGGTTCAACTACTTGAGCTAAATGTATTAAATGTCCTTTATCCTACAGGATGTGCTAGCTCCACTAATGCTGAGCTTCATCCCCTCCACTAAAAGGGGAGCCCACTAATCCTGACTTGCATTCTACCTTTCCTATTTCTGATGTGTTTTTGGCAAGGCTGTCTCCCTGGGAAGCTAAGCAGGGCCAGGTCTGGTTAGTACTTAATGTTGGAACGTCAAGGAATAGTAGGAGCTGTAGGCTATATTTTGGAGAAAGGCAATGGCAAACCACCTTTTGCTTATTCCTTGGCTAAGAAAATTATTATGAAATTCATGGGGTTGCCATAAGGGACATGCAGGCGCACACTCCATATGGCAAGGAAGCTATGTTGGGAATCACACGGCATGCAGAAAACTCTCTTATACTGTTGCCTTTGGGAACCACCTCCATCCAGATCTCTGAGAGGAGAAGGATTTGGTTTTTTTTTTTTGTCAATTTTAGTAATGCACACTAAAGATCCTACAACCTTTTAGTAAATTAGCACTATTCAAATGTTGCCCTTCCACAGGGAAAGATTGGGTGGATCATGGAAGAGCTTGTTCTGTGGGGGATAGGCAAATCTGGCCTGTGAATAGAGCTGGAGAACAACACATTGCATTTAAATATTTATGTGCTTAGAAGTGTGAGATCTTGGAAAAGATTGGAAACATTTAGGGGAAAACAAGGTTCCTCTGCATGTTTTTCACAAAGCCTTAATTCTGGGAAAATTAAAACTAGGAAAAAACTGGATTTTGGAATGCTTTTTTTTTTTCAAATTAGGAATTTGAATGCTTAACACACAAGGTGTTCATTTATTTGCTGCCCAGAATTTCTAAAAACTATAGGACAAGACAGTTTTTTAAATGTAAGACAGTGTACAGACTCTGATCATTACAGTTTCAAGTCCTGATATCCTTTTCTCTGTTCTTTTTATGGGAGTGAATGATTCATGCCTGCTTGACACCATGGAAGACTAGAGGAGACAAAACAAGCTTCTTTGATTTACTAATGTTGATGATTTCTTCTGTTTTGGTTTTTTTGTATTGGTTTTTGTATTGGTTTTTCCCTGGTCCTCACAGACTAGCAAGATGAAAGAAGATCCTTACAGTTCAGGACCTTCTTGCTCCATTTTGTTTTTGTTAACAAAAAATTTTGTTAACAAAAAAATTACAAAGGGGGATTCAATTTTTAATTATTATAACTGAACTCTACTTTTAATATTTCAAAAATATTAATGTTATGCAAAACAAGATTTTATATAACTGTATCACATTATATATATAAAACACGTGTTCCTAAAGTAACAATGTGACCTTCAATCTATAAATGCCCTGATACGTTTTTCACTATTTCTAAAGTTTTTTTTCCAAAGAAACGAGGATTTTTTTCCCCTTGCAGCTTCAAAGTTTCCAGAAATGTTAAATATCTATATGTGATACAGTCAGCCCTCCACATTTATAGGTTTCACTTTTGCGGATTTGATTATTCACAGATTATTTGCTGTCACCTCTGCTGCCTCTCTATGCCATTTTTAATAGGGGCTGCAAGCCTTGTAAGACTGAGAAACTGTGAGCGAGGCGTATAAGTCCCTATTGAAAATGGTGTGGAGCAGCCGTGGAGGTGGCAGCAAGCCCCACCAGCCATCCACTTCTGCCTTGTGAAGGAACCCCAATGCCTCAAAAGAATCCATTGTGGGTTGAATATGGTGAGGATACTTTTTTTGTGTGTTAAATATGATTTGGGAGGGCCCAGAGTTATTCACTTTTTTTTTTCACTTTCATGGGCGTCCTGTGCCCCTAACCCTAGTGAATGTGGAGGAATGACTGTATCTCATTTCACTGTCTTCCAACAAGGCTTTAAAGATAGACTTGCAAGTTGACAGCACTAATTTTTTCTTTGATTTGCCTCTTTATTCATTGCTAGAGTGATCTCAAGGTAAGGAGGGAGGGGGTTGGAGGTTAGAAAAAGGAGAGAACAGGGATTTACCTTTGGAACCCTGTTTCATACAAGCAAAATGTGTGCTCTAGCATTTATTTTTGCAGACTGCACATCTTAATTCTAAGTGAGTAGTGGAGAAAAATGTAATTCATATTCTCAAAGGCACTCAAAAGTTTTTGATTAAGAATTCTCCATACTTAATTCACCTTGTTGTTGCACTTCAGTTATTGCCATGAATCAGTGTCCTCCAGCTGGAAGGAACACATTGTTTCTTATTCACCTTTTCCTTTCATGAAAAGGTGTTTGAAGGGTGAGTGAGCAGCATACATATTGGTGCAGGTAGATGGAGATGAAAAGAAAAGAAAAGCAGTTTAATGTGAAAACTTATTTTCTCCTTTCCTTGAGAATGGGAACAGGCATTGAGCTTGTGTTTGAAACTGAAATGAGCATAAGTGTGCCTCTCACATTTTGTTCTCATAGCCCAAGTGTTCTTCGAGGATATTACTGAGCAAGGAACTTATAAACAGAATAGTACTATATTGTATAGCCCCATAGACCAAAGGAGCTTCACTTGCCTTGGGCACCTAGTTGAGCATAGGTTCTCCCTTGGACTTTCTCATGATATAAGCTTAACAAGCTGGTTTAAACTGAGTTGGACCCTTAGTCAGTGTTAGTTTAGTATTGACTATTCCAATGCTCTTCAGACTTTGGTTTTTTTGGACTTCAGCTCCCAGAATTCCTGACATTGGCCATGTTGGCTTAGACTTCTGGGAGATGAAGTCCAAAGAAATCTGGCAGACCAAAGATTGAGAAGTGTTGATCTACTCTGACTTGCAGTATCTCTCTAGCTCTGTACAGTTACTATTTGTTATGTTATTGTGTGTCTTCAAGTCATTTTCAACTAGTGGTGACGCTCAGGGTTTTCTGGGAGCTGAGTGTGTGTGACGTGTCCAAGGTCACACAGTGAGTCTCCGTGACCGAGCGGGAACCCTCGTTTCCCCAGTTGTAGACCAATGTTCAACTCACTTGGTTCAGGCCTAGCTATCTACAGTACTTGTAGAATAATATATGACTGACAAACCACTTAGTGTTGGGCCACATGTCACATCTGAAAGGTGTGAAAGCACTGATCACATGGCATTGCCCTGAGCATGTTATTACTTCCCACACTAGCCTCAGCAGCCAGATTTTGTGAGTGTATGTATGTGGTACTAGTATGAAAAGTACAGAAATATATTTAGAGCCATCTCATGTGATCAATCTTCTATACTGAGGTGGAGAAACTTTTGAGTCTTCAGATGTTTCAGATTACAGTTCCCACCAGCTCATATTACTTGTGCTGGGTGGATCTTATGAAATGTATAAGCCTAAAAATTCTTGAAGGCAATTGTTTCCCATCCATTCTATGCTACATGGACCTGAAGCTCATGGATTTGTAGCCAGTTGCCACAGTACTGTGATAACATAAAGACAGGGCCTTACTGTTCTCATCTGTCTCTACCTCTGCCACGAACATATCTGGAACAATGTAGAAATCCTGTTTGTACAGGCCAAGAGTCCATATAATCCAGTTTCCTGTTTCCAGAGTGTGGGAATGTTACTTTTATGGAATACAACTCCCAGAATCTCTTAGTCAGCATAGCCACTGGCCATATTGGCTGGTGGGTCGGGGAGTTGTGATACAAAAAAGTAACTTTTACAAGCTCTGTTCATATCCCATAGTGGCCATCCAGATGCTTTTTGGAAGCCCACAACAGACTATGAAAGCAATACTTCCCTCCCCCTGTGTATGACCTTTCTTCAGCAACAATTATAAATTGGTATAGTGCCGGTGAATATAGAGGTTTCATTCAGGTTTCACAGTTAACATTCATTGACAGATACATTCCCTGTGAATTTGTCTAACCCTCTTTTAAATCCATCTCATCCTTCCTTGCTTTTTCCCCTCTGACTTGCACAAAGAACACACATTCATTAGTAAAAACAATTTGTTATTTTCTTCTCCTGTTACCCTAGGGAGATAATCCAACACACTTGAGGAGGGCAAGGTTAGGAAAATGCTAGCTAAATGTAAGATACTTTAGTGCAGGAGCTGTTAGATAGTGGAATACTCTGCTTCAGAAGGCAGTGGACTCTCCTTTGTTGGAAATGTTTCAGCAGAGGTTTGATGACCACCTTTTAGAAATGCTTTAGCTTTGGATGATAGACTACACTTGTTTTCCACATTATCACACCAAGTGTGGTGTAATGGTAGAGTACCAAACTAAGATGTAGGAGGCCAGGTTCAAATCCCCACTCAGCCACGAAGTTCAATCTGTTCCTTGGCCCAATCACTGGCCATTTCCACATTACACTGGTATAGTGCTATTATTCCACTTTCAACATCCTATGGAATCCTGGGGTTTGCAATTCAGGGAGGGGCCTTTGGCATTCTCAGCCAGGGAGCTCTTTGGCCTCAGGAAACTACAAACTGGCAAACAGTCTTTGAGGTCCCTCCCAAGTTTATGATTCTCTGGCCCATAAGATAGGTAACTCCTGACCCACAGGAATGATTGTTTTTTACGCAGGCTTCAAGGGTGTAGTAACATTACTTCTAAGGGAGATGCTTTCTTGATTGAACAAGGCTACGTTCATTCAAAGAGGGAGCTGGGCACCTCGGGGTTATATTCAATGTATTCATTAAAAGAGAAGGAGCAAGAGAGGGCTTAATTAGATGAGATATTAGAGGTCTGTGATCAAATCTCCAGTCTCTTTAAATTTCATTATATTCTTTAAAAACAGCATTAGAATGATGGCAGGGGAGTCGGATTGGAGCTGGACTGCAGTGCTAGAGGAGAATGCCATTAACTCTTTCCTGATACCATTTTTTTTCCCCAGTGTAAATCTCCAGTGTTGTTTTCCCAATAAAGACAGACTCTTTCCTCAGAGGGCAATGTCCATTCGAGGAAAAACACTCTTCCTCTCTCCTAGTGGCACAGGTCTGATCCAATTTGCCCCCTCAGCAGCTCAAGCTACTTAATTTTTTGTTTTGTTTTTAAGAAGGCAGATCTACTAATAGATCCCCAGTATCTTGGTTGGTTCAACATCCTCTTGTGGGTGGATATAATGTTGCTTTTCTTCCAGGGAGCTAAAGGTGTTGTATACATCGGTCTCCATACCCTTTTCCCCCCTCACAGCACACCTGTGATGTAGGTTGGGCATCACATTTCTGCACTGCATTTCTGCATTACACTGTTACAGTGCTATTATTCTACTTTCAACATCATGTGGAAGTCTGGGCTTTGTAGTTTCCTGAGGCCAAAGAGCTCTCTGGCTGAGAATGCCAAATGCTCCTTCCTAAACTGCAAACTCCAGGATTCCATAGGATGTTGAAAGTGGAATAATAGCACTATACCAGTGTAATGTGGAAATGGCCAGTGATTGGGCCAAGGAACAGATTGAACTTCGTGGCTGAGTGGGGAGTTGAACCCGGCCTCCTACATCTTAGTTTGGTACTCTACCATTACACCACACTTGGTGTGATAATGTGGAAAACAAGTGTAGTCTATCATTTGTTCAACTGGAATAAGAGCTAAACCTGACCCCACGTTTTGGTGTTCTACCAATTAGTACAGAAGGTATGGGAGGATTGGCAAGTTCAAAGTGCTTATTTTAATTTTGTTGAAATTACAGCATCAAAAGTATTAGGTGACCTGTAATTAGGCTTTTGACAATAATCAGTGAACTCGCCCGAGCTTAATTCAGAATTGGCTTGGTATTTATGAGCATTTACTTGTGACTGCTTGAGAGAAGTATGCCTTTTGTAAAATAAAAATTCTTTCCTAACTTGTAATACCAGCCAGCATGCATTTACTGGCCATACGCTGCACACATACACTGCTGTATTTCCTCCTAAGAATGAAGTATTTCTACCCAGCTCCACCAGCCATAGTGAAGACCTACCTTGAAACATTCCCCTTCTGCGTCCAAAAGCCTCAAATCTTTGCAGGAAGAAGAGAAGAAAATTTGGATAGCAGCAGCCGTCATATACAATGTTTATAAGGAATAATCGAGAAAAATCATTGGCCGCAATAGAGAAGATGCCAAAAGAAATGTTTGATTGCATAATATGGTCATGGAGCTCATGGCAATCAGCTCGAGTTTCCTTGAGACTAAGTAGTTATTATTTAATAACTTCAGCACATATGCCTGGAAAACAGCTGGCTTTGTTATTCAAATTGTTTCATAGCACTCATATAAGAGTTTCACTGAAAGTAATGGGATGACATTAGTGAGCGTTGGTGCTTACTTTCACAAAAGCCCCACAGATCAGCTATCTGTGCTTCTTACATTTGGAAGCAAATGAGAGCTTTGGGATAGAATGGTGGTGTTTGGTTTGTAATATAGCTGCAATAATATGAGCCTGCTTGTCCCTGAGATCATCAGCAGAGTCCCTTTTCTCAGTTGTGTTCGTGTCACAAGCACAGGTGGTGGGGATGTGAGAGAAGGCCTTCTCAGTGGCTGGCCCTAGAGTCTGGAACTCGCCTCCCAGGAAGGCCAGAATGGCCCCCTCTCTGCTCTCCTTCTGTTGACGGGCAAAGACCTTTTTTATTCCAACAGGGTTTTAAAGTGGAAAGTTTTTAAAGAATTGGCTAAGGCTGCTATACTGTTTTAAATCTGAACTTTTTAAATTGCTCTTTGTCTTTATTGCATCTTTTTTAAGTATAATTATAAATCGTTTCAATGTTTTTTTTAAGCTGCATTGGTTTTTTAAATTGTAAACTGTCTTGAGTCCCAATTATGGGAGAATGATAGGCAGAAATAATAGTAGTAGTAGTAGTAGTAGTAGTAGTAATATTAATAACAGCCTAGCTGACTCTTCGGCTGCATACACACCACTCATACTGGTCAACAGCAATTAAAGCCAAAGGTAAAAATATAATAACATTTTGAAACAGCAATAGTATACTAAAAGCATACAGATGTTTGGTAGGATATTTAGTTGTTTTCAACTTTGTGTTGTTGTTTTTGTAGACCTTGCTGAGAATCTGATAAAAGCTATATACTCTCCTCAAAAAATGCATGTAACTATATACATAAAGAATTTTGCATCACTTTATTTTAGAAATCGATTTCTTTCAATTAAGCTAACCTGGATTAAAAAAAAATTTACAATGAACACTTGGAAAGATGTTTTTGTGTTAAAGTTCAGGTAATTTTACTATTAAAATTTTTATCTTTTTTAAAAAAATTTAAAATTACTTTAACACTTTGATACATAATATTGCACAATATTACACAATTTTGCCCCGCATACTCTCTCCTTCCCCACCCCAACGGCTTATCAGAAGTCAAAAATGCATATTCTTTGATCAAAGACCATCTTGAAAATGGGGGTCATGGTTTTGATTATGTTGTTAACTTCTTACACCCCTTTCCTCTTTAATTTTTTCCAACAAAATTTCCCAATTCAAGCTCCATGTCTCTTTCTTTAGCTGTCCAGTGTATTTTAATCTTCTTTCCCTACAGAAGTCAAATAATAAAAATTCTGCTAAATATTTATCCACCTTATCCAAATTACAAATTACTTTATCCTTCCGTCTTAGAGCAATTACTGCATGTACTGCTTTTAATATATATTTAACTATATGTTCTTCATTATTTCTCTGCCCCTTTTTCTTCAAATTTAATGTTATACAATTTTCTTTATTCAACCTTACATCCTTCCCTATTATTTTGCTAATTTTTCTTGTAACTGGGCACCAAAATTTTTGATTAAAGTTTTATCTATAATTTTTATCTATAAACAGTCTTAAACCTTTGCTCTGAAATACCTTATCTTTTTAACCTTAAATTCACCATGGTGAATAAAATTCAAAATAACAGAAAGGAAAATAAGAAGGGGGATGATTGTTTCATGCATGTCATTAATTCCCTGAATCTTATGTATGGACCTGGTAGGGGTCCATATACACCAACCTGGGAACCTTCTGTTATAGAAAAAACATTAGCGGTAAATCATAATGTATATGGGTTCCTAAGAAGATATTTTTTTCAGAAAGATACCTAGCCTTTTCCTTCTGTCTTTGACTGAAAATCTGGCTCCTCACTGCAGGTTGTGCATCCTTCATTCTCACTACCCCTCCAGAAAAATTCCTGGTGCAGAATTATGATTGAGCGTAAGGGACTGGACCAGCACAGTCAAGAAGACAGGAGTTTCAACTATTAGTTGGCACCTTTCTTTCATGTACTACTGACATCTGTCTCCTGTTGACTATCTCATCCTCTTGTGGTGCTGCAAAGGCACTTCATGTAACCCTGCATACTTACTTTACAGAGAAAATGCATAGCCCTTTCCCCTATACCTCCCAATATTACACTGATCTGGTATATTTACCACAGAGGTCATCCAAGTATATGGTATTGATGGCAGGATCAGGCTTTCAGTATGGAAGAATTGTTGAAACAGAACAGGAGTGGTAATGTTAGGCCCTGGACTACATGTGACCCCCCAAGGCCAGCTTTGTGGCCCACTGCCCACCCAGCCAAGACTCATCGCAGGCCAGAAAATGGTTATTATCTCTCCTGGAAACTTCTAGTGGTGGTGATTCATCCTTTAAGTGGGTTGCAGCTCCCACTTCACATTGTTTAGCATTAGCAAAAAAAATAAAAATAAAAAAATCAGTTTTTCAGATTGAAAAAAGGACTTTCAGCCATTTCCTTTCCATCCCCCTCCCAATTTTTTGGAAAATCCATGTGGCCTCCAGAGGCTCACAGGGCCTAAAAGTCAATCCTGGACTCACTGAAATGCTTCTCTCTAGAATAAAGAGCAAAATGTGCCTGTGATCCCGCAGTATCTGGAGAGCCACAGGTTTCCCTGCTCTGATTCTGCCAAATTTTCATGGGATTAATTTTTCTAGGAAAATTTGCATTGAGTTAATTTTCACATCTATGTATATATGTATTTATTTATTTATGGTGGGGAGGGGCAAGAATTTTTTTTTTTTAATTTCTTCTCTCTTGGGGAAAAATGCCTTTTACTGCTGAAATGTGGTTCTGTCCCTTCTCCTGGATCAACTGTCTCTCTCTTTTTTTTAAATTGAAATCCTAACCCAAAATTCATTTCCTAAACTTTTGGCAACGTTTGCAGCTTGTGGTTCTGGGTTCAGATATAACAAGTCATGATTAAGCAATCCAGTAACAATCCATGCCTTCTAACTGTAGTTTGCATCTTACTCACAAACCGTAGTTTGTTTGCTGAGATAAGCTCAAACACAAGGGAGAGTCAGAATTCAATAAACCAGAAGTTGGCATATTGCTATTATGTACAACACACTCAGTCTCTGTCTTAAGTCATATCCTAATTATACTCTTAAAACCTGGGCATGAGTCTCAACATCCTACAAATGCTAAGCATGCTTTTCTCAACTATACCTTCATCGACAATCCTTAATGAGAACAGTGACCCTAATTTTAATCCTGCTCTGACTTTTTCATTGTCTCTTTTCTTTGCAGATCAGATGGGGAAAATTCAAGAACTGTCAGGTCAGTTGCATTTTTTTTAAAAATGTGTTTATTCTGCCTTTCCACCTTTCCTGTACCTCTTGAAATCAGATTATCTCTTTCCCCATTCTGCTCCACCACCCCACCACCCTGAGCCCTGCGTGGTTTGTTAAGTGTGGTCTTCCCTGAATACATTTCTGAGTTCCTTCTCCTTCATGAAAAGAAAGAGAGATGCCCTGGATGTGGCGTGGATCAAATGCAGAGTGTGATAAAAAAGTAGACAGGAAAGAGGTGTGTGCCACTGCCCGTTGCAGCAGGGGTGGGAATGTTGTTCCTTAGGTCAGAACAGGAACGAAGAAATCTAGGATGGTGGGATGCTTGGGAAGAAATTCTTTGCTTTAAGTTAAATACACGCAAGCTTAATCTATTAAGGTACTGGTGCTGTATCTACTGAGCAAGGTTAATAGTAAAAACAACAATATACCCAGTGCTGGGACAATGCTGGGATAATGAACACGTCTCTTAACCAGTCTCTTAACTACAGACTTTGAATCTAAAGTAAACATGATATAACTGGAGAGGGAGGGAAGAAGGTTAAAAGAAATGGAAAAGAGGAAACATGAAGCTGAGCTGAGGCAGAGGGCAGGTCCCTTAATGTATCAGCCACACAGGGGATATGGCAGGCTTGTACAAATTTTAATCTGCCAAGCAAAACATATAACAGCCACGTATAATGGAGTGGCAAATGCCTGACTACTGCTTTGCATCTACTATCCATGATTAGGAAAGAACACAGAAATTGTCACGAGGCCGTGGTAAGCTGCCATGATTTTTGTGAGAGATAGGGGTGAATGCAGGCCCATTTGTGCCAATACTCTTGGGAGGATAAAAGGCAATGATAGTGGCTGTGGCTCCTCTTTGCCAACTACTGCCTTGCCAGCCACCTCTCATACTTATTCCCTGTCTCCTTAATGACATTCTGCTAAGTGCTAATTCACCACTTTTCCCATGTGCCTCTTGGGGCTGGCGGGTTAGCCAGAGCTCAGGAAAGGTTTGGTTTAAAAAAAAAAACAACCCTGGATGTTCCAGAATTCCAGCCAGCCAGCATGGTGTAGCACTTTGACCACTGGACTATGACTTTGGAGGTGAGGATTCAAATCCCTGCTTGGCCATGGAAATCCACTGGGTGACCCTGAGCAAATCACACTCTCTCAATCTCAGAGGAAGACAAGGGCAAACTCCCTCTAAACAAACCTTACTGAGAAAACCCCATGATACGATCATCTTTACAGCTACCATAAATTGGTAATGAAGGCACAGAACAACAACACACTCACCCCCCCCGCAACCACATATTGACCAAAATAGTAACTTTATTGAGGCATTGTAAATGAGAGAAAAGCAGAAGGCATAGAGTGGTATGATCAAGGCTGTGAAAGGTGTGGACAATGCTAAGTTTACTGGTTGGTTTCAAGAGCTATGATTGGCAAGACAGACTCCAGGCAGAGCTTAGGACCTAAAAGTTGCCACAGTGTGCCAACCAGTGATGCCAGATCTGATAGGGCTGATGAGCTATGGTCAGCTTTGTGAGTTACAAGTCACAGAGGTCCAGAGCAGTGTAGAGGACCATTCCTTGGGATCAGGACAGGCCAACAGGGATCTGTAGCCCAGGCAGGTGGGAATTGTATCTCCAACATAATCTAGTCCTAGTAAAAAGTAATGTATGGAATAGAGCAAGAAGGTAATGTTAATGACAAGTATGAGATGAAAAGGACATGTCTGTACTAGCCCCTCCAGGTGGATGGAAGAGTTCTTAGTGACTTTGTTGTTGTGTGCCTTCAGGCCATTTCTGACTTACGGAGACCCTAAGGCAAACCTATCACAGAGTTTTCTGGGACTGAGAGTATGTCATGTAGCCAAGGTCACCCAATGGGTTTTCATGGCCAAGTGGAAAATCAAACTCTGGTCTCCAGGGTCATAGTCTAACATTCAAACCACTACATCTCACTGGCTCTCTCTTAGTGATTACTGTACAGCAAAAAAAAAAAAAAAAAAAGGTTGAGTGATATACACAGTTTTCATTCCTTTTTCTTATTTGAAGTCTTCCATTTTGTTTGTTATTATTTCCTACATTTCTAACCTGCCCTCATCTTTGCCAAGGAACTCAAGATACGTAAGTTCACCCTCCCCAGTTCAATCTCGCTCATTCATTTGTATGAGATAGTTTTGAAAGACTGAGAGTGTCCCAAAGCCACTTTGGGTGGAATGGCAAACTGACTCCAGATGTTGCTGGCCCAGCTGAAACACTCTAAGCCAGGGGATGACACTGTGCAGCGCTGGAGCTCTGTGAGGGGCTCCCAAGGCTGTTTTTGCAGCCCTCCACTCTTCCAGACTCCCTGGAGCACCCTTTGTCTAGCCAAAAAAAAAAAGCAGGGGAAGGGAGGAAAGTATGAGTTGACACCAGGAGTGGCAATTTACCTTTCACATGGGTTGCCAAGCCTACTCGCACTGTTTTACAACAAAAATTCCAGTTTTCAAAACCAGAAATGGAGTTTTGATCACTGATCTGGCCAGCTTCAATTGGAAGACTGGAAGTGCTGATCTCATTGCACTGGGCCTGAAATCTCTTCTTGGCTACACCTTTGCTAGGAGATACCACTCTAGTAAAAAGATCAGGTACACTGTTTGTAACTACTGTGTGCCACAATCCAAGACTGTGGAGAGAGGGGAAAGGGGGAAGTACAACAGGAAGGAAAGGAACATTTATCTGTAGGCATTCCACAATGTATTTTTATCTTTTGTTGTTTGCACTTCCAGCAGCATGGAATTCTTTTGTACCATAAAAGGTGTGGTAACATTACCCCTGTGGCGGTCAGATTATGTCCATATTTTCCCAGCTGCAGGTTAGTTTCATAAGAGCTATTTTGCGTCGGCTAGTGCTGACAAAAGATAATATTCCCTTGGGGAGGGAGAAGGGAAGGTTTACAGTCAGAGCTGTATACAGCAGTGACAAATCTGCTTGCCAGTTGTGTGTGTCACTCCTAGTACTGAACTACTAGCATGGAAGCCAAAGGATCTCCCTGGTATACAAAACACCAAGGATCTGTGACTCAGCTTCAGTGGCTCCTAGTCTGTTTCTGGGCAAAATTCGAAATGCCTCTGACCTAAAATGCTATATGGCTTGTATCCAGACTTATCTGAAGCACCATATCTCCATATATGAGTCTACCAAGGTTTTAATATCTTGATGGCTGGAGGCGGGTAGGAATCCTCTTGGCCCCACCACCACAGAGATACATTTGGTGAGGACATGAAGAGAGAGCCTTCTCAGTAGCAGCTCACAGACAATGAAATCCCTTCCCATGGGAGACTTTGTTGGCACCTTCTCTGCTCGTTCACTAGCAGTCAGAAAGCTTTTTACTTCAACAGGGCTTCAACTTTTAATTGATTGTACAGAAGGTTCTTTTAATGAGATGGTAGTGGACTTTGGTCTTTGTGTTTTAAACACGTTTTTAAATGCTTTTAAACCAATTTTTAAAACTAATATTTACTAAATATTGTCTATTCTATGAGTTGTAACTTTTTAAAATATTTTGTTTAAATTTATACTTTAAGATGTGTTAGATTCATATTGAAAGAAATGTATTGAACATACGTAAACACCTGCTTCTGCAATTCACTGAGCTATATTCCATATATATATATATACATACAGTGGAACAGGAGGGAGCTTTTATATGTATTTAGGATACTTCCCATCAAGAGAGTTTGCAGTAATACCATTTAGAAGACATTGTGTAGATACTCCATCTTCTTTCCTCCACAGGCAGCTTTTTTCTTGTAAGGAAAAAAAAAAAACAGAAGGCAATGGGAAGAACTTAAATAGTGAACAAAAGGGAAGAAATGTCTGTAATGTTCTCTGAATGATATAAGCTGATTACTCAATAAAGACCACATCTAGAAGCACTCCTGGACCACAAGATCCCTGGCAGAGAGGGGTCTTTGTGGAAGATCTCCATTTTGTATCTGTGTTACCAACTTCTCTCACAAAAATTTGAGCTCCTAAATGAGTGAAGTTCTTCAGATAGTTGAACAACCAATTGTATTAATGACTAAATAGGCAGAGTGCCTGCTATTATCTTTATAAGAAAAGTACCTCTAGGGTGATTTAGTATAAGATATAGGATTGGTAATATCTTCGTAGAAAAGAGAGCATGCATGCAAATATATACACATAAGAGTAGTAATTACTTTCCTAATCAGCTACAGAAAATTATTCTTCTTATTTCATACTTAGTCAAGGGAATGAAACCTTTTTGATTGAAGCAAGGATAGGGAAGGTATTGTTTGGTTTCTTGGATTCTGTTGTCAGATTTTAGAAAGGGTGTGTGTGTGTGTGTAGGTGAAGTAGGTAGCTATGAATGGTGGAGTGGGGGATAGAGGGAACCTAATGAGACTGGGGCTGCTATCTTCAGTTCTTGGAACCTTGCCAGCAGCGTCCTCAAATTCTCAGTTCAAGAATCCTAAATAAATTCATAGGTAAAAGTGTGCAGCCAAGAACTCTTCCTGGTTTTTCTTAATTATGTTTTGTGGAAGGCAGCAATATATTATTATTTTCTTGGGGTAGAGTAGACCCTTAGCTAGTGTAGACACATTGGATCAGTTGTTGAATGGTGTGAGTCAACAGTTATGTAAATCCAATTGATGTAAGAGGAATATTCTTGTCGAGAACACTAACAGCCTTCAGGATTCAGCTTGATAATTTTAAGGAGTATCAGACAAAGAAAAGAATCCTGCGCTAAATCACTGGCCCATTGGGAAGGGAGACCTCATTAGATTTCCTTGTCTCAAGAGGTGTCTAGCAACTTATCGGTATAAAGGGCTTTAAAAGTAACTTGAATGTGCTTATCTGCCCTACACTTAGGTTAGTTAATTGTAATTACTGGGAATTCTTGGTATTTTAATATGAGTTTGGAGAAAGGAAGGTTAGGGAAGAATTCTCCTTCAGAATGTTCACTGAGATCCTATGGTTCTTTGGGGTGGAGTAGACAGTGGAAATGTGCCAAAGCGGTGTGATGTAGATACAGTTGTCTCACTTAGATTAGCTCTTAAAACAGCCAACAGCAGCATATAAAGAGCATTTAAGCAAGTGGGCCTCTTGCCCATCCCGATTCTCCAGAGCTAGGGGTCTGTTCTTTGCCAGCTCATCTGGAACAAAGGCATGGCATTGCCTCTCCCCACCACCTGTTCACAGAGTAAGCTGCCTCCAGATGAAGGCTTTTGCATGTGACAGGTGTGCTGAGTCAGTGCACTTCACACCCGCATTCCGTATGTAGAGTCTCTGTGCTGATCACAGCTTCTCAAAATGGGCAGGCAGGATCAGCACTCATAGCACTGCAGTGAGGAGCAGCCATCTCCTCTCTTGTCAATGCCACTTGGAAATGCATCAGTAAGACCTTCACCTCTCCCTGCTCCCTCTACCACCAAAACTGGACAAAGAGTTGCAGTAAGATGCTTTTTCATCTGGTGTAGGAAATCCAAATGGAAGCTACCACCATCACTACCCCATCTCCATGCCATTGATTTACACGGAGCATTGTCCCTTGGGAAGGTCTCATGTTGAGCTTCCAATGAAATGAAGAGTTGTGACTCTTGTGCAGTAGGTGGTCTTCATTCTGAGAGGCAATCTTCCTGAACTTAGGTCTCTTTGGATACTTCAAACAGCAATTCCCACCAGCCCAGCAGGATGGGCAGTGGACAGGAATTATGGGAGTTATTAAGAGAGCAACCAGATTTGTGTCAGAAGGTTTTACGATGGTAGTGCTCCATGGGGCATTTCTGTTTGGCTCTGTGTCTGCTTCCTTACTGGCCCCAGGATGGAACTGCCTCTATTGTCATCACTTCCTCGTTTGCTGAACCATTGTTGAAATCAGCAGCCTGCTGTCCTAAGGATACTCTTTGCATGCCTGTGTGCTGTAGGGTTTGAACATGTGTATCTGAGACGTGGGAAATCCAAAATCTAGTCCTCACTAAGCCATAACACTCACTGAGTGACCTTGAGAGAACCATCAGTTTCTTACTAGTGACCTCCCTCACTGGGTCATTATTAGGTTAAACTAGGGAGAAAGAAAAGTAGCCATGTTTCCTTTAGTGCAAATCAATAAATCTCCAGGCCATACCTCTTCATGAAAGAAGCACAAACTGGAGAGGAGCCAATGAAATACACAGAAGAAACTTTATACCCATCCTGAAAATGGAGGTGGTAGTATTCTTAGTAAAAACACCCAACATATTTTGGCCTCTGTGTACTCTTAAGGCCTTCTTTTAGGGGTTAGTTAGAATCAAAGTCCAGAAATGTCTGGATTTTGATTTTAAATAGTGCCTGTAGAAGATCAAAACACATTGGACTTTTTTACTTATACAAGAACCACTTTTTTAGCATATTGAAATTTGTCTCCAAGGTTTTTTTTTGGTTGCTTTTTTGTTGCATGCCTCTTCACTGTGTTGACTTGTTTATTGAGAACATAATGTTAATCCTGTCTTTCAAGAAGTAAAACCCATTGAGTTTGGTGGGTTATGCTTCAGAGCAGGATAGTCCCTGCCCTGGGGGCACAGCAGCCTTTTTAGGAGGGTTGAGTAAGAAAACAAGGTCCAGAGGAGCCATGCATTTTTGGGCCCAATCACAGTACACTGTTAAAGTGCTTCTTTAACTGCCATGGCAACATCCTGTGGAATTCTGGGGTTTGTAGTCCACTGAGGCCAAAGAGCTCTCTGACTGAGAATTCTAAATGACCCCCCCCCTAAAGTGCAAATTCTAGGATTCCATATGATGTTGTCATGGCAGTTAAAGTGGAATATAACACTATAACAGTGTAGTGTGGTCAGGCCATTGGTTTAAAGACAAATCACTATTTATGAAGGCTTGCAGGAGTGACAAAAATGTTTGGCTTAGGAGGGTTGTATGCGGTCTGTGGGCCGCATGAGTCCCAACCTTCTTGATACAGATTACTGTCACACTGAGACAGTACCGCTTCATCATATGTTATGGATAATGGTTCTGTCAGGGAGTTCAGTAGTGCTGCAAGAAAGAAACTTAAGCAGTCATAAAATGAGTTTCATGCCTAAGCAGGAATTTGAACAGGGTCCAAACCCAGTATTCTAGGCTGGATAACTTTAAAGATTTCTCTTCCTTTCTGATTTCTTATTGATTCCCTGTTTTGCAGGGTGTGGCTGGATTTGCAGCTGAGATGAGAGACATTACAAACCAGCAAACTGAATAGGAGCTGAATTGTCAGCTCCACCCCTACCTTTTCCATCATGCTTCGAGCATGTTGTCTGACTATTTTTATTTTCAAAAGTGCTAGTTATGTTCATGCATTTAGCTCTTCATTTGCCACATTTTAATTACAACCCCCCCCATTTTTTTTTCCAAGCGACTGCTCCGGAAAACATGGGTGGGCTTGTAAAGAGAGGAGAGGTTTCTGGGTGATATCATGTGTGGGCAGCCAATCAGCATTGGCCTGAGCTGCAAACTTGTACAATATGTCTGCACACATACACACATGCACAGTCACAGACGCACATGCAAATGTGCATACTATATTTGGATGGAGCACAGTGATGGTGATGATTCTTCCCATGTGGGCCATTCCTCTAAAATATTGTGTCTGCCTTCAACCACAGTAAAAGAGAGTTGGCTTTAAAAAGGCATTGCTTCCCATGCAGACATTTTGATACTGTGTCCTGTTGCTTTTGTATGTTTGGATGGCAACAGTGTGTTTGCAATTATGATTATAATAATAAGATGATAATGATAATGACTTGGTGTAAATATTTTCATACCAACCTTCAATCATATTCTTAAGGCAGTTCACAAAAAGCATAAAACTGTTAAAATGAAACTATAAACTCACTCACTCACTCACTCACTCACTCACAACTAGCATGGATTCGCATCAAGATTGTACTCCCTGAAGCTAATATTTGTAGTGAATGGCAAATTCAAGGGACAAACACCAGCTTAGGGAGGGTGGTGGTTTTCAGAAGGCAAAGCAGCAAGGGAGAGGAGGATCTAGATCTCTCACAGGTGCTCTTCATAACAGAAAAGATGTTTTGGAACGGCAAGTGAAGTATTCAGGCACTGCAACATTAAACTAAGGTCTATTTTGACTAATTCTCTTGAGCTGCTTCCAAATGGAAGATTCCTAGCACCAACAGTCAAGAGACATTATGAAGATAGTACATCTTTTCTTCTTGAATGGATTATCATGCAGAAATGGAGAGAAATCCCAGAAAAAAAGCAATGAGGAGATCCAGGATGTTGGTGCAAGTTCATAATGGCTTTGTCTGGAACCCTTCATGAAATTATGTCAATCAGGCAGAGAGACTTGCACAGTGAAAGCCTTATCTGGAAATAGCTTTGGTGTCTGCCACCAGTCTACACGCTCTCTGTATGCCCTTCCTTTCTGCCAGGGACTAAGGCAAGAGTGGGCCACTTGTGATCCTCCAGAAGTTATTGGATTGCCACTCAGCCCCTCCCCTTAGTTGATTATGTTGGTTATGGCTAATCAGTGTTGAAGTCCAACACAAATGGAGGACCACCAGCTGCCCAACTCTGCTGTAGGGATGAAGTAAAAAGCTATTAGCATCTTAGTTATGGCAGGAGAGCTTTCCTTCACATCTTTCTCTTTGTAACCTCTTGATTGCAATGTGATTGCAAAGTATTAATCTCCCTGCATTGTTCCCCAGAGCTGTTTTCATTTGTGGATGCTTTTTTGCAGTGCTCCTGTATACTGATGTGATGGCAGGAGAACATGATTGGGCTGACATATTACTTCATCTCATCAGGGAAAAAATGTTCAGGTGTTGTGACGGAGTATTGTGAGATATCTCCAGTGTGACAGGACTATATTTTCTTATGGTGTCCCTGAGGAGGGGTTTTTTCCACACAAGTTGTTGCAGAAAATCACATGGGAATGTGGCAGCATCCACACTGCATCCCTTGACTTGCAACAGTTTAGTGCCCTGCTTCCTTTAATTTGTTTATTCTGCTTTTGTTTGTTTGCTTGCTTGCTTACCATGTGCAAAAATAGCCGTGGCCTGGACAGAAGCCACGTGCCATCTTTCTTCATAGTCTGTACTGTCAGAACCAGGGCTGGCTTCAGCGTTCACACCACTCCATATTGCAACTCCTGCCTTCTGCCACTTGGGATGTGGTGGAATTGGGGAGAAAATATCCTAGGGAAGTCCGTCCCCCGCAATATTGTGTGAGGCGTCAGTACATGTTGCAGAGGACTGTGCAGGGTAGAATGGAAGCTGCCCTCTCATTTCACACAAACTTTGCAGAAAGCAATACAGATTGCTGCCACAAGTAAACCCTGTATGAAGTGTTAGGGTTGCTTTAATCCATCCTTCAGTGGAAAGAGGTGGCATGTCCACAGTCTGCTGAGCAGAAGGAAGGGCTGAAATCTTCTCCCAGAGAACCCATCAGGAAGGAAGGAGTTGGTGCTACTCCTACTCAGTCAATAGGTGGATCAGGCCTTGATAGTGGAATGGTCAGGGCCTAGGCCTCTCACTAGGAAGATAAAAGCTATATTGGTTCACCTCCTAACTTCCAGGGTGGCAGATAGTTAAAACCAGGTTGACGTACCTCTCACATTGTTATCCATATCACAACTGCTGCATGTAATGAGAACATGATCTTGCCTCATGATGGGGCATTACATCTCTGTATCTGTTTACCATAGGTGCCCTTTACAGCTCCATTTTGGTACACACACTGCATCAATTTATCTGAGTATTTATGGGAGTAATTCTACAAATGCCACAGGATGCAAGGGGCTGTAATATTACCTTTTATTGTATTGCTTTTCTGTAGGAAACAATAGTTCAGTTTAGAGATTCAGTTGTTGCAGCGCTTGTGTTTTAATACAATTTACATCATAATGTTTAGCATTTTTATTATAGACCAAATTATACATGAGCAACATACAGAGGGAGAGTAAAAAGTTGGGGAAGGGAAAGAGCAGAAAGGTGTGTGAAAGCCACCACTGTCACTCCCTAACATGTCTTAAGAGAAAAGTATGACTAAAACACTAATGTATAAAGGTCTATATCCACATTCCAAATGTCCTCAGACAAATCACACCTCAGTATTTGTCAGCAAAAGTTGTGTTCATATGTTGCAAGAGTTACTAACAGATACTTTACTGGGAATTTTGCCAAGGATCTGGACTGGTGAAAATGCCTAGTGGAGGGTGGTTTGGAAGAATTTGTCAGAGGACAACCCTACAGGGACATGAGACAAGGTGTCTTAAACATATCTTGAAATAAAAGTATGACTAAAACACTGAGGTATATAGGTATATAGGTCTGCATTCGAAATGTCTTTGGACAAGTCAAACTTCAGCAACAAAAGTTGTGTTCAAAAGTTGCAAGACATTCATCAGCATGCATGACCATATAATTTGAAGGAATGAAGTAGGCCAAAACACACATCCCCGTTTCCCCAATATTGTTAGAATCCCAGAGACACTTAAAACAGAAAGACCAAACGTTGCCACCTGGAGAAATTTTAATGCCATAGTTACAACAGCAAGAATCACAATCTAGAGCCTACCATTCTGTGACAAGGAAACAGAATACTACAGTACCCCTGCATGGGTCTCTGTGTGTAAATTTCAGTCAGGCTTCTTCAGATGAAATTGCTTTCCTAGTGATTTATACCTTCCATCTTAGTTCTGTCTGTCTTCCCTTCTCCCATCTATAATCAAACATAAACTATGCTCCCCGAGGCAATTGCCACACCCTTATCTCCTGGTAAAGTTGCTTCTGATCATGGATAGATAGGAGTTATGGCAAAGAACTATCTTTTCTAATGCACTATAGGGGAAGAGGTTTTATGAAAGGGTGTGTTTCATGGTAGGCCTCTTAGCGTCACAACAAGAACAGGGACAAGATGGTGACTACTTTGGGAAAGTGTGAGCAGAGACTTGTCTGACCTCCTTTTTGATGAGTTTGAGGAGAAAGTGACGGGAGCATTTTGTGCTGCGATGGCATTTGGTGAAAACACTGCTGTGCAACGTGACTTTACTGCAGAACAGGAAGTGCTGAGGAGGTTCTTGGGGTGGGGGCCCACAGGATCGAGCCCAGTATGTTGGGGCAGAGGAGAAAGAAATCAGTTTCTTTTGGCTGTCACTCTGCCAGTATCTACCCAGTGCCAGCGGCGCATGTTTGAACAGCAGTTTAATGGGCTGCCAACACGCCTGAGCCGGCATCATTAGCTAAAAGCCTGTCTTTACTGGGAACTTTGCCAAGGCTCTGGACTGTTGAGAATACCTGGGAGGCATGGAAGAGTTTGTCAGAAGGCAGCCCTACAGGGGCAGGATACAGGGTCCGTAGATGGCTAGAGATAGAGTTTGGGCTTTGCAAGAGTTCACGGATGGCAATGAAGACTGAGGAGGCCAGGCTGTTGTTCAGAGCTGTTGGGAGGGCCTTAATCCTGACCTGATTCCCTCACCAATCCCTGCCTGATGCTTTCCCAGGAGCCAGAAATATGCCAGGGAGAAGTGGAGGAGCAAGTGTGGGGATCAGCGAGCAACACACTCTAAGGGCAGGACAGTCTCCTACTACATAAAGCCCTCTCAGAGATTCTGCCTAGGAGCCTACAGAAATCTGGAACTGAGCTAGAGGTGTTAGACCAAAAGTAAAACAGTAGCCCTGTCTCCACCTCCTCCTCCTTCTCCTCCTCCTCAGTTTCTTTTTGTACTCCTTTTCACATATCAGGAAGGTCTGCAGCTTTTACTTTCTCACCCTGTCCAGCACCACTAGTTGTGAGTTTAGGTGAGTGTATATGTGTGTGCAAGAGAAAGACTGACTAAGTGACTTCTCCCTCAGTTACATAATGTTGCCATGATGCTAAGGGGAGGAAGGGAAGGAGATGCTAGTGGCTCCTCCTGTCATCATCAGTAATCTTGGGTTGTTTCAGAGACGCACCGGCCCTTGTTATACATTAGACTCTCAAGGGGCACTCACACACACAGTATTCGTAGTTGTGATCCCCAACTTTGCGGGGGGGGTGTCTACAAGGTTAGAGAAATACAGGGTTAGGGAGCTACGAGAGGTGGGGCCGGGTCGCTGCTTCGCTCCGCTGTGTGGCTGGTGTTGCTAAGTGAGCGCTCGGGTATGCCAACCGCAGGGCTAATGTAGCGGCAGGTTGCTAGGATATTGTTGGGGTGGATGGGAGGGGGGTGTTTGGAGATGACAGTTCGGAGGAGGGGGAGTGACAACGTGCAGGGCCGCTGCCAGGGAAACATTGCCATGGCAACCAGAAACATACACAGCAGCAACTTCCCAACAGCTGTTTCCATGGCGAGCGCCACGTTTCTTGCTCAGGTGGCAAAGACCAGCCGCGCTGTTGTGTGTGGGCAGCTAATTTTACAGGGCACCCTCAACCCAGGGCTCAGATGCAGCTGCCTCTGGGGAGGAGCACACTCCTGTTGTGTGCAGCCATTTGGGACATTGTGAATCCTGCAGTTATTTGATCAAGAAATTCAACAGAATCAGGGAGGCCTAAATGCGGATATATGGTAGGGGAAGTGTTGTATGTTCCAGTAGTTTCACAGGCAAGAAGCTTTTGAGTGAAAAAAGGTTTGGTTCCCTCTCCGTGATTCAAGGATTCTTTTCCTCAGGTTACCTTACTTTATCCTGGAGTTAGTTGCTGTTTTCTTTTGTTAGGCAAGTAGATGCATCACTGAACTCAAAGGCCTTGTTAAAATCCGGGAGCTGCACTATCTTGTATGAAGCAGGCTGCCATGCTTGCTCTTACCTGGCTACCCGACCTCACAGCTTTCTCTTCGATTTTCCATTCCTGTTTCCTAAATGGTTTCCAGTTGTGCCACCCATCCTGCTTCATGCCGCATGTGTTTTTCCCCACTTTCTCCTGTTCGTTAGCACCATGCGTCCCCTCCTTGGGTGGCTTCCATAAATAGGGAGGTGAGATGGAATGAGGTAACCTGCCCGGAGACCAATTAGTACTGATTGTGGGTTGCCAGCAGCCTAGCAGGGTGGCAGAAGAATCCATGCTGAGGTTTGAAAGGCCACAGATCGCCCAGGAGAACAAGGCTGCCAGGGAAACAGATGTTCCCTGCTGCTTCGAGTCTTGTGCTAGCTCCATATCATTTCCCACTATTACTCCATTCCCCTCCCTACCACCCCACTCACATATCCACAGAACTTTCACCTACCTGGCTACAGATCAAGAACTGTTAGCAGAAACAGCAAGAGCAGCAAGTGTGGTTCTTAAGGGTGGGACCAGTCGAATGCAAGGTGTTTGATAGGATGCCAAAGTGTAGTAAGCAGTGGATTCTTTTAGACAAAAGGAGTTGGCTGTGAGGATTTCTTTAAAGCACATGTGTCAAACGCAAGGCCTGAGGGCCAAATCTGGCCCACCAGGCCATTGTGTGTGACCCTCACATCTCTCTTGCAGTTGTGGCATTCCTCCAGCCTGGCAAGCCCAATCCCCACATTGCAGGCCCCCGGCTGCCAGTATGCTGAAGAGAGGCCTAGCAGCCAGCACTCACAATCTATTTCTATTTCTGACTGCTCCTCTGTCCAACTCTCGTGAGCAGCACAGGCGGGGGAGAAAGCAGAAAAAGGCACAGAGAGGGGCTGGGGGCAGGAAGAGGCACAGATCAGAGCACAATTATTTGTTCTGCCTGTCTCAACTGGGACCAGAAAGTTAAACAAAGTTAATGTAATAAACAGTGCTTGGTAACATTTGTCTGATGATTAAAAAAATAACTTTCTGTTTTCAAAACTCATTTTTCAATAAATTGTACAATTGTTGTACACTTGAGTATCTGCTTGTAATTATTTTTCCTAGACTTCAAGTTTCAGAGCTAGTTATTACTAAAACCAGAAATAATCAAATGCAGGGGCAATTATTTAATATGATAAAAGAGTAGATACATCTGTATAGTCTTACAGATACAACTGGCCCTTTGAGGGCAACCATAATGCTGATGCGGCCCAAGATGAAATTGAGTTTGACACCCTCGCTCTAAAGGCAGAGACAGTCTCTGCCACTGATCAACCGACGTCAAGCAAGCCATGGTTGGAGCACAGCTGCAAACAAAGCACAAAGTGCCAGAGATTCTGGCTCTGTTCAAATGATCCCGATGAGTCAAATTGAGCTGTGGGGAGGCCAACTGAACCATCTGCCAGGCTCTGAAGGAGTTATGTGCCCTCCTGGCAAGATTGGGCTGAATTGTAAATCTAGTGGAGGAAGCAAAACTGCATAGAGGGACAGGCCAAGGTTAATTCCCACAGGGCAGTCAGGACAGCTGAGCCAGGTGCAGCAACAGAAGTGGGAGGCCAGGACTCATCATGAGACCAGAGAATTAGGAACAGCTTGCAGTGTTAAGGAAAACACAGCAGGGACAGAAGGGTCAGTGGAGCTGGTTTTTGTTGAACTGAAGCCTAGTTTTCGTGGAGGTATTAGCAAGCCTGTATACGGGCTGTACCATTTAAGAATGCAAGTGGTGGTGGGGAGGCGGCTTTTAAGAGAATCCTCCTCCATATGAAAACATTGCTGACGCATGGCGCATTGCTTTCCTGTGCACAGTGATATCTCTTCAATGTTTTGAATCATATTAGTCCTTACTTACCTACAGATTTAAATGATACGGTACATACACAGGTTCCCACCTCATCAGTAACAAGGCCAAAGTTTGCTGACAGGGAGGGGAAAATTGGGGTCAGAACAGGAAAAGGAAGAAATAAATTGTGAGCCAGATGACATAGTGATCTAAGGCTTGGACAAGGACTTTGGAAGACCAGAGCTCGAATCCCTATGCAGCCATGGAAACCCACTTGATGACATTGGAAACATCACACTCTCTCAGCCTCAGCAGAAGGTGGTAGCAAAACTCCTCTGAATAAATCTTGCCAAGAAAGCCCTTGAGGGGGTTGCTATAAGTCAGATGTTAAATGCAGGGAACAACAGCAACAACAAAGGAAGTTACTAGGCCACTAAGCTCTTTGAGGATTTATCTCAGATCCTGGGAGGTCTACAGTTCGCTTTCCTACTAATGCCAGTAGCCTCAGCCAGATGAACCGCCATGAGGAAAAAAATCCCATCCCACTCATACTAATGCTTTTGGAGGACCCTTTGAAGCAGTGGTTCCCAAATTTGGGTCCCGGGGGCGGGGTTTGAGGAGAGGTGTTGAACATTTCCAGGAGTTCCAGCTAGCATAGCCAATGATCAGGGTTTCTGAGAGCTGTGGCCTGACAACATCTGGGGAATTACTGCTGTACTCTAAAACCTCTCTAAGGGAAGTTTTCTTCACATTTTAGTACAAATTGTTAAATTCAAAATCTTGTTCCCCTCTCCCTGCTTGGTATTCATTCAGTTTCCAGAGGGAGAAAGAAATCAAGCTCTTAAAAAAAACAAAAGAAAGTCTTGTTGAAAAAGAAGAAAAAAGGTCCAGAATTTGTAGCTGGGAATCACTCTATTAATTCTAACCAAAACATCACAAAGTGGTCAGCAAGCTTTTTAGTTCTCCATAAATTCATTAGGCCACACATTAAGAGGAGGTTGGGTTGTGGTTAAGGATGCTAGGAAGATGCTGAGACCACCAAGTCTATATTTAGGTGTAGGTCTAAGACAAAGCATAGGAGGAAATAGCAAATTTATTTGAATTTGGTTCTGCTACAAATAAAGAATCTAGCCTTTCTGCACTACACTCTTATAGTGCTATTATTCTACTTTCAACATCTTGTGGAATTCTGGGGTTTGCGGTTTACTGAGGCCAAAGATCTCTCTGGCTGAGAATTCTAAATGCCCCTCTCTAAACTGCGAACCCCAGGATTCCACAGGATGTTGAAAGTGGAATAATAGCACTATAACAATGTAGTGCGGAAAGGCCCTAGGATCCCATACCTGGGATCTATTGGGTTTAGAGGATCTTGGATTACTGGGAAAAAAGTCTACTCTAATGTCTAATATCCTTGTTTTAAAATACAGTAAGTCCTCCACATTTGTGGGTTTCACTTTTGCGGATTTGATTATTCATGGATTATTTGCTGTCACCTCTGCTGCCTCCCTGTGCCATTTTTAATAGGGACTGCAAGCCTCCTGAGACTGAGAAACTGTGAACGAGACTTGAAAGTCCCTGTTAAAAATGCTGTGGGACAGCAGTGTAGGTGGCAGTGAGTCCCCCCAGCCACCCACTTCTGCCTTGTGAAGGTACCCTGATGCCTCAAAGGAATCCTTGGTGGGTTGAATATGGTGATCATACTTTTTTGAGTGTTAAATGTGGTTTGTGAGGGCCCAGTCAGGTTTTTTCACTTTCACGGAGGTCCTGTGCCCCTAACCCTAGTGAATGTGGAGGGATGACTGTATTAAAATCCAGCTGTTACCTACATTTGTTTCCAGATATACGTGAAACACATAGGCTCCCTAACAAGTAGAGAACAGAGATAAAGAGGAACACTGGGATTAATTTTAGGTGATGTCAATATAAACTGAATTGTGTGGCACCATCTAGTGGTTGGAGTGAATGTAACCCTCAAAAAGTAAAGTTACTTTTTTTTGATACAAAAGAACTGATATAAAACAATTTCACACCAGTTTTAGAATTTCTTCATCATGCTGAATGTTAAAGCAATAACGAGGTGGGGAGAAAAAGAAAAGCAGGCTTGCTGTCTACCTTGATTTCTGCAATGACTTAACCAACTTAATGACTTAGGCCATTTCTGCACTAGACTGAGAGGCCTTTGAGGACCCTCCCTAAACTGCAAACCCCAGGATTCCATAGGCTGTTGTAAGTAGAATAATAGCACTATAACAGTCTAGTGCAGAAATAGCCCCAGATTCTACTAGGTACTGTGATCTTTTGGAGGTCATTCTTCTTGACCCCAGTAGAGACTATTCATTAGTAGGTATGTAGTAGGAAGGTGTCAGTTGTATAACTTCTGTTAGCAAGAGTTGGTAAAAATGGTACAGATGCAGAAAGGCTTTTTTGTTTTGTTTTGTTTTGTTTTGTTTTGAGGGGTAGAATTTGAAAGTGATTTTTCTTAACATTAGCTTTGGGAGTCTCCAAGTGGGCTTTGGGGGCTCTGTGAAAGAACACCAGAGGTCCTATGTTTCAAAATTGAGGTTGTAGGCCAGAAGTTACTGCTGACTTCCTAGAATCTTCTTCTTATAGTTATATCCCCTCTTTAAGTATTTCAAATCTTGTTCCTTGATACCTGATTATAGAACTGAACCCCAGAACCAAACTTTTCCTTGTATGTGTTTATGGAATCTCTCCAGAGTTGTAAAACAAGTGTGGCCTCATGGTGCCTCGTGCAAGGTGTACATGGATGCACATGAGCACTGCACATGCAGGCAGTTGGTCACATGGATGGAGGCTTCTGTGCCTCCCATGTGCATGCCAGACCAGCTGGATCATGCTGACTCTTAAAGTCTCTTAGTTTGCATACTCAAGTCAAATCACATAACTTGAGGGTGGCAGAATGAGTATTGTTGTATCCCCGGGTTATAAGGCTTCTTTGGGGAAGAGTAAAGAGGTTCTTCTCCTAGAGAACTAGCAGAAGTTTAATTTTTTTAGATAGTGGAGTGGAGATGAGAGGAAGGCTTCCTAGCAAGGCGAACAAATAGGCTGGGGAGAGGCAGACAAGGGTAGGGGATATTATGGGTTGTTTTTTTTTATAAAAAAGCCCTTGTTTCTATGGTGATGAGAGGCTGGTGCCCTCCAAAGTCAGCTTCATTTCTAAAATAATCCTGCCTGCTCCCCCCTCCCCCTACTTGTTTCCTGGTTTTAATTAGTAGCTGGCATGTGAGTCATGGAGAACTGGAGGGAAAGGGTGTAATCAGGGGAGACAATGGGTCTGGGGGCTTCCTTCTCCCACACAGGGCTTCTGTGCATCCAGCAGCAGGCAGATATCACAGTGGACTCTGGGAAGCAAATGAGTGTGATACGTGACTCTCTGGATGCATAAGGGTATAATTGTATGTACATATGGTTGTTTTTTTAAAAAGGGATGCTGTTGCCTTCAGTGCACATAGGAGAGGGGTGTGGTGCAAGATGACTGTGAGCACACTTTGGCTGTGCATGTGTGATAAAAGTGCATATAGGTACTAGAGTTTCCAGGTCAGGACTATTCTACACCCTACGGTTTCAGAGCCTGAGACCCAGGCACAACTCCTTGTAGTGTCACAGGGGGTGGGCCCTGGTGCTGTTATCAGTGTGACATAACTAGGAACAACCCCTGATGATGGCATCAGGCATGAGCCATTAAGCAGTAATCATGATTGCGCATTTAATTTTTTAAAAGAAATCTAACAAATGAGGAATACGGATTTTCACATAAACACAAACACACATGTGCATGCATGCGCACATGTACACACACGCACACATACACATTTCACGGCAGCACTCTTACTTTGAGATTCTTCCCCCTTGCCCTCAGGACTGAAGAAGTAGGGCATGCCCTGAGTTGTGGGAACCCTAATAGATCCCTGGAAGTGGATGTGGCAGAACTCTCCACATGCATCTCCTGTACAATTGTATGCAAATGCCAGTTAAGTAGAGTACATGTGTGGACTTTGACTTCATCAGAACCTATAAGAGTAAAAAAGGCCATGCTGCATCAGTGTACAGGCCTATCTCATCCAGTATTCTGTGGTGACGGCCTTCGGAATGTTTTCCTGGGTGGGGTATGAAGTAACAATTATGGATTGTTGCTTGGGTGCAGCATACAGCAAAAGGATGCCACCTCTAAGCCAGACAGTTGCATTTGGTTTGTCATAGCTAATTTCCATTCAAAGGCCCACTTTCCATGTCTGTACCTTAATAAGTAAATAAAAAATATAAGTAAATAAAAACAACTTTTTACTGCAAATAAATACTACATATTATTGTGATGGGGGGTTCCATGGTTGGGGCTGTTCCAAGATTTTTTTTCTTGAAAAGGAAGACAAGATTAAGTTCCTCTTCACCTGTTCCATAGTAGTTGGATTCTTATTACAATTCTGCAATGAAAAACTCTCCTCTACTGGGCCTGAAGGCAGCAGGCTAGCTTAAAAGGCACAGGGCAGGTTGTGTGGCACATGAAGCTCTTTTGACTGGCAGAGGACTCAGGAGAAATAACGAAAACAAAACAAACAAACAAAAACACGAAACATTTAGAAAAATGTTTTTTTTCCTTTAAGCCTTTTTTTTTTGGAAAAATTTAAAAAATGGGTTTTTTAATAAAAGGATGACTAATAAAATATTTAAGACTAAGTATTTGTATATTTATCTCCCCTCCCCCATTATTTCTAAAGCTATGTAGCAGAAAGAGTTTTAGCTAAAGCAATGTACAGTCTCTCACATCGTAGTGATTCCTAGTCTTGGCTTCCTTTTCTCCTTTTCCATGGGAATGAATGGTTTATGCTATCTGATTGGCACTATGGAGGACTAGAGGAGAAAAATTATTTTCTTTGTTTTACTAATTTTGATGGTTTCTTCTGTTTTTTTCCTGCTCCTCGTAAACTTGCAAAACCAAAGAGATTCCTTATAGTTCAGTGTTCCTTACAGTTCACTTGTAGCTCTGTTTGTTGTAAAGAAATATTTAATAAGTACAATTCAATTTTTTATCATTTTCCTAAATAAACTGTACTCTTAATATATCAAACAGAGCGGTTTTATTCCAAAACAAACTATGCATAATGCATTTTATCTTTCTAAAACAACGAAGTAACTTTCAGTTTGGAAGGAATGCTAATACTGCGTTTTCCCCTCCAGCTTTTCCAGAATTTCAGTTTTTTCCTGGAAAAAACAGGGGAAATTTTTTCCCTCTTGTTTTTTTTTATTTTTTAAATTAACATCTCTAGCTGTCACTGCTGCCCTCTCCCCTTGCAAACCTGAGTCAGCTGCTTCATTCTGCCTACTGGTAGGACAGCTGGCTCTGTCAGCAGTTGAGCATCTGCAGAGCATGGCACAGGCTGCTGATTCATTTCTTGGTATTTACAGTTCAAAGGATCTCTGGCAGCAAGGTTGGGTCCCCTAATCCATTAGTCTGAACCATTGTAGGACTGCCACCAGTGAGGGGAGGAAATACCACACTAGGCAACTTGAGGCGGCAGTAGTAGGAAGATGTATATCTAAGCAGGGTGAAGCTAGTATACATATTCTTAGTGAAACTAGAGCTTGAAAAAAATTACTATTTGAAACTGTAATTCCCAGAATCCACCAGAAGCTATATTGGATGGAGGGTATCCGGGATGTGTAGTCTAAAACAGTAACTTTTCCCGTGCTGTAAGAAGGTAACATACATAGGTGAGGGTGGCAAAAGGAGGGTGGAACCCTTCCAAATAAGAATTCTGCATCCTACAAATGAAATTCCTTCAATTCCCAAATTTCCAGCATTGCAATAATGTAAAACTTCTGTTGATCATTTAGAAATATGGTTTAGGCATCAAAAGAAAAGGGGCAGGATAAGTTAATCAAGGGAATGCAAACGCAGCAGATAGAAAGTTCTAGGTGTGAATAATTTTCACCATCTCACTTTCTGAAATGCTAGAAATTTGGAGACTGAAGGAAAATTTAATGTGGGGGACATCATTCTTATTTGAAAGGATAATGACCTCTTTTCTGCTTCCTCTTGTGGATTATGTTATTTAACCATACTGGTATCAGTCTTAAGTGAACATAGTTTTGCTTGGGTTGTTTTAAGAATGTGGGTGTTTTGTATGTGCGTATTTGATTTTATTATTTGTGTATGTGTCATGAAATAGTTGTCTGTCTTTTCATGTGTCATCATCATGTATTGGTGCACATGTCTGAAGTGGGAGTTTTTATGCAGGCATACTCAGATTCCCCTGTAAACCTCAGTACCACAACTTGTCTGTGGAACACATGGGGCTGATTTATCTCTTCTATGGGAAAGTCAGTAGCTTACTGGAGAAGCTGGAAGAGAGAGTTAGGTAGTCAAGGTAAATCCTACAAGTTTGGTAAATTCGTTTTTGTGCAGGAGGACTGCCACTTATGTGAGAACCTCACCATTTCTCACACTTCAATCTTCTGTAAAGATATGCCCACGCAAAAACCATGGGACTTGTCAGATATCACTAACTGTCAGCACATCCAAAGAAGAGCAACCAGGCGTCTGGAAACCAAGTCCTGGGTATGTTTAGCTGGAGGAAAGGCTGTCATGTATAAGACACTATAGAGCTGTTCTCTCTTGCTCCAGCGAACAGGACTAGAACTTCAGGGAAGTGGATGTCAGCTGGGTATTAGGAGAAACATCCTAAGAGAGGTTCAGTTTGGTAGCAGAAAGTGCAGGGATCTCCTTTGCTATCACTATTTAAGCAGAAGCTGAGCAGCCATTTGTCAAGGATGCATCCCGTATTGCAGAACTGGTGTTGGACAAGGCTTGGACTTGATGATTTCTGTGGTGTCTTCCCATTCTATGACTCCAGGAATTGAACTGTGAACTTCATGGGCTGGATGTTTCACATCTTGAGAGTTGTCTTTAGGCACAGAGGGGAAGAGGGATGTACAATACCAGTCCATGCAGGCATCATAAGTTTCCACAGTGGCCAGGCACAGTAGAAACATGAAGAGTTTAGTCTTTCTGACCTTTCCTCATTTCCAGATAGAGCTTGGGAAAGTTCTTTTTGGAGTCCAGCTCTCAGGATCTTCCAGCAAGTATGGCCAATGGTCAGGTTGACTGGGAGGCTCTGGAAGTCTTAGTTCAGAAAAGGTGCTTTTTCCAGCTCTGGGACTGCAGCATGATACTTTCTATTTTCCGTGTTTGAGCCCAGCACCAACTACTGGCTCTCAGGTCCTGAGCTGGAGGATACATCTTCCAGATCTGGATTCAGATTCACTTACACTTGCATGTGTAATCTGAGCCAGACTCCATCATAAACAACAGGTCCATGCTTTGCTACTTGAGGCAATACAATAGGCCCAAGTCTCAGTGTCAATAATTTGTGCTATTCCAAATCCCACCTACATTTTATTCTTTGCTGTGTGCCAGATTGTGACCCTCTATTTCTTCCCTCCCACATATGGAAACATATGTGCATTTTAATGCATTTTTCCTAAAGTGTGTTTGTGTACATTTTAAAGTGCATAAATTGTTTTGTGTATGCTTTGTTTTTCCTTCACATTCACAAATATGTGAATCCTGAAAGGAAGGTGCATTTTTTCAGGCAACAAAGTCTCAGGAAGCATTAAAAGCCTACTTTAATTTGGACTATTGGACACAGTGAAATTATGGTCCATCCCTGGAACCTACTTCCTGTGCCTAGGACAACATAGGTGGTAGTGGGGAACCTTACAGGGAAGGCAGTCCTGTCCACCACCACCATCATCATCATCATCATCATCATCATCATCATCATCATCATCATATCTTCATCATGCCTGGACTTAGAAGCAGAGGAAAGACCCTCCCTCCATCCCAATTGCCATTGCGAGGGAGAGAAGAAGAGGAAGGCACAGCTCCATTTTGACTAGACCCAGAAACAAACAAAAGGCCTTCCCCTCCCAGCCGGCCCCTCCCAAAACTGCAAACCCCAGGATTTCATAAGATGCTGAAAGTGGAATCATAGTGCTATAACAGTCTAGTGCGGAAATGGCCCATGGTCTCAGAGGGAGCAAAGAAGAGGGAGAGACTTAAGTCCTGCTGGACTTAATCCCTCCCACAATTACCATCCCTTTTTCCTTTTATGTTGCGTCTTAATTAGATTCTAAACCAGAGGACAGGGAACTGTTTTGTTGTTCTCTTACTTGTAAACCACTATGTACAGTGGTGGCCCAACAGAAATAAATACATTTATTATTGTTGTTGTTGTTGTTGTTAAAAAAAACACTGACAGTAAGAGATAGCATAGAAAGCATTTACTTGATTCAACATCAAGAAAAATCCCCCCTCCCTCCCATAGACCAGTTTGTGAAAATCAGGTGTTCTCCTCTCTGAGCCAGATTTTGCCTGCACAAATAATTTGTCACACGACCAGCCTCCTTTCATGAGGAGTGCTGTATCAGAGGACACACTTAAGGATGGTAGAAGCAGTAACTTTTATGGCCTGTTGAGGCCCCCTGCCCCACCCACACCGGTTTACAGAAGCAGTCATCACAGCCTTCTGTGAATTAAGGCAGTGGTCCTATACTTAACTGAGGCCATTTCCACACAAGAGGGAAGAGCTGCGTGGCAAGAGCAGTGTTTTTATACTCCAATTCGGAAACTGAATTCAGAAATTCAGGAACTGTGCTGTCTGCACCCCCCCATTTACATTGTACTACTGCGGAGAACAGCGGTTGCTGCATCCACAACAGCAAGTCCCTGGCCACTCCCATTCTCCTCCTTCACCCCACCCTGCCCGCTGATTGGTCTGTTTTTTCAAAAAACACATATTTTTGACACATTTCTGTGTTGTTACATTTGTGTATAGGAAAGTATATTCGTTGATACATGGAAAAAAACATGTTTTAACAGCCCATTACCAGATCCACTCTCTTCCCGCTGTACATTTAACACAGGAAGACAATGGCCCTTTTTGCATGGCAGTTTGCAAGCGAAAGGGCCCCTTGAGCGTCACGTAAATGTGAGGAGTGGTCTGCATGACGCACTCCCATTTACGCGACACTCAAGGCCCTCACGCGCAGCAAACGTGCATTTTTTTATTTTCGGCTTTTACCCTGAAAATGACCTGCGCTTGCGCAATGCTCACGGACCTGGGCCACACTCACCTGCTGTGCAGAGCCTCTGGAGCTGGGCCGGTAGCACATCCTCTCCTCAGTGCAGCCTCCAACTCCCAGGCTGCACTGCGGAAGGAAGAGGTGGGGCGCGGGTGGGGCTCTTGCGCGAGCAGGAAGGAGCTGTGGAGCTGAAGCAGGAAACTTGCGAGAGCCTTCCTGCCCAGGCTTCTCATGCGAGGACCCCAACCCAGCAGCGTTAAAAGGTAAGGTGCGAAAAGGGCCAATCATGATGGCAGCCTGTCCTTTGATGGGCAGAGAGAGGTAGGGACGGAAGTGATGGAAGGGACAGCCAGGGAACGCCCCTAGCTGGCCACTTCTGCAATGTGAATTGATGCTACACTTCTGCATGTAGGCGAAAACCGAAGCAGAACCGGTTTGGCAGATTTACATCGGAGTTTTTCCAGTTTTCACATTCAGCAGTTTCACATTGCAGTGAAAACATGCAGAACCACGAGGAAAACTATGAAGCTAAAATGGTTCAATGTGCAGATGGGAGGGTAAGAATTCAGTGCTGCTACGATGTATCAACCTTGTGCAGAAATGGCCTGAGAGTAAGGGCCTTTCCGCACTACCCTGTTAGAGTGCTATTATTCCACTTTCAACACCATGTGGAATCCTGGGGTTTGTAGGTTTAGGGAGAGGCCTTTAGAATTCTCAGTCAGAGAGCTCTTTGGCCTCAGTAAACTACAAACCCCAGAATTCCATAGGAGGTTGAAAGTGGAATAATAGCACTATAACAGTGTAGTGAAGGAAGGTCCTAAGACTCACTGAACTCAGTAAGATTTACTTCTGAGTAAGCATGTGTAGAAATGTGTTGTAAAAACTGCTCCTGTGAATATAGTCCGCAGATCAATCTGAAAAATGATGTCTGGATCAGTTTTTTAATTACCATGTGAGGGATGGTATGGGTTTTTCTATCTATGATTGTGCAGCATAGTAATAGGCTCTTAATAACCTGACATAGCAATCAGCATTTTCAGAATCTTGAGTTCCCTTTTCTTCCTACAGAAAAAAAATCCTTGTCCTTATGGTCATGAAAGTACTTTGGGAGAGGTATGAGGGAGGCTTCACAACATAGCCAAAGCTAGATTGAGTGGAAGGGCTGTAGTGTTCTGCAGACTTGCATGGCTAGCAGGGACACCATTAACTGTGCAGCATAAGCTAGGGTAGGCTGACTTGGTAAACTGGCATAATATTTTAAGGATTCAGAAGGAATGTGCTTTATATATGCAGCCCTTCTTCTGAGATTCACCCTTGCCCTCCCCCTACTTTATATCCAACCTTTATTCTTCTCAGAAGCACAGAAGCGCTCTCCCAGATTATAAATGTGGTAGCAGAACAAGGTCAAGGACACACCAGTAAGCAGAACCCAGTATCTACTGTGGCAGACTCTATCTGCAGCTATCCAGTCACACGTTTGGCTGCCAGGACTCCTTCAGCAAATCCTGAACCTGTCACCTGAAGAGTGTCAGATAGGGAATTCAGTTTTTGGTTGTGGTACTACCGCAGTGTCTGCAAAGGAAGGAAGCACAAGGGAACCAGCCAGACAAGAAAAGAAACCTCTTTAGCAGTGGGACAGACAAGGTTACTTATGAAGGCTTGACCCATATAAAAGCTTTGAAATATGGCTTTCCTTTCTTATGTCAGCTTTCATTACCTTGATCTGTAAGAGAGCTGGAGGCTTCCCATGTGGAACCTGTAGTACTGAAGTTTCAGGAGAGGTTGCTGCTGCCCCACCTCTTCCCTCACTCGATTCCAGGTCCTATCACTCCCCTTCCTCTCTTGGTTGTTATAGGACAACAGAAGTCATGCTTCTGTGCAGGAACTGAATGTAGTTCCAAGCCTCCCCAAGAGTCCTTTAGATGATGAACATTGGCACCCGTTACTGCTATAAGATAAGCTTTTTTGGTGGTAAACTATCATCAGATGGTACAGGGCTGACAAGCCTTCCGGCTCTTTCACTGATGGGCTGCAGCCTCCCCTCAAAGCCAGTGGTAGAACTGAGCCGTCAGACTGGTTCTATCCAGACTATGCCAGGTTGACAATAAAATCCAGTCCCTATCACTTCAATATGATACACTTCCTTCAGGGCAAAGTTGATGGAAGACGCACTCACAAGGGTTATATAGTGTTGGAGCAAACAAAGAGGAACAAAGTGTGCAAGTGTGACACATCCCCATCCTTCCAAGTAGCTATGAGAACTGTGCAAGCAGGTTAGTAACAAAGGAAGATTCTCCCCGCAACCTGTTCCCAGCTTTCATATCTTTTCTTAGGCAAAAGTGCCAAGCTAATGCAAAATCGTATCAAACACTAATACAAATCAACTCTTTCTATATGATAGGGCAGCTGTTAACATTTGGCTGTGACACTGATAAGATGTTAAAGAATGGGAAGGAATGGTCCACCTTGCTAAGGCCAGCATTTCAGAAGCTCTTGTTGCCTTAGTCAGACAAAAATTCCTGCCTTCATCTATCATAGATTCATAGAGCGGAAGGGAACTTTGGAGTGTATCTAGTCCAACCCTGCCTAATGCTGTATCTTCAGTGCAGGGTTCAACTGCTGCATGCCAAACAGATGGCCATCTGGCTTGTGTGAATATCCACAGTGAAAGTATTCTCTGACCCCCGCACCCGCTGCCGCATAGTATTATGTGAAGAAAGTCACTTCATCTTCTTAATGGCTAACACTTGTGCATGGATCTCTGCTGCTAAGAGTATTTCCTAACAGATTTTAAAGAAATGGATCCTATTCTCTTGCCACTTTGATTTAATTTTATTTTTCGATACGTGTGCTACAGGAACTTGATCCTCCAAGGTATTTAGAACCTGCTAGATCTCCTCAGTTTGCATCTTCGGTCATGTGCATGTGTGGATAAAGTGAGGTTGCAGACAGGATTAGAATGGCTGGGCAGATGAAGGCTGCTAGAAATTTCTCCCTGTGTTGCACATAAATCAGGTCTGTTTTTCTTTTTCACTTTATTCCAATTCTGTCACTCAACCTGGTAATTGCAGATCTCAATAAAAGGGTTTTTTTTTCTCTCCCAAGGCTTAATACTTTTTTTAAAACCAACAAAATAGTTATTGATAGCAATAAGGTCTGTCTCCTAGCTGCTACCAAAGACTGTTGTTCTTGGTAGCAGTGATGACAATGCTGTTGTCATCACCAAATGAGAAGCAGAAACCAGAGCTAAAAATGAAAATCTTTACTGAGCAAAATAGGATTAAAGGCAAGACAACTATGTGATTACATAAGAAGTCAAACATACCAGTTTCATTAAAAGAAGGTGCAAGGTTTCACCATCTAAAATAATTGTCAGTGTGAGTCTGTCAGGGCAGAAGAAGTGATAGGTTCTCTTACTTCTTCACCTGTAATCTTGCTCTGTTCCTCTCTAACCTCCATACAATTACCTGAGTATTCTTTAACATAGGTGTATCCTCGTAAAGCATAATCCAAGGAGTCTGCTGAGAAAATGGTTTCCGAGAAACCACCCAAAATGTTTTTCCTGCTGAGGCCTCTTGTCTCCATATCCATGTCAATGCCAACATTGGATACCATCCCAGAGCTCTTGACGCAGCTGGGTCTCTCTGACCTAAACTACTGCACAGCTAGATATGAAGCTTTGAGACAGGCAGAAAAGGAAAAGAAAGAAAGAGTAATATTAAACTACAGTTCTTCTTTTTATGCATTTGTATCATAAAATGTGGACAACATTCAAGCCGCAGGTAATATACTGAATTTTCATAATTACTCCTGTGCACACAAAATACTTAACAATGTTGATTTTGTTTGCAAAAAAACCCACAAACACTTAAAATGATGGGCAAATGGTGGGTGATGAACTAACCTAGGCTGACTTCTGCAAAATAAATATATTAAAAGATATAACAGGCAAATTAAACTGTGATGTAGAGTAGAAACATAAGCCATTTCTGCATGACGTCACTATAACGCTACAGCAGCAGGTTGTTACTGCTCCAGGAGCCGTGCTACCACACAACGTTATCACTATCCAGCTGCTATCCTGTCCCCAAGTGTTGCCAAAGCACCTTATACTATTTCCAGAAAAAAATCTGTTAAGCGCCTCCTTTTGTGCTTCAGTCCCATCAGCTGACTCACTGTGGTACCATAATAGCGCTTGATAGTGCTTCCTGTTGTCACAGATCCAGCAGTGGCCGGGGCGTGGGCATGCCCCACTTGTCCCTCCCTCCCCGATTCCCATGGTGTGGTAACTTCGAAATCTATCACCTCTCTGTGTTTATTTTAAAGTTTTCAATTGCGTTAAAACTTTTAATTTTTTCAAATACATTTTTAGCAACGTAGCGTGAAAATGCAATAGTGTACTGGCTTGTAGTGTGGTTACAACAGTGTTGCAGTAGTAGGGCTTCCAAAGGAAAAAAAATGACCAATCAAGGGTGGTGGGGCAGGATGAAGGGGGTAAAGGGAGTGGCCAAGGATGCTCTGGGGAGGAAGAAACACCAGTGGCAATACTGCTACTCATCTGAAGGTGGAAGGGTGTGGAAAACAGCGTTCCTAACCTGCTACCATCCTACAAGTGTCAATGCTGGGATTGTAACAGTACAGTTCGCTAATGGCGTCTATTGTGGAAATGGCCAAGGTGTCAAAATGTTGAAAAAAACATGATTTTTTTATTGACTTCCTCAGAGGCTGTTAAAAAGAAAAGGGGACATTACAGACACTGAGGAAGGACCAGTGTGTAGCAATGGCAGGGCAAGGTGGGCAGTGTGCCCTGGGCAGCACTTTTTGGGGGGGGGGCATCGCTACTCCTTGCCTGCCCCATGCACATGTGCCATCGCCCCACCCACACCTTTCCACCCACACCCCTACACCACTCACGCCCTTCCACCATGCTCCTACACTGGCTGGCCCCTCCCTAAACTGCAAACCCCGGGATTCCATAGGATGTTGAAAGTGGAATAATAGCACTATGATAACAGTCTAGTCCGGATATCTCCTGGTTGAAACACATTGGGATATTTTCAATAATAAAATGATATTTTTTCAACTTCCTCAGACTTTGTTTCTTCCCTACATCCCATATACTGGATGTTTCTATACTTTTTTATTTTCAAATTATTTCAAATTCTGTGGATTTTCATTGGCCAACCCTCCCCAACCTTTTGCCTTCTTGTTGTGTTCCATCTCCTCCAACCATCTCAATACGGCAAGGACAGTCCCAAATAATCCTGTGTCATCCCACTTTTTCACCTGCCTTTTAACATGTCCCAGTTTCTCTTGCTTCTTCTCACTTTCCACTTAATATTCAGTTTACTTCAATGGCTATAAACCCAATTCAAAGGGCAAAAGTAATTTGCACTCAACTCAGTAGGAAGCATGAAAGTAAGGAGCAGAATCTAGCCCTTTTCAGTAGGTCCAACCAAAAACAAGCTGCTTGTTGGTCTGCCATCTTGAGCACACACTTGATGTTTCTTGGTCTCATATTACCTGATCTTCATCTATGTAATGTTTGAAGATATGTGATTAATCATCTACTTTCCCACTTTTTCAGCTACTTTTAAAATATTCCAGTTTCTCTCTCTTCGTTCCTCTTTCCCTGCTTTGTCCTCAGATTACTCCAGTTGCTGCAAACTGAGTTGAAAGTACAAAAGTAGTTTGCACTACATTACTTCAGCAGAGGGGAGAAACATGCCTTTCCCAGTTGGCTTAGGCAAAAGCAAACAGCTGCTAAATCTCCTTGCTTGTGTGTTCTTCCTGAATAGCAACTTTTCCCACCTTAACCACACTGATGTGGCTTGGCCACATGTGTCCCCGTTTTCATACAGAAAAGTTGGGGAGTATGGTGTTCAAACATGTTGGACTACAGCTTCATGCTGATTGATGATAATCGTAGCAGAGGCATTCTCTGGAAACTTTGATTTCTGTGAACCTTTCCTTCCTCACTACTAACCACTCCTAGCTATGCTAATGTAAACATGTGCCCTGCAGAATAGATTAATTTAAATCACCTAGGGGGAAAAGGGTTTTATTTCAGTCAAGCTTTGAATTTGGTAATTCTTGCATTTCCTGGACAGGCATACCTACTGACTGGTTACCATAACAATTAAAACATTTCTTGTTGTAATTGAGCCTTTGTACTACCCAGGAGCATAATTGGAAATGGCTTGTTATGCAGCCTGTAGCTTTAGAGAATTTATATTTGCTTACAGAAGCAATTGTGAAAATAGGGATTCTATTTTTTCGGAGGGCACACAGTAAGATCACTAATAGCCAATTTACATGAGATTTAGTTAGGTGTTTTATGAAATGTGTTTAACCTCACTGCTTTTATTTTGGAGAAGAAAAACAGCTGTGGGGTGCTGGTTTACACCTCGTTCCTGATCTGGACTGTTCCTCTGGGGCCCTGCATTGATTTATATTTAGTTTTCTGCTTGTTTCTTTTTGTCCCCAGATGAATGAATCTCTGATTAATGAATACTTGTCTCCCTACTCTCTATTATTCTGGTTCAACTGTGAGGAGAAAATTGAAAGCACTGTGGGGAGGCACTGAACCCACAGTGGTTGGTCTTAATGACAGTTTAGAGAAAGAAACCAACATTAGACCATGGTTTGTAAACCTGGATTGTTTAGTTAAACTTTGTGAAGATTGACCAGGCTTAGACATATTGATAAAAACTATTTACAGCTGAAAACAAGTGAAAGCTTCCTGTGTCTGTGCTGAGAGTAGAGAGAAGGAACATCCAAACCCCATTGTGTCTGACAGCGAGATCCTGGAGTTTGAGGGAAGGTCATAGAGGCAAGTTAAAGGAGTTATGCACTGTTCTGGATATGATGCTACACTATGGTGTAAGTGTTACAGTGCCGTGGGCAAAGTGCAGTCTGTGAGTTGTATGTGATCCCAAGCCCTTTTCCTGTGCCTTCCCAGCATGTCCCAGAACTGTCTTTTTTAAAAAGATGATGACTGACACCAAAATTTGGTCCCAGACCACTAAATGTATTGTAGTCAACAGGAAAAGTGGCTAAGTGAACTATAGAAAATGGGATGGTCAATATCTTGGTCAATTTAGCTCCTTTTGGTTCAAGGCAATAGTAAATAGCTTATGAAAGTCAGTTTATGCATATTTACCTACTATCACCAACTTAATTATAATTTTAAAAGTATAAATGGAGGGGGCTATTTGTTAAGAATCTGTGCGGGGATTTAATGAATGTAGTACTATTTAATAAAGAATGAACTTTTAATTAATTTCAATTGATTTTTAGTCTGTTTCATTTGTACGTAGCTAATTTTTATACTGTATATAAATTAACAGCCTTTGATTAGCTATCTGGGATCCCATCTGGAGAGAAAGGTGGAGTATAATGGTAATGATAATAATGATAACCATGATGGTGATAATAATAACTGTAATGATAGAAAAGAAAACAGGGGGAAAAAACCACCAAATCTCCCAAAACCAAAAAAAGAGTACACCTTCTCAAGCATTTGTTGAGCCTAAAAATTGCCCTGCCAGCCCACCAGCAACTGATCACTCAATCCAGCATTACATCAAGCAGTCCTCTCCTTGGCACTCCATACCTTCCTCTTTTCTAGCACAGCTGCAAATTATTTTATTTATTTACTTACTTACTTATGTACTTATTTACTATCGTGCCTTTCTCCCATATGGGACCCAAAGCAGTTCACAAGCCAACAAGATTGTCTTGCTGTATCCAGATTCTGCTTAATTTAAATGAGACACCCACAACCTGCAGGCCTCACACTGTACCTTCCAACAGCGGCATGACCTCATCCCTTTTTCACCAGGTGGTCTATGGTGGCATCGAGTGAACAGTCTTCCATGGTTGCCATTTACCCACTGGTATTAGTGACAAATTAACAGTGTCTAAAACATCTGTGTGGATAGATAGATATACATGTGTGCATATGCTGAATTGTGTACCTGAATGGAACAAGTATATGTGTGTGCAGAGCTTCGGATAGTTACTTTTTGTTCTACAGCTTTCAGAATTCTCCAGCTAGCATGGCCTCTGGCCTTACTTGCTGGGGGATTCTGAGAGTTATATTCTTTAAAAAGTAACATTTCCCAGTTTGTATGTTTGTGTGAAAATTGTACATTAACAGGCTTGGATTAGCTACCTTGGATTCCATCCAAGGAGAAAGGTAGGGGTATAACAACAACAAACAACAATAATATAAAAATAATTTGGGGGGGGACAGGAAAAAAACCCTCAAGCTTCCCAAAATAAAAATATACTTCTCAAGCATTTGTGGTCTCTAGATGTACTGAATACAGCTTTTGGGTCTGAAAAGGTTGTGACCCCTGGTTTAAAGCATGACTATTTCATTCAAATCATAGGCAAACTGTGGCTTATAGTTGGTGCAAATGTGATGTCCATGAGTGGATGTAACAGGAACAATCTCACCTGCGTAAATGAGTTTTTTGGTGTAACAGTAGAGATTCACAATTAGAAAATAAATTAAGTCTAAAATAACAATGAAAAAGGTCTGCAATAATGGAAGAGGAATGAGAAAATGACCCCAAGCAAATTATACAATGCTTGTAGGTCTTTAATGAGGTGAAAGCTTTTGTGTGAAAAAAAGAAACAAAGAGGAAGAAGAAAAGAGTCAACAGTGTGATGCAGTAGCTAAAAAACCCAATGCGATTGTAGGTTGCATCAATAGATATATAGTGTCTAGGTCAAGGGAAGCAATAGTACCGCTCTGTTCTGCTTTGGTCAGACCTCATCTGGAATATTGTGTCTTGTTCCGGGCATCACAGTTCAGGAAGAAACATGTTCAGAGGAGGGTGACCAAAATGATAAAAGGCCTGGAAATCCTGCCAATGAGGAGTGGCTGAAGGAGTGCGGTTTATTTAGCCTGGAGAAGAGGGGACATGAGAGCCATGTTTAAGATGTCATATGGAAGATGGAGCAAGCTTGTTTTCTGCTGCTCCAGTGACTTCAAACTACACGAAAAGACGTTCCACCTAAACATTAGGATGATAATCATGGTAAGAGCAGTTTGACAGTGGAATACGCTGCCTCCTTCTTTGGAGGTTTTTAAATAGAGGTAGATGGTCATCTGTTGGGAGTGCTTTGACTATAGCCATTTATGCCCTAGATTGTTATAGCACTATTATTCCACTTGCAACATCCTATGGAATCCTGGGGTTTGCAGTTTAGAGAGGGGCCTGCAAATCCCAGGATTCCATAGGATGTTGAAAGTGGAATAATAGCGCTATAACAGTCTAGGGTGGAAATGGCCTGTGTATTCCTGCATGGCAGGAGGTTGGACTAGATGGCCCTTGTGGTCTCTTCCAACTGTATGAGTCTGTGAAACTGGCCTAAGGGGGGATGTGTGTGTATCCAAGCACAAACATTTAGAAATCATGTAACACAAAGTGAACCATAGTAAACTTCTCAAGCAATTTTCAATAACAAATTGTGCAGAAAAACTGCTGTTCTGGAATTCCACTAATTGTTCCATAATTGCTGGTTCTTCTGAATGTGCCTCTTGTGATAAAATATGTATTCAGCCATGTGAAATATTAGTTTTCGGTTATTAAATTTAGCGTAGCTCTAAGTTGCTTTCAGCATGAAGAAGCACATTTATAAGAAAGAAGAACCGAAGAGGAATTGCAGGGAAACATCACAATTTGGAGATGCTTGTAAAAAGTTAACAGGGAAAAACAAGTCACATAAGAATGAGCCATCAACTCACATTTACATAGGGTTTTTTTTTTTGAAGCCAATGTAATAGTCTCATTCAAACAGTATATTACTCCAGAATGAGCCACTCCTCCGCTCATTAAAATCCTACCAAATAATAAGGATATTTCCACACACAGAGATGTTTGGTAAAGTATATGGTAAAATGATTACCTAGACTGTTTGTGAAACATTTGTAATAGTAGCTTTATCAGAAGTCCTGCATCTGGTCCCCATGGCAAAGAAGAGTGATCTCCAAGGGGCCGTTCACACTACACAGTTATGGTGCTATGATTCTACTTCATTAATTGCCATGGCTGCATCCTGTGAGATCTTGGGATTTGCAGTTGAGAGAGATCCATTTAGAATTTCCGTTAAGACCTCCCCAAACCACAAACCCCAGGATTCCATAGGATGCTACTATGGAAATTTAGGTAGAATCATAGCAATATAACTATGCAGTGTGACAGGGTCCCAAGTGACCAGGCAGGAAAGAATTTGATACTTGAAAGAGAAGCGGTCTCCCCCATCTTTCTCATAGACCATCCTAAAGTACTAACATAGACACGTTTGGCAAGGCAATGCTCTGTAGGCTACCAATTTTGTAGGTTTCATTTCCATAAGTAGTGATGTGGTCATGCCATTTGCACTGTATTCAGTTTCACACCCACAGACATTGTCTTCATAATAGACTATAAATGCCACACTTCAGTCATTTGTCTGTCTTGAAAATGCATACTTTATGTTCTAGCATAATGGATGCAATCCATCATGGACATCTTCCGTACAGCTCTCACTTGCTGGATGCAGTTTTTGCAATAAAATTCATCTGTGTGTGTGTGTGTGTGTGCGTGCGTGTGTGCGTGCATGCATACATTCATGCACTTGCACAAGCCATATCTCCCAACAAGATAAGATTCCTAGAAGCCTCTCTCATGACCTACACACATGCTTTGTTTTATACACACATGTGCAGGAGATACACATGAATGCCACCCTATTTATCCACCAGCAACTCCAAAAAAGCTTGCTCAGGTTGCTAAGTAACAATGTTATAGTTTGCTGCTCACTTACAAAGCGCCATGTACTTTAAAAGTGAGGGAATTAATAGCCGAGGACATTCTAAACCTTGTTCTGCTTGTCATATAAACACATTTTTTAAAAAAAATCTCTCAAAAGCAAGGTAGCATATCAACAAAACTCTTGTTATAGATGGTTCATTTTACATAAACAATTAAAAATAACAACAGCAACAACCTTTTCAGGCATGCCATTTGTAAAGATCTGGGAGAAGAATCAGGTTTTGTTGCCACATCTTATATTTCTAGAGAATCTTACAATTTCTGGCTAGGCTGCTGACTCTCTCCCTGCAAGCTGACAATTGTTATGTACACTGGGAAGGCGCACCATACAATGGTTACAAAGAAGAGGTAACATTGGGCCACGAGCTCCAGCTCACTCCACTAGCTGCTATAGTCTTGGCTGTAGCTGAGCTTGGCCATGTTACCCATTTTCTAAAATGACAGCTCCCAGGAACTGTAATCCAAGCAAACTAGCGCTGGGCTATAAGGTCTTCTTGCCACACAGCCACAAGTGTACCACAAGGAGTTGCTGATTCTTCCCCCAGGCAGCAAATGTTGCCCTTTGAGATTGTATCTGGGATGAAAGGCAGCCCCATTCCCTATTGTATGCCTTCATGAGGCTCCCCTCTGGGCCTACTCACCACAGCAGGTGTAAGAAGGGGCAGATGACGTCACCAGGGGTGAAGCGAAGCCACATAGATGCCTTTTGCTCCTCTTTCGACTGGACATTTAATGGGAACATCTAGTAGCTGGGGTAATGCATGGCAATCCTAGCTCCCTTCCCAGTGATTTTGTAGGTAGAGTCAGCCCTCCACATTTGCGGGTTTCAGTTCTGCGGATTTGATTATTCACTGATTATTTGCCATCACCTCTGCCGCTGCCTATGCCACTTTTAATAGGGACTGCAAGCCTCCTGAGACTGAGAAATTGGGAAGAAGGCTTGTAAGTCCCTATTAAAAATGGTGTGGGGCAGCAGTGAAGGTGGCAGTAAGCCCCCTCAGCCACCCACTCCTGCCTTGTGAAGGAACCCTGATGCCTCAAAGAAATCCATGGTGGGTTGAATGTGGTGATCATATGTTTTTTGTGTGTTAAATGTGGTTTGGGCAGGCCTAGAGTTATTCATGGTTTTTCCACTTTCATGGGGGGTCCTGTGCCCCTAACTCTAGTGAATGTGGTGGGATGACTGTACACAAGTACACACATACAACATTTAATATAATGTATGACTACTACAGTGTTAGGGAAATATGTACACCAGAAATGGAGCATCTGTGCCCCCCCATGTGGTTAACCCCATTCCCTATCAGGCCTAGTCAGCTTCACCAGTGGTGAGGCATTATGGGAATAATAAGCTATTGCTCAATCTTCCAAGAGCTAAAAAGATTTTCCGTTTCCATTCTACAAGAGAAGGGCTTCTCATTACCTTCCTAGGAAGTTTATTCATTGCAGAATTTGTTTTATTATTTCATGAAAGGCTGTCCTAACAACTAGAAGGCATTTTTGTTAATTTTACAAGCAAACCATGTAGCTGTTTGTCTCTATATGTATATGTAATAAGAACTGGCACACAGACTGTCCTAGCACACTAGTTATAGATTCTGAGCTTCCACAGAGGCAGTGGTTGGTGGAGGGTCCAACCCTCATCCATTTCCATTTTTCCTAGTTTAAACTCACCTACTTTGCTGAACCTTTCTGCTCACCACCCACTTACCCTTTCTAATTTTCCCTGCTTTCGAACTCATCAATCTACTTTGTCTTACCTCCAGTTCTGCTTCCACCCGGAATAGCATTCTCTGCCTTTGACAGATCAGAGTGCAGGAAAGGGATAGAATTTGGGAGGGGAGGGGTGCTGGCCATTGTATGCAAACTGTACACAGTGAATTCATTTACAGAACACTTGACCATCTTTGTATGCACCCTTCCAACAAGATCATTGTTGTTCTCATTTTACAGATGGGGAACTGAGTCTGGCCAAGAGTGACTTGCCCAAAGCCGTAGGAAAAAAAAGGCCATAGCTTACAACAGTCGGCATCTTCTGGGCCACACTTTTAAGCCTCTTGTTTTGTGTTCTGTCCTTAGTGGATCCTGTGAGAGCAGCCCCTCCACTTCTGCATGATGGTCTTTCAAATATTAAAAAAAAAAAAAAAAGAACTTCTCAACAGTGTCCCCTTTAATCTTTCCTCTCAACAAAACATGCCAGTTTCCTCCAGGCTTTCCTCGTGTGATTTGTCTTTAGACATTGGTCGTGGTTGCAGCTCTTCTCTGAATCCTTTCCATTTGATCAGCATCTTTTCTGAACTGTGATGCTCAGAACGGAACACTCTACTTCAAAGGAGAAACTTTGCCACAGCTCAGCTGTCCATTACTTCCATACCCTCGTATATAGGGTTTTTTTGTTTTGCTTCAGCATTGTTTTATGGATTTCTGCATCTGTGGATTTGCTCGTGTGTCTGAAGCTTATCTCTGTAAAACATGAGGGCTAGAAACATGCTTTCTTTCAGAAAATCACAATTGTATAGTGTGGTGAGAAGAAATTAGTTGTAATGTATTGCTCAAGGGGTTGTTGGCTTAATTGAAATAACAAGCTTTCTTTGTTAGAGCATTTAATCAGAATGGTGTGTGATTTTATTACGTGATGTTCCAAATAGTGAGATTTTCTCTATTGCGTATCTATATCTTCATGTATTCATGCTTCAAAACAGTTGTATATTGCTAACTTTGTGCAATGTGTTGCTCTTCTACCAAGACCCTACTTTTTTTTTTTTAAATTTGGGAACTCAAAAAAACCTTTGGAACCAGCATATATTGGTGTGTGTATTTCCCTACATGATGGTACTTAACAGTTAATATTTTCAGGGGAGGGTTTGCTTCAAATCTCATCTATGAGAGATTAGGTAGGGACACTGAGATGGCAAAGCAGGGCCTTTTCTGTGTGGCATCACAATTTTGAAGTGCTGTCCTTAGCAAGACCATTCATACCTCATGGCTTTCCTTGTTTTTAGAACGGCTTTTTACAAACAGATGCTATCCGAACATTTCAGGATTCCTGAAATAATCTGGGTGGTGCCAGGTTAGGGAAAGCTATTCTAGAAGGAAAGCCAAAATTCATCAGGTCGTCCAGTAGTTTAAGATATTTTGAGAAGATTATCAGGTCTAAGTGCTACTGCTGTTGCCTTGAGACTGAGGGTGAGAGGGAGGGTTTTCTTTTTTAAAACTAATGCTGTGTATTGGATTAACTTTGTTATGATTGTAGTATGTCATTGTTTTGTAATTTGGTAATTTTATTGTGATTGTACATTGCTTTAATCATTTGTGACTAATAAACAGAGTCAGCTAATCAGTAAGTAAATAAACTTCTTTATGCAGAAAAAGAAAACAAAAACAAGAACCCATCTATATCTAGATTGTGAATACTTTACCAGTAAATTTCGGGCAAATTAGAGGCAGCTTTGAAGTCACAGATACAGTACTACAGTATCATTCACTTCAAAGAAGTGGCCTTATTCTGGCTCATAACATCTTGCAGTGTTTCTCAATTCTTTTGAACTTGGCCCCCACTTCTACACACCTTCTGGGGAACACGCCTACACATGCCCAACTTCACATCAATCATCTGAAGCCTAAATGCATAGCTTTTTGCATGCAGCCATGTATATACTCTTCTTCTGTTGACGCACAGGAGAATCTGGGCATAAGGACAAACAGATATGAAACTTGACAAGTGGGACCAGCAACAAAATGGCACAGGTTGGAACACTAACTATTCAGAATTCCATTCCCTCCACCAGCCCTGTTCTTCCCTCTCCCATCAGTCAGCATTCTGCACCTTCACTGGGCTGTTTGCAAAGGCTTTAGGGCTGGTGGCTTATATAGTTTGTTGCTGCTGAGTGCCTTCAAGTTGTTTCTGACTTGCAGAGCCCCTGAGGTGAACCTGTCACTGAGTTTTCTTGGCAAGATTTTTTCAGAGGTTTTTTTCCCCGTTGCCTTTCTGTAAGGCTGAGAAAGTGTGACTTGCTCCCAAGGCCACCCAGTGGGTTTCTGTGGCCAGCAGATGTTTGAACCCTGGAGTCATACGGTCCTAGTCCAATACTCAGTCCTCCTACACCATGCTTATTTATATATTTTTACTTATTGGGATTTTTGGAAATTGTACTACTGCAAACTTTTGGATTCGCTGAAGCTTGCTGTTTCCTTCCCCATGTGTGGATGGTGTTCACTGCCATTTTGAAGGATTCAACTCTGCCAGGCTGGTAGAGCCTTCTCTCTGAGATCAGAGATGCATTTCAGAAGTTGCATATCACACCTGGCCATTTCTGAGCTGTGGAAGGCAATGATGGTGGTGGGAGTCCCTAAAGATTTTGTTTGTTCTAATTCTGTCAACCTCAGGCTTTAAAAACCCAGGTATGCTGATAAGTTCCCATATGCTTATGGGTGGTGCCATTTTGGCTACATTAGGGGGGAAAGAGATACCTGTATACAATAAACATTTCAAATGAAGGTGTACATTGGTAGGCATGGGCAATTTCATTCACAGGAACCATTGACCATAAACTCCATCAGACAATTTGTCATGAGCAAAACTGTCTTGAGAGAGGAAATTCCAAATAAAATTCTGGTCTAATATGTCTGTCCCATATAATCTGTGTATTACTGCAAAATTATTTCTGGATACACAGTAATTTGTAAGTGAATGAATTAATGATAGTGTTTTAGCTTTAAAAAACTTACTAGAACTAACATCTGGAATGACTGTAACAACAACAAACACTAATAGATATATATAAACATGAAGATTGAATGATTTTAAAAAACATAAGGATACCACATGCAGCAATAATATACAATGAGCTGTATTTCAGTCCCCTAATCCTAAATGATATAAAATAAAAGATTATGGAAAAATTGAGATAAACTATATGTTTATGCTCACGTAACATTAATTATCCAGTGTTTGCTCTAAATTTGGCCGCTTGCAAGAGCAAAAATAGCTGTGAATTCCATGATGTGAGTATTCTGATTATATAACAAGCATTCCAACAGCACGGCATTTAACCATCTATATTAAAAGCAGATTTGGATTTTACAATGGCCCTCTCCGTAAGTCCGCAAAAATCAGCTCTGCACAGAAAGGTTACCATCCTCTTGCTCAGACATACCTATCAAATGAAGAGGGCATACCTCGGCAGATGGGCATCTGCCAACTTCAAGCTCATAAGTCCACACATTGCTCTTTTTGCCAACTCTTCTCGAAAAAGGAAAGCGGAGCCAAATATTGGAAAAAGGCACTGATTGTGGGCTACAACTTCCAGAATCACCAGGTTGGAGATTATGGGAATTGTAGTCCAGAAAGAATTCTACTTCTTGTCCCTACCCGAAAGGTCCACCTGGAGCCTGGGGTGCCTTCACATTACACAATTATACCGCTAAGATTCCACTTTAAGTGCCATGGCTGCATCCTATGGAATCCTGGGATTGGTCAGAGGCCCTAGAGGAGCTCCCTGGCTGAGAATTCTAAATGCCCTTCCCTAACTACAGATTCCAGGATTCCATAGGATATTGCAATGAAAGATAGACGGGATCACAGTGCTATAATGGTGTAGTATGAAAGGTGCCCAGGATGATATATCAGTAGCTTCCAGAATCCAAGAGAAAAAGAGGCAATCAAAAGAAAAGTCTACAATGATGAGTTGGCACCTATTCCATCAACCAGTACCAGCTGTTTGTAGTTGTTTTAATTCTTAACAAAACAAAATGGAAACCTTTCAGAAGAGACTATCTACTACATCAGAGCTGGCAATTGTGGTGGAGCTAGAGGGCAGTTTCTGCCCTGGGACCCTTCCAAATGGTCTGCCGAAACATTTAAAAAATAAAAGAAAAAATGGAAGTTGCCAAAACTGGGTGATTCTGGACAAGTCACACACTCTCAGCCTCAGATGAAGGCAAAGACAACCTCCTCCAACTAATCTTGCCAAGAAAACCTCTTGATAAGTTCACCATACATTGAAAATAGCTTGAAGGCATATGCACGTGCACACACAAACACACGGGGGGGGGGGCAGGTAGCTTATTTAAAAGGTGATTGATGTTTCCACAGGCTTTCAAGAGAGAAAATTAGCTTCTTAGGGGGCAGAAAAAGGGTTGTCGGAGCTGCCTAAAGGAGTTGAGAGCTGGAGAGACAGCCGTTGGACCCACTTGCAGCTCCCACACCCTTCTGTGTTTATAAAACCACTCCAGTTTATCAGTTATACAAATGGGACCAAAAAAGGTGTTATGCTATGGCATGTGACTCTTCCAGATTCTTTCCGCCCCCCAAATATTTATTAATTTTCCAAGAAATAAAGATTGTTTTACATTTGTAAGACAGTATACAGTAAAAAAGAAACATTATGAACTACAATTACATGAAATCTACAGCAATATGTCCAATACACATAACAGCAACTAGAAACAAAACACAAAGTATGTAATAACAAACATTAACTAGAAATGACCAGTTGAGTATGTCCTTCATGACTTTTTCAAGGATATTCTCTTAACCCCCATTGCCCTGTTCTGTATCTACTGTTCTAATAAACAAGGTTATTGTTCCTTATAAATAATCAAGTGGTTTGAACAATACAAAGGATAAGTAAACCACATAAACAACCTAAAGAGACCCCACTCACTGATAAGAACCCAGCTGCTGAAAAAAATTTTTTTAGCATTCTTTTACACCTTCCTAAATAGTATGGAGGAAATAATAACATGGGAATTGCTAAATAAAGTCGGAATATGTAAAAATATAAATATGTGGTAACTAAAATATTGTAATGCGTTATATTGGAATAACCCAATTCACCTTATATCACTATATGTCATCATACCTTGTACATTATACAATTAGACACTGTTTTTTATACAACATATTTGGAATTTATAATCAGCCCCGAGTGGAAGAATTTTGCATAAATTTAACTACTTGGCTTGTAAACCAAGAATATTTCTTTAACTATATCTAAGTTTCCTTTCTTAACATATCACCACAAAATTCCAACCTCTCTTAGTGTTTAAGATGTATCAGTGTTGTCATGGGTTCCTATCTTTTACTTTGTGACTCTTCCAGATTCTAACCAGCTAGCCATGCCCTCTTCAAGAATACTCCATCCCACTAGCCTCTGTACTGTCTGTTTCCTGAGTCCCCCTCCCGTATTCTCAGCCAGTATTCCATGCCCACTAAACCTCCTGAACTCTGATTCAGCTGGTTTTTTAGGTGGTTCAGCTCTCTCCACTGGTCCCCCAGCAGTTTTTGTACCTTTGCAAAACTTTAGATTTCCCCAAGTCAGGTAATCACTCCCTCTTATACATGGATAATGCTGTTTTGGCACCCACAGAATTAACTCTAATATTTACTATGTAGAGTATTGCTTATTCTTGTGTTCCATTCTGTTCCATATTTTCCCACTTCTATCTTACTCCTTATCTTTACTTGGACTGGGCAGAGACTTGGCTTTTTCTTCAGTGTAAAGTGTGAAGTGGATTTTCAGCACTATAGAAATACAATACCCCTTTTCAACATGGCACCCTTGGACTACTATGAGCTGCAGCTTCCATTGTCTCCAGCCAGCCAGTTGTAGTTCAGTGCATCTGGAGAGTGTGAGGTTAGGGAAGCCTTTATAATAATCATGTGTCCACTTGTTCAGTGTTTTTTTTTTTAAGAGTTAGGCAGTTAGGAATCTCTACAGCAATTGTTTGGGGGCAGTGTTGTTTTTCAGAGTTGGTGCTGTCCCACTCCTTAAAAAGGAGCCACCCTGAGGGCCTGGCTCATTTTTGAAATAACTTAGCAGCCTGTAGTGCACAGTAGGGCAGAGACCATATGGTTTCTGTTGGCTTTAACATGCCAAAACCTGTAACTTGGTTGAGAAGTCTCACTAGGGCACTGAAGCTATGCCAACTGATTCACTACTGCAGTGGCTTCCACAGTGAGGGTTGCCAGCTGTTACCCCAAAGAGAACTCCTGTGCTTTTCATAGCTCAACTGTAGAGAAAAGTTGGATTTCTCATCTCAGTACTGCAATAAAATATGATGAAGCAGATACGCAGTGTCTTATCCTGCTGTGCTTCTATTAAAAGGCGACCCCCTACAAGACCAAGCATTTGGAAACTCTGCTTGTTGTCATAAGACTCACAGCCTAAATGATGCACTGGAGCAAATCAGTACTTGCGGGGCATCCTCTCAATACTGTATATGAAGGTTACAGAATCATATATGCTATTTGTAATCAGTCCAAAGGGCATTTGAAGATTACAGGTATCCTGAAGATCACAACTGTATCTTATGATGGGCACCAATATAATGAAATTGGTGTGCAGACATTTCGGAGCAATTGTAGTTTCACTGTGCCTGATTCTGGAGCTCTTTTAAAACCTGTGTTTTCTCAGTCTGACCTACTTCAAAGGAATTCTTGTGAGGCTAAAATGGCTAAGGGATAGTTACTAATGTAATTACAGTGTGCCTGCATTAAAGATTCTTATATTAATAGAACCATCACCTTAAGACTTTGTATACTGCATTAAAATGCAGAGACAAGAGAAATGGGAGAGATGGGATGATATTAATGATGTCATGTCCTGGTCTATGGTGTTCTGTATGTGTGTGTGTGTGTGAGAGAGAGAGACTTCGAGAAAGAGGTAGGTTGTGGTGTCTGTGAGTTTCCATGATAAGCAGGTATTTGAACTAGCCATATAGGAAATGTTTTATCCCTGCAGAAAACAAATTCTTGTGGCGGTGTGCCAAATAAAAGGGCTTCTGCACAGTGAAAAAAATACCAAGCTTTCATGTGCAAATGTAGACAAGTGAGTTTAAAATATTTTGTACCCAGGATAGCTGCACAAATATGACAGGGACATGTGCCTATGCTGTCCACACTCTCCAGTTACTCCCTAGGAGTGCTGTAGATTTACCTTTCCAGGGTGGGCAATTTCAACTGATACAGAAGCCAATCCTGCCTCAGAAACTCACCACAGTCCGCATTAGGTTGCCAGCGGAAGTATGAAAAGCCACACTCTCATCTCAAATCCTGCCTCTTGAAGCATAAAACAAGGTGTACAGAAAGGGTTCACCTTGTTTTGGAGGAGGACCTCACATCCCAGGGATTCTGAGATCGTGATTCTTTTCTAAAACAAAATGTGGGCTTACCACTCACTTCATTTTAAAGCTAAAATTTACTGCTGCTGCTGCTGCTGCTGCATCATTGGTCTTTGACAGCATTGGGGACACACACACACACACACACACACTAAAAGTCTGTGTGCCGCCCCCCACTCTACCATCAAAGCTCAGTGGCTAGTTAATGCCACCTCAACTGTTGAGGAGAAGGGTGGGTGGCCAGATTGTTTGAGGAAGTGAGAGAGTTAAAAGAGTCGTTTTAATTGCTGTTCTGGCAGAATTATTCCTTTGTTTGGCTTAACCAAGCTGATTGTATACCAAGCCACAAAGCTCAGAGGTGGCCTATATTCTGTTGTGGAAGCAAATACCTTCCTTCGTTCTCAGTGGAATGGAGATGGGTGAAGCTGTTTGTCCTCCTGTCTAAAACAAAACTAGGGGGACATACTAGCTTGACCTAGGCCAGCTCTCTTGACTCACCTGTAAAAGCAGCACAGCAGAAGGGAAACTGGGCCCCTATGAGACAAGTAGCCAGTGCTCCAGCTTTCATTTGGAGGAGGATTTAGCTCAGATTTTTCATCAGTGATGTAGTTCAGGGATGGAACAGATAGAAGGAAGAAAGTATCTTGAACCATGTGCAGAGTATCATTTGCTATTTATTGTGATCTGCTCTAAAACTTGGTGGAAGTGGGTTAGAGTTGTGTAAAGATGATGACAATGTGATTTTAAAAGAGTATAAATTGCTTTTGAAATTAGAGACAGAAGATGGAACTGTAAAAGAGTAGATAATAAGAGAGTCCCAAGATTTTGGGCATTATATTCATATGGATATATGGGGAAAAATGTGGTCCGAAGATATAAAATTTACTTTGTATAGAAACTACATTTAAAAAGAAAACTCTTATAAGATGATTTGCAGATGGTCTCTAACCTCAAATAAGTTGTAAAAAATGCCCCAAAATGTTTCAAACTAATGTTGGGGATGTCAAGATAAGGAGGACTCCTTTTTTTCATATGCAATAGACTTGTAAGAAGGTGAAAAAATTATTGGTCTAAAATTTATATGTTAATCCCAAAATTTTTAAAGGTGGATTTTGTAATGTGACCAGAAATGTTTGTGTTGGGCATTGTGGATAAAGAATTGGATGGTAAATATGGATCCTTTCTTCGGTTCATAACAACAGCAGCAAGAATACCATTTGCTCAAATTTGGAAATGGATTGAAACACTGAGGATAGACAAATGAGTTGCTAAGATAGCTGAGTTAACCCAAATTGCCAAATTAATGTGGATTCTAAAGGATAAGTCAACTGAAGATTTTCTGAAAAATTAGAAATCATTTATAGACTTTTTGAGCAACAAGATATCTAATAATATAATAATCTGTGGTTAAAGTTATGCTTGTTACTAATCAGTAAGAAAGCTAGTGTGGTACAGCAGTTGAACTATGGGACTATGACTGAACCATAGAATCATAGAATCATAGGAATGTAGAGTTGGAAGAGACCACACAGGCCATCCAGTCCAACCCTCTGCCATGCCGGAACACCCTCAAAGCACTCCCAACAGATGGCCATCTAGTCCCTGCTTAAAAACCTCCAAAGAAGGAGACTCCACTACACTCCAAGGCAGCATATTCCACTGCCGGACAGCCCTGCCTGTCAGGAAGTTCTTCCTGAGGTTCAGGTGGAATCTCCTTTCCTGCAGCTTGAATCCATTGCTCCTTGGCCTGGTCTCTGGAGCAGCAGAAAACAAGCCCTCTCCCTCCTCTGTATGGCATCCCTTCAAATATTTAAACATGGCTATCATGTCCCCTCTTAACCTTCTCTTCTGCAGACTAAACATACCCAGCTCTCTAAGTCTATCCTCATAGGGCATGGCTTCCAGGCCTCTCACCATTTTGGTCACCCTCCTCCGCTGGGTTTGCTCCTGCTTGACCATGTCCTTCTTGAATTGGGGCGCCCAGAACTGGACACAATATTCAAGATGAGGTCTAACCAAAGCAGAGTAGAGTGGTACCAGTACCTCCCTCGATCTAGACACCATACTCCTATTGATGCAGCCGAGAATTGCATTGGCTTTCTTGGCTGCCGCATCACACTGTTGACTCATGTTCAGCTTGTGGTCTATTAAGACTCCTAGATCCCTTTCACACGTACTGCTATCTAGCCACGTGTCCCCCATCCTATATTTCTGTATTCCATTTTTTCTACCTAAGTGTAGGACCTTACACTTCTGTCTGCTGAATTTCATTTTGTTAGCCTCGACCCAGCTCTCCAATCTATCCAGGTCATTTTGAATTTTGATCCTGTCCTCTGGCGTATTAGCAACCCCTCCCAATTTGGTGTAATCTACAAATTTGATGAGCATGCCCTCTATTCCTTCATCCAAGTCGTTGATAAAAATATTGAACAGCACTGGGCCCAGGACAGAACCCTGTGGCACCCCACTAGTCACTTCTCTCCAGGATGAAAAGCAGCCATTTGTGATCACCCTTTGGATTCAGTTGGTCAACCAATTACAAATCCAACTAACAGTAGCCTTGTCCAGCCCGCATTTTACTAGCTTCTTTGCAAGAATGTCATGGGGAACTTTGTCAAAGGCCTTACTGCAATCGAGGTATGCTACATCCACAGCATTCCCTTCATCTATCAAGCTAGTAACTCTCTCATAAAAAGAGATAAGATTAGTCTGGCATGACTTATTTTTGAGAAATCCATGTTGACTTCTTGTGATTACCACGTTGCTTTCTAAGTGATTAGAAACTGACTGCTTAATGATCTGCTCCAGGATCTTTCTGGGTACTTAGGTCAGGCTGGCTGGGCGATAATTATTCGGGTCCTCTTTTTTCCTTTCTTGAAGATGGGGACAACATTTGCCCTCTTCCAGTCTGCTGGAACTTCTCCTGTCCTCCAAGATTTCTCAAAGATTATAGCAAGCGGTTCCGAAATGACCTCTGCCAGTTCTTTTAATACCCTAGGATGCAATTCATCTAGTCCTGGAGATTTGAATTCATCCAGTGTGGCCAGGAATTCTTGTACCACCTCTCTACCTATTACGTGCCTCATTTCCCCTGCTTCCTCACCTGCTCCCCAACTACCAGGTTGAGTGCTTGTATCCTTCTGGGAAAAAACTGAGGCAAAGAAGGTGTTAAGTAGTTCTGCCTTTCCTCTTCCCCCTATTAATAATTCGCCATCTTCTCTGCGCTGTGACCCTATTGCCTCTTTCTTTTTCCTTTTGCTGCGGACATATTTAAAAAAGCCCTTTTTATTGTTTTTAATGTCTTTGGCCAGCCTAAGTTCGTTCTGTGCTTTAGCCTTCCTGACCTCCTCCCTACATCTCCTGGCTACTTGCTTAAATTCTTTTTTGGTGGTTTCCCCCTTCTTCCATTTCCTGTACATGTTTCTCTTAACACTTAGCTCAGCTGAGAGTTCTTTAGTCAACCATTCTGGTTTCTTCAGATGCCTTCCATTTTTCCTCCTTATTGGCACAGTTTTAGACTGTGCCTTCAGTATCTCCCTTTTAAGGAACTCCTGTGCCTGCTGAACTCCTTTCTCTTTCACTATTCTTGACCATGGAATTCCAGCCAGCAGCTCCCTAAGTTTACAGAAGTCCACTTTTTTAAAATCTAAGATGAGTGTCTGGCTACACTTCTCTTCTCCTTCCCACTGAATGCCAAATTCCAATAGGGCATGGTCTCCCCCCTAAAGATCCAACCACTTCTACCTCATTAATAAGGTCATCCCTATTGGTCAGGATCAGATCTAGAATATTTGATCCCCTTGTGGCTTCTTCTACCTTCTAGACCATGAAATTGTCTGCAAGACAAGCAAGAAACTTGCTGGACCTTGCTGTCTTGGCAGAGTTTGACTGAGAGACTGGGGTTCAATTCCCCACTCAACCATGGGAACCCACTGGTGACCTTGGGTGCATCACACTTTCTCTCCCCCAGAAAACCCTGTGATGGGTTCATCTTAGGGTTGTCATAAATTGGAAGCATCTTGAAGGCATACAACAACAATTATTAGAATTATTAACAGAAGGTCGCCACCTGTCGACAGTGATGTAATTAAGTCATTTACTCCAAGTCTCAAGTCAAGTCCAAGTCCTTGAAGATACTGTCAAGTCAAGTCTCAAGTCTGAGAGCCAACTTTACTCCAACCTACATTCCAGAATTTCTGGACAGAATCAAATAAAATCAGTTTTAATAATGAAAGCAGAGTCAGCCCTCCACATTTGTGATTTTGCCACCTGCAGCTTCAGAAGTGGGGAATAGGATCCTTCTTACACCTGATTACTGAAGCTTCAAAAGTTTTAGAAGGAAGGATCCTTCCTCCTCAAGCCTGTTGCCCAACACATTTGCTGTTCCGCTCTGAGAAACACACCCTGCACTCTGGGGAGCAAGTCTTGTTTTTTGCTCTTATGAAACGTTTTAGAAGGTGCCTCCAATACGCAGTGGGGTCAGGTTGCTGAGCAGACCTCAAGCCCCCCTCAAGCCCATTGCCTAACCTGTTTGCTGTTCCCCTCTGAGAAATGTGCCCACACTTTGGGCTTGAGACAGATTGTCATGTGACCACTAGGCAAAAAGAAATGGAACCGTTGTTCAACGCCATAAGGTTTCTGGATGAATGTGTTGTGTTACTGAACCAAGGGCAGCAAGTCAATCACTAAAAATAGGCAAATCTTGAGTTGAGTTGAGTTGAGTCAGTGCATCATTTATTGTTAAATCCGAGTCAAGTCCCTGGAGTGACTAAGGCCATTTCCGCACTAGCCTGTTACAGCGGTTACCATATTCCAGAGGATGTTGAAAGTGGAATCATCGTGCTACAACAGGCTAGTGCGGAAATGGCCTAAGTCTGACTTGGGTCCGAGCCAATTCCGTTGAGTCTACATCATTGCCTTTTGATGTCCCATTATCTAACAACTCGCTCTTTTGATGCTTCCAAATTGAGAGTGAGTGCCATTAATTCGATAGGAATGCTGATCTTTCATCAATTCTTCTTGCCTACGGAGGCTTGCTTGGGAGCATTTATTTACACGATGGGAGCATTGGGAGCATTTATGTACACTTTGCAAACTGTGCACACGTGGCTGTTATTAGGTGAGCTTCTGTAAGTCCTTCATGCTCCCTACATTACAGTACATGGGTTCTGCTTTTCAACAACTTCTGTTTTCTGATAGTGCTCTGGTGCCTAACTTGCCAGACGAGTGGGGAAGCCTGTAGTTGGATCTTTAATGGTAGAAAATATATTTTTTCCTTTTTTTTCTTTGCTTTTTGTTAAAGTTAGGATTGGGGGGAGTTAGAGTCCTACTGTGTTTTAGTTATATGTCTTTTTTCTTCTTCTCTTTTTTCTTCTTTCTCTGTCTTCTACTTTTAAATGTATATTACTTGTTTGTCAATTAGATTGTTGGTGTTAAAAAATCAGTCAATCAATAAAAATTAAAGCTTGGTGGCAATGACAGCAGCACGGGGAGGATGAATTCAGAGAAGCAGCCGTGTCTCCAGGAGGGTCTGATCCCATCAGCTATAGAAGGTGGAGAAATCTAGAGCAGTCACTCAGATGGGACATTCTGTGCAGTAAATATTGCCCTCTAGTGGGTGTTCCTCTGTTAGTTACAGGCCGTAGTTGTCTCAGGGGATACAAAAGCAGAATTCCTTCTCTCCCCCACTCCCTTCTCAAAGGTGGGGACAAATCCGCACAAACCATTACTTCATCAGGATGGATGAGGTCCCTCAGGCAGCTTGTGTTCTTTTTGCTCTGGATATATGTGAACTCATTTATGGATTCCTGTATTTCCTAGTAGGAGATGCTGTATATAGCTTTGTAGTATAATGTGCCTTCTAAAAACTTTTTTAAAATGTACTCTTTAAGCGGAGAACTGCATTGTAATATTTGGAAATACAAAAGTGGGTGGATAATTATGTCCTGATTTTCTTTTCTTTTTTAAATATTTTTATTAATGTTTCAAAGAGAAAAAAAAATTAAAAAACAGAAAAAAACATACATATACAAAAAAACAAGTGGTTTACATATAGTCTAGTTTCTCCATGGTTTAAATTCCCTTCCCCTGTTTCGGAGCAAATAAATATTCTTGTACTATTACTTCCATGTCCCCTATTCCTTATGAATTCTGTTCTTGATATTCACAGAGTAAATATTATCAGATCATCTATCAAATTAGTAGTGATGCATCAACTTACATTTTGTAACTTAACTTGTATTTAAATTACTTCTATAGCTTATACTAACTATGTTTATAGATGCTTATAGATCTACCTTATGTGATCATGATTGTTTCAAGATAATTATAGTCGCTTCATACCAATCTATTTCTTTTCCTCCAGCTTTTTATACACCTTACCATACAATTAAGACTTTCTCCTGATATTACGAATTTCCCCAATTTTGGAGAAACAGAGTTACCGGAGCCCACTCTCTCTCTATTTTTCCATCTGTCCTGATTTTCTTGTTGGTTCATGAGGGGAGGATTGGGTTAGTCTGAATAAAAATTCCTAAAAACTGAATTCTTCCCAACTTTCTTGCTTATGCATTTAAATTACCTGCGACAAACCCTGAGGAAAATAATGAGGTATGTTCAGTTTGTGCTAAGGGGTCCGTATGTTCATGGTATAACCATGCCAAACAAACCAATCCTTTCTTTGAGGTTTGCTACGGCCTAGGAAAAGAGTTTGGAAATGATTCTCATCAAGACATATCTGTTTCAAAACATATAACAGAATTATATACAGAAACTTGTTTAATCTTGATATATGGAAATTATCTGTGTAGATAATGTAACATTGGAATATGTATAGATAAATGTTTGGAATAAAAATTATTAAAAAAAAGAAGAAGACATATCCGCTTCCTACAAACTAGGAACATATGCTATATTCATAATTTCCAAGATATCAACATCTTTAAAATGGGCATATACAAGCAATGTGGTCAGATGCAATGGGAGCATCTGACCGCATTGCTGGCATCTACCACATTGCTTTTTTGAGAAGACTTCTTGCATCCTCCTGTTTCATTGCTAGTTCTGAAGTAAATGCATTTCATAGTTTGTGCTGGTTTGTTGCAGATGAGAAGGATGGTATTTTGGTATCTTACAACAGAAGGGGAGGAAAGGAAAATCTTGCTGTTGGGGGTGGTTGAGTGGGAAACTTTATACAACATGTATGTACACAGTTTTGTCCTCTGGTGTGCTGTATACGTATAATTCTTTTAAAAACAAACAAAATCTAGGAAAATCTTGCTGTTGAAGGTGGTTCAATGAGGAATTTCTACAGTGTACATGCATATTAGTGTGTCTTTTTTAATTTTCTTGTTCAAGGGCTGTGACCTGTAAATCCCTTACTGTATGTCCAGGAAGTTTGAAATGCTCTGCAACTGGTTTTAGGTCTTACCATTTCTTATGTTAGATTTGTACCCATTTAATGTAGAATGTAGAGGGACATTGCTGGCATAGGATGACATATATCACATTAGAGGAAGAATAAGTAAATGCACCCCTGATGTTGCAGTCAACATCATTGGCCCTTGTAATGTTGTGTCTAGAGTAAATGTGGGGACATAGTTGACATTTGGGTTTTTGGTAGAGTCTTGTTTCTATAATACAATTTCTGTTGTAAGTGAGTAATTGTTTAATATTTGGAGGCTGTCTGTAGGCCAATAAGGCCTGCCTCCCAGTGCTTGTGAGAAGGCTGTGTTATTCTCCAGAACTGGTTTGAGCTTACTGATGATGCGTTTGAGTGGTCTTAGCTGGGTAATGTAAGTGACAACTAGGAGTGTTCTGTCATTTTGTGTTTTTGGTCTGTCTTGTAGTAGTTTTTGGGTGTTAATTTTGCCTTGTTGATTTATTTCTTTATCTCCTTAGGTGGGTATTGTAGTTTGAGAAAGGCCTGTTGCAAATCCAAGAGTTCTGAGTCTCTTTTTTATGAGTCTGAGTAGATATGGTTGTATTGGAGGGCTTGACTGTAAACAATAAATTTGATAGCATGTTCTGGGTGGAAACTGGAGGTATGTAAGTAAGTATAGTGGTCAGTGAAATTTTGATAGAGCATGGTTCTCAGAAGTCCCTTGTGCAGATGTACAGTCATGTCAGGAAAGTTAATTTGCTGTGTGGAATGTTCTAGGTTCAGCCTGAGAGTAGGGTAGAAGTTGTTGAAATCCTAGTGGAACTTTTCAAGTGATTGATTTCCATGTGGGCAAATCACAAAGATGTCATGAAGAAATTGTAGGTAGAGGAGGGACTTTTTGGATGCATGTGCTGAGGAAGTATTGTTCCAGGCCAGCCATGAAGATGTTTGCATAGTGTAGTGCCCTGTGGATGCTCAGGGCAGTGCTACGGGTTTCAGGTTCATATTATTCCAAAAAATGAAGTAGTTATGAATAAGTTCAAAGTGGCAGAGTTTGGTGGCTTGGCCTGCTATAGTCTCATTCAGGATGGCATTCTTGATGGATGTTGGATGTTGGCATATAGGGATTCCACATTTGTAGCGGTTAGGATGGTGTTCTCTGGAAGATTGTGGATGAACTGTATTTTCCTCAGGAAATCAGTTGTATCCTTCACGTAGCTTGGGAGTGTTGATGGTGTATGGCTTGAGAATTGAGTCTATAAATCCAGATATCTCAACAATGAGGGTTCTAATTTTTGAGACAATAGGTCTTCTTGGATTGCCTCATTTGAGTATTTTGGGTGGTAAATAGAAGATGTCTGGTTTGGGCTCTTCAAGTGTATCCATTTGAGTTCAATTCTGTACACTGGTGGAGAGTTCTCTGAGTAATTTGTATTCCTTCAGACATTCATCAGTGGGATTTTGTAAAATAGGGTATTGGGCAGTTGTCTCTCAGCTTCCCTCTTAGTCAGCCTGTTGTATAGTAATGTTGGGATTTTTTTTGAGATTGTGGATGGTATCTTGTTCTGTATAGTTGAGATTGTGTGGCAAATTGTGTTTCTTTTTGATTGTGTCTGTCTGGGCATGATAACCAAAACATTCCATGTAGTAATTGAGTTCCATGTTCTGTAGCACTTGGAAACATTCTTGTGGGTTGGTGCAGTGACCATTGTCATGTTGTGCAGGCTAAGGTGATGCTTGTGAACTGTTGTCTATGAAAGCTCATGCTAAGATAAAAGCTACTTAGTCTTAAAGGTGCTGCCATATTCCCCTTTTTTCTCCCCCTCCCTTCCTCTTTATGCTGCAGGGGATGGTTGCTTCTTTGAATACTGCCCAACCACAGTCTACACCGACTGGTCATGACTCTCCAGGGTTTCAGACACAGGATCTTTCCCAATCCTGCCTGGAGTAGCCACTGGCCAGGGGTTGAACCTGTGAACTTTTCCATGCAGACAACATTCATGGGCCATTGAACTCTCTAAGTCCTGCCCATGGTTATATCCATTCAGCTGCAAGTAGGATGAAGATGACTAGGAATCTGCAAGAGAGAAACAATTTGGACTGGGAGAAGGAAGGGATGGACTTCACCATTCTATTCCAAGTATGAAATCTGGCACATTCTGCTTCCAGGGTGCCTCCCTTCCTCTTGATAGTCTCAAGACAGGCTCTTCCCCACCTGCTCTCCCCTCAATATCTTCAGAAGTTTCAGGGAACACAAAATTTCCAAGGACCTTCCTTCCTTTTGTCAAGCCTGCGGGAGGAAGCCTGGACTTGGCTCAGCTAGAGGGAAAGGTGAGGGAGGGAGAAGTTGCCTTGGATGAAAAAGGAGGTGTGCAGTAAAAAGGATCTTCTGTCCCAGTATCTGGGAAGAGCTATCTTCTCTCCTGGATGTGTGCTGGGAATCAGAATCCCTCCCCCAAATCCTGCCCTTCTCTTTCTCTGGATCAGGTATGAGGTGCAATAGAAGGGAAGTGGAGAAAAACGGGGGCTTGGTGCCTTCCAGAACTTCTAGGTCCTACAATCCAGATGTTATAAGATGGGCATGAATGAGTGGGGTTACCCTCGCTAACTCTTCATCTTGCCTCTCTGCTGCTATGTGTTTAAGAGCAGCCATGAGTTCACCTTAGGGTTGCCATAAGTCGGAAACGACTTGAAGACACACAACAACAACAAACATCTGCTGAGCACTTGGCGGGTGACCTTATGAAAGGAAAATGTATGTGTCCTGCAGATTTCTACAGATCAAGCTGCTGGTAATAAAGAGATAAGGACATGCCAAGTTTGCTTTGGGGTTAGTTAGTTAGTTGGTGACTTCAGACTGAGGAGAGCAGGGTTTCTGGGTCCCAAATAGTTCTGTCCTCACCTTCTTCCATAGTACAGGAATTGCAGGATGTTTGGATCAATTTTTATTTTATTATTTATTTATTTATTTATTTGTATCCCGCCTCTCCATATGGATCAAGGCGGTAAACAACTTATAAATAGCATGTATTTCGAAACATTTCTATACATGCCCCCAACAAGCTGGGTACTCATTTTACCGACCTGCGGAAGGATGGAAGGCTGAGTCAACCTTGGAGCCCGGCAGGATCGAACTCACAACCTTGTGGCTTGCAGTACTGGCATTTAACCACTGCACTACCAGGGCTCCTTTCAAAGGAGGACAGGCCCTGTGTGCTTTCCTGGGTAAATAGCCAGGAGATGGGTGTGTATACTGTAATGTAGGCATTATTGAACTGTTTAATACAGGAATTTTTGAATTGCTTAATTTACTGAGTTTGTTGCACCCATCAGGGTAAGGGTGGACAGAAAGGGTTTAGGTGTCTGGTTTTGTTTTCTCTTGTTGTTTTGCTAACACAGTGATGGATGGCTTCATGCGGGTCAAGGGTTCTTGCACTTGTGTGCGTTTTCTGCTTTGATATGCCTTGTTCTAGAGAGGGGGGAAATCCTAAGGCTGTGGCGGGGGGGGCGCTTTCTCAAATTATTTAATAACACTGAAGTCAAGAGAGCTAGACTCTCAGCCCCAGAAAACGCGAATTAACCTGTTATAGCGCTCCGATTCCCCTTTCAACCTCCTCTGGAATCCTGGGGTTTGCAGTTTCGGGAGGGGCCGGCCGGCCCCTCCCGAAACTGCAAACCCCAGGATTCCAGAGGAGGTTGAAAGGGGAATCGGAGCGCTATAACAGGCTAGTGCGGAAATGGCCCCGGTGATAGGTTCGCCTTAGGGTCACCATAAATTGGAAACGAAGGCGCACAGCAGCAACAAGAATCCCAGGGAGCAAGGATGCCAAAATGGAAAAAAAAAAATGCTTGTCTCAATGTCCATCCTCAAGGGCTTTTCCTTTTATTCACCAGCTCAACCCTTCAGCCCTCCCAGCACTTCTGAAACAGAAACCAGCATTTAACAGGTTAATTCTGATCCTCTGGCGTCTTCCCCAACCCTAGATTTCCGTCTAAGGTGATCAGCTGATGCGGGGTGGGGGAAGAGAAGAGAAAGAGTTGGTTTCTGCCCTCTGTATCCCCCTTCACAAGGAGGAGCGCTGGGGGGGGCGCCCCCGCCCCACTGCCCGTGTCTCTCCTCCCTAGATTCGCCCCTCCCGCCCCGCCTCCAAGGAATAAACTTTGCAGGAAGAGGAGAGGAAGAGAGAGGCAGATATGGAGGCTGATCTGTGAGTGGACTCTTCCTATTTCTTGGACCTGGAGATCTGAAGTAGCTCGGCCTCTTAGGCACGTGGGGTCGGGGGGTGCAGTGGGGTTCAGGAGGCACGGAGCCTGGGGAGGGCGGCCAGTGAGAGGCGCCACTACGAGGGAAGAGGGGGGGCATTTCCGCACGAGACTATTATAGCGCGATTATTCCGCTTTCAACATCCTATGGAATCCTGGGGTTTGCATTTTAGGGAGGGGCCGGGGAGTAGTCTAGTCTAGTGCGGAAATGGCCGGGGAGGAGAAGGCGGTTTTCTTGCCTTTCTGGCCGCCGGTGGTCTTGCAAGCGTGCTGGGCGAATGAGCCTTTGGCCAGATCCAGCCGAGGAAGCAACTCGCTTTCTTTCCGAAGCCGGAGGAGGCAGGCTCACCAGGATCCCGCGCAGCCGCCCAGCTTCGTGGCATACCCTCAGCTCTTCAGAGACGCTTTCCTCCTGACTCAGCACCCTCCTTTTGCAACTTTGTCGCTTAAAGGATAGGGGGGTGATGAAGGCGATTCTAGTGCATTTCTTAAAGAGCATTAACATTTTTCTGTCCTTATTCAAATAGTTCTGCCCCACCCCATAGCCTAAAAGTAGAACAGGCAACATTATTTTAGCTGTCTCATCTCCAGGCAGTGGTTGGAAAAATTACTGCGCTAGAATTCCAGTGCTAACAATTGGAGACTCAAGGAGCTGTAGTGTGGAAAGGTGTTTTTTTTTTCCTGGCTCCCTCCTTCAGGTTAGAGAGTGTTGAAAGTCTTGGGGTGCAAGGGCAGGTTGCAGCATGAAGGGATCTGCATGGAGTTTCCCTGCCTATCAGTGTTGCTAAAAGTATGTCCCCTGGTGTCTTGGGTATGTGGAAGTTGGGAGATCTTCAGAAATATGAGCGGGGGGGTGTATTGCAAATTTCCCTCCTCCTTTTAATACCCCAGGCTTGATATAAGAAAGCAAAGTAGTGCGGGAGTTGGGAAGGATTATTCCACCCTCCGAAAAAGGGATTGTGGTGATGGGCAAGTATTGAATCTCTGGAATTAGAAACAGTGCAGGTACACTGAGGCTTCTTTAGGACTGATGACCTTCTTCTAATTAATTAGATCCTCCAGATAATGCAATTCCCAGTATTCCTCACCATTGGCTATGATGGGAGGAATGGTGGGAACTACAGTTCAACAGCATCTGGAGAAAGTGCATGATTCTTGGGCTTTGTGCTCTATTTCCCAAAAGAGAGGTATTAAGACACATGTAGTAAAACTAGAGCTGACTGGGTTTAAAAAAGTGGGACTTTCGGTTAGTAGGGATGATGTAGTTATCAGTCACCCCATCCAACAGGCATCCTTGTGACCTCTCAGCATAATTCTTGTAATGCAAAGGGCTGGGGAAGTATCGGTTTCCTCAAACATACAGTACCTGTATATCATTTTGTGAGCTACACCTGCTTCAGTGCAAAGGGACTGGCTGATTCTTGGCTTTGAATGTGCTCTTGGTAGAGCCCGAAACTGCCAGAACTTGCTTGTTGCTACAGATCAACATAGCTACCTCCTGTTCTAGATCCTGCTTCTGGGCTAGACCACTGCACCACTGTGCAAGGAAGCCAGATTGCCTGGAAGACCCAGCCTCTGAAATGTGGCCTAAATTGTGTCTGTTGCTTAGTATAAACAAAATGCGCTCTGCATTGACTCCAGGGTTCCCACTCCTTTATGATCAATTTACAGTTTCCAAGGCAGAGCTCTATGAACAGCCTTCATGTGTGGTATTCTCAGAATTCCTTTTGAGAGCCATGTTCCTGTTACACAGGCCCTGCCCCACTTCGGTTCCTGAAACTTCATGTACCAAAAGGCTTTTAATCTGAGTGATGTGCCCGCTGTTGTAAACAGGAAGCAAAACGGAATTTATGTCCAGGTGTTCTTCCTCTGTTCCTACAAAAGCAGAGAGACACGGTTTTGGAAACTGGACTTCCTGGGCTCCAAACCCTGCTCTAAAAGCAGGACTTGGCATCAGGTGGTGGAGTGTGAGTTTTTGGGGGGATGTGTTTCATTTTTATGGGATGTCCAGTAGGAACTGATAAGCAGTGGTTTGGAATAGGAAGGAAGGCAGAGAGAGAGTGGAATCCAGGTCCCAAGCTATCATTTGTAGTTCCTGTTATTTGGCTGATCATGTTATTTTGTCTAATCATGGAGCTTTCATGTATAGGAGCAATAATTTGGTTTGGATATTAGGTGCTGGGGCCAAACCACAGAGAAAAACACAACATCTTGAGGCTTTGTTAGAGGCATCTGGGTGGTTGTGGCTGGAATCAGGAGTGGTGAGCTGTATATGCCACAATTGGAGAACTCATGGGCCCTGAGATATTGTTGAACTCCAAGTCCCATCATTCCCTACTGTACCCCCACAGTATGGCCAGTACTCAAGAAGTTGTCCAACAGTGTATGAAAGGTTAAAGTTTCTCCCTACTCCTGAGATAGGTATAGAAAAGCAGCGTTTATTCAGACCTTGGAAAAGTAACTTCTTTGGATTACAACTTCCAGAACCCTTCACTTTGCACTGGGCTTGTAGCCCTGAAAGCTTTAGTCCAAAAAAGTCACTTGTTTAGGCTGAGCTTGTAATCTATAAAACCTTTTATTTCTGAAATGAATAACTTGGCACTCAGGCTTTCCTGCAGAAGTTTATGTTCAGCTATGAGAAAATACCATGGTACCTATTCTCTGTTCCCGTCATAATGTTTTTAAAATAAACATTGTATGCTTTCACTTATGAAGTGACTGTGCTATTCAATCCTATGAGCAGGTGGAAATCCATCTGATATTTCTCCATAGTAGGGCAGGAAATGGGGGTGTACTATCACCAATCTGTCTGAAAGAGGGCATGCTAGTGTATACCTCTCAGCTATGAAAATAAGCATCTCTAAAAATATATTCCTGCAAGTCTGCTCCCAACCTTTGCCTTCTAATCTCAAACATTTCAAGACTGTTTGGGATCATTTTGCTCATGCTCAGCAGTACTCTTGTTTTTGCACTGTCAGAACATTTATTGTGATAGTAACAAGGAGCTTTCCTTTTTCCAAGAAAGTGGGTAAAATGATGCAGTAGATCTACTTTGTAGAGTTGGAGTATTGTTTGTGCATGCCAGGCAGCTTTTCTCAAAGGGCTGAGCTGAAGTTATCAGTCATTTCTCATACGGAAAAAGTGAAGGTACATTGAAATTAGAAGTTGATGCTGCTTTTGCCTCTTCCCCTCACAACTTTTTCCAGTTGCAGCCCTTTTGCTTTATGTCTTAGAAATTACAGAAATTCCTTGTGCTGGGGAACTTCAAAGTGAGCATGCTAGCTGGGGCATTCTGGGAGTTGTAGTCTGAAAAAAGGTAATGTTTACTATCTCTGGCCAGGCAACTGGCTCTCAATAATACTGAACAAAATATGTGCTGCAGCTGTTCTGCCTTTTTCTTTGTGACCATTTTTTTTAAATGGAAGAGAGATAGGCAAACAAAAGCAAATAACAAATACAGGAGGTTTGAAAGTGGAAGATGGCTTTCTTCCTGTGAATGAAACAGGGTGATTTCATAGTTTGAGGCCTTCTCTTTAGTGCTGGGGTGGAAATCAAGCAGCCTGCCTGGGGTTTCTTTTGGACTGCATCTCCCGGCAGCCCCAGCAAGCCTATCCAATGGTAAGGAATACTAGGAGTTGCAGTCCAACAACATCTGAAAGGCTGCTTGATTTATTTCCTTTTCCCTGCTGGGAGCCAATAGCTCTCCCTTTCTATCTGCTTCCTCTGCTGTAGCCCATATTTTGCTTTTCGGGTGTGGGTGCACTGGTCTATAACAAACCACTGAGAAACTGGCTCTTAGATCTGGGCTCCTAGATGGTGCAGAGTAGATAGTTTATCAAAGCCCAGAAGTCCAGCCTGGCCCAGGCTGCCATCCCCATCTCTGTTCGAAGAAAAAAAATGAGGATAAACTGTAGTCTCTGGAGCGAGTTTCTTGATATGCATGATATCTGCTGGAGCCACTCAGAAGCCATGTCTGAACAATCTCAGGCAAGATCTTGAACTGCAGGAATTCCTAGTCCAGCCACAGCCTAAGGTCCAGCCTTAGACCAGTGTGCGCTTGTGCCATTTTATTAGAACTGTGTGAAATTGAGAGGCCGAAGAACTTTTATTTGACATGGGCTATTGTATGAAGAAGTACAGTTGGCCCTCCATATCCACGAATTTTGTATCCATGAATTCAATCTTCCATGGCTTGAAAATATTAAAACAAAAAAATCCAAAAGCAAACTTTGATTTTGCCATTTTATATATAAGGGATGCCATTTTACTACACCATTATATATAATAGGATGTAAGTATCTGCAAATTTTGGTATTAGTGGGGGGGCTGGAACCAAACCCTAGTGGATAAAGGGCCCACTCCTAGAATTTCCTCTATAAACAGAAAGGGAGAAAGGCAAAACTATGAGACCATGGGAGAAAGTGCCTTTTCTTTTTCTAATAAGATTTGCAGGCCCTTGAGTCGGTATCTGGTTTCAGGCTTCTGAGTAAACATAAGAACCTTAGCTTCTAAGCAAGCAATAACATTTATGTTCCATTCAGCTTTAAGAATTGGAAGAAACTTTTAAACATGTTTTTCACAAGTATTCCATAGATTTTTCAGAGAACTTTACTTGTGAAATGTTGCTATCCGAAAAATAAATCAAATCTACTTTGGGAAAATAATTGGAACTACCTTCCCTACTTGTATTGTTAATGAGATATATAAGAAACAACTGCAACTAATTTTCAGTGAAATGTGTATAGTTTGTGGTATTTATTTATTTTGCAAAGTGCCAGTGACTGTGGCAGAAATTGTAAGCTAGTACTCATCAAAACCTGGAAGAGCTCTATAGTGGGGCAAGAAGAGTTAAGCCATCTTATGAACTTGAGAAAGGAATTGAATTTGGGGATTGATCTATGATTTTGTAATGAAAAACACCAGAAAAAAAATCTAACATTAATTGATACAATGTTTGCAGAAATGTTGATCTCTTATAAAAGCATCATGACGTTCATGGGATAATCCCTTTGTAACTGACCAAAAAGTTACAAAATGATACATTTGTACGACTCTTAGGCTGGGGATTAGCAAAGGCGAACGTTTTTCAAAAACATAGGCTATGTAACAATAATTTCAGAACCAAAACAAACTTTTTTCATGGCTCTCCTAAGCCAATAGAATGAGGGATTGTTTCATTGAAGTGGATAGGGGATGTCTGTTACCAGTTTTCATTAGGTCTTCAAAATTAATAGATGCTCCCTGAGTTATATAGATAAGTATTTCGGGGGTGAGTCCTAGGGCTCTCAACTGGTTCTGGAGCTAAGAAACTCTGCCTGTGTCTTTGTATAAGTAGGACAGAAGATGCGCATGTATGTGTTCTGGGGTGATTGGATCATAAATGCAATTTGAACTCAACCTACCTTTAATCCCTTTTTTCTTTCCTTTTGTGGCAATCCCTGTTCCTTCCCAAAGTGACTCGTTCCTAAGGATTTCCTTGTTTTGCAGGGAGAGGGTGGTGAATAAGAACAGACCTTTTGAAACACAGTTTCCCACATTTTCCAAACTAGGTGTCTCCTTAATGCTGGGTTGTGAAAACTACAAGGGTTTTTGTTGATTGTTTTTGTTTTGCAGTGGGATGGTGGGTTGCTTAGAAGAACCACTGAATCCTGTATTTTGGTGGCATGAGGGGGCTGGATTTAAGTTTCCCATGTGACACTCCTGACCTGCAGGTGTTTGGGCTTTGTTGGAAATGGGCTGGTTTCATCCAGATCCCTCTTGGCTTCCTCTTTTTGCTCTGAATTCTCTGGGCCCCTCTGGATCTTCTGTTTCCCCTGTTCAGTTCCCCTAGCAAATCCTTTTTTCCACTTTTGTATGACCCTGGTGGCTAAACCTGCCTCCTTGGGCACGTGGACACTCTTTTCTTTTCTTTTCTTTCCTTTTCTTTTCTTCTTTACAAGTGATATGCCCTACTTCTTGTTCACATTTGAGGCCTTTCAAATGAGACATGCTTGCCCACTTCCCACCCCAGAAGCTTCCCATAATACCTTCTATAGGGCGATCTAGAAGAGAAGAACAATGGAGTCGTGTTCACAAGCATGGTCCTGGAGGTGTGCTGGTGGATTGTTTGGTATGCTCAAAGGGTGGTTGGATTCATGTTCAGGACATATATTCACAATCTGTTTAAGACCTGTGTGTCAGTGTCTTGCTAGTAATTGCAGAATTTCCTACAAACATTTCCAAATCCTTGAGCTTTGAAAAGACACTTTTTTTGGACTCTGGCTTCCAGCCAGCATGGACAGTCCCTATGCTAGTGAAGGGATGCTGGGAGTTGTGGTTTAAGAAAACAACTTTTTCAAGCTCTGGTCTCCCTTACCAGCTGATTTCTGGATTTCAGCAGGCTAAGTCATAAATACTTCTCCACAATCTTGGTGGTGGTGGTGCTTGTTCTAGAGTTACCAGAGAAGGCGCCCTGCAGTTCTTGCCTCAGTTCCTCTACTCTTCCTATGGAATGAGTAACCAAGTAGTCCTCCTTCATTTAGCCCACACTTTTGTCTCTCGCTGGGCCAGTTCCTTGCTGTTCTGTCTTCTGTCCTGTATATTCAAGGGTCCCTGGTTCCTGGGTAGTGTGTTCCCTCCCCAGTGCTTTCTTGCTCTCATATCATGCTGCCCATGATTTTGTGGCGCGAATTGTCCTGCCACCTATCTCTTCCCAACCCCTGTAGCTCTGTGACCTCACTTCTTCATTCCCAGGGGACTGCCGCTGCTATCTGTTTTTCTCTTTCCTTCTCTTTCTTACTTCCTCTGGCTCTCTTTCTTCTTTCTGTGGCCTAGTGTGTGGCTGAGTCTCTTTGTTTGGCCTGGGGGCATTGCTATGTTTTTTTTTCTGTTTGTTAGTGCTGTCCTTCTTTTTCTTGACTTTGTGTTTTTTCTTCTCTTCCTTCCCCCTTTCTCTGCCCCTCCATCTACTCCTTCCTCCTTCACCTCCCATCTCTCTTCACATGTACCTATTCCTCCATTTATTTCCCTACACACACTTTCCTCCATCTCTCCTTCCATCCTTTCTCTCTCTCTCTGTCCCTGTCTGTCTCTCTGTTGCTCCGTCTCTCTGCTGCCTTCTATAGGTCGTCCACGTGTCCCACTCTGCACCAGTACTGCTGCTCTGCTCAGTCGCTTCTCCACTCGCAGCTAGCTTCCCCTGCCAGGCATACAGGCTGCAGGTAAGCCACTCAGACCCACCACCACCCACCCACCCACCCACCCTCTCACCTGCTACTCACTCACTCTGAGCCATCACTGTAACTTGACATGTCACCATATCCAAAAATCCAGCATCCCTTAGAACTTCAGGCTTCTGCAACAGGTCTAGGAGTGGAGGTGGTAGCTTCCCATAGCTTGGCTCCTCTAGATGTGGTGGACAAAAAAATCTGGTCAGTGTGTTTGGCTGTGGCTGAGAATTGTAGTCCACCCACATTTGGAGGGGGCCAGGTCAGGGGAGGCTAGTCTGGGAAGCTTACAACTAAGATCCCACTTACACTACAGAATATAATGGCATTATTGCACTTTAATATCCATGGTTCCATCCCACAGAATCCCAGAATGTGTAGTTTAGAGATGGGTGTATAAAATTCTCAGCCAGAGAGATTCTCTGTGCCTATGACCAAACTACAAACCCCAGAATTCCTTGGAATGGAACCATGGCACTTAAAGTGGAATCATAGTACAATCATCCCTCCACATTTACTAGGGTTAGGGGCACAGGACCCCCATGAAAGTAGAAAAACTGTGAATAATTCTCAAACAATATTTAACACATGAAAAAGTATGATCACCATATTCAACCCCTCATGGATTCCTTTGAAGCATCAGGGTTCCTTCACAAGGCAGACATGGGTGGTTGGTGGGGCTTACTACCACCTCCGCTGCTGCCCCACACCATTTTTAATAGGGACTTACAAGCCTTGTTCGCAGTTTCTCAGTCTCACGAGACTTGCAGTCTCTATTAAAAATAGCATAGAGAGGCAGCAGAGGTGGCAGCAAATAATCCGTGAATAACCAAATCTGCAAAAGTGAAACCCGCAAATGTGGAGGGCTGACTGTACTATAATTGTGTAGTGTGACTGGGTCCCAGCTGGGTGGCAGGGTTTCTGGGTTCTTTCTTAGCACTAGCAGATTCCTAAAGTGGAGTGGGGATCGGAGAGTTTAATTTTAAATTGTGGACCTCAGCTGTGGCATATAGCCCAGCTATTGCCTTGGCCTCTAGGCAAGATGTCTTCAGTAGGGCCCCCTTCCTTACTGCAGTTTCTGCATCCTGGTTTGCTTACTCACTTTAGCCAGCACACTACTGCATGGTGGAAGCTCCTATGCAGTCACACAAGTCTACTGAGCAGAAGGAGGGAGGGGAGGAAGAACAATAAGGTCTGTGGGTGGTAGTGGTCAGCCGTGGCCTTCTTTGCTTAGGTGTGGGCCTAGGCAGATGCCTGACAATTCCAACCCTTTGTGCATAAGGGCCTGTTGTCCAATTTAAGGGCATACTGGATTTTATTTGATCCATGGTCATTACATCTTCTTTACATCCACCCTAAGTCTTTCCACTGCTCACTTTCCACTGAGATCCTGCTCACTTTCTCTTGCTGGTTTTGCTGACATTTCGCCCCAGTCTGCTTCCTCTTCCCCTCCCTTTCTTTCCTCTCCCTCCAGCCTAAGCTTAGGGGGAGCAGGGGAGGAAAATAATCTCATTTTATATAATGCCACAGAGAAAAAGAGGCTGGGACAGGGGCCATTCTGTGCAGTCCCAAGGCCCTGGGAAAACTTTGGATAAAGGCCTTCTATCCCAGGTAGAAAGAGAGTGTGTGCGTGTGTGCGCGCGCATGTGTATGCGTGTGTATGCGTGCCTGTGTGTGTTTGCTTTGGAGGTTTACAAGAGCATCAAACAAGTGTGCCAAGTAACTGCTTGGGTGAGCCAGAGGGATTCCACAAAGGAAGGTCCATAAAAGAGTAAGAGCGATAGCATTAGACAGAAGGACTTTGACCTTTGAAGTTTCAGCAAGACTTCCCAGAGTTGCTAGTTAATAGAGTTGCTACTTCTGTGCCTGCAACAGCCAAGTGATATTATTGAAATTAAGCAATTGAATCTCTTCCTGTTATGGAGATAAGTAAGGTAACCAGATTTTGAGCTGCCCCCACTGCTGCACCTTTAACAGTGGATTGATCTGCAGCGCTTAGCATGGCAGGAGGTAACATTTATCTCTGTAAGATGAAAAGCTCACCTCCTAACTCCTGCAGATAAAGATGCTCTCAAAGGTGCACAGCTTGGAGGATTGCTTCAAAAGTTAGCAGCTGCAGAGGGATGTTACCAGGAAATGTTTTGTCGCACCTCAGGCTGTTGATAAAGGCAAAAGAACAGGGCCATATACACACAGACAAAGTTGTGATTCACTTTTTATATACATGTGTGTGTATGTGTGCGTGTGTGCATGTGTTGGTAATTTCTGAAGTTCCTTTCTTGAATTCTCAATGCTGTGACAATCTCTCCAATGGGAAACATCCCTTTCCATGTAACTCTGTGTTAGAAAGACGTGTGTGCCTTTTTTTTTTTTTTTTTTTTACACATTATCAGCGTGAACACATTTTCCAGTGGCACTATGAAGCAGAAGCAAGCAACTTGCTGCCCTCCAGATATTGGACTGCAGTTCTCATCTACCCCAGCCAGTATAGCCAAGGGTGAATCATACCCACCCCTGCCTTATCAAGTATCACATTTATCATAACCTAAGCTTTCATGGAACTGATTGCCTTTCATCAAAGGAATAGAATGTTGCCCTATGTTGGCAGAAGAACGTTCTATGCCTCTGATGAAACAGAATCTGTTCCATAAAGGCTTATGCCATAATAAATGTGTTAAGTCTTTAAGGTATTGCAAGTCTCTTATTTTTTGCTGATTATCATGGTTAACTCTCTGTAAATACCCTCATATTTTCCTGATTGCTAATTTTTTGAAACCTTGCAAGGGTTCCTTTGCCTTTATCAGCTGTCTGACAAAGGATTCAGCTTTTTTCACCTGCTGAACTTACTCTTTGTTGAAACCTATTAACGTGCAAAATACAGACCACAAGATTACTCATTCTCTCACTCCTTTCTCTCTCTCTCAACACACACACACACATACGCACGCACGCACACAAGCAGAGAAGGCAAAGCGTACCAAATGGCCCCTGATAGCTAGTGTGCATGAGCCTTTGTGATAGAAGCTGTGCATTCATACACTAGACCCAACTAATTTATGCCCCATTAAGGCCAACAGAACTTTCAAGTCATGGCTGGCAGATTTACGCACCTCCGTTCTCTGTCCTGTCTCTTTGGGATTACAAAGGATGACCTTGTCAAGCACCTGTCAGGCCCCAGTTCTTCATAGCTGGCCTACTGTATTTGGGCTGCCTGCTCATACCTGCTTCACACCTGGTCTGTCCTGTGCACTGGTCAACACAGCACAGCAGCTATTTTTGTCCCCTCTGAGCAATGTGCTCCCTGCCCAAGTTACAAATTGAGATGGAGAAACATAATGAGCAAAGAACTAGCTTGTCCCACAGTCAGCCACAATTTCCATAATTTCTGTGGCATATTTTCTAGCTTTTGTGCTCAGTGGAATTGCTGCTGTTTTTTATTTACAGCTGTCTGGTTTGTACATCTCATTCTTCTTTGTTAGAGGTAACTTGAGGAAACTGCACTGCTTACTTTGGGCCAGAAGTATATGCTGAAAACTGCTGGTGAGATATATGTAAAAAGATCACAGTTCTCAGTTCTATGTACAAGAAAGTAAATAGAAGACAAAGTATTTGAGCAAGCAAATGGAAGCACAGGTTTCAGCAAGCACAGGCAAACTGTATGGTTTCTTCTACTTGTGTTCATATGGCCCACAGCAATGTTTAATGACTTTCACAGGCTTTGAAAAAAGCCAAGCTATTGGCTTAATCTTATACGGTACAAATAAATACACGTGGGTTTATGTACAGGAGCACATTCTTTGCTTTGACTCCCTGCCACAATGAGAGCTGAGTTTGGAAAAGTCACTTCTTGAACTACATTTCCCCAAATCCTCTAGCCAGCATGGTCACTTGGCCATATTGGTTGATGGATTCTAGGAGTTGCAGTCCAAACAAGTAACTTTTTCCCAGCTCTCCAAAGAGGGTATCCCAAACCAGCAAAATAGGGGTGGGTATTCTGTGTCCCTCCAGATGTTGTTGAAGGGCATCTCTGAGCATTCCTCACTGTTAACCATGGGGCTGCTGGGAGTTTGCTTCATCCCCTCTAATAGAGAAAGCAGTCATAGTCTCTGTGTGGCAGGATAAGGATTGCCAATCAGGACTATCCTAGGCTCAGAGATTTCAGAATCAAAACCTGAAATCTAGGGATGACTCCATGTAATGTCACAGGGGCAGGCCTTGCTGATATCATTAACCGTGATACATTAGGTACCTATTACAGTTCTATATAATCTGCTATTCAAATATAAAAAAACCCAAGCTTTAGTAATGAGGAAAATATGCATGTGCACTTCTTTCAAGGCAGTACTCTCACCCTGAGATTCATCTCACTGAGGACTGGAGAAGAAGGGTCAGTCTCTGAGATCTGTTGTCCTTGGGCAGTATATCACACTCCCATGAGCAGCTTAAGGAATAGAGAACATACTCCAAGGGACAGGTGCAGCAAGAGGGAAAATGCGATGACTGCCTCACTTAGCAGGTCCTGAGTGGGAGGGTCCATGTGACAGATTATGTGCCTTTGTAGACGGTGCCAGGATCTGTCCCTAGAACCCCCAGTTAAATGCTTCTCAGGTGATGGGAATGATCTCTCTCTCTGCTCCCAAACTCAAAAAGGCAACCTCATTCAGAAATGACATTAACGGGCTTAGGTGGACCCAGAGGTCTGATGAGGCAGCGTCATCTGTGCAGATAGATGCCATTAAAGGCAGCCAATTGTAGATAGGTAGATTGATGGGACGTGTGCAGGAAAACTTATATGTGAGTTGTGCTCCAGTTATCTATAAGGAGAAGAGAGTGCTAGGGAGGGTTGGGGGTGAGGGTCTCATCTCCGGCACCAAATTGGCATGGGCGGATCCTTCACGGTTACACTCCCTTCTTGCTTTCACTCTAGAAGTAAAGGGTGTGTAGAGCCTTGTTCTTTTGAAAAGATACTTTGGTGGAACAAAGTCTTCAGTATATTTTTAATTCTTTTTCCAGTCTCATTAGGAAAAACATGTAAGTCTCAGTCTCTGAAGCAGCAAACATATATCTGTCTTCTACCTTGTAGTTGGCAAGCTTCCCTCAAAAAGTCCTTTTAAATATGAAGTGTGGTATGAAACTGAAGAAATCTTTAAACATAGCCTCTCTCACAGAACTAGAATTTCCAGGATATTCTGGAAAAGAGGAAGTGACTGGTAAACATGGTCAGCATGCATTGGAGAAGACAGAAGGTACTGGTAGATCTCCAGGTGACTTGCAGTAGATCAACAAAGGTTTTTGTCTCCCAATTATTTTAACAGCAATGAAAACAGAAGAGCCCTTCTTTGCAACAACAGTATTTATTTATTTTAATTTCACACCTTCCTTCCTCCCAGTACAGGGCTAAAGGTAGCTCTATACAAGAGCAGCTACACTTCTAAAAGCAAGGAAGCTTGTGGGGTGAAAAGAAGCAGATGTCTTTATGAATAGACTGATATTTAAACTCTAGTTCTGTTACAGAGAATTCCTGAGCTCTGCATAGGCACCTTGTCTCCAATTTTATACCTGCCTTTCTGAGCCCACTAGAGTGGCCTCTCCACTTTCACAAGAGTCCGGGGTTGCCATAAGCTAGAAATGACTAGAACACACATAACAAAAGAACAATGCTGTTCAAAGTGGTGGACCCTGGGCTGGGGCTGGTCCATGAGCAAACCACTGCCAGTCTCTGGTGCATTTCCAGGGAAGAAAGAAAGAAAAAAAGAGCAAGTGGGCTTATATATAATACCAGTCCCTTGCAGATTGGGAAAAAATTGCCAGTCTCCCCAAACCAGACAGCTTGAGCAGCTGTGTGCTAGAATCTGGTCACTGACAGCTTGCAAGGAAAACTCCAAGGCTGAAAAATTCTTGGATGCCCTTAAGTGATTCATCTGTACAAGGATTTCTAATAAATCTTTAACTTTTGGTACATGTTTCCTCCATAAGCAGTAACAAGTTTGTGCAAGAGTTTTTTACTTTTGAGTTTTGGCAGCAGGATAATATTTGGTATGGTCAAAATGACTGGCTCACATTCCACAGAGTCTATTTATCCAAGTAACAAATGTGGGCTTTCACAAAAATGCGTATAAAAACTTAGTACTCTTCACTTGCTGTTTGTGAAGAAAAGCAGCAAAGAATCACAAGAGAATGTGGACTAGGGAAATTTTGGGATAGCTCTGACATTGTGTGGTGAAACTTTGAACATAATCCTTCCCCTCCCATTTCCTGAGCAGAATGTTCTCTTGTACACAAACAAAAATGAAGAGTAACAGTATTTCTATTTGCTGCTTTTAGTGTAGAAATGAAAGTACTTAATGTGGCATACAGAACAATAAAACCAGCAAAAAACTGAATTAAGAGGATATTAAAAAGAAAATGAAAGCTGCAGTCTTAAGCTTTCTTATCAGAATTTAGTAGAACCTCTGAGTAAACACTCACAGTCCAGGCTCTTATGAGCAGGAGTAGAGTAGTAGTAGAGGGCAGAGTTGCCAACTTTATATGCTGCCTTGCATCTCTCAGATGAAGCTTGTTCCATCCTGCCTGCCAAGAACACATTCACTTGCTCAGTTTTTCTCTCATTATTCAATGAGACAAACAGGGGTACCAGAACAGTGCTCCTTTTGGAGAGAGTTAGCATGGTGTAGTGGTTGTGCATAAGCAGCCAGAAATAACTTTATTGAAGTATTTGAAACTGTTTGCTTTTACCATTGTGAATGTCAGGGGTGGAGGGAGAAAGAGGCAGAGTATAAAAATTAACAGAAGCAGTAACTTGGCACGTCAACAAAGTGTGATTGTCCTGTGTGATAGTGTTTGAACGAAGTGTGCAAGAGAATGGTGGAATTGGATGGACAGATAGACAGTTTCCATTGGGTTTGGTGTGGGTGCACGCTTGCAACCCAGAAATCCCTGCCATATCTTGATTTAAAATACAGTAGGTTCTTCCACCAGTCTTCTTCCCTTTCCTGTTCTCCCACATGCTGTGTTGCACACTTAGACATCTTTGCCATTACAGCAGGGAGGAAAGGAAGGTCAAAAAAAAAGATGAGAGAAGAACAAACAAGAAAAATCATGGTTGCTGCTCTCATTTCCCATTGCATTAGGGAATTTAAAAAAGGTAGTGAAGATCTCCGGGTTGTGACTTGGAAGCATTAGGCTACCCACTTGAGAGCTGTCAACTTTTGGAGCAATCTCTGTTTCTGTGCTTTTGTAGCAGGAGTCTGATGTTCAGAGATAAACAGGTGGGATTGTTTGTCTCTGCCTGAAAAACTTCCCCAGCTGACCCTTGCAGATCAAGCTGCTGATCCTTGCAGCCTCAGTCCGGGTAGTCCTGCCTCCCTTCCTGACTGCCTTCACCCCAAGCAGACAACTCTTGGGTCACCAGTTGCACTTCCAGGAGATGTCCACTGACTTAGGACAGTACATGGTTTCTCCTGCCATGGGAGTTGCCAATTAAGTCCAAAGATTTTGTACTACAGGTACTGTCAGTGCTGGCCAGCCTGGGTAATAGTTAGAGATTATGAGAGTTGGAAAAAAAAGTTGTGGGCACCATGTTAACTGACCAAATCTGTTTTGGAGCAGAATGACAGTCCTCTCTGAAGTAGTTAGAAGACGATAATGAAAAATAGAGGCTGGAAGAAGCAAAAAGGGTAGGAAGGTGGGGAACATGTGGCCTTCCAGGCATTGTTGGGCAGCAGCTCCCATCAGCCCTGGCCGGCATAGTCAGTGGTGAGGGATCATGGCAATTGTGGTCTAAAAAGATTTGGGGGGCCACATGAGGCGTCCTTCCCCACCTACCTTGCAAGCTTCAGGTGCTAAAGAGAAATTACATTTTCTCTAAGGGTATGAGGGGTGTTAGAGAAATGGGAGAAGAAGAAGGAAGGGTCAGAAGGGTCTGTGGACTGCAGTTTAGCAACCCTAAAACACATTTGGGAAAAGAAGAGAGGACAGAAATCTAAAACAAAGAAAGTGAAAAGCTCAAGGGGACTTGAGTTGCCTTGCCTTGCTCTCCTCACTATTGCCTTGCAAGCTTCATCACATCTCCATCTTCACCTCAGACATTCCTCAACAGTCCCTGCAATGTTTGGCGTGTCTGCAGGATTATAATTCATATTTGTCTGTTTGTCTGTCCCCTCCCCGTTTTTTAGGGATGATGACGAGGTTGAGGACGTCCACCAGTTTTGTTGCCCTGCCTCTGAGTGCAGCAGCCCCTCCTCTAGGTAACCTGGAGGGGGCTCCACCATCCCCCCTCCATGCCTTGCACTTCTACCCTGGTCCCTGAAACCTCATTGCACCAGCTTCACCCTCACAACACCCCGGGGAGGGCTTCAGAGACCGTTCCAGAGACACCCTTTGTTCCCCTCTCCCTACATAGATCAAGTAAGACAGAGAGAGAAAGCAACAAATAGTTGCTTCCTTTTTTCAGCGTTGAACCTGTGAAAGCAATGCAGGCCCACTTTGCCTTTGGTTTCTGAGTATGCAGCCTTAGCAGCCCCTGGTCTCCATGCTTCATGTATCACTTGTCTTTTGATCCTTTGGCCAGCAAGTTGCCAGCTTTCTTCCTCAGCCTGCACCTCTGCTTTCAAGGATCGGTGCTCACATGTAGAAGTTCAGCAGAGGAATTGGCAATTCCTTTATTTCACTTGTGGGAACAAAGTAATGGGGGGATTTTACTTCTTTCATACATGCGTAACAGAAACAGGGCCAAGAAGCAACAGCAGACACAAAGGAGGTTCTCCATCTGAACTGGACCTTTGGCCACCTCCTTTTCCCAGGAGACTTTTGCTTTGACACTTGCTTTCGTGATAACAACACCGCATTCTTGTTTCTTGGGGTTTTTATTTTGCTTTAAATACAGACACACATATACCTCACTAACTTTGCCCAGTCAGTCAGTCTTTCTCTTTCTTTCTCTCTCTCTCTCTCTCCTCCTCCCTCTCTCTCCCCCTCCCTCCTTTTCTGATTCTGACCCTGCTGCTTTTTCTTTAATAGCTGCTGCAGAAATTAGTAGGTGACACTTCGCTTTTCCCATTGCTTTATTTTCATGCCAGGTATTACTCAGCCACTTATGACCATGACGGTAATGGTGATGCTTTTGCACAAATCCAGTCCTGAGCCTGACCTGCAACATTACTCTATGTCAGTCTGCTTCTTCAGAGCCGAGGAACCTGCTAGCACAATGCTGGCCACAACTCTTTTTAGCTGACTCTAAATGCTGACTCCTTAGGGAAGCCTGCTCTTCACACAAGCTTCCCCTTTTCTGCTCATTTTTAACCTCATTAAATTTTGTTTTCAGCATATGTCTACCATCCATACTATGATTTTTGATCTTTTATCATCCAGTTTTCCTTCTGCGGTTCCTCTTGAGTGGTTTCTAGTTTACTGAAACAGAAAGGCCTAGACTCAGCCCTACCATAGGCTGTGCTTCTTGACCGACATACTTTGCTCCCCAACTCCAGGGGTATTGTGCCACCAATTTCATCAATGTTGCTGCTCCCTTGACTGTGATGGCAGGCAGAAATTAAGTGGGAAAGTCTTGTTCCTGATGTGAAGGTGGAGTCCTAAGTCCAATTGCTAGGCCCAACTAATGTAGGCCTCTTTGAATCTGTGGGATTTTCGTAAGTATTGACTGATTTGTCAGCAGTAGATTCAGTGCTGCGAATAGCAATTGGATTTAGGCCAAAGTGATGGGGAAAGCATATTTATGGCAAGCCAGTTACTCTTGGAAGCACTTTACTGGGGCCATTATAAACGGCTAACAACCCTACCAAAATGAGAGGACCTGGCTGTGATGACACATTGGCAAAGAAGAGTGTTCTGCCCATTCTTAAGAGCTGTGTTCCCAAGCTAGCCTGCAGAGTAAAAATCCTACCCGCAAGGCATGATAGAGGAGTTTGCCATTGAAGGAACTGAGGCTGGCTTTTGAAAAGCAGTTTTAAGTCATGCCCAGGCTGAAGTTTTATTTGAGCTCAGCCTTGAAACTAAATCATGATTTGACATGTTGCCTCCCCTAAATAGAATTGTAGAGATTGTTCCCATATCTTGATGCTTGGGATTTGTTGTTTAATTTGTTGCTGTCAACTTTATCCCTTTGTCGTAAGGGAAACTAATGTGACTGTGCTGCTCGTGCAGGCATTTCTTGACTGAGGTGCAAGATAGGGGCAACCTGGGTTCCTAACACTATCCTCAGCAGCATGTCTGTGCCTCCTTTGCTTTCATGCACTGATTTTTCCCCCCTCTGGACTTATTCACACGTTACATTTCTTAGATGTGCACCTGAAATTGCCAAAAGCAAAGGTTACTAGCCACCCCATGTGCCTGACAGGCATGCTTGTTGTAGAGCTAGAACTAACTACTCTCGCTCTCTGTTAAGTATATATTGGACAGTAGAACCAGGTTTACTGCCACATAATGTGTGAAAGATCTATCGGCCTTGTCTCTGGAACGAGCTCTGCCAAATAGCCCTCGCCTCCCATAACCTCTTGCTCCAATCAGTTTACACATTTTTCTATGCAGACGCATAAGCCTTAAAATCTTACCCCTCCCTTTCCTGCTTGATCAACTCCACTGACACCACACAACCCTATCCCAATTGGGGTATGAGGGTAAGCGTGTTTTCAGACAACAACCCTTTTACTGCTGCCCCCCACCTTGTCTGCAGTTCTTGCACTGGCCTCTAGGGGTCTCCTTACATGCACTTTTCCTGCCTTTCACTGCTTTGTCGTCAGCCTTCCTTGCTTTCAAGATGCTGCCCAAAAGAACATTGAAACCAACCAAAAAGAAACTCTCTTTGGAAGCAGCTTCAATTGCTTGTACCCTGCAGGACTCTCTACCCAAACGGTGTGCCAGGCTGTATCCTGCAGGACTGTATAACTCCACGACCCCCCAGGACCATCTCTTTTTCTCTTTCTCTCTCTCTCTCTCTACCTGTACCTTCATGCCCCCTGTTTCTTCGGACTCCAAGATGTCTTCTCCATCTCATCCAGGTGTCACTTTGGATGCAACTGTACTCTGCTTAATCAAGCCAACGGCTCCAGCATCATGGACTAAGTGCAGGCTGGGAATCCTGGATCCCGGACCACTTGGAAGATTTTTGCAGGCCCGCATGGGCAGACTGTGCTCTTGCAGCATGGTTGGCATGCACCTGCTGTCTTGTTTTGCATAGTCACCTGGGCTGGCGTTATGCAAGGATGTTGTTTTTCCATCTGGGCTGCGTGAGGATTTCTCTGGGAGCAAAGAGTGGCTAGGTGGAGATGGGGAGGTGGTGGAAATGCTGGCGGGGGGTGAGGGAGGATATTGGCTGTGATCTACAAGGAGAGATTTTGCCAATACTGTCTTTTCCTTGTGTTGGAATTGCTATACAGTGCAATGAATGTTTCTCATTGTTCCTTGTGTCTTAAAAAAACTTTGTTAACTCTGTGATGTAGCCTTGATTGAGGGAGAAATCCCACTAGGGGTTTCTGGAAGGGTCCTTAAGAAAACTGCATAAATGGCACTCAACTCTGAATGGGCAAGCCAATTATAGCAGTTTGGGAGAGTGAGGCATGGGATCAAAATGGTGGAATGTTTAAAATTTTGCAGGATGTTTACCTCTCTATATTTTGCTGGGTGCAGGAGAACATCATTAAAGTGGAGGGATGGGTAACAGCTCAGTGGTAAAACACAGGCTTTGTTTCTACGAGATCTCAAGTTCATCTTAGTTTAAGAAGAATCTCAGGTCAGAGAGCTGAGATGTACCTTCACCTGAGGCTGTGGAGAGCCAAACAGGGTAGGTCAGCCTTCCTCCAGCCTGCTTTCCTTTCATAAATGTTGGACTGCTACTCCCATCATCCCCAACTATCACGAGGACATCTGGAAGTCACCAGCTTGGGGAGATGGTACTGGGTTACGTGGACCAGTGATCTGAGTATATAAAGGAGCTTCTGGTAAAATACTTGGGGCAGAGTGGACTTTTCAAAGGCAGGATCAATATTCCAAGGGACCAGGGTGGGAGCAGGCATAATGCAGGCCTCCATATACAGTTGGACTGCAAATTCCCAGCAAGCTTCAATATTTCCTGTGCTGGCTAGGGATGATGGGAGCTGTAGTCAGGCAACACTTTGCCTACCCCGTGGACTAAGGGAAAAGTCATTTCTTTAATCCAATGTACAAAAGTGAGCGATTAATCCACACTGGAATGGCAGCATGAACCATGGCGAAGCAACTTGCTATTGATGTTAATGTGAGAGCAAGCCATGCTGTTTGAAAAGGTGGGTGCCAGTTCCTACGTTGCCATAGCAGCACGCTTACCACTGGGCGGGGTGAGGGTGGGAGTGGAGAACCATCCTTCTATGCAGTTGGGGCTCTGAGCTGCAGCCATAACATATGCAGGAGGAGAAAACATAGTTGATCCCATGCCAGGCCCCCCCCCATCTCCATCTGGAAAGCTCTGGGTGGATTTCAACCACATGGAAGCATGTTTTTGATGACTACTGTGTCACCATAGCAACGTACATGGTCAGCAAACACAGGGCCCAGATTTTGCTGTGGGGCTCCTGAACACGCCCACAAATACATCAGAAAGTGGAAAGCAGTTCTGTGCAGGAAATGATGTGTGATGTGAACATTAATCTGTGCATAACTGTGGCCTATGAGAAAATACACAGGTATGTTGTGGTCCCACTTTACAGTGCCACATGTTACACATGCTTGATTATGGTTTTGGGATTTATCATGTATGAAGTACCCCTGAGAACACAAAGTCTGTAGAATTGCAATTATTGGCTTGTTTTTACTGTATTTTGGCTGTACAATATTTGTTTGTGCCTTTTCCCAGCAGGATTGTGGAGAATATTTCAGTTTTCTTTGGTGCAGCCCTAACATCCTGCTCTCTTAACCATGGCTGAGTTGGTTAAGGGCAGATCAAGGGATTACACGCTTTTTGCTCACCTAGTTCTTACGGAGGCCTAAACCATGGGTTGTCCTCTTAAAAATAGTTAAACTTAACCAGGATTTACCATCTCAAATAGATTTTAGAAAGTTGTTCCTAATTGTTAAGGTTGGTAGCCTGAATCCAGTTGCCAGTCTCACTGAGAGTAAATCCATTGAATCAATGGGATTTGCACAGGTGTTGACTGTCCATTCATTTGTTGATTTAATAGGTCTGTTCTTGTTGGAACTAACTAGGGTTAAAATGTGCTGTGATGTGGGTGTGACCCTTTGGCCCAGTTTTGGTCTCCCAATCCTAATTAACATATCAGCATCATTCTCTTGGTTTAGCTTGCTGTCAAGAGCATGAAATCTAAGCTGTAAGGAATGTGTGACTGCCTGTCGCATATCTGCAGCATATCTTGCGTATCCTCCATATCAGTTGGTGAAAGAAGACACATGACATGTTGCCGTCCTTCTGCGTTTCCTCACCCTACTTCTCTGCAAAGCAGCCACCAATGAGGTGGAATGGGGCGGGGAAGCTCTTGAGTGGGATGATGTAATGTCATCACATGTCATCTTTAATGAAATGTTAGCCATGACATATGGGAAAGAGATGTGCTTCAAGAGCAGCGGTACATTTCTTATCATATATAAGCCTGGAAAAGGAGATTTGTTGACTTGTAACAAGATAGGCAGTGATGGATAGATGGATGGAGAGGAAAAAAGAGATTGAGAGAGATAGATGGCTAGAAAGAAAAAAGATTAGGAGAAGGAGATTGGATCCATGTGGGCTATAGAAGTACTATTACACCATGAGATTCCATTCTCATCTTGGTTCTGTTTCTTAGACGTGTGGCCTGTATGTTTTTAGAATTTTTCTCCCACAACCAGAGGGCTAGATGCTTGTATGTTTTTATTTTTTTTTAATGAAAGCTCAGATTCTCAGGATTCCACAAATACTGGATTCTGGTAAGCCATAAAGCATATGCAGCTGTCCAGTGGTGAGCCTTGGCAGATTTTGAAAACCACCTTCTCCCACACTTTCCTTCAACCCCCCCCCACCACAGAAATAGCTCCTGCTTCTGCAAATGATGTAAAGCACACCAGTCTCATCTTCTGTGCGACTTGTGTGCATAAGAAATGTAGCTAGCACTGCCTGCTGTGCCATGGTGGTGCAAAACAGGTGCAAACATAATGAATGGCACCATTTCAGGTTTGCAAAAGTCAAAGTTAACTTGTCTGACCTCATATGTTCTGAGTGTGCAAAGAGCTGTGCTTGAGCCAGTGTACAGGTATGCAAAATGGATGGTTCCTGCTCTGTGTATTTCTTTGTGTTAACCTGCTTGTCTCCTCACTCTGCTTCCCAGCTCCCTGGTGATTATGGGGAAAATGTATGGTATGTGGTTTTGGGGTTTTTTAACTCCCTTTTGGACTTTGTGAGTGCAGTATGAGATGCTGAACTGCACCAACACTCAAAACAAGGGTTCCTTGTGCATCAATGGAGAACTGTGCCTTGCGAAGTCGGTGTCAAGATGATATGCACCAAGTAGCTAGGTGCTCAGTCCCAGACTACCCACAGAATTTATCTAGCAGTTACAAGAAGGTGCTTGGAAATAGGCACAGCAGGGAGAGAGACTGGGGAGAAGAGCTCCTCCTTACCCCCACTCACCTCTGCCCCATGGAGCGTGTCAGGAATGCTTGCGGATCCATCTGGGGCACTTCCCCAGTCCCTTCATTGCTCAGCACCTCCACTTCCCCTGCCAGATGTGGGCTCTACCATATTGACACGTGCTGCTTCAGGAAGCCCATATCCCTGTGTTCCCTTCCCCTCCTTCCCAATCGTCTCTGTAAATAAGAAACAAAAAAGAGTCTTTATAACAGATGCTCTTGTGTATAAAAATGATTTCAGTCAATAAATCTAAAGCTTCTGTCTCCTCTGAACTAAAACAATAAAGAAAAGAACAATTGAAGAGACCTTCCTGACTTTTGCTGCCTTTCCTTGCTTCTTCTATCAGTTCTTGGGTTCTTTAGAAAGCAAACAAATTAAGCAGGGACTGGACGGCTTCTGAAGCCTTGGATGAGGGTGAGGGGAGCTGGAGGATCAGAAAAGATGGAGAGAGGGACCTGTACTAAAAGAAGAAGAGGAAGTGGGATTGGTGATAGAGGCAGTCCCCTCCCTTAAGCAGTTCTTTTGGCTTGGCTGATCTTTGCTTGGCTAAAGTTCCTTTTTCATAACACTTCTATTCTTGCCCAAATTAGGATGTGACTTCCAGCATTCTGCTTGAATGATAACTTAGTTCTCCTCCAGCCCACCCCACCCCACCTCTCCCCAGCAGGGATTTTATGCGGATTTCTTTTCTGGCTGTCATTGTGAACCAGTTTGGATTGTGCAAAATGTCTACAGCCTGTGTGGGGGACTATTTGTAACTTACCTCATAGGCATATATAATGGAAACAGTCAACAACAGTGCATCCCTGCCTTTGGTTTTAACCTGCTCCCTCATCAGGTGTGCAAAAAGAGTTGACTTGCATAGCAACAAAGACAGCCCATTGCCAGGGTCTCATTCACCCCATCCACTCCATGCTCTCAGTGGATGGAGAGAACTAACAGTATAACGAGCTACTTTATCCTAAAAGTGGCATTTCAGGGTAGGTTAAGCTTCTTTTTATATGCTCAATGCACTTTGGGGAGTTACAGAATTACTTTGGTTTAGCTGAGGAATTCCAAAATATTCCCTTCAGGATTTTTCTACACAGCTCAATCAACGTGGATTTCCTTTCTCATTTGTTTTGGGCATGTGGCAAGAGAAGGCAGCTGCTCCATGTGAAATGAATCCAAAAGAGAAAAACTTCAGAAACCGAGAAAATAAAAACATAACAGTTTCAGGCTAACAAAGAGTGTAGCGGTGAGCAATCATATATTGAGGCAAACAGTCAGTAGTTGTCAGTGTATCTAGCTTTCCTCAGTTTGTTATGCAAAAGCTGTGGCACCAAGAAAGCACTTGGATTCTATAAAAAAATGAAGGCCTGCCATTCATTTGAATTCCTCTTCCGACTGCAAACTCTCTGGACAGCTGGAGACAATGGAGTTCAGCAATGTGCTTGTTCCCCTGTCCATTGTCTAGCAATCTTAATCATATCCTGAGCACACAGAACATTTCAAGGAGATGCTGATCCTAATGTATCATGTTGAAAAGTGCCAATTAAACATTTATATGCTGAAAGATTTGTCTAAAGTGGGTGTAAATTTAATGTGTTTTCCGCAAAAAATCATGGTTTTCCTTCATTTGGGCATTTGCTGAATTTCTTCCATTGCATATGCCTCTAATTAATATTGTCTGCCCTTGGGAAATTATTTTTTTAAATGCTAGGCAAAGGTCAGTTCCACTTAGAACTCAGAAGTATCCCATTACCAGTAACAAATTACAGTCATCCCTCCACATTTGCTAGGGTTAGGGGTATAGGACCCCTGTGGAAGTGCTAAAACTATGAATAAATCTAGGCCCTCCCAATTTAACACACAAAAAAGTATGAACACCATATTCAGCCCACCATGGATTCCTATGAGACATCAAGGTTTCTTCAAAAGACAGTGGGGGGCTGGTGGGGCTTGCTCCATGGCTGCCTTTTAATAGGGATTTACAAGCCTCGTTTGCAGTTTCTGAGTTTCACAAGGCTTGCAGTCCATGTTAAAAATGGCACAGGGTGGCAGCAAATAATCCATGAATAATCAAATCCGCAAAAGTTAAACCCACAAATGTGGAGGGCTGGCTGTACTTGTAATTTTTTTTTTTTTTTGCAATAACCAAAGTATAATTAACTCCAGTATGATGATAATGTATTATAAGAGAGATCATAGGAGTTGCATTAAGAGTCATATTATAAAAGATAGATGTCACTCCTTTTATGGGCCAAGTATCATTGTTTTAATTATTTTTACCATTA